>OX421446.1:59197183-59237183 GCA_949126865.1 Montipora capitata
ACTCGGCAAAGTCCCTTTTTGACTTTATGGCAGTTTCTGCTCAAAGTAACACCATGAGCCATTTTAGAGACATCACTGCCAAGCCGGCCACTTCTGCTGGAGAGAACAGGACAGCCACAGCACCAGGGACTCCATCCCCAACTCTTCTTGAATAGTGTGTGGGCTCTTTAACAGATGGAGGAGAAAATTGATCCTCGCAATTATCAGGTGTCACTAAGAGACAATTGCTTTTTAATTGTCCAGATACAGGGATGGCACAGCGGTGAGAGCACTCGCCTCCCACCAATGTGGCCCAGGTTTGATTCCCAGACTCGGTGTCATATGTGGGTCGAGTTTGTTGGTTCTCTACTCTGCACTGAGAGGTTTTTCTCCGAGTACTCCGGTTTTCCCTCTCCTCAAAAACCAAAATTTGATTTGATTTGATTTGCATTAACTTGTTAATTTCAATTTACAGTGTCCCCGATTAGTGCTCTACTGCGCTAGAAGATTAGACACTTAAATAAAGTTCCTTTCCTTTTGTTTTATAATTGCGAGAATCAGTGCTATCCTTCATCTGTAACCCATACTTCAAATATAATTATTCTGTCATTAATCAGTCCTTTCACGGGCTACGGAATGAGCCCAACAAATTGGCCTGCTGCCATCTGAGTGGCTTCATTGCTCATTATTTTGGTATAGCATCGCACTAGCACCGCAGAGGTCACGGGTTTGAATCCCGTCGAAACCACCTGAACTTTTCAAGTGTCTGGAAAAGACAAATGCTTAAATTGTTTAGTTAAGTGGGAGGATGATTTCTCTCCTTTGTTTGGAATTTTAACCCTTCAAACAATTATTTTTTTGCTTACCACAATTGCTTGTAATCTCAAAATCTGATTGGCTAATTTGCCGTTGTTGATAAGAGTCTAGACAATGCTGCTTGTGTCATGCTCGTGTCACGCAATTGTAATAGCCAATCAGGAATGCTCATTTTGGGCAGTAAACCAATCATATTGTGAAAAAAGTTACAGACAATGCTTGCTCTCTTTTTTTGTCATGATCTTGGCTCTGAAATAAACGTAAAATATTTTTCTGTGACATTTAATGGGTTATTCCAGAAAAAATCTGCACCTCCCTGATGGATGGGCATGTTTTTTAACCCCCCTCCCCCCTCCAACTGGGGTTTTGAAAGCATTTGACCCCCCTTCTGCCTGGATTTCCAAAAAAAATATGAGGTATAAATTCAGTTTATTCAATAATTATAATGTACTTACACTGAAGTACCGCTAAATATCCTAAGGGTATAAGAGATAAACATACACTTTAATAAGCTTAAATCATCTCTTTTTTTGGGACAGAAGAAACTCTGCATTGTCGACGACTGGCAATATTTTACTTCCAATAGCCTGTTGGTCTATTCTGCAGAGTAACTTAATTGTGTTGTAAAGGGTTTTTCCCTATCATTGCTCTGTCAGGAATAGAAATCCCCCCCCGACGTTCGCCAGTAAATTGGAAAGGAACATACTGAAGTGAAAGTAGCAGTTATGAAATCATTTTTCCAACCAAAGTATGAATTTTTATAATCCAAGAAACAAAATCATGCGTAATTTAATGTCAACTTCTCCAAACCAGCGCGAAGTCACACTCAGCGGCATGCTTGGATCTGGGTACGACAAAGCAAATGGTGTGAGGTGTTAAACATTACACTCAACTGATTTGTGAAGGGACTGCGCGCAGACTATTACATTTTGCAACAAGCTTCATTGCAAGATGGCTCTCTTTAGGTTTGTCACACGCTTTCTATGTATTTTCTGTGGTTATGAAAGAACCTGTTGAGATAACTTAAAGTTCCTAAGGTAAGAAATATGTAAACAGAAAGATTTATTTTTTCAGACTCAAATGGAGCTTGAGTGTAACAGGTTCGAGGAAATGACCTTCAAAGAGTTTTTTTAGGTGCAACATTCCTCCCATCTGGATTTCCATAGCCTTTGACCACCCCCTCCCACAAGAATTTCAAGACCCATGTGTCGGGGAGTGCGCATTTTTTCTGGAATAACCCAATATTAGTCCTCAAGAGTCCACTACATTTTGACTACTGTGATGACAAATATCATTGTCTATAAAAGAGTACTGACAATGCCAAACCACTTTTCATACATGTAGGTGGGGTTCAGTCATACTGTAGTCTATCATGTTCAATTAAAAGTCGATAATCAAAATATTTCCACTCTGGGCACCATACTCCTATCCTAGGGCAAAAAAAAGGAAAGAGCCTCACATACACCAGCACTCTGACTGCCTAACAGTACGAAACCAGTTTTTCCTCTTCTTGACACCACTGCACTTTGAATTGCATTGCGTTGACCCAATCTCAAACATCCTGTTTTCCAAATACAGGAGTATACATGTACGTAGAGTAGGTACCTTTTGAAGTACATGCATGCTTCCCCTTTAGTTGATAAATCAGGGTTAGAAATTTGTTATAGCATGCAATGTGGTCTTCAGTCATCTTACTACTTCTTTAAGATGTCACCATTATTAATTTTGAGCTGCCTGACTGTATGAGCTACCTGTAGGAAGGAACTTGGTTTGTCTGCATAGACACAGTAATACAGTGTTCAATTCTGGCAAGATAGTGAGTGCACCTTTAACGCTTTGTAGAACTGTTTGTTTTAACACTGGAATGAGGAAAGCGTGATGACCCTCACTGAGGAAATGCAGCTTAGCGCTTCAATTTGCATTTCAGCATGTTTTGAAAAAGGAAGCTAATCTTTAATTACATGGGACATAATTTGATTTCAATGTTTTTTTTAAAACTTTATTTAGGATCTGCCTGGCCTATCACCTTAGGGATTGGTATAGGCCTTGGTGCTGGATATTCAAACTGTCGACACCAGTTTCTCTGGCATGGACCTCACAGACCACCCTTCAGTAGACCTCCGTGGGGTGGTGGCAGACCACTGTGGGCACGTTATGGGAAAGACGACAAATCAGAACATTCGTCTTGTCACCAAGATGACAAGGTACCAGTACATTGTAAGACTGCAAAGTCTCATCCTCGCAGTTATAGGAAACAGGCATATCCACTTCTTTGTTTGTTTGTGTCCCAGAAATAATTATACGCTTGCACGGCTTTGAAGCAGTCAAAAAAGTGAGGCTGTTGTGACCAGCAAGGGACGTGAGAAAGTCCCCTTAGGGTTGCACAGTAGCTCTCACTGTTTTGTTCCTGGAGTAGAGTTCTACAGCAATCCTGGAATAACTTCTACACGACTTGTACAGTTCATTGGTGTGAAATGATTCATGTGCTCAGTGGAACATGAAGGAACCTTGAGCATTGGACATTACTAGTTAAGCAATGAAACATCAAAATAGCAAAATGAAGTACCAAAATACAAAGGTTGGATTTGAGATTAAACATTGTTTTAGGCCAGCCTAAAACGATTAATAATCTCAAATCCAACCTTTGTGGGTTAGTATCCAATGTACAGTATGGTGCGGTCATATTTGGTGTTTTGGTGTTTTGTTTCGCTGTTTCCTGGTTAAGTAATGCCCTTGTACGTTTGTAGATAGCATCATTTGATAGAAGTGACCACCAGAAGATAGAATCGTCATACTGTACAAGACTTCTTCTATTGAACATTTTTATTACTAGCAATATGATCTCTCAGAAAGTACACACTCCAAGATTGGTCAATTTTGCAGGCCACATTTTACCTTACATTTCACTCAAGGCTTCATGGTGTGCTTTCCTGCACAATTGATTGCCAAAAGAATAATTATTGTACTCAATCTTGCACTCCTCATTTTCTCAGGCTGTATATGTACCATAAGTTACTTCTTGTATTTTCCAGTCATTCCATGTTGCATGTGCAAATATATACATGTAACTGGAAAAACATGCAGGCAGTAGCTTGCAGTACAACCCTTAAAGAGAAGAACACAAAATTCAGTGGCCTCTGTATTTTTAAACTACAAAAGATTTGACCTTTTGAAAATAATTATTATTTGGTCCTGTAGCATTGGCCAATCAAATTGAAACTTGGGATAAAGGAACCTCAAAACTTCAGACTAGTTTCATGTCCCATTTTTTTACTGGCTTCTCACTTTCAACACATAAATTATTTAATTAATTACTTAAAAACAACAAGGTCCATAATGTTATGAATTCCTAATGTTAACATACAGAATTTGCGATGCCACCCAAATGAAAGCAACTCCTGAAAGTTTCACTGTGATGATAATAATTATTATTGTAGCACGCAATGTAAATCCACTGTTAGATCTGCTGATCTGTGGAATTTTAATATTTTTTTGTAGCGTTCAAAGAAAGAGGACTTGCCGGCAACAAACTCCACTCAAAGTCAAGTTGAAGAGGAAAAGCCAAGTGACAGTTAAAACTAATGCCATGATAGTAAAATCCGTCTAAAAAATGACTTGACACACATGGAAGGAGTTTGAGTGACCAAAAAGTGGGATGACATGGAGAGCTGACAAAAGGGCTAGTGCTCGAAACATAACCTTTCAAATTTCTTTGTGGTCAATTTACCACATCAACCCAGTTGAAAGACCCATTTTTTTTGTTTCACTTCCCACCGGCCAGATTACCCAGGGAAAAAATACCTCTCAGAGCAGAGTAGAGAACCAACAAACTCAACCCACATATGGCATTGAATCCAGGAATGAATCTCAGGCCACACTGGAGGAAGGCGAGTGATCTCCCCACTGCGCTACTCTTAGGAAGCAGCAAGTTAATTATTAATTTTTGTTTGGACTAAAACAGTGTACTACTCTGAATGTACACTGCTAGCAGGTGTACGTTTTTTCCTTGGGTAACCTAACTGGGATTTGTGCAAATCATTGAGCAGCGCATTTCTAGCAGCTCGCGGCTACACATCTCGCATGTTATGAAAATTAGAGAAGAGAGACTGCTCAAAGTCTACATGTGCTTGTCATTGTTCCATTGAAAGTTATAAGAAACGTATTGCTGTGTTCTCGGGTATTGTACATTTTCTGGTTTTCTTTGATAATAAAAAGAGAGAAAGGCAAATGGCATCTTATTTTTTATTGTGGACAGATTGGGAACAGTTTCATTGCACATTGTATCACAGATTTCTCTAACTGATGAATGATCAGCATGATTAGGTACAGTACCACACCTTTTGTACTGCACCAGCATGTTTGATCATATTTCAACAGGCTACTGGTAGTAAAAACTCATTGTTTGACAATAAAGACAGAAAGACCCTTTATTTTGATTGTGGACAGATTAGTATAAAAAGCATTTTTATTGCACCTTTTTACGGGAAGCAACTCGCTGTTTCTTTTAATGTTACAAAAGCAGCATCAGTGTTCTGTTTTACCTAGAAACACAAGCTGCGTACACAGAAGCATAATTTGTGTTCTGACAAGTGACACTAATCATCAAAACACAACTGAGTTTTTATGAATACTAAAATGCTTGTGCTTGTGCTGGTGCCAAGTTGCCTCTAGTGGCCTAGACTACCAGCAGTCCCTTCTGAGTCAGTCAAACCACCTGCCTTGGTCACACAAGTGAGCCAAGGGAGAATCCCCATTCTCTATCGGCTTGACTGACTCAGAAGGGACTGCTGGCAGTCTCAGAGTTTCCCTACCAAGGGACAAAAGACTTACAGCCCAGGGTTTCAATAAAACTTGAATTTGGTGCCGGGTTCAAGTTAGAGCAATCGACTGTAGCACCAAGGGGCCTAATAGCCCCCTTAATTCTCTACGGATGTCCGGGGACATATAATTTTTCAAAGGACGCTGCGAAACGCCACATTTCTAAAGCAAAAATGTTCCTTTTTAGACAACTTCATGTTGTCAAAGTGAAAATTAGTTTTAATCGTAGATTTGAAAGAATCTGTCTTTAATTTGTCCATTCAGGGAAAAAAGTACATAGCAGATGCTTTTTGTCAGCACTTATTGAGATCACTGCTTACAGCCAAACATAACCACAATAATTATTAGTAGTAAATTTCTGTTGTACGATTTTATAGGTGCATTAATATTTTGAGCAAAGAAACAGTTAAATTCAGTTTCAATGACTGTTCCCCAAAAAGTCTTTACTAAAAAGGAAACAACTGTAGATACAATGTGGGAAGGTAAATTTTGGCCATTTAAATTAATTACACATATACAAAAGAAATACTACCTACAGCATTTATAAACTGGATGGATATTATTTCAGTTCTTTCTCCCATTTATTTTGTCTTACCCTAATGTGCTGCAATTCCTGGGTGATACAAGAATTTCATTGGTTCCATGTCACACAAGTTTCCTGAGCAGCATCTTTTGGGATGTCATGCAATGCAACTCTAGGGGAGTGTTGCATGACATCCCAACAGGCAGCTTTGAAAGAGACAAGGTAATTTCACAATGGCCCTGTTAACTAACAATAATTTTATTCCTACTGATTATTTTTACTAAAGGACCAAACTTTTCTCAAATTATGCTAGGCACATTTTGAAAGCAAAGGAGAAAAAAGGACCTAGTGTATCAAAATTATGCTATCAGTGAAGCATGTTAATGCAAGACCTACACGAAAAACTACTGGTATGCTATGCTGTGGCACAAATGAATGATACCTAAATTTTCAAATTTCATTCCTAAAATCATTTCTTATTTGACCCAACTTCTTTTCTAGTGCCGAGTATGCAAAGAAAAAAAGTGTTACGCTGTCACTTAAATGGTGACATAATTATTACTCATTCCAAGTAAGAATCACTGTTTTTAATGAATAACTACTGTATGTAAATAATTTGAATGATAATGTATTTTTTATAATGTATCAATTCCATTCTTCAGTCCTGCCCACAACTGCAATGGAATACTGTTGGACATATTAAATGGATAAAATTTTTATCCTGACTGGCTTGTTGATTTATTTACATTGTCCAGTTAAAGTGCCTATCAAGTAAAAACTATATTTTGCTCATTTTAAAGACCTTTCAAAATGATGAAGAATGGTGTTTTCTATTTTGGAATATCCTCTCGTTCCAGAGATATGTAAGTTTTTGTTCAAAATTGATGACTTCATAAACTTCCGGTATACGTGCCACATGAGTGCAATAAATAACAAAATTCAGAATATCTCCAAAAATATTGGATGGGTGTTGTTCAAACTTGGCACCAGTAATTAATGTACATCAGATAAGGCACAGAATGACACCCATTAAGATGTTGCCATTGCAACACTCGTTTCTAATCCCTCTGCAATGAATCAAGTATCCCTGATTTTGAACAGATAAGTACAGGCAGATGGTCAGACTTGAAATGCATGTGCTTCCCATAATGCTTTACATCTCCGTATAAGCTTACCGAGCTCTAAGGAACATGTCTTTATATTGTGACAATAAACGACAAAATAAATCCTGCATTAACCCTTTGACATCTAAACCAGCCAAACTTAGTATTTTACTCTGTCTAACGCCAGACGATTTTACTCGTCAATGGGGAACCCCCTGGGAGTCAATGGGTTAAATAGACCCAGCAGCAAAAATGGTTGCCATAGCAACAACATATAGGGTATAATTTTGTGCCTTGCTTGAAGTAGATTATCGCCAAGTTTGAACAACACCCATCCAATATTTTTGAAGATATTCTCAATTTTGTGATTTATTGCACTCTTGTGTGCAGTTTATGACATCAATTTTTAGACAAAAACTTGAATATCTCCGGAACGACAGAAGGTAGTCCAAAATAGAAAACACCATTCATCATCATTTTGAAAGGTCTTTAAAGTACATGTAAGCAAGGGATATTTTTTTACTTCATAGGTACTTGAAGAGCCAAACTAGTTGAGGTTTGACATCTCACAATAAGTCTTGCTATGTTCACTATGTTCAGGGATAGATCGTGTACTTTCTTTGGAGAGGGTTGGGTGAGGCAGCGGTTGGACAAGTGCGTTAATATGCACAAAGAAAAAGAGAGAGAGAGAATGAGGTTGTTTGGCAAAAATGGCACTCAGACAAAATAAAGATCAGCGCCTTTCCATCCCCTTTCTCTTGTTGGCATGAAGTCGTCATCTTAAATGTTGCAATAATTATATCATTTACATGTAATCTGTTGCTAAGTGACAAGTATTTTAGGAGATATACACTGTATCACACTGGTGTCTGTCTGTCTGGATCCTTTGAATCAAACTTTCTTCGTAGCCTATCTGGTTCTTTGGAAGCCATGTTGGAAAAGTCTCTGAAGACGTCAAAAAATGTGTTGTCACCTTAAATTTAAATGAAACAAAACTGGCCGTTAATTTGTGTAACCTAACATAGAATAATTACAGCCAATATGAGGAGAAAAAGGTTCAGTTGGTTTCCTTTCATCCTGATTTATTAATTTTAATTGCTTTTGCCAATGGTGGCTAATGATAATACATGTACCAACAATAATATTATAATAACCAAAAAAGACCAGTAATTATTTTCCATGAAACTGATGGTTAGTGATGATTCAATTTTATTTGACTACCATAGTGTAGGTTTTCCTGCAAACAGAGGCCTCTTTTTCTTTGCATTTGCTGGGCCGACGAGTGCAGATGGGCCGAAACTCACTGTTTTAAGATAAGACTTTATTGAACACTCCCCTGAGGGGCTTTTCGGTGATCAATGTGTTGTGTGTTGAGCAGGAGCGGTGGTTACTAAGCGACCAAATCCTCATGTGATACTTCACAGGTTGTGCAGGCTCACTCAACAACAGTGGAATCACTATTATAAGGGATGCCTGAGGTCTACACACTGGACACAAGTCACTGTCAGCAAACATATCATGGGGTGTGCGGTTTGAAGAGTGCCCTCCAAGGTTGTGGATGCCGAAGTTGGATCAAAGTGAGTTTCGACTCATAGCAGAGGTCGCTTTCCCTGCACTCGTCAGCCCAGCCAACTCAAAAATAAGAGACCTCCGCTAGCAGTGAATATGTGAGTGGTTTACATATTTCATAGCAAACAAAGAGTTTACCTTGACTTATCTCATCACTTTCTCTCATCTCTTCATTAAGTCGGGCGAGTCGTAACCTAGAGAGTGAGGTCAGAAAGGACCAACACGTCATCTACATGTATCAGGTCGTTTTGCCCATTTATCGCAATTATGGAGCGTAAATGTGAACTGCAAAAAGTTGAAATGATGGGTCCAGTACTTACAGTGTTACTATATCTGCATGCATCTGTTTAACAGCAATGGTTAGAGGATCCTGTCATTTAAAAAAATGAGAATGGTAATCATTGCTCGAGCGAGCGCAGCGAGCGAGAGCAACACTAATCTTGCAATGCATCTCGGGGCTATCGTGCAATGAATATTGAGATTGCATGCCTGAGTTCACCCGATTATAAATGCTATGCCTTGCGGCTTAGGTTCTCAGGTACACTCGGCATTTCTTCGGTCCGTCGAGTTACAGTCTTCGGATTGCCGTTGGACACCGAGCTTCAGATTCTTCGCATTGTCGGTCGAGTTTGGAACGAAGGCAGTCGCACGTTATGTCAATGGCTACCATCACCATCGACTACTACAAGGCGTTTGGTCTTACAAAATCTCCCTCTTTGGGGCTGCCTGCATTGATCAGGTCTCCTCCTACTCGAGCATTTCCCTTCTCATTGAGAACGACTAGTAATAATAATAATAATAATAATAATAATAATAATAATAATAATAATAATAATAATAATAATAACAATAATAATAATAGTAATATTAGAGGAGACTTTTGATACCAAAAACTTGAGAATTATTCAGGCACTAAGTAACAACATTATTTTTGTGGCTTGGTGTAAGAGAGAGAGAGGTTTTAAACAATAAAAATTATTATGATGTCAAAAATTTCATAACTTTATCACTGAATCGCAATTTCTTCCTTCATAACATTAACCCTTTAAGGCCCAAGGGATCCCGCAATTGATAAGTAGAACTGTCATGCATTAAACAGAGCGAAATTGTCTGGCATTAGAGTAAAATCTATAGCTACATGTAAGAGTGTTTTTATTTGACGTCACGGCAGCCATGGTGGTGTTAACCCAACTAATCCTCTGGGAATTTAGCTCTATTAGAGCGGTTTCAATTGAGTGTCGAAAGTAATTAGTGAATTGCTTTGGTCTTGCCAAAACCAATTGTGGCTGGGGCGTGCACATTTTCCCGCACTTTGTGTTGGCTACTTGTAATTACTTCCAGTTTTGATTGGTTTACTGAATTGTCTCCATCCCTTTTGATTGGCCAAAGTAATTACTTTGGTTTTGGTTTTACGACACTCGACTGAAACTCGTTCTATCATGCAAATGTTTCCTTTTGTTTTTGTGGAAAAACAAGGTTACCAGTCACATGAGCGAAAACACTCTTAGACTCAAAGTGGCCACTGGGAGTTTAATCATCGGTTTTGAAATCTTGCACCAATTTTTCCACCACTGAGAAGCCAAATGCACATTCTCCCATGCTCAAGCAATTCCGAGTTGCTGATCAAGCCTTGGTGTTTTTTTTAACCCTTAAGAGAGAACAAAGCTGCTGTGTTCAGGCTTGGACAATGTCTCACGTACCTCTCCATTCTCATCAGCGTCATGTTGATTGCCACCTCGTTTCAAAAACAACAGCGTTGGCCTGAAAATCAATAATAAAGAAGCAACTCCAAAGTCTCTTTGTCATACAAAATTAATGGTGAAAATTTGAAAGAAACCGCAAGTTTGATGAAAACAGTGAGAAACATGACTGCAAATTCAAAATTCCTCACCAAAAACCGTACTACTGTAAATCATTTTAACCAACCCAATCCAAAGATTCTGTAAGTACCAACAACTGAAATGTGTCGGCAAGTATGACGACTGGCAAATTCAGCACAGCAAGAGAAGATTTACTTTATTTATGAAAGAAGAAAGAACACCAGGGATCTGTGGATTCAGCATGAGGAAGTCACAGGAATGGAAAAAAAAACACAGCTACATGACTGTACGGAAGCTCATGTCTCAAAAAATTGGAGTATCAAAGATGGCTCAAAGAAATTTTGGGCCAAGTCAAGACGCACTGGGGCAGCTAAAGGAAGCCGCCAAGTGGGAAACCACTTGGTTTTTAAAAAAGGCATTACTTTCAATTGACAAAAGGCTAATTTTCACAGTGCTGGAGTATAGTTTTTAACAACTATTTATTGAGCATAACTTAGCCAAAATCTGGCAAAATGAAAGCAGAGGTACTGTACATGTATTCAATCACAAGATTTTACATCTCTCAGCGCAAGGCATGATTGCCTTTAGAATTCAGGGGGTTGTACTTTGCAAATTACGACCAATAAACAAGCAGGTGTGTTCCTGTTTCTTAGTAATTAATCCAGACATCTAAAATCTACAGTTGTTTGTTTGTTTGGGGTTTTCTTTTTCAGTTGAATTTATGGTCCTGTGGTGTCCTCTTAAGCCAATAAGGCTGCTACAGTTATAAATACCCAACTCTACTTCCAATATGCTGTAATCAATTTAATTATTCTCCTCCCTCAGTCCAAAGCCGCAGCAATCAACTTCACGCGTGGGGAAAGCCAAGGTTGTACACACACTAGTGGCTCAAATGCAACCTTAGTTGGACTGGGAAAAATTCAGCCCATACCTTGCAAAGACTCACTAGTTAAGAATGCAATGCATGTGTACGCAGCTGAATTAATATGCAGCACGGGAATTTCGGGCTTTCAGACTTTCAATCCCGTGTTCATATATAATAAATTGCATTTACACACTGTAATTTTAAGCTAGTGAGCAAATGACGTCATTTTCTCTAGATCCAACCCTCTGATGTTTAATCGGTCAGTTTTGAACGTGACTAATGGCGGGCCATGAAATCCAAAACTTACACCCAAAATCAACAGCTACCCTTTGGATAAAACTCAAAGCTCACAATTTTGCCAGTTAGGTGTTAAGAGAACACAC
This sequence comes from Montipora capitata, assembly GCA_949126865.1. NCBI lineage: Eukaryota > Metazoa > Cnidaria > Anthozoa > Scleractinia > Acroporidae > Montipora > Montipora capitata. The sequence continues at coordinate 59,209,060 of OX421446.1, forward strand.
TTTCAAAATCTGAAGAAGAAAAGGAAATGTTTTTTGGTCATAGTACCACTTTAAAGGGGAAGGAATGACAATCATACCCTGTTTGTCCTAAGAGAGCTGCATGATGTAGAGCTCCTCTTCCCCTCTTGTCTTTTTGGTTTATCTTGGCTCCATTTTGTAAAAGGAACTCACAAGCTGACAATGAGCCCTGCACAACAAAGAAAAATGGTACATGTACTTTAGAAACAGCTCCTCCCCTAGCCCCCATACACCCACATAATCAGTATTTCTGGCTACCATCAAGAAGCTTTGTAATATTACCTAAAATGCATTTTGTTTGTCTAGACAATCAGCAACATGAACCATGATGTCATTTCAAAATTTTTTTTTTCTGCATTCAAGTATAACTCTTTTTGCAATTCTTCCATCATGCATATTATCTTGAATTATAATAATGGGAGAAGTACATCAAACAGTCCGGATGTAAAGATAGAGAAAGAGCAATTCACTGTTGTACACTCAGGTCATTTTAAAAACATCTTACCAGGTACATTCATTCATTTTCACTTTGTTGTTTTGAAGAGAATATTAAAGAGATGTAATCAAATTTCCAAGAATGTATTATTGTTTTGTGGCAATTGCCACTGTCTTGCTACATGTATCATTCAAAGTCACTCACACTCCATAATGAGAGCCTAAGTTTAATTTCCAGTGTTATCTGTTGATCAATTCTGGAGGCACCTGTAAATCCTACCAGTCATTTCAAACTTGTGAATTACAGTGTGATCCATTAGCAATCTTGTTAAAGAGAACCATACGGTAGAGTGTTGAGAAAGCCTCAAGTGAATCTTTTAGCAATGCCATATTTTTATCATTATCGTTATCACATGAAAACAAGGTCACATTCTATCAGGATCAACCATTTAAACCGCCACCGGTATAGGTTGAAGCAGTTAGGGTTTCCCAACTGAAAACTTTTCCAACCGTTTATCCTGGTTTCCATGGCATGAAGCGACTAGGAGTATTTCTACTCCCCCCTGGATGGGATGCCAGTCCATCGCAGGGTTACCCCCAGCATTTTGCCAGTACCCATTTATACACCTGGGTGGAGAAAGGCACCGTGGGAGCAAAGTGTCTTGCCCAAGAACACAACACAATGTCCCGGGTCAGGACCTGAACCCGACCATTCGCTCCGGAGTTGAGCACACTAACCATGAGGCCACCACGCCCCACAACCAAACAGAACACGAAAAAAATTAATAACCCAGCTAACCTAAAACAGCTGATCCTAATAGAACATGACCCAAGTTTACATACCCCAAGGATGGACTGATGCAGAGCTGTCTTACACTCGTCATCTTCATTCACCCAATTCACTGAAGCACCTGACAATTCAAGAAAATTAATTTAAAATACATCCTAATTTAATTAACTTGAATGTTTGTTGTTTTAACATGCCTGAAAAAGGCATAAAACAGTGCTTAGCCTGCATTTACATACTAGCAATACATATGGGTTATTGACCAAGCTTGTTTGTTCAAGATGGCTGGATATTGGCCAAGTTCTTTTTTTGCGTGTTTATGCGTCAAGGTCCATAAACATGCCAAAAAAGAAAGAGGCCAATATCCAGCCATCTTGCCCGAACAAGCTTGGTCAATAAAGGATTTATTATTTGGGAAAAACACCAACACCAAAAAGAGATCTTTGATCTTGTGGTACCAAGCGAGAAATCCCGAGCAGGCAAGATAGGTCCATCTACAGCTGTAATAATAAATGTATAAAGATAAAATACTAATCCAGCAAGCTACAATCGCACATTAATAAAACTTCACTGGCACCGTATCGTGTTGCACTTACGGCGAATTAACCTCTGATTGGATCTTAAATTATACGGGCAGTCGTGTGGGGGAAGAAGAGCATGAAGTTTGTTTTTCAGATCGTTAAAAATATCATCAGAGAGGCATGCAGTTAAGGCCTCACAACGCTCAGATAGCCTCACTAAACCCAATTTCTCTAGTGCCTGCGCGTAAGATATATCGTTAATTGTGAAGAAGAGCTCCCCAAAAAACCTGTCGGCCAACTGTCGGTCAACCGGTTTTTTAGGGAGCTCTTCTTCACAATTACTGATATATCTGCATAAAAAAATGTAGAGCGTGACGTTGTAATAACTGTTTGAGATCTTCCCTTAGATAATCAGGCAAGGCGTTGTGATAAACTTGGCATGCATATTCTGTGAGCGGTCTGATACATGTAATATAAATAGCAAAATTCTAAGAGGCCACTTTCCATTCTTGAATGCCTCCTAAGCTAACAGAGCCCCAAGATTCAGCTGTTTATTACCTTCAGCCAGAGATGCTGCCATGAGGGGCAGACTCTTCCATTCTGCAGCCTTAAACAACAACTGTAATAACAACAATAACAACAGGACATTCGGTCAAATTCAAAAAGGTCTTATTAAATTAATTTTTCTCATTATTCTGCATGCCATCACTTCACTGAACAAAGTAGGAAATAAAAATAAAACAAAAGATGAACAAAAGCCAAAGATCGACTTGAAACTTTCAAATTATGCCTAAGGAGATGTTCCTATGTTTGCCTACCACCACTTCATTTTATATTAGCCTTTATACATGTACAAAGCATCCTTGAATACGCTGTACCAGCATGGACAAATATTATCCCATTGTACCTAGAGGACGCGATTGAGTCGATCCAGAAAAGGGCGCTAGCAGTCATCTTCCCAGGTGTACCCTATGATGAGGCAGTGTGAACCGCAGGAGTTACAACCCTTACTGCACACAAGGACCACATATGCAAGAGGTTTATTTGGAACATTAAAACCTCCTGATTCCTTTCTAATCTACTACCAACTACAACAGAAGTCTCCCACGGGTACACACTCCATTCAGGACATGCAGTTAAGATATGACAAGGTTTTAGCTAATACTTCTCGCTTGAATAATTTTGTTATACTTATAAATTCCAATGATTATAATTATTGTATTTGCTGACTGCTCATGTAATTCAGTCACCTTGACTGCAATATGAGTTAATAAACGAGATTATTATTATTATTAATTTAATCTCTGCCTGAGCATTCACATACATCAAATTAAGTCAATTTTCAACTTCAGATAAAAAATTGGAATGTTACAAACCCGGCTAGGGTGTATCCTCTTTAGCACACCAATAGCTTTAGCTTTGTCTTCATTTACTCTCTCCTCTTCATTTTCCCCAACGTCAGGCAAGGGTCTATCATCACTTAACGTAGAGTCAAAAGAATCCCCGGTGTTTCTACCCTCATCAAATGATGACGACCTGATCCCACTGACTGAAGCAGCTCGTGGTCTCCTATTTCCATCAAAAGATCCTTCTTGCGGTCCTTCATCATGTGAATCACTACTTGTTGCCTTATCGCTGTTGCTCTGGTCAAGATAACTAGCTGCCATTTTTTCCAGACTTTCATAATCTTTACTTGTAAGATCTAATAATGCCATGTTTGGTGGTGCACTCTTCCTATTGTCTGCTTTCGATTTATTTCCTTTCAGAGCATGCTTTCGTCTAAATAGTTTACTCTTCTTGGAGTTAGTTCTTTCTGGAGGCTGGACTGTCTTTTCCTCGTGATAAACCTTCATTCTTGCAAGATTTGTTATAATACCTTTGTCTAGTCTCTGACAATTGGCAAGAAAAATCTCCAAGGACACAAACTTGTGCTGCAAGTATTTGGCTTTGATCCAAGCTTCTCTTTCACTTCTGTGACAAAAACATTGATGCAGATGTCATTACCAAAGAAAGGTTGTAAATTCACAAAGAAACACTACAAATGCACCAGCCAGCTGGACTAGGCAATTAACAAAGGCAGTGCACTGGACATGACATTGTGTTCCACAAACCTAGCTTTACTACAGAGCTCCGGCAAGTCTCCTGTAATTCAATGGTGAAAACCCAAAATTATAAACCAAAGATAAGGGTGGCAAATGGTAGAACCTTCAAAATCTTGGCACTCGCAAATTTTTCATCCAATCTCAAAATCTTGACAGCCTTTGCAAAGAGTCTTGTTTATACTGCATTTATTTCAGTGTAAAGTCTTGCATGTTTTGGTCTCGGTCTCGGGTTTGCAAACAAGGGTCTCTGAGTCTTGCTGAGTCTCAGATTTTACCATTTTGTCACCCCTAAAGAGAGTGGGTTTTAACCTTGCTTGGAGCACTCACTCGCCTGCATAGCAAGCGTTTCCACGGTGGAACAATCAAGATTTTCGATGTTCTGGCAGTGCGAGAAGTGGTGTGACATCATACCCCAAAAAACTACAAAATTTAAAATTAATTCCTTAACCTGCTTCAAAATTCATGATGTCCTTGACAATAAAGTTGCAGTCCTTAATGTTGTGACGATATCATGCTTTTTATAAAGCAGCCAATCAAATTGCACCATTTATATGTGCTCAAAATAGTCTTGTATTTGTCTTTCATGGTGCTTTTCAGATTATAGCCACTTTGTAAGTTTGCTTGCTGAACTTGTCATAAAACCAGTTGAGTTCCGCAGTTATTTGCCGATCTGTTTACAAAATTTTAAATGAGGCTAAATATCATTTAGGCAAAATTAAAACCAAGCCAATGCAGCGGTTTCTCCTGTGATATCTAAGGGGACTCCAGGGAGGTTTGCAAGGGCATTGCCATGTGCTTTGGCTTGAGTCACCTTGTTGCTTTCTCGCTTGCTTTTCCCTCCCTCCCTCCCATGTTGTAGGGTAAGTATACATTCCACACACTGGTCTCAGTGATGTGTTGACGGGTGTCGTGGGCGGTGGACTGTGGCTCGGTTGCCATGGCGACCTCCTTGCTGCTGAGGAGAGTGTTCCTCCTTTCTTGCTAGCTTTACAGCACCTACCCTGCAGTAAACTGGCCTAGTGTTTTAATGTCTCTTGCTAACACTGAGAAATTGCCCAGTAATAGAAGTTCATGATGTATCATTAATTCATTGCATTTTCCATCATTCTTGGTACTATCCTGGACCAGTATTTTCTGTCACTGTATAACCTACTGGCGTTAGAAAGAGTACCATATTCAGTTGTTGTTGTTTTTTTGTCAATGAAAATCTCTGCACACACTTGTGAGAATGCAAATGACACTAGATTATTACTGATTATTATTTCGTACATGGTTTGAACCCAGGGGTCACATCATAATTAACTGTTTACATAATGATCTGTTTACAGCCAATTAATACATCTAGGCTCAACTGACAGCAGACCAACGTCACAAATAAGTTGACCAATCACATCTACAACCATCTGGAGTTCTTATAGTATCTACCGATGTTAGACAAATCAATTGACTCTGAAGATGACTTCCGCTCAGGTTGTCAGTCCTTCTCAGAGACTACACTCACCCAGACGATCATACTTTACTTAATTATGATTATTATTAAATAATATTAAATCCACAGTTACGATGGGTCATGAATGCCAAACCGTGGAATCACCCTAAATAACATTACCATGACAGCAATAATTATTATTATTCACCATTTTATTAATTACCAGTGTACAAGTATTATACCTGCTGCTGTTTGGAGTAAGCTTTTTTATAAGAAAGGAGTCAACATTGGCCTCAAGGATTCCATTCACCAGCTCATTCCCCAATTCTGTCATTAGCTGAAAAACGTAAATTAATGTCGTAATTAAAGCCAAATATAACACACACAAAAACAGTATGCATTTCCAAAATCAAAATAATAATAATAATAATTTAATGACACCCTTCTCTTAGAAAAGTATTGCGAACTACTTGGTAATCACCAATGAACTCTTACTGTATCACTCAAAATCTGACCCTCAACAGAAAAACAGTGAACAGGGTTAACGCAAGCACATGGCATGTTAGCATGTTAAAACAAAAGGAGTGTGACTCAACACTTTTGCTGCACGATAGTGCTAAACTGGAAACCTGTTTAGGCACACTAAAGACAAAAGAGGTGACCTTGATGAAGTAGAGCGGTATCTTAAGCTCGCTCCTGATATTCAGAAAGAAAAGCAGAGATCGAGAGATCCAAACACTCTAAAGTTGCAGCTGTTTATTACGAGTTAGCTCCTGTATGCCAAGAAAAAAGGTGACCTGGATCAAGCAAAGTTGTATCTTATGCTCGCTCTTGATTTTCGGGGGGGAAAGGCTGGGATCCAAACACCCTGATGTCACAGTTGTTTATTACAAGTTAGCTGCTGTATGCCAAGAAAAAGGTGACCTGTATGGATGTCAAAGCGATGTTGTATTTTAAGCACGCTCTTGATATTAGGGAAGAAGCCGGGACCACATGGTTTTGCATCAGATGTAGCCACGAATGTTTTTCTAAATGTCTTCCGGGCCATAACTTGCTTGATATCGCAAACACCAAGCTAAGTCTTTCTAGTTAGCAAAATAATTTATGAATCCTCTGTGTCCATGCATCTGTTTTGTAATAGATCACAGATGGCGTCAAAATGTGGTAAGAAGAAAAAGATGCTACCCGAGTTTCCTTACAGTATTAAGTATTCTATTCTCATTTGAACAGTTTACATGTACCTTAGTCTGCTCTGGTTCCCAGGCATCAAGAGTTAGTGACCGTACCTTGGACACATGAACACCCAGACTCCTAAGACAACCACGATTTTAAGACCATACATGTAGAAGAAAGTCATCACTTAAATAAGAATGATAGCAAAAAAAGCTAACACAGCTTACATTAATATAGAAAGCAGTGAAGAGGATTCACCTTTAAGAATTTCAACAAGACCTCTTACTGGGTGCACTGATTTAATAATTATTATTCATAGGTTATGGCTGGGTGCCCATTGTTCCTAAATCTGAAATATTACAATGGAGAGGGGGGGGGAATTTCTTCAATAGTACTACAGTACTGTAGTCAAGAGAGGTCATACATGCATCCATATAATGTGCTAGCTATCAAAACATTCTGTAAGGTGTGAAAATTGATGGGATAAACATGCACACGTACAGTACATGACCTGTATTACTGTAACAGTGCATATAAATATCGGTGTCCAGAGTAGTGCATCCCTGATCAATAAAGTAAGGCTGTGTCCTAACTGTTTAATATGTGGTCACTCAATCAGGCTAGACTTCTGATCGAGTGTGGCTGCAATCCAAATGAGTTGACCTGCTCTTACATTCCTATTTGGGACTCTTATCTATGTCTTACACAGAGTAGGGATGGCAAAGTGGTGAGAGCACTCGCTTCCCACCAATGAGGCCTGGGTTCGATTTCCAGACTTACGTTGGTTCTCTTCTCCACTCCGAGAGGTTTTTCTCTGGGTGCTATACTCTGACTCAAACTGGTTTTCCCCTCTCATCAAAAACCAACCTTCATTTGATATGACATGTTGATTTGCTTAACCCTTGGACGTCCAAACTGGCCTAAACCGGCCAGAACCCCTGGGAGTCAATGGGTTAAATTTGATTTCTGGAAGATGTCCCTAAGCGGTGCCCTACCATTAAATACACTTAAATAAAGTTCTTTAGTATTAAATTAACAATTCATGAACGTAACAGCCTATCAAAACACCAATAAAACAATGTGTGCATTTATTTAATGAGCTTAATTATATCCTGATTAAAAAACTCCTCATTAGTATTCATTATAATAAAAAAACTGCTGCTCCTTTTTCAAGCATTACTTCTTTATATAAAAAACACTAATAAGGCATAGCTCATTTTTCTCGTATGCTAAAATTCTCCTCTCACAATTTGAACCATTGTTCTGAGTCCAGAGGTACACGCTTTTTGCGGAGTGTTTTTTAAGCAGTTCAAAAAAACTTGCAGCATGTGTTTTATCCAGTCTAAAAACACTCGGCTATACCTCATGTTTTTATACCTGATAAAACACTGCTGCCCGTTTTTAAACATTACTTAATATATTTTTTATTGCACTATGTACCTATGAATTCCAGAGCACTCAATGCAAAGCACCACACCCCAGTTGGTACTTGCCCAGGTTGGATCTACAAGACACAAACAGTGAAACAGCCAGCTTTGATGAAATTTTTTTTCAAACTCTTTCAACAGAAAAGTATCCTTGTGGAATTGATAATGGTCATTAATTCCACAAGGATCTTTTGCCTGTAATAATAATGATAAACAATTATAACAGTATTATTGTACGTTAGGTGGACTTATAGCCAATTGAAGGAAGGATAAAGCCATCCCCTGGATCAATTTATTAATGGCTATCCTGGGGACTCAGAACTAATTAAAAATAGTTTTAATGGCCCTTATAAAATTATCTTGAGCGGAATAGTGATTTATCAGGTGGATAGAATCACACATCATTAAAACCAAAGCCACATCAAAAATATCTCTGTTTTGTTCTCACCATGGTTTCCACAGTCGGCACACTTGTCATTGCCAAGAACAGATCTGATTTGTTCCAAAACACTGAAAAAAATAAGGTCACCATTTACATGTACATGAAATAACTCTAATTACATGTAATTATGAATATAAACAATCATTTTACTTCTAGCTACTTCTGTATCAAAACTGATCACCTCAATTTTGTTCAAACCTTTTTGGTCCAGTAATTTTATCAAGAGACTCCACACTCTTACTCTTCATGCCGGAGCCCAGTGAGTCTGTCTGAAATGAACAAAGAAATTTTTACTTGATGAACTTCTATGATGCATTTGAAGAGGTTACAAACTAAGTTAACAAGCCTTACGACACTAAAAGACCTTTGATACGGCTACCCTTTCTGCACAGTGACAAGGAACTTATAATAAATACAGCACAAAACTTACAAATAAAGTAATGTAGACAGCAATGTCAGAAACACTTAATTAAAATAAAGACAGCGACATAACTATAATGGTTAATGATATATTGTACAGACTGTAGAGTATTATTGTTTGTCTCACAGACTGGCCACTGTCTGCTTTGAAAGAAGGTTTCAAGTTTATTGATCGGAACCCTCACTGGTATAATTTAAAGATTATAATCATCTTTAATAAAAAACGATTTAGATAAACATTTAAGCAAGAAAATTAACAATAGTAAAATAACATGATGTTTCGACGACTTCGTGTCATCATTGTCAAATGAATAAATTAGAAATAACGGAAAGGCATATTTATAGATTTAGAAAGTGAGAAAATAAATTAGCATGGAAGCATTCAGGTAAAAAGTTTTGCACGAATGGAATCCGTTTGCGTGTTCAGTTTCGGTCCTTTGTTCTTAATCATCTTTGCTACTATTTTCATTGTATTATTTCTTCATTATTTCCATAAAGTAGAGTAAAAAAAAATCAATTCAATATGGCTATGGGCTAACTAGAAAACCTACCAGTTTATTTAGCTCCTAGGCTCAAATATTTCATTAATTAAAATTGTAATTATGATTATTTTATCTATTTATTTGTTTGTTTCCAACTTTAAATTGTACATTAACTATTAACTGAGCAAATAAAATTCTATTCAATCCTTTACCTTGATAATATTGATCAACAAGGATAATGGAATCAAAATTCCTGAAGCATGGATGCCCATGATCAAGAAACACAACAGGATATCAGAAGTACTGTGGAGCACAGACTGAGGGAACATCTCAGGAGAATAGCATGTATAAATGGGTACCGGTGAATTTAATGCTGGGGGTTAAACCCTGCGATGGACTAGCATCCCATCCAGGGGGGAGTAGAAATACTCCTAGTCGCTTCATGCTACAGAAACCGGAGATAAGTGCTGGCCTGGTGGCCCTTCTAGGCTCATAGCAGACTTTACCTAGACTTTACCTTGCTCAGACAACAACGTCAAATCACCAAATTTGAGGTCATGTGAAGGCCGTGAGCACTTGCCGATAAATTTTCAAAATTTCCTCTAAATATCCGCACCGTTTTCACCAGTTTTATTTCTGGAATGTTTGACACTCAGTTTCCATTTTAAGTGACTCTGTGTAATCGCAAAATTATTACTAACAATAACGGGAAATGATATTTTTAGACAACATTCTCATAGCTGTCATCGTCTTTCTTTCTTAAGCTTCCTTTTATTATAATAATAATAATAATAATAATAATAATAATAATAATAATAATAATAATAATAATAATTAATACTTTATTCAAAATCAATTTTGAAATGGAGGACCCAGAGGTTATCCCTATTAAAGGGCCTCCTACCTAACTACATTTAAAATACTATTTACGAGTGATAAAATTATTATTATTACTATTATCATTATTCTAACGACTTGGTCAGTAAAATGACCAAGCTCAACCCTTTTATCAACATATAATACTTATTTTGCATGCACTTGTACAATCACCAAGCTCAACCCTTTTATCAACAAAACATATTATAATGCTTATTCTGTACACACTTGTAAATTAATCGATGAAGGCCATAAAAAGGCAAGACTGTCAAATATTAGAAAAAGACAGCACACCCCTTTAAACTAAGCTCACTAATACATGTACAGAGCAAATTACTGGGAAATTCATCATAACAGTGACATTTTCATGAACACTCAAAAAAAACATTTTGTTCATGTTAGGGCAAAATTAGAAATTCAAATGTGGGACATCATGCAGGCAACAGTGCTGTTCCCTTTGGGAGGCCTTATCTATGATGGCCTGTATGAGCAAGTTACATGTAGTTAAATTGCTCAGCCTTTCAAATTACAGTGTTCATCAAATCTTGAACATGATCAAAATATTAATACTGTACACAGATACAAATGTACCTCACTGCTATCTGTTTCACCAGTTGTTGCGCAGTCAAAAGCCTTGTTAATACTGGCCTAGAAAATTCAACAAAATAATTATGAGATCAGTCACATACATCAAAAACTAATAATTTGTAACCATACAGGACCCTCAATTAGTAGTTTGACCACACAAACCTGCATAGCTTCCATCCATTCTGTTTTCAAGGAATCACTGTCAGCTTGAAGAATCCATGACCTAACAGAAAAGGGCATCATCACTAATTAAAAACATTGCTCAGGAGGCTTTTCATTCACCTTTTATCCAGTCGTTGGACTGAATTAACTTTGACCCCATGCTTTAAAGGGAACCTAGATCTATGATGAAATGGTATATGAAATGAATCATATATGAACTGCGGATATTAAATCAAGTGAAGCTATGATCTTCGCAGTTATGAGCGCAATTTTTGCAATTGCGTAGAGAAGCCTGAAAAATTCAGGACTTCAACGGGGTTTGAACCTGTGACCTCGCGATTCCGGTGCGACGCTCTAACCAATTGAGCTATGAAGCCACTGAAACCCCCTTGAAACCCTGTTGAAGTCCTGAATCCTGAAGTCCTGAAACCCCGTTGAAGTCCTGAATTTTTCAGGCTTCTCTACGCAATTGCAAAAATTGCGCTCATAACTGCAAAGATCATAGCTTCACTTGATTTAATATCCGCAGTTCATATATGATTCATTTCATATACCATTTCATCATTGATTCATTCCTCACTGGACCCTTAGAACCCACAAATGACCAGCTCCCAACGTCAGTGGCTTCATAGCCCAGTTGGTTAGAGCGTCGCACCGGAATTGCGAGGTCACAGGTTCAAACCCCGTTGAAGTCCTGAATTTTTCAGGCTTCTCTACACAATTGCAAAAATTGCGCTCATAACTGCGAAGATCATAGCTTCACTTGAACCTAGATCTGTTGATAACCCTTTTTGCCCCTTAAGAAGGAGTCCTCCATTAAGGAGAAAATATCTCACATCCAACAGAGTCAAACCTATAAGGTGGAAAAAGGTTAACACCATCTACTGTTTGTTGTCCCTGTTCGGCCTGGATACACTTTCCATATATAGTTTCAATAATACCAGTACCGTTGTTTTGATTGGCTGTGTGCCTTGTGAATAATAAAATTAATTTTAATTATTAATCTGACCCTGAGATTGGAGTGCCAGTATAACTACACTTAATAAGAGTTTTCTCTAAACCGACTGCTCACATTCAGAAATAAAAAATTCAAGCTTGTAGTCCGACTGGATTCTTTGAGTCCCTAGACACAATGATCAAAATATCAGATCCACAGGTCAACCAATGATTTGCCTTACTTTGTCGGCGAAACGACTTCAAAGACAAATCGTCTTTCTATTGGTTCCTCCGTGGGCCTCACTTTACACAACCTCAGGTCCTCAGCTAGTACAGTTTGATCATCCTTGGAAAAAAATTAATAATGTTGATTGAAGGGGATATGTGAGACAACTTTTGATAATTTGTTTTTATGTGCTCATAAAATAACTAATGAAAAAAAAGTTGTACAGCACAAAAAATACACAAAGAAAGTGAGATCTATGCATGAATGGACAAAAAATGTACAAGATTAAACCGGTAACTAAGTATATTTGGTTTAGCTTGAAAGAAATCAACCAATACTTTTCAAGCTTACAACAGCTACATGACTTTAATTTGAACAGTGTGTCTTTCCCTGATTAGGGTGGTTTTTGCTTTTTGCTTTTGATGAAACATTTAATTTAAAAAATTCCTTATGGCCATTTTCAAGTTTAAAACTTGCTATTAACTAAAGATTGCCACAAAAGAAGCAAGCAAAGATCAATTCGCTGACATCCAGAGGTCACAAGTTTGATTCCCCGCGATTTCAACGTCGGTTTCGACTTTCCTCTGAGTTGTGTAGCTGTAGCTTTAAGTACCCGTAAAATGGAGCATTTCCAGAGACGGGGGGGAGGGGGGGAAGGGGGGAGGGGGGAAGGGGGGAGGGGGATGGGGTGGAGGGGGAGGGGAGGGTAAAGGGGGCATCATTGGCCTTCATTGATACTAGCCTCGTAGCTGAAAGAACTACCGACATTAACTAAAGTGAATTTGCCTTAACTGCATTTACCATAAAAAGACCATGACATATTTATGTCCTCCTAAAGAGGTTTGCCTGACAACAGATTATTGTTACTACAAATTATGTTCCCAGTGTACACCACAATTTTATCTTCACCTGCCCATAATAATTAAAAGGTACAAAAAAATTAATGACCAAACGGAATGATTTTTCTCATTCTGGTCCAAAAAATATTGAACTACTGTAGTAGCAAAATATCAGAGGCAATTTACATGTAGACACAAAATATTGCAAAATATCCATGCAGTTTATAAATTACAAAGTTGGAACAATTCTCGCTCATGAAATTATAATAAATGAGTGTTACAACCTTTAATCGCTTCTGGTACATAAGTTGGTTGTTCTGCACCGTAAAGTATCTCCTAATAAATAAAAATATAGAAGATTGTTCAATAACACTATAATTTACTTCTTTTGTCCAAAAGGAAGTTCTGAAATCTTGAAAATCAATACTCTGTACAATATACAAGTCATGTACAAGAACATGTACTACAAACATGAAAATATTTTTTTAATTGCAGGTGTACAGTAGCCCATAGAATTAATCAATAATTAATAGTTTTATTGATGTAATGTTTGAAATCACGCTGGAACAATATAATTAATCTTCTTATAATGATCTTTCCAGGAAAAGGGTATTGCATTCCATGCTGAAACTGCCATTTTCAAGTAAAATCACTTCAAAGGCCAGCCTTCTTTCATTCCAAGGATCATTTTCCAAAACCACAAATACATAATGAATTCAATTTCAGTCCTTTGATTAATACAATCTCGGGGACAACCCTTGACCCAGTTAGACAGTACTGACAGGGTCAAGTTGATTAAGAGACTTTGATTATTATTATTATTATTATTATTATTATTATTATTATTATTATTATTATTATTATTATTATTATTATTATTATTATTATCATTTTGATCGTTCTTGAAAGTGAGTGTAGTTCTACATTGTAAGAATGACTGATGTTCTTATTTCATATTAAACTGGACTTTTACTCTGTTTTGTTTCTGCATGCTCTTTTAACCACTTCTCCAATTCTCAAGTCTGCGCGGTACATAATTCACTAGTTATTTGTCGAAATGTTTCACGTAACTTTTTAGAGATTTGTATGGAGAAACCATGTGGTTCACCAATATGGCGGTCGGTACCAAAAAGATCCAAGGAGTTCACTTTGCGATGAAAGCGCTTACTTTTCACTCATGAGATAAAATACATGTGTATGAACTCCTAATGTACTTGAAAGGCTCAAACTGCTGAGCTTCATTATTAGGGATGAGTATAGACTCTTTTTTTTTTTCAACCAAATAGCTTTGTATCATGGTGTCACACAAGGTACCAATTTGGGGAAAATCAACATGAAAGACATCACGGAACTGGAGGTACTTGAAAAAAGAATGACCTCTAGGTCATCTTCAACCTCCTTAATTAAGAAGACAGGCCTTGCGATTTTGATTTTGGAATTTGACAATGTCATTGTGAAAACAACCTATTGTTTTAGAACTTTCTTCTCTCAAGTGGGGTCCACAAGGATCCAGTTGGGGGTCCAGTTTGAGGTTCTATGTTTTGTATCGCCCCAGTGCTCATGCCCTATTAAAATCTCTCTTCAATTCCACGCATGAACTGTCGTTATATTACCGCAAGCATAATTGAACTTCTCCCTTCCCTGTGGCAGCAAATCTACAATTTAAATATTTTATACAGTGTAACTCTAACCTGTGCCAACTCCTGAATGCATTACTGCTCCTTTTGAACAAGTATCCTTCCATCACCAAACCACTGGGTCAAGCCCAAAAAAATAACAATGTGAATACATGTACATGTATAACGCAAATACAGACAAGGGCAGCAAAAACAAGACTGATAGTTTGCATTGTACGAATAGGCTAATTAATATGTGGAGAATGAGTATAATGTGAAGGATTTAGCCCAGATGAAATTGTGTAACATGTAACAAAGATTTTTGAACATAATGCCCTTGCTCTGGTTGGTGAGTCACCTGTGGTTTCTTGTGGTGGAAAATTCCTTAGGGACATCAAAAATGGCTGCCTTAGGTTATACATGTATGAATCGAAATATTTCTGGTTAATTAAACAAAGAAAGCTCTACCATAAAGTGAGATGTACCTGGAATCATCAAGTGTTTTTCTTCTTAAGCTACCGCTTTCTTCCTACATTTATTTAGTTAAAAAGAGATATTGCTTTAAGTTAAACTGAGCTTGAAAATTGTGTTGGGGGAAAAAAAACACAAAAATCTCTTTTTGTTTGTGCTGAAACCAAATGAGAATGTCTTGATCGCTGACTAATTACGTACATAGTTTTTTAGTGCTCATTCAGTGGTGTATACATGTATGTAATTTTAAAAAAAGCAAAGAACCTTTATCACTAGTCTAAGAAAGTATGGTAACAATAATAATTAATAATACTTAACTGATAATTAATAATAAATTAATGATTAATAATAAACAATAATAACTGATAATAGTTAGTCAAGGATAAGTATTATTATTAGATTTTCAACCTCAGATTTTGCGTTTCGAACTTTCTGATAATGGTTCACTCAATCTCCAGTTACCAGCTCACATACATGTATACCATTATGACCTATTGAAGCTGATTGTAGAGTGTTGCCAAGTTGAAAATTTTGTGCGGGAAGTGAAATTTCCCAGGATACAACATCTGACATGATCAATACTTAATGAAAATTTAATAAAACTATATTCCATTTGCGCTTGTTGGATATGAGACTGGCTATAGCCAACTCAGTGCTACAGTAAGCGACTCGTTGGCTATTTAAAATCTCATATAAAACACACGCTCATGCAATAAGCGTTGACTATTAAAAAGTGAACTACAGATATCAGATTTCCAGCCTTTTCATTGGCCGGCTCGCTGGACACAGGCTATCAGTTCATATACCGCTTGTACAGGTCTAATATGGTCAAGGAATGTGTCAGCAATAAAGCGAGCTGGAAACTTTTGTGCAGTTGTGAAAAGAAATGGTAGGCAAAAGCTGTTTTGGACCGGAATTGACCAAGGCAGAAATCAACATGGAAGAATTGTTGATCCTAGAGTTTTTAATAAAACAATATTATTGTTCTACTCGGGCTTGCTGGATATAAAATGATTATAACCAACGAGCCGCATCAATCACTTCATGTCACACACACCCTCATAGAATAATACTTTATTATTATTATTAATTATCCTTGACTAATAAACATAACAAGTCATTTTTGTATATGCATTCAAGTTCTTGGTTTCTGGATCCATTCGGATGGCTTTATACCTCAGAAACTTTTTTAACCCAGAAACATTTTTTTACTACTACAGTCCAAATGTTTTCAGTATGTTATCTGTAAGAGAACTCACCATTTTCTGAACCAGGGAGTGCCTTTCCTCCATTTCTTTCTTATCCACGGTAAATTGAGTTGACAACTCTTCCAACTGTGAGCATAAAAACATCATGCTGATAATGTGCTTTTTCTCTTGAATGGATAACTAAACAGAAGGTAAAGTCCTTTCTAGTCTGCGCTGTGAGTCAGAGAACTACAGGAATGACATTGTGCAAGAAAAGAACATCACTTTGTGCACAATGAAAATGTTGCAAGTACACACTAAAGTCAGGCTTGATGCTTTCCCACGGTCTTTATTGACCTTTTGCAAAGAGTAACTACCTGACTGTAGACCTTTCCATTCGTAAAGTGTTCGTAAAAGGTCTCGGGCACTTGTGAAACAACATGGGTACACTAAAGTGCAGCACTTAAATTGTACTGAAAACATTATCATTGAATATTATAGCAATTCTGGAAAAAAATAACATTTCTACCAAACGTATTTAGCAATTATTGAATGAGGCTGAGTAGGACATGAAGAATTCTGCAGGTCGAGGAGGGTGTTATCCACCAAGGCCGAAGGCTGAGGTGGATAACATCCTCCGAGATCTGCAGAATTCTTCATATTCTACGAAAGCCGAATTCAATAATTGCTTTATTATTCATTCAAAATATTTTCTGCGCTTAAACTTCTAAACCTACTCGCAGCCATTTTTCTGCTCAACAAAAATAACACAATCTCGTCCCCAGCTTTTTCGGTCAACGGTTCAATAATTTGCAGCGGGCTGCACTTTTGACGTCATCGGTTCAATAATCTGCAGCAGGCTGCACTTTTGATGTCATTGATTCAATATGACGAAGTTTCTTTCCAAATTTGGTGAACACAGCTGGTTATGGTGAATTATGCGTGTGGTTTTAACCATTCAGAAACGGGGAAATATTTTGAATGAATAATAATACTTGTTTACTGATTACTGGGTGCTAAAAAAGGAAAAGTATCAACCTTATAAGTTACTTTGAAATAATATGAAAAGGCGACATGGCTGATGATCTTGAAAGGTCTCTCTATTAGCTAAGGGATTTTTCCCTCTTTAAAGATGTTCAATGCAGTTTGATCTGAGATGATGGCAGTCTAACCCTTACCTCTTTGGATACCTGCTTCATGTACTCATCTAAATCATTCATCAAGTCGTAACCTTGATGGAAGTACGTGGATTGAGCATGCATGAAGTTTAAGATCTGAAACATTCAGAAAACAAAATTGAGACATTATTGAAGAGTTGTATGCATAAAAAACTATTTTTAAGTTTAGAATTGGTCAATTAGGTTCCTAATGTTACAACTTTTTCAACCACTGTTCAAAGCATAGATGCAGTGGTCAAAAAAAATTGGTGTCATCTGGTTTAATTTTTTCAGGCACTTGAAAACTTGTCAAGGATGGTAACAATGCAAAAACGTCTGATAACCACAGTGACTGTTCCCCGGGGTACTCCTAAGTCCACATCAACCCATTGACTCCTGAGAGCGAGACTTGACAGGTTTTACTCTGTCTAATACCAGACGATTTTACTCATCAACTGAGGACATCCCATGGCACCCGGGGAGTTAATGGGTAATAACCAGTCAAAACCCACATGTGTCCCCTCCATTAACCAGTCAAAAATTCTATGTCCCCTCCATCAACCCATTGACTCTTTGGGAGTAAGAGTACTTAAGGACGGTGCCTACTAATTCAAAGGTATTTTTGCGCAGTTTACTGAATATGTGGGGAAAGCAGATCTTCACAATCCAAAAAAGAAAATTGGGGGTAACCACGCATTTTTCGAAGATAATTAATCAACAACATTTGTAAAAAGCTTTCAAATACAAAGCAATGTGCATGGCGTTCTTTTCCAAATTGAAGCTTAAGTATCTGTGACAAATGCGTGGTTACCCCCAATTTTCTTTTTATTTACCAAGAGCACTTGCTAAGTTCTGCTTTCTCCGCATAGTTTTAAACCGCGCAAAAATATCCCCGTATTAATAAGCACCACTCATAGGAAATCCGACTATCTCGAGATGCGCAGAACGTACATGTATGCAATAGTAGGCACCGTCCTTAACAGATTTTACTCTGTCTAATGCCAGACGATATGATAACTTGTCAAATGGGGGCATGCATCCTATGGCAACCGAGGAGTGATTCAGGGCTAACCAGTCAAAATAATCATTATATGTCCCCTCCATTTACCCATTAATGCCGGGAATGAGACTTGGTGGCAATCCACAAGTAATGTCAGAAGAAGTCACAACACAAACTTGACAGCTCACAACAATAGGCCATTTAATTCCGAGTTGCTGTTTGTCTCGGTTTCGAAGTGAGTCTTGGTCAACTATTGAAATGGCAATTAGTTTGATTTGCATAAGAATACGCAACTCATTTCCAAATGAATGGTTGTGCACCAGGACTCGCTTTGATACTGAGGCATGCAGCAACTCAGAAATGGGCTATTATTTACAATTATTCGTCGAAGGCAAAGTGATTATCGGTGAATATTCCCCGAGACGAAGTCGAGGTGAATATTTACCGATAATCACTGAGCCTGAGGCGAATAATAATTATTGTTTTAGTATAAATACACAGGTGATTATTTCAAAAAAGAGAAAAAAAAACATTTCAACGCGAAATCATCTTCACTTACAGTGGCAAAACGACTACTGGCAGCCATTTTGTCCATCGAGGTGATTATCGGCTGATAATCCAAGATAGCGAGCCAATGAGAGTGCGCGATTTTGTATAATCACCTGTGTATTTATACTAAATAATATTAATTTTAAAATCAACACAAGACAACTTGGCACCTCAGGCAGGAGGGCAAACAAAACATTAGGAGAGAACTTTCTCTCTTTTATAGAGCACCAACTAGATGTAAACAATTTGTCACTGACAGTTCTCCTCACACCCTCCCTCAGAAATGGCTATTATTTACAATTATTCGTGAATTGGATTGGGTGTATGGTTTCAAGTTTCAGTAAAACTGGATTGCTCCTTTGTGCCATGGTTAAAATCTGCACAGCAACTTCCCCTAAGCTTGTTTGCTTTGTTCATCCCCTGCTCTAGTCTGATCCAACATGCACGTGCGTTTACCATTCAGTTGGCAATGCTGAGGACATAAGCTGTGATGTTGTTTTCTAGCTGTCACACAGTCTCCCTAAGTCACATCGAATAACTAGCAACAAGGCAGAGTTCCCCTCAAAAGTGTCATCTCATGCACTTTTGATCTACTTTGCTTTGCAAAAGCAAGCAAGATCACATTACCTGGTACCCATGAATACTAATTATTAACATTAACTGCATTTGCCGTTTTGGTGAAAGCCTCATTAATCAATCAACTTACAGTGTCTAAAATGTCAATTCTTCTCTTTGACTGCAAAATGTTTATCTGTAAGACATAACAAACTATTATTATGCAAATGATCATAATCCAGGCATACATAAAAACATTCTGTACAAAAAGATGTCTTCAATGAATGAATGAACATGTATGTATAAAATGTATATTATGTGATTTTGGAAAAAAAATAGTGAATGTAATCAGCAACCCATATGGCATTGACAGTAAATAAATATTATTATTTTTTGAGTAAGTATGACTGGTTTATTTCCCAAAGTGAGCATTCCTGATTGGCTATTACATTGCGTGACAAACTGACACGAGCATGACGTGATCAGCATTTCTTGACTCTCACTGACAACAGCAAATTCGCCAATCAGATTGCAAGATTCCACGCAACTGTGGTAAAATATAACTTCTTACTTGAAAAGCATAATCCAGGGCTGTGTGATTGAAACACGAATACATGGCTGTCACAATATTCTTTGCCTTTCAAAAATAAACAGAGAAGTTGGTTTATATTCAACTGTACATTTTACAAAGGATAACATCATTTCCCTTTAATAGTTATGAAGACAATTCACTTTTTGTTCTTATACCTCCTCTGCTTCTGTTGGCCGGCAGTTACGTTGAAGCTGTGCATTCTTGTTCAAAGCACTGGAAAACAAAAATTTGATTTCAATTCCCATTGTTCAAAATGCCCTATGCATGTGCTATCTTACAGTAAAGTTTATAACCATAATAATATACATGAATTAAATTATTCGATTCTGATTGGCTGAGAGCAGCGCAGTTCAAGTGTAACACAGTGCAAAAAGTATAATACCAGTGCAAATTACACATTGAAATTCTGGATTGTAATTGGCCAATCAAATCTTTCGTTTTCAAATCAAGTGCGCGCCCTGGATGGCACAATTTATGGCGCAATTTTTCCCTGATTGCATGATACGTGTGTGTTTCTTCTACTAAACCATCTCAAATTTTTTTATGTATAAATTATCTATAAGTACATGTAATCACATGATTTTTCTCGTGCAATTTGGAATAAATACATGTAAGCACTAAGTCTTGTAAATTTTTTCAAAGACTACAATAAATTGTCATCATTACCGTATATCGTTCGAAGTCGACGTCGTCGTCAGCATCATCAGCATCATCATCTACACTGATAACAAGAGCGATCCAAATTTTCACTTGCCATTGGTTGACTTTGAAAAAATTTACTCAACGTGCTTCTTTATTCCAAATTGCACTCGAAATCATGTGATTACACTGTACCTATACTAATCGTCATTGTCATCACTGTTGTTCACGTCATCGTCGTTGTAATCATTGTCACAATAATGCACACATGCCTGCATTATTTTCTGCACGATAGGACAGTAATTCTGATAAATAACCATCACATTAACCCATTAACACCCCTGGGAGTTAGACTTCATCAATTTTACTCTGTCCAAAGTCAGACGATTTCACTCGCCAACTGGGAGTGTCCTAGGACGCCAGTGAGGAGTGAATGGGTTAGTGTAGTTTTACATCGCAATAATAATTATTAATGACAAGGGCATCACATCAATTTCCAGATCTCAAGTGGCGTCAGCATGAACTTGTCTATTCACACCTCACTACTCAACAGCATCAACTATGCCTGTCTTCACTATATGGCATTGGTACAAAACTCAACAAAGTTATCTAATTTGACTTGTTACAAAACATAGGAGGCACACTACATGCATGCACGTTATGACATGTAATCCAGCTCCTTTCGTTCAATGACCAAAACAAGGGAATTGGCCTTAATCACACAGCGGCCATGTTGAGTCCCGAGGGATTGAAAACTTTTGTTTTTGCACACTGAAACTCATTTCCAAATGTTCATTTCAACTCGAGGCTGGGGGTACAAAATCTACAAATGTACAGTACTATGTCCAATATGGCCGCTGCGCGAATGAGGTCCGTTTCTACACTGTAAACCTATTTTTTAGAAAAAAGCAATCCATATCATTAGTTTCCAACAATCCTTGCACTCACTTATCCAAATCGTCGCTGATCCTGTCAAACAGTTTTTTAGTCTCCTTGACTTTCTTCACCTCTCTGCAATAAACTACCCGTAATCAATATGACTTACGGTACATGTATGCGTTGGTAACAAAGATACTTATAAAATATCAATCTTCCCAAACACATTAATGTTTTTGAAACACGGCAAACGTATCAAGACCCTTTTATGCAAAACAGGTTGTTATTGAGTAATCGTTGCATCAAGACTTGTTTTCCACTAAAATAGTAAAGCCTTTTCTTTTGTTCAGATTAAAATGACATTATTCTTATCGTTCGACAGAACTGACTTCTCATGTTGACCAAACAAAATTATGCAAATTACACAAAATTATGCTTCAATTCGCACCTGAAAAAAACCCGCAAAAAAGTTTCGTGCAGCAGGTTGAAATTGGTAGTAATGATGACCTGAAGTTGTTGAAACGTCATAAAACATTTACATTCAATTTGTTAATTTTCCTTTTGAAATGGTTTTCCAAATCTTTCTTCACTGGAAATTATCACAAGAATGCGCTTAATTGCACACTCAGTGTCGCCCCCTGGATGAAGGGGCCTATAACGGCCTCTTAGTGATACAGTCAGCTACCAGACTTAAACCAGCTGCCTACACTGTACTTCAAGTTTTATTAAAAACTCCCTGAACATTCAAAGGTCAGATAACTTTATCCATGGATTAAAGTCACTATCTGTCAGTTTCAATCTGTGCAAAGATACATGTAATTGTATTAATGTGCTTATTAAATCCACGAATAATTCACAATGGGAAAACAAAATATGTGTTTTATTAAATTAGAATTCTTCGTATCCTACGAAAGCCAAATTCAATAATTGCTTTATTATTTATTCAAAATATTAAGTAACTAGGTAACATTTTCTTCGCTCAAACTTGTAAACCCATTTTTCTCTTTGTTTTTCTGCTCACCAAAAATAACACAACCTCGTCCTCAGGTTTTCTCTGTCAATGATTCAATAATCTGTGCACAGCAGGCTGCACTTTTGACATCATTTTGACGTCATCGGTTCAATAATCTGCAGCAGCTGCTATTGAAGTCATCGGTTCTATACAACAAAATTCTTTCCAAATTTGGTCAACAGCAGCTGGTCATGGTGAATTATGCGTGTGGTATTAACCCATCAGAAACAGGGAGATATTTTGAAACAAATTATTATAATAATCAATGTTTGTAATCTGATACAGATTTCCCTTCATAATGTTTCTTTTGATTTTCCCTGTTAAAATGTCTTCAATAACCAAAAATACCTAGTGTACATTAACAACATGCCTATTATTGTTATTGTGCATACATTGTACGTTCTGCGCATCTCAAGATACTCAGATTTCCTTTCGCCGGTGCTTATTAATACAGGGATATTTTTGCGTGGTTCAAAACTATGCGGAGAAAGCAGAACTTATTAAGTGCTCTTGGTATCCAAAAAGAAAATTGGGGGTAACCATGCATTTTTCAGAGATAGTTAAGCTTCAATTTGGAAAAGAACGCCATACATTGCTTTGTATTTTAAAGCTCTTTACAAATATTGTTGATTAATTATCTTCAAAAAATGCGTGGTAACCCCCAATTTTCTTTTTGGATTTCAATAACACTTGTTAAGATCTGCTTTTCATTGCATAGTCAGTAAACGGCACAAAAACACCTTTGAATTAGTAGGCACCGTCCTTAACATGTAAATGCTGACGTTAATAAGTCATAATTATCTGCATCACATTTTACAAACTATCGGCTTCGTCTCAAGTTTGTAAATGTGAGGCATATCTGATGCTCATATTTTACAATAATACATGCCACCATGAACATCCACAATCTAAGCACATCTAATTAATTGGTTAAATGGCCAACGTTTAACGTGAAGTACATGTATATTAAAAATAATTTCATGCTCAGGAGGATAGTGACTTATCCAATGGATAAAGTTATCTGGCTCAACTTTACATGTAAGCAACTGAGGCCTGCATAGTAAATGTAAACAATGCGTGCACTGGTAGGACTAATTAAAGAAGCTTCCTTTGAACAGCTGAAACCTTTAATACTGTACCATAAATCCAATTTAACAAGCATCAATTAAAATTCACAGGCTATATCAGCCCCCCCCCCCCCCCCCCCTCAACCAAAATAAAATTTTCACAGACATCTGACTTACTCTTTGATGAATGCCTGTAGAGTACTGGAAATAGATCTTTGGGCTTGCTCCAAAAGGATCTAAGACAACCAAACGTTAGATACACATCGTAAAAAAATTATTGATCATTTCATCAACAGTCCTGAGCTTATAAAACTTTAAAAAATGGTGAAGGTTTTACTTCCCAGAACAGACTTCACTATTACCAGTAACAGAATTCACATGAGAAAAATATAAATGGCACAAACAAAACAACAATGGATTTTTGACGCAAGAGCTTTTGGCACATTCTGACTATTTGCTAACGACAAACAAATTAATTTTGCTTCCTGCAGTCTTAGCAGTTTTGGTAAGTAAGGTTTTGGTATAGGTATTAGCTTGTGTGGTTATTCAGGTCAGCATCAGTGTTAGGTTAACTTGCAACCAAACTACAAATTCCGGGTCAAAACACTTCGGGACACTTGTCAAATTTTGGGCGAAAAGTAGAGAATTTACTGTACATGCTTCCATCGTTATATGAGCAACGTTTGTTCTTCTTTTGCTGCCTTTTTTGCGCCCCCCTTTCCCCCAGACAATGTTGAAACATGCCAGGGATCGATGAACGGATCTTGATTTTGGAGACCGTGAAAAATCAACATTGTATTGGGGGGAGGGGGAAAAGCACGAATTGTCCCGACAGTGTAGGTTATTTTCAACTTAGGCCAACTTGTTTCAGCCTTGATAGAGTTGTTTCAACCTAAATAATGCAATTTGTTTCTATTAATTTAGTGAATCATAGCAAAAACACAAACTATTCAAATTCGCTTTATTTCATACACGATTTAGGCATCCGATCATTCTTTAGAATTTCACAGAGATCTGTTTACAACGCCACCACAGTAAAAATACGAAACATTTCTCAATCGGCATGATTTCTTTTTTTGATTTTAACAGTATAATTGTAATTTTGATTCTTGTTTCATGCTTGACAAGAGCGTCGTTTTGTCGTTTAAATTTGCAAACGTTCGTGTGGCCGTTGGACTTTTATCAAAATTTATGCCAATCTTGCCGCTTTAATGATTCTTGCGAGACGAGAGTCTCGTCTCTAGAGAGGAGACTCTCATCTCGCAAGAAACGAGACGAGACTAGTAATTTACTTTTGAGCAGTACTGTAGGTCGATTGGGGCAGGTGCAAAACACAGGTCACAGGTCATTGTTTTACCAATACAGATTATTAGCATCCTAAACACTCATTAAAGCTAACCTTAAGCCTAATTAGACCTAAACAAAAGTTTTTAGGCCTTATGTTAGCATTTTGTAAAAGGTTAGGGTTGTATTAATTAATAATAATAATAATTTATTCATTTCTATGGCGCCAGCATGATTGCCGGCACTGCCAGTGTTGTTTCTTTATTAATGGTAAAACATGACCTGTAACATGTGTTTTGCACCTGCCCCAAACTGACCTAGGTTGAACAACTTGATCTAGGTTGAAACAAGTTGACCTACATTGCAGGTTGAAGAAAAATGACCTAGTTGGGCTGCAAGGAACAAAATGACCTGCAATTCACTATGATATTCACCTCCACCGAGGTCAATAGTAATCTTATTGAGTTAACCATACTGAACACCCAATAAAACAAGGTTTCTGCATGATAAGTGGTTGAGCCCTTAGACTCCATACTACATGTAATTACAGTAATTTAAGTCATCAATGTTGATCACGACATTTCATAATTATTATGTAAGCCTTGTCAACGAGACATGTTAAAAAAACCACCTACACAGATGTAGCTCAATAGTTTTCAAGATTTAACACGAAACTACAGCATACAACTTGGTACCTTTAAATAAGTCTGCAGCTCAGTCAAAGCCCAAGAGAACTTGTGAAGTGTAGAAGAAACAAGTTGATCACCTTCAAAATACTTTGTCAGAGTGTCAATACCACCAGCCAATTCACTGCAAAAAAGATTGTTTACAGCGAAGGCCAATATAATTATTACAAGCAGGCCATCTACAACTTGTATGTACATGTACACGATTTTTTTTCTTATCAAGTACAGTGTATTTCCTGTTTTTAAAAAGAATAATATTATTATTCTCAAGATCCCCTTCCTAAAATAATGAAGAATACATCAACCCATTGACTCCTGGGAGTGAGATTTAAGGTGGCTCTGGACCAGTTTCAACACTTGAAAGAAACGTTCCTATTAGAAGGATTGACACAGTCTAACACTTTATCACTTAACAGCAATCTTATGGTACCATATCAAACACCAGTTATTGCTAAAAAAAGATCTGGTCATTTTTGTGACCTAGAAAGTTATCGTGGCAATGGGAAAGCCCTGCAAAAACACCCCATATTTTGGCTTTAGCTGCTCGTATCTCAAAAACTAACTCAGTGACCCCCATTTTGTATTTCTGAAATGTAGTCAGCATGCCAGAATGAAACTTAATGCACAGTTTAAAAAAATTATGTGAAGCAGATTCAGAGCCACCTTAACTAATTGAAAATTTAAGGTAGCTCTGAATCTGCACCATAGAATTTTTCTAAACTTTGCAGAGAGTTTCATCTTGGCCAGCTGATCACTTTTGTGCGATAAAAAATTACGGTCACCGAGTTCGTTTTTCAGATAAGAGCAACTAAAGCCAAAATATAGGGCATTTTTGCAATGCTTTTCTGTTGTCATGGTTACTTCTTACATCACAAAAATGACTGCATCTTGTTCAGCAATAGTTGATGTTTCACATGGTATCATAACATTACTGTTACCTGATAAAGTGTTGTAGTGTCAATCCTTCTAATAACAAGGTCTCTGGTCAAAGCGTTGAAATTGGTTTGAGTCACCTTAAAAGATCTTACTCTGTCAAACCTTAGACAGTTTTACTCGTCAATGGAGGTACATGTAAGTTTAGGAGTCAATGGGTTATATCAGTAACTGCTTCAG
Source organism: Montipora capitata (assembly GCA_949126865.1). Classification (NCBI taxonomy): domain Eukaryota; kingdom Metazoa; phylum Cnidaria; class Anthozoa; order Scleractinia; family Acroporidae; genus Montipora; species Montipora capitata. Next base: position 59,235,727 of record OX421446.1, read on the forward strand.
ATCCAGTGTACATGTAGACGTTCTGGCCCGGGTTGCTTAAAGCATGGTTAGCACTAACCAGCGTTAGTACTATGGAAACCTATAGGTTTTGATACCTCTTAACCAACGGTTAGCGCTAATCAGGCTTCAAGCAACCGGCCCCTGGTGATTAAGGAGGTACATGTAGATGTAAATGTTGCTTATTCAGTGTTGTTATACTGTACTACACTGTATTCCTTCTTCACCTCACTGCTTGATTTCTAAGGTCAATTTCTTTTCTTTTTTTATCAGCAAACCTGAATGATCTAGGCTTGTAACTATGTATCCTTTTTCCAATTTTTTTTTTTTTGCACACAAATCCTTATAAAATTGGTAGGATTGTAAACAAAGCACTCGAATTCTGAGTCTGGGCTGCCTGTGGCTGAGCCAGGCTTCCCAGGCTAGAGACTACACTGTACAGGTACCTTGTAGATGCATTGAAGGACTTCCCGGTTTCCACCATTCCATTACAAAGCTTGATTAGCTAAAGACATTTCAAAATAACAGAAAACAGAAGGATTAAATAAGAAACACTGCCTTTTGCATCACAAGTACAAGACAACAACACATCTCAATTGCCATTAATATTTATAAAACAATAAGAAAATTTATCATTTTTGGAAATTGGGACCAACAAAAATTTGGCTGCCCACAGCTGTATGTCCATGCAGACCAGAATCTGGCCAACTCAAGAGTTCAGGGTCATGCAAGACAGCTTGGAGATACCTATTGAAGCTCACTAAAATCGACACAAAAAACCATACACAAAACACATAAAACCCCATCTAAAAATCTTCTGATGTGCCTCAACAAAGATGGGACAGTGCCAGCACATTATTACATGCAGTTGAACAGCAAACGCACTGACAAGAGATATTAGACAAGTTTTGCTTGTTGTCAAATGTAACTTTCAACACACTGCAAGCAACCCAAAAAACTAGATTGTTGATAATTACCTTGCATTATCTTGTGGGACAATGAAATGTGATGACTAAGGATACCAATCTAAGCTAAATCAACATTGGACCTATCTACATTTTGAGCAAACAAAAACACATGAGGAGACACATCGTGCAATAATTATGACAGAATTAAAACCTTGGCTTAAATTTATTTTAAGTTGTGATCGATTTGTTACAAGACCCATTCACAACAAGATCATTGTTTTTTCCCAATGCTGACCTTTTCAAGAGCTCCCTCCAACACATTGATGTCATGTTCATTTTGGTCCACTTGTAACCTGTACAACAAAAACCCAGAAACTTGCAGAACTTTTAAAATATGATTCATTTCATATACATGTATCATTTCGTTCGTTGATTCATTCATCACGGGACCAGAACATATGAACCCACAAATGACCAGCTCCCAACATCAGTGGCTTCATAGCTCAGTTGGTTAGAGCACCGCACTGGTATCGCGAGGTCACAGGTTCAAAC
>OX421446.1:59249683-59254683 GCA_949126865.1 Montipora capitata
GAAAGTAAGAGGAATCAAAGTAATTAAAAAAAAGTTTCTCTAGTTAAAAGAGAGTGTATTGATAAGACGAAGAGAGTATAATTATTTACCAGAAGGAATCGACGTTTGCACTATGTCGGCTGAGAGCTTGCTGTTCATTCTACGGATAAAGTCCACGGTAATCTCCAGAATTTCGGCTTTTTCAAGCCTACAACCCTTTTTAATCTAAAACAAGAGAGAAAACTCTTCAAGCAGTTAAAATTTCGTCGTGTAATTTGTTTTGAGTTGAAGGAACATCGTCAAAAAAAGCGTGCACTTGCTTGCCATCCTTAATGAACGCGAGCGAAGTGTCTTCTTGCAAAAACTATTGATGGTTTTCGCGAAGCCTTCAAGCTTACCTCGAGTTCCTTGGCTTCAGGAATGAGCTGTTTGATCTCATTCAGACAGTCATTTATTCTTCTTCGTCTTTTGCGCTCCATCTCTGGTTTTCTGGGCGACTTGAAGAAAAGTTTATACAAAAATCATTCATATGGACCACTTTGCAAGTAGCCAAAACAACGAACATGCCATTCAAGATGGCATTTGACAAAAACGGGCTGAAAAAAAGTTGTGGTGAATTAAATTGGCTACATACCTGGCGTTTCGAGTTAGAGTGTTTAGGCATTTCGTTGATTCTTTAACTAAGCAGTTACAAGAAAAATTTCCCTGTGAAGACCCTGTTTCACAGAGCAAAACAAATCGAGAAGTGCAGAAAAAATCTTAGTCGTGTGTTTAGCTCGTGTCGTGTAAATTGTAAGTTTTCGCGCTTTTTTCTGTCCGCGGTACGTATACGCGCCCGACCATTTTCACCACCCAAGTAGCACATGGGCATTTTGTCTGAGCATGCGCGAAGGGAATCGAATTATTCGAGTTCGGCGCCATTGTTATTTTGAACGCGCTGCCCGCGGGTTTTTAAACGGGCGATCTACACTTTGAAAAATAGTTTGTCAAGAGAGATGAAAGATTGTAACAAAATTACACACTTTTCTATCACTATGGATATTCTTCGAGTTTGTTGGGAGTTCGGATGAGAATATTTTAATGATCAAATCCCGAACAAAACGAGATGAAGGCCCAAAGAAGTGGAGTTTGGCATTTGATTTACCGAAGTTCAAGATGTTCACACGAGAAGACAAATGATGCAGGTTAGTTTGAAGATGTTGAGGCTTTATTGTTATGAATCACAGGGCTGCATATTGACACGATCGTCAGATAAACCACCCTTTATGAGATGGAAATTTTGAATTTGAGCTGATTCTGCTTCAACTTTGAAGTAAGTTTTCATCATAATTCCGCCGGCCCCCAAGCTTTAAATTACTTCAAATAACATTGTCTCTTCTTCCTCTTTGCAGCCGCTTGGGGCTCCAGGCTTTAAAAAATGCGCTGTTTGTAGGATTACAATGTTATTACAACAGCTTTTGGCAAATTTTTATTTGGGAAGTTTTGATTGATTTTCCAAGTCGTGGATCACGAAAGTCTTCTGTCTTGCTGCTCTCCAAGTCTGTTGTGCAGAGCATATAGTTGTCCATTTTTAACAAGGTTGTAGTGTCATTTCAATACACGATGACTTTTGCAATTTTTTTTCCTGTGCTTCAGTAGGTATTTTTGTAATTGCTTTTTTCGTCTCCTAGAGCTAACTTACGTCAAAAGTTCGGTTAAACTACCCTTTTTCGCCGGCCCCCAAGTCCGAGAACACTTTTAGTGCATTGTTTGTTTATTTGTCCTCCGCTTCATCTGGTTTATTTATTCTGAAAAAATGCGTGCTCCTTTTTGTAACAAGGCAAACTACTACCGTTTACTGTCGAAGATTTCACATTTGGAGCTTGTCCATGTAGTTTTCGAACCGGATGGCGTAAGCTCTGTTATCGTGTTTATTTCATTAGCATGCTGCTACCTAGCAGACTAGCATTAGAAGCTCGTCGGTTTTTTTTTTCTACGTGCAGCAATTGAATTTACCTCAGCAAGTGTTCTTAGACGAGCGATTTAAGAAATAAGTGAGAATGCTCATTCAAAAAGATTTGGTTGTAATTCTGGAGACGAGCTCTGTAGGGCAGAACAGACATTTCGCTTGTAGTGTGTATCCCTTAGCCTGTAGAGGAATGCCAATCACGATTTCTTTAGATGTATGTGTTAGTTATACATTTGAACAAAAAAATGTTAGGAAACACGTTTTACTTGCCAAAATCAGTGAAACATGCACTTGATTATCTGCAAGACCTGTCACTATATTTTGATCATCTTCTCAACAATCATTATTCACAAATAATATGTTACACATCAGATTTGTCATGTACTGGCTCTTCCAACAATCCATATACTGTAGTATAAAAATCAATAAATGTTCACCACAATTCACGGGTAAAGGAAGATACAAAATTATGTTGAAAACTAGATGAACAATAATACTTTCAAATTTGCAATGAGAGTAAGCAAGGGAGTTCATCTACATATTACCTTGAATGTTATTTGTACCCAAAAAATGTTGAATAAATACTGGGTACAGTGTAGCAAATCTTTATGAGCATTTACAATGTATGTAAAAACCAAGATAGTGCGAGGAAGAGGGAGACAATGGTTTACTTAAGTTGAAAGAAATGAAACCCTATATTATTGATGTTTACTTCAGACCTAAAATGGCCATGTTTGATCCTTTCAGTTGTGCCCCCCACTCATGCATAACCATTCCTGCAAGATATCTGATGAAGTTACTGATGTTTCCAGAAGAGCTGGTTGCAATAAGGCCACCTTGTAGCCCATGCTTGTGGCTTTCAAAGAGGCTAATGATTGCATGCATTAGAAGCTTGTCTGTTAGTGCTTTGTAGTGACATCTGTTCAGACATGTATTCTGAGCCATGCTCAGAAGTACTCTGCAAATTATTATTTAGTTTTAAAGTGGTACTATGATCAAAAAATCATTTCCTTTTTTTCTTCAGATTTTGAAAGCGTGTTCGCTTAACACCTAACTGGCAAAATTTTGAGCTTTGAGTTTTATCCAAAGGCTGTTTGTTTTGAGTGTAAGTTTTGGATTTCACGGTCCGCCATTACTCACGTTCAAAACTGGCCGATTGGACCTCAGAGGGTTGGATCTAGAGAAAATGACGTCATTTACTCACTAGCTTAAAATCTCAGCGTGTAAACGCAATTTATTATATATGCAAAACACGGGTTTAAAAGTCTGAAAGCCTGAAACTCCCGTGCTGCATATTAATTTGGCTGCGTACACACGCATTGCATTCTTAAACCAGTGAGTCTTTGACGTCATTTTCTCCTCGACCCAGCTCTCTCAAGATTTTAAAGTTAGTAATGGCGGACCAATAAATAAGAAAATTCCAGTTAAAATAAACAGGTGTCTTTTTAAAATCAGAACTTAAAACTTGGGTCAGTTAGTGTTTAGTTAACATAGTTTTGAAATCCAAAGGAAAAAAGGATTTTTTTTTTGATCATAGTACCACTTTAAGGTTAGGCTGTTAATTGAAAGGACAAGGGGAATGTAGTTATCTAGAAGAATGAAAAGAGTTCCATATTGCATGTCTTTAATTTGAAGAATTTACTCATCATAGTTTCTCGAAAAGTGTCCAGCATCCATAAAAAAGTTCTAGTATAAACATAATTCTCCATGTCTTAGGTTTATCAGTAAGCTTGCTTTGGAAAAAGTGTTCCATGTACAGAATTAAAAGTTAGGATCAAAAGAACTGACAGCGTATTCTCTGCTGTTTAGAGAGATGGGCAGATGGGCTGAGAGGTCAAGTTTTGTGGAAAGGTGTTACCTTGAGAACCAGTTGTGAATGAAGATAAACGGGCAGATTGGTCATGTAAAACAGCCGTATTTGAAGCTCTTGAAGTTCTGGATTATGATTGTAATCTTAAACACTCATAGATAATTAATTTGTTTGCAGTAAAATAAACAGATGTGCTGAATTCACGAGGCTCATACAAATGGGATTCTTGGTTGCTTATAAATTCAATGTACAGTTAAGATTTCACTAGTTGGAGTCACATCCTACATAATAAAATTTTGCATGTCATAGTCTCAGTAAGGTGACCAGCAAGTTGATATGAAGAAAAACACTCGTGATCATTAAGTTTTTGATATCCATTTATTGTGAATACAGTTGTTGACCATTTCCTCATATCTTATACTTCCGAAGGACTAACAAATTAAATTATATTTTAGTTCTATACTTGTAAAAGTTTGAAAAGCTTGGGGCTTGATATTAAAAAAGGAATACTCTTTGGTGTGTCACTCTTAACATCGCTTTGTTCCCTGGGCCTGGTCTAGTCAGAACTTACTAATTTCCTGTTGTCATTTTGTAATCAATTTTCAACTTGAATAGTCTGATTCTTTGGAAATGAACACAGAGAAGGATCATTCCTACAGATTGAGACAGTTGTGCAAGGTTCAAGAGGGCAGCTTGTTCAATTACAACATGGGAATCATAGACCTTGCTATGCCCTTAGACAGTGGTTATTTATTTCAGGTCCTCAGATTTAGTTCCCTAGGGATTTGGGATGTGCTTAAACTCAAAAAAACTTGAAACCAAAAAAGGCAAGCTACCGTAAACTTTGGGTGTGAACATTTATTTTCATAATGTAGCTGAAATTCTCGATATTTTAACACATTTCAAACAAGAATGCCCAGCAGAGCAAAAGAGAGAACAGTGAGAGGTAAACACGTAGGTTGGAATCAAAACTAACGCGGTAAAATGTCTGTCTAGTCTGCTTATGTGTGTTTGAAGAGCCCTTCGAATTATGCAACTTTCGCAAGATTACTGACTACGTGAGAGTTCCACACCAAAACAACTTGGTTTCCCCTAATTATTCGAAAGTACTTTGCTGTGACTTTTTGCCATAAACAGCCCAACCGTTTCTCGATCTTTTGACACCGTCTACACCTAAGGCAAGGAAGATAAACTACACAGATAACGACACGAACTCGAAACTTTTCGCCACGTAGACCGCCATTATTTTGGTTTCTGCTTATG
>OX421446.1:59262183-59267183 GCA_949126865.1 Montipora capitata
ATAGAAGAACTGGACTGGACTAGACTGGACTGGACTGGATTAGTAATACTGACTGGACTAACAAAACGCAGACTTGTAAAGAATTTTTCTTGTATGCCACAATTTGGTATGACCCACGCCTCCTTATGTCCGCGTTTTAGTCAACGAGGTTATTCAATTGATTGTTCAATAATGATATCAGTATTTCATTCAAAAGCCCTCCTTTTCTCTGCATCACATTTTGATCGGCGCATTTCTGGCTTTTCCTATGTTATGATTACTGTTTGTTAGTGTTAGACACGAAATATAATTAATTGATCACTAGCGTTCGTTTTATGCGACAGAGGACAAATGATTGTTAAAACAAATTAGAGAACTTAAGTCCGGGATGATGTAATCCAGTCCAGTTCATAATTTTCAGTATGACAGCGCCAACTTTGTTCTCGAGATAAAAACCACAACCGAAGAAATACCCGTGAGAAAATGTATTGAAATGGTTTTATTGTAACACGTATTTAAGCTGATCGTCAATGAAAAAAATTAACAAATCGATTATTTGTCTGAAATCTTGGTAGAATTCGTGATTACTGACTCTTCGTATCTTCCACACCAAAATATAGCTTGAGCATACCACACCAAATGTAGCTACAGCATACTTCGATGGTTTTTTTGGCTTTGCGAAACAAACTACCAGTCACGAAAATCGCATTCTGCTAATTCCAAGAAAAATCAGAAAAGTTTTACAAATTTTGATAATGTGTTCTCCGGTATTAATCCTCTTAAATAGCTACCATCGAATCGATTGTGTGTATCCTCAATTAGTCAATAGACAACGTATCTATTTCTTCAAACGTTACCCGGTACTCCGTTTGAATTTCAATGGTTTCATCACACAAAAAACATAATAGGAAAGTAGGAAATTTTCACGAAAACTAGCGTTTTTTTACTGCACTAAAGAACCTGTAGAAATGCAACGAACTGCAGGTGTAAGGAGTCTCAGAGATTTTAGTGTCATCGATTCTTAGAAACGTTTGACCTTTTATGACGCACAAAGTACTCAGGAGTTTCAAGAAATGCATGTAGTCAATTATCTCTTTAACAAACTTCAAAAGGAACCCCGCCTTGCAGGGTGTCTCGAAAACGAAGACCCTAAGACCCCGAAAACTCGAATACTCGGAAACGAATGATGTACCCCAAAACCCTCAATTTGGCTAACCCTACGCCTAAAAACCATCTTTAGGCCTAGTTAGGCTAAGAGAGGGTTTGGGGGTACTTCATTCGTTTCCGAGTTTTCGGGGTATTAAGGTCTTCGTTTTCGAGACAGCCCCGCCTTGCATGGAAGGAGCTTACGTCTTTCCAAAGAGAACAAAAATGTTCATTGATAATTGTTTTGTTTGCTACAATTCTTCAGCACACCCTCTCGATGAAAAACGGCACATGAATACATGAGTGAAATTCGACCTTACATGAAATGGTGGAAAGGTGTATAATACGCTCGTGAGAAGGATATATCTTAGGGAGCTTAAGCAACGACAACACCGACGGCAACGAGAACGTCATCTCAAAATATAAATTCACGTTGTTGTAATCACTTCGTGACTATTTGAACCATTTTAATATGAGAAGGGTGTGGTAGTAGTGACACTGGTTGGAACGGCGCTTAATTTAGGGGAGAAAATGAAAATTTATCTCCAAGTGCTGACGTTCTTCATAAAATTTGGCTATTTCACGTTGTTGTTTTGCAAACGATGGCAAAGAAATGGACGAAAGTGAAAAACGCACGTGCAGGGCTTGCAAAGCTATTGTTTTTGGCTATTAAATATGCAAATTTGTGACGTTCTTGTTGCCGTTGCGTAAGTTCCCTATTATCATTGGTTAAAAGAGGAAAAATAATCGTGCTGCACGTGCTGGGCGCATTTAAAGTAAAGTAAAGCAACCATATTTAACGTCGATAACTCGTAACAGTAATTCAACTGACAAACCTGAGGTCGACGGTGCGGCTCATTTTACTCCCCCCTCTCCATCAGTGCTCCGTTTTACAGGTATTTAAAGCTACTTAGCTACACGTAAAGGAAAGAAGTCGAAATCCGGGAATCGAACTCAGGACCTCTTGCACCATGGCCGCGCACTAACCGACTGTGCCACCCTCGCTCAGTGCATTTCTTTCCAGTACTTCACAAAACAAGAACGTGAAATGACCAAATTTTAGGTTTTGGCCACAACACAAGTACCCTGCGAGCAGAATCGTTTTTGATCTTCCTAGATAAGTCGGGAAGAGGAAAGAAGAATCTTCTCGCAGCCTGCACATTTCGTATTGAACATGCGTTAAAAATGCGTCAAATATTCGATGTCAGTCACGCGTGATCACCAACCACAACACAAAAACAAACAGTTGGGATATTTTCGAACAACTCTGGCAAACACACAACAACCAAGGAATCATGTCAGTTGAAACTCTAGATAGTTTATACTTTATACTTTTAAATTGCTATTTAATTTTTTACTGAAAATTTCATAGGTTTCTGGCAGACTAGTTTCTGTAACCGACATGCAGGGGAAATACTCATGGGAAAATTGCTGCGAGGTTGTAAACTTCAAAAATATTGAAGACGCGTGGCGATTGATCATGCACAAAAGTTAAAAAAACAGGTCTGGACTGACTCATCCATTTCTTTGGATGAGCGGCACATCAGAGAAAGTCTAGGCGGCTGGCAGAGTCTTCTTTCCTCTTCCCGACTTATCAAGGAAGATCGAAAGAGACTCTGCTTGCAGGGTACAACACGAGCATACAACAATCAACCACGCCTTTTCTATCTTTAACACCGTTCGTACCTTTCCAGTTACAGGCCAGTTTGCGGGTATGTTCAAAGTAAGCAAGATGGACTTGCCCCAAAATACATACGATAGCGATGTTATGTTTTGAGGTTACGTTTTCGTTCACCATCCCGTTGTCCTTGCTTATCCCAAGGGCACTGTGCAAGTGCTAGGTTGTTTACCATTTACCAAAAAAATCCGGAAATTTCGGTTGGAATGTAAATGGTGAGCCTTTTTTGGGCTTCCCAAACGGACAATATCCAGAGAAAACCGGATTTCTTGAAAGGTAGTCCAAAATTCCCAAATGGAATTTACAAACGGAAAACGTGTTTATCATTTGCATTCCCCCATGATTTAGCCTCCCTCCAGACTGTCGGTAAACTTGAACGATTTTTTTGTAAATCGTACACGCTTATCCTAACTGAATTTCCCATTCGGGAGTTTTGGCTTACGATTTGAACAAACCTAGTAGCAACCGGTTTCTGCTTGTAAATGGTAATTAACCCTAGTCTCCCTCTCAGCCATTTTCAACCAGGAATGTTGCGTGACAACACACCAGCATGCAACACAGCCAAAAGGGCTTGACACAAATACTGGTAAGAACAGCAAAAGTTCCAACAAACACATCACTGCTACCTCCATAGCATACAACCCTTTATTAGTCCGGGCTCAACATCCTGAGAAAAAGATTCTTAACATTATAAATTTCGCTGTTACAAATAGACCGTATTCATAAACGGAGGTCTTTGTGCTTATCCTCCTCACTAGCCTCACTTTGGAGCCAAAAAATCTCTTGAATTTTGTTCGTGCGAACGAGGCTAGATAGGATGATTAGCATATACACAAAAGACTAATTTTTCTTGGCCGCCATTTCTGAATACCGTCTATATGATGGAGTATTCAAGCAGTTTGGGCTTCCAAACGCTGTTCATTACAGAGAAAGAACGAAAGTTCCATTCTTTTGCACGGATTAAGTCAAGACAAACTTAATACTTTATTGATTTACGATACGTGTAATCAAATCTAAATTTCAAAATTTAATTTGCTTCTTAGCTTGTTGCGGCCAAATCGCCACGTCTTGCGGTTCCTCCACGCAAAAGGAGCAAAACGCCGAGACGAGAGGAGCCGGAAAGGAAAAAGGCAACTCGACCCTTCCCTTGAAGAACAAAATTGTGGTCGTTCTGTTCTCATGCTTTCTCCATTACTTCTCGTTATTGAGGGCCTCAATGAATTGTTCTAAACTTTCTTGAATGTGTCTCACTCGTTCTAAGAGAAAAATGAAATAGAGAAACAACATAAAAAGTTAACAGTGGTTAGCACAACCATAACTTTCTACTACAAAAACAAAATTTATGGACGTCATGGACCCAGTGTCGAGGACTAAATTTTAACTCTTCGACGACTTGACAATCTTCTACTTATTCAGAAAAAAATGTGAGTAGTTCTGGAAAATCTATTAACTTGTAGTTCAGAAATTAAATAAACCGTCCGATTGCAGAGGAGTGTCCTTAATTTCAGTCTTAAAATAACCGCTTCGCGGCTCGGTAAATATCCACTATTTTCACCGACACTGAGGTGAATAATTGTCTTAGTATACACCATACAAATTAAATAAAAACGGACAGAAAAACTACGTTATTTTTGTAAAATGAGGTTGGAAATTTCAAATCTCGCGCACCGGCTATACTCGGAGTTGAATAGTACTTGGCTAATCACCTCCGATTTAGCCAATCTGCGCACGTGGAGAGCATCATTCACTTGTGCGGTATATACTAATTAACAACTATTCACCGAAGTTGAGGTGGCTAGTGGTGGACATTTGCCAAGCCGCGCAGCACCGAGGTAAAAACCATCACTAGCCAACTCCACTGAGGTGAATAGTTGTTCTAGTATAGACTAAAACAGTGAGATAATTTAGCACGAAACGATGATTTTAATTCATTTATTCCTGCAGCGAATTACAATATTTTCAGGCGCAAATCACGCGCGAGTTGCTCGGAGGTGAATAGTTAACAGTTATAGCGCGAGAACGAGCGTGATATCGCGTAATTCCTAGTGGCCGAGTCGGCTAAAATTAGGCGATATCACGCAAGCTTGAGCGCTATAACTGTTTTATAATTCAACACATCGATAACAAACGAAAGATTCCGAACTTGTAACATTTGTGAAGTGGCGCCAGTCCGTCATTTTCACATTCTCTTGCGAAA
>OX421446.1:59272183-59292183 GCA_949126865.1 Montipora capitata
AACCGTATTTAGCGCTGAGGTACGAATGGGGGGGGGGGGGGGGGTTAGGGTTAGGGTTGGGGGGGGGGGGGGGGCAAATCACAGGTTGGTTTTTGAGAAGAGGGGAAAACCGGATTCCCCGAAGAGAAACCCCTTGGAGTAGAGCGGAGAACCAACAAACTCAATCTACATATGACGCCAAGTCCAGGAATCGAGCCCGGGGCCAATGCCACATTGGTGGGAGGCGAGTGCTCTCACCACTGCGCCATCCTTACCCCCTTCTTAAAATTGAAACGAAGAAGTAAATGAATTAAAAAAAAAAAAAAAACGCCGACGCACTTGTTCGCTGCTCCTTGATCTCCAATACAACCACCGTTCCGTCGCCCCTGGACCAAGAAGCTCGTACACATTCTTGGACGCTGAAAGAAAAGTAAATACAACTCGCATTAAGGACGGTGCCTACTAATTCCAAGGTATTTTTGCGCAGATCTCAACAAATGTTATTAAAATCCAAAAAGAAAATTGAGGGTTGCCACGCATTTTTCAAAGATAATCAATCAACAATATTAACAAAAAGCTTTAAAATAAAAAGCAATGTATGGCGTTCCTTTCCAAATTAAAGCTTAATTATCTCTGAAAAATGCATGGTTACCCCCAATTTTCTTTTTGGATACCAAGAGCACTTGCTAAGTTCCGCTTTCTCCGCATAAATTCATAAATTTAAACCGCGCAAAAATATCCCCGCATTAGTAAGCACTACCGATAGGAAATCCGAGTATCTGGGGATGCGCAGAACGTATACGCACTAACAATAGTAGGCACCGTCCTTAAGATTGCCATCGTCATCATCATCATTGTCACGGCGGCCTCAATGATGATAGGGACCTTAAACAAGGACGACTGCGACGGCAATGAGACCGTTATCTAAAAATATTACTTCCCGTTACTGTAATAATTTTGCGATTACTCCAAGACGCTCGGCTGGGAAAGTGTGAGCACACATTCCAAGAATAAAATTGGTGAGAACGGTGTGGATATTTAGAGAGAAAATTGAAAATTCATCTTCAGGTGCTCTCGTCCTCCACATGACATCAAATTTGACCATTTCACGTCGTTGTCAAGACGAGAACGGCAACGAAATGTATCAAAATGTAAAACGCACGTGCAGGGCGTGCAGAACGACTGTTTTTTGCTAATTCAGCCTATTGTTATGTGGCGTTCTCGAAGACGTCGTTGTCTTTGTCGCCGCCGTCCTTGCTTAAGGTTTCTATTGATGATGATGATAACAGAAAGCTTAAGCATGCGACGCTTTTGAGCCGTGAACAGAAACCGGAAGTGAGCTGTTTTCTTTTTCAACTTGTCTTTATTCAACCACATTTATACTATTGAGTATCTTTTCACTTTGAAGACGATAAGTATAAAACACTGGGAGAATCTACTGTCCGGGCATGAGAAATGTTCACTTCCGGTTTCATCCGTGGTTCAAAAACTCGGCGTGCTTAACTTAAGAGGGAGTTTAAGATCTACGACGCGACGGCAATGAAAACGTCACAAATTATGCATATTTAATGAGCAAGAACAGTAGCGTTGCACGCTCTACACGTGCATTTTTTATTTTTGTACATTTCTTTCACGTTTTCTGCAAATCTACGACGTGAAATTACCAATAGGACATTTGCATGATGACACCATTTGACTACACGTACCAGAAGCCTTCAGGTTTCGCTCATGTTAATTAGAGCTATTGTTATTTCTACCCCACTGGGAATACAAAATTTAAATATGAAAAGAAAAACAAACTGAATTGTGGTAGTTGTAGTCAAATGACGCCATCGTGAAAATTGCCTATTGTCAAGTTTTTCAGAGAACGTGAACACAAGGCAGCGAATTTGAATTTCTGTCATAGCTTCAACACCGCACCTCCTAATTCAGTTCCTGGAAAGTTACACTAGTTCTTAGAAGTTAGACAAGCCAACATAATGACGAAAAAGATTAATTAACCTGAAGTTGCAATTTTAAATGACATTTTCGTTACTGTCGCGTCGCAGATCTTAAACTCCGTAAGCTCGGAGAGACGCGGACGGCAACCGGAAGAGAACATTTCGCGTGCCACGACAGTGGTATCTCCCAGATTTCTTACACTAATCATCTCCAATGAAGAAAAGATACTCAGAAATGTAAATGTGGTCGCGTGAAGACAAGGTAGAGTTTTATACACCATCAGCAATGTTGAATACCCGTTTCACATGCTCTCGACAGATACCTGACAAAGTTTTGAACACACCTCAAAGCAAACGTTTAAAGCTCAAGTCTAAGACGGCTCGAACCTTGCCGGCGTACAAGCCTTGCACATACTAACTTTCAAAAGATGCTTTCAACGTCCAAAACTGCCAAGTGAAATGTAAGTAAATTCGGTTATAAACTGCTGCTCTTTATTGTACCTTTTTCCAGTTCATCCTGTAAAGTCGTTTCCATGAATTTTACAGCGGAGTCCCACTGTTGCTTCTCACTGACGGACCAGTCCTCAAGCGCAGTCAGCTGAATCACGCGCTAAATTGAAAAAGAGAGAATAGGAACAATCGTTGATACCACGTCACATCTACCTTCAACTGAAGAACTGCAGGAAATAAAGGTCGAAAATCCTCCACTGATTCCCTTCCCCAGAGTGAATTAGATAAGTACGGGTTATCGGCCTTTCACTCGGGGATATCAGATTTCTTCACCTCTGGTTCCGCCCGAGGGCGCAGCCCAAGGGCGGAACCAGAGGTGAATAAATCTGATATCCCCGAGTGAAAGGCCGATAAAATGCTTATTTTACGCATTGGTGAGGTTTTCTAGAAAACGCACTGTTGTTTCAGATGTTGGCAAAACAGCTTGATGAAGATTTGTAAAGAAACAAATGTATGTGGTCTCTAGGGACTTAAATTACCTCCATATGCGTGAAAAATTGCGAAAACAAATGACCATGACTTCAGCCATGTTTTCTCAGGGAAATAACCAATTATTTTCGCGGGAAGGGGTATTCCAAAAATAGACTTATTTGTGACTGTGCATGGGAGCCTACCCTGGCTACGAGAACACTCTTATCTCATTCACTCTTGATAAACATTAACAGCTGAATCACCTGGAACAAAACAAAAACTCAACTCCATTGCAATAAATGTGGGTAAAATTGCCCAATATGATGGAATAAAATTCTTTCTTCGACAAAAGGCATCACCTTGAAGCTCCGAAAACGTCTCTTTGTCCTTATTTTACTTCCGAGAACCTCGAGGTCCTGTGCAATGTTATAATTCGAATCCAAAAAGCGTGACCACTTTAAATTTATTCACAATACCACACTATCCAATCAGACGTCAGGGAAGGCCATCTTCGGGTTTTTATTGGATAGTCTTCTGGTATGAAAAATGTGAATTAACTACAAGTGGTCAAACGCTTGGAATTCGCGCTGGAATATCGAAATAGAGCTACAAAGCCGAGGAGAGCTTCCCTTACATGGTGCACTAGAACTCGTTTATCTCATTATGGGAGATATTTGGGATGGAGTTTCCTCACCAGACTGTCAATAGCTTTTGCCTGCCACACGTGGCTTCGTTTGCATTCGTCTGACAGTTCGGATTTCAGTCCCTCAAAGAGATGACTGTGGCCATTATCACACTTGTGTTCCTAAGAGCACACAACATACAAACCGTTAAAATCCTGCACACCTGGAGGGTTTCGGCTGAGAGCTTTTCATCTCAAAGAGCTCTTATCCGCTTTGAGCTATATTCTACGGGCCATAACTGTGTTACTGACTTCTTGTACGAAAACTCCTCCCTGCTAAGGCACAGGTTGGTTTGCTACAAGGGATACTTCGCTACCAGTCAACTCGCCACTAAGTATTATTCGTTCATTACGCACGGCAGTTGTCGGATCTTGACAACATCACTGTACTGGCTGGCAAGTTGGTTTAAGGGCGAATCTTCTTGTGGCGAGATGACCGTAAACTGCCTGTTCACAGGAGCGATTTTCTGGACAACTTTTTTGGTCACAATCAAGATTACCGGAAATAGCTAGCAAATCGCATCAAAATTTGAGCAATTTCAATTTCGCCGCGCTTTGGATGCAAGCTCCGACATATGCTAGGCTATAAATAACTCTAGAAATCATTACAGAATTAAACGAGCAAATCGAAACCGTACTTGAAATCGTTGCTGCAGTCGTATCTAAAGTCTGAAATATCACACAAATATTTGCCAGCGTTAAATGGTTTCTTACTTGCATCGCCTTGTAAAATTCCTCAAAAAGCGTTTCCCAGCCAACCTGTTGAGTGAGAGGGTGCAGTAATGAACTTGAAGTATACAAAGGTTGTCGAGTTCAGTCTAGTATCTCATCACACCTTGCCAGTTTTATAAGATCTACATTGTTTGCTAGGAGCACTGCAGTTAAAATCTTGTAGTGTATCTATGGCTGTCAAGGATTGAAGGAAGGAAGGAAGGAATGAAGGATGGAAAGAATTCCAAGTGCGCACAAGTCGTCATCTACGTAATTTGGCATATAAAGTTGCTTCGTCTTCTAGAAACTACCACAAATTGTCATTCTTTCCAAGAACTATAAAAGAATGGAACAGCCTGCCGCAACGCATGGTTGAGTTCCCAACCTTTGCCTCTTTGAAGGCCCGATTGTCTAATCAGAAGAAGAAAAAGAAGAAGAAGAAGAAAATATAGAAAGAAAGAAGGAAGGGAAGAAAGGAAGGGAAAGAAGGGAAGGGAGGGAAAGAAGGGAAGAGAGGGAAGGAAGGGGAGGGAGGGAGGGAAGGGAGGGGAGGAAGTGAGGGGAGGAAGGGGAGGAAGGGAAGGGAGGGAGAGAAGGGAGGGGAGGAAGGGAGGGAAGGAAGGGAAGGGAGGGAGGGAGGGAGGAGAGGGAGGTGAAATGATGAAATACTTGGATTTTTCATTTTACTACTTTACTTATACCATGGCGCACAGGAAGATTTTTAATGGAGCATTTTGTTGCGGCAACACGTTGCAGATTTTTGAATCGCTTTCAAAAACCTGCAAAATTGTTGCCCGAATTTTGTTGGAGTTGGGGCGTGTAACATCGTCCCAGAATGTACCCCAGAGGACCGAAATAAGTCACGTCGACAGTCACGTAAACAGTGTCCGCCAAATTTGTCGCCTGCAAGAGCCTGGGCTCTAATGTTGCGTTAAAAGTTGTCTCGTGTAACATACCGTTGCCGCAACAAGTGAGTTGCGTGAAAAGTTGTCTCGTGTAACATGGATTAAAAATGGGCGTCATAAGAAGTACCTTGACAGAAATATCGGGGAGAGTCCTGTCTGCCCACTGCTTCAGCTTGATGTCCACAGAAGTGTTAAAGTTACTCGGATTATCGGCCTGAGCCGCAGGAAGGTAGATGCTTTCTATGAAGTGTGGAGCCACTGCTGACCACAGATGCTTGGTTATGGCGTCCTCCCACATCTGAGGCGTGATCTCGCTTAGCGTCAACACTTCATCGAGGATTTCATTACGAGCTTTGTCGAAAAGCTCACTCTGTGAGAAAAAGGACCGTAATGAAGCGGATTGTGGAAACAACACCAATATAGCGAGTTTCAATTGATTAACCAAAGAAATCACTTTGGCCAATCAAAAAGGACGCAGACAATCCAGTAAACCAATTAAAACTCGAAGTAATGACAGGTAGCCGACACAAAGCGCGGGGAAATGTGCACGAGCGAGCCACGATTGGTTTTGGTTTCGCTTCTGATTGGTTGAAGAAGTGGCGCGAGAACTTTAAACCAATCACCGAGTGAAGTAATGCAAATCCAAAGCAATTCGCTAATTACTTTCGACACTCAATTGAAACCGTCCTATTAATAACTTTGAAAAAATGGTTTAACTACAGGAGTCATATCATAATTGAGTGAAGTCAAGAGCCGATGGGCCCTTGGTGAAGTATACGACCGTCCGCCGGGGTGAGTGTAGTCCTGAGAAGGACTGTTAAGAATGACATTAAGGGCGCGTTCGATTGACCCTATTCCGGAAGAAGAATGCGTGGAGTGATGATTAAAACGGTATGTTTGGCACGTTTTGAAGCAGCAAGGATAATAAAAATATGTTTAAAAAAGCATTTTAGCAATGTTTGACAATTTTAATGTGAATCTCCGTAAAAACGATTGATTTCTAACTTATATTCCATGTATTCCTATTCCGGAATACGGTCAATCGAACGCGCCTAAAGTCTCGACAAGGTTGTGGAAACGTTATGGTCATTGTCATCACATCGATGCTCAATAAAAATAGCGAAAAAAAAAATTGTTTAAGCAACATAGAAGACGTCAGGCAATGTCATGTCAAGGTCGTCGAAGCGTCAGTCAGTGTCATTCAAAACAGTTCTTCTCAGGACAAAAGTCATCCGGACGATCGTACTTCACTTAATTATGATTTACTACTTTTCCCATGCAATCACAACTCAAAGCAAAGCAAGTCATAATTGGTTTCGGTTATGTCTATGATTGGGTGAGATTGTAGCAATATATTTTATGTCAATCACTAGGCGCAAGAAAGCGAAAATACAGAAATCCCGAACGTGTTTTTTCGCCACTCAATTCATGATGAAGCCTTCTCTCTTTCTCAAACTCGTATATCGTTCACTTGAAAACACGAGACCGAAAATTCCTTACGACAGAGAACTCTAATCTTATTAAGCCATTGTCGCCCATTGAAGATACAAGCACTCCTGTCTCGTGTCTCCACCCCTATACGGAAGATACTGGAAAAGAGTGTCGAAACGTTCGGTCTTTGAATTGTAACTTTGTTATCTACATTGCAATGTCTTCTAACCAGAGCAGCATTGAACTATGTCTGCTATAGCCAACCTGGAGGTCAATGCAAACTGTAGCTTTCGAGATATATTGACTTTGGCACATTCGCAACAAAGAAGTCAAGAATAAAACAAGCCCCTCTCACAAATGCAACTGCCATTTACTGTTATAAAATGAAATTCTTTGGTCAAAATCCTGGCTTTCCATCTTCCAGATAAAACCACTTAGCAACAGTTGCGAGTTTGAACCCTCATCTTCAAATCAAATGTGATTAGCTCAGTAAGGTTTTATTCGCTTTTCAAGTTTGTCACCCAAACCTACCCGATCCAATTCTCGTAGCTTTGGGAAAAAGTTCTTCCACTCCGTTTCAAGATTGAACCTCTTGGCTGAAAAAAAAAAAAAAAAACTCGAAATAGTTCGGACTGGCGTTGAGGCGGTAGACAAAGCCACTAAGCAATGTGACCCTGAGAGTACTCTAACTCACTAAAAGCTGTGCAGGAGAGTTGACCTATTAAGCTTTCACGAAATGGGACTGGCATTGCGTGAGAACCCAAAAAGGGGTAATAGGCCAGTTTCGTATTCTAAGGGTTGGACTGGTTCTAGCATGAAATGGAGGCTAATGCGGGGAAAAATAATTTGCATTTGAAAAGATTTGCCCGCATTAGCCTCCATTTCATGCTAGATCCAGTCCAGTCGTGAGAATTCGAAAATGGCCTATTTGGAGACTACTTCCTCATTTGACCAAAAACAAGAACCAATAGCATAACCAACAGCAACATACACAAACGCATTAAATCATGGTTAATTAGTGCTAAAGCGCAAAAAGGCTCCGGCTTTGTCGCCGCCTGAATGGCTGGCGGGATTTACACGCACGCGAGAGGACTAGCGAGAGTTGTATAAAGAATAGTACACCTGGGGAAAACTCCGCGTGATTTTGCCCCTCGTTCCTTGAGGCCAGCGCTCGCATTGATCGCGCACACGAAATAACCACGCCAGCAAAGCCAGCTACAGAGCTTGCACATAATGATTGTTCCCATAGTTACATCGATTGTTAAATACGTCATTCACAAAGATATTCTTTTGGTTTGTTACACAATCTCTTTCGTGACAGCTCTCTTTAATACTCCTAGCAAAAACTACAACATTAACAAGAATAAGCAAACACTACACACAACAGTTCAGTGAAAATCCTATCACCTTTGTACGAATCTGCCTGCTGCTCAATTGATTCTCGAACCATTTTCCAAAAACAGTGAGAAACAGCAAAGCTCAAGTTCTGCGTTGTCATCTGACTGGCTTTGAATACTCCTGACCTGTTGGGCGAAGAGAGAGACATTGCGACCAACATAGCCTATAGCTTATAAACTGAGCAACTTGACGCAATTTGTGTTGCGAAGGAGCTAAGCAAAAAATTCAAGTTTTAGCCAGTTTCGATCTTAGCGCGATTTTTCAGCATGTTGCCGCCGCGATATCCATGTGCTCGTATCGACCTAATGAGATCAGAGCGGCCCTGGCGAACCGACCCCTGAGGAAGGAGTTTTCAAGAATGGTTCGAAGAATCGAAGCTAAATGGAATTTTTCTGTGACAAGAATTGCACTGAATAGCTGTCACAAAAATCGTACATGTTTACAGGGCCTTCTGTCTAAAAAGAGGCGCTTTTCACTTACTTGAACAGTTTGGAATTTCGGAAAAATTCTTCCTCGTAGCCTCGGATAGTCTCAATACCTTCATTCGTATTACCTAAAACAGCACAAAAATTTATAAAGAGCACTTTCTATGAAATATAATTTTTGCAAATGAGTTTGACAACACTGTTTAAATTCACCATTCTTTGTGATTTAGTGTTGTGATGCCTGAAAGTGAAACCATTTGCAGATTTTAAGTGTGGGCGAATCACCGTGTGTGCGAAACGAGCGGATTCCAATCCTAAGTTTTTTAAAGTGTAGGCCCGCAAGGGTTCTAACCAGTGCGAGTATGAAAACAGGTTAAATCAAACTCTCGTAACCCTGATGTTTCACTCCATTAACTAATGTTCGCTAAATCATTTATGCCATTAATCCTACATAAGTACCGGACATTGTTATTTTCTGCTGCAAGGCCGATTGCCTTTGGACCGAACCCTAAAAGAAACCTGAGTCGCCAATAAATGACTATACAGAAATGCTGTTTACATTCTTGAGAGTGGAGAAAAAAAGAACAACTAAACTCATCGCGCGAGTGAAATTCCAACACATCAATTATTCCGTTTATTAACGGAGTAAGGCGATGTGACTTCTTGTTAGTTTGCAAGATCTTTTTACGCCATTGCCTTGTGTTTCTTCATCCCATGGTTTCCTGAGATACTCAAGTCCAAAATGTAAAAAAAGGGAAAAAAACCAGAAAAACAAATCTACAAATTTACAGCGAAAAAGTACCGGACGTGAAATGGTAAACAACCGGACGATACGTCCGGCCTCCGGCCTCAAACGAAAACCCCGAAAGAAACTACTAAAATTCACCAAACTGCCTTCTACGCAGGCTGTGGTGACCTCCGTCGGCGATACTCGGAAAATTCCGAGTGCTCCTTCGCACGAGTCGAACTTACGACCTTCCGATTACTACTTCGGATGCTCTGCCACTAAGCTATAGGGGATGATCGGAAAATTCCGAGTGCTCCTTTGCACGAGTCGAACTTACGACTTTCCGATTACGAGTTCCTCGTTTATCTGAAACTACCGAGACCAAGTGACAGTCAACAGGCCCAACTTGCACACGAGATCAAATCAACTCGTTTTTGTCCATTAAGTCATAGAAGAAGTGCTGAATATAAAAGTTGAGGAGCAGTACCTGTGCCGGTTACCACAGCAAAGTAACCAAGAGCCTTCATTGGAAACAACTTTCCTTCTAGAATCTGTTTAATCTGTTGACAAAAAAGAAGAATTATTGCCAGCTTGTTGGGGCGCTACCATTGTCCAACGAAGACTTGTAGGTACCTATTCACACAGAGATGGTTCTACCATCAATTTATGACTCAAAGAAAGACAATTGATCCCCCCAAAAAGTAGGTACGGACCAGATATCTTTGCCGTGTGAACTATCCGTCCCAAGCCTTTTTGGGGGTTTTGCGGCTATGGCAAAAAACAAATCGAGTCTTCGTGTTTAAAAAGAGATGACCTACCCTGCTTGGATTTGCATCATTCTGCTCGGCTAAGTCAACTTTAGTCAGTACAAAAATTGTTCTCTTTCCTTCAAAACAAAACAAAAAAAGATTGTATTCAACTGTACACAAAAACATTTTACACGACACAGGGTATGAACTGTCTTTGTTATAATTATTTCAATTTCTTCTTCTTCTTCTTCTTGTCATTATTATTATTATTATTATTATTATTATTATTATTATTATTATTATTATTATTATTATTATTATTATTATGTAGGGCGGAGATCACTTGCGTCAATGTCAGGAAATAGCTGGCCTGCTACCTCATCCCTGTTCAAAGTTGGTGTGATAATGCTCCAGTGTGTATGCTTAGCTTTCCTTGATCAGTTCAACTTATGAACTTTCCCGTCTCTTGATCTACACGTACAATGTCACCTCCTTCCTAGACCATGACAAGACTCTTCTGGCACACATGGTATGTAATGTTGTCACAATCAATATTTTGATGACATATTTGTAAGAAATAAGACTTACAGCTCGACATCTTTATGCAATAACTTTGGCTTTGCTCAAAGAATTGATACAAAAACGTTTTCAAATAATTCTAGCCTTATAAACTTCTTCATGAACATTGCTTTTTTAACAAACCTGCAGGGTCCATGTTGCTCACTAAATCAGTAACATTGCTTCTTTCAGCATCAATGGCACCATCTGTTTTGAATAAAAATGCAAATCAAGTGAAGCTATGATCCTCGCTGTTAGGAACTTCACGACTTCAATGACCTCGTGACCTCGCGATGCCGGTGCGACGCTCTAACCAACTGAGCTATGAAGCGACTGACATTGGGAGCTGGTCATTTGTGGGTTCAAATGTTCCCGTGATAAATGAATCAATGAATGAAATGATATATGTGAAATGAATCATACATAGCTTCACTTGATTTTATATCCGCAGTTAAATATATGATTCATTTCACATGTATCATTTCGTTCCCCTCACCAAAACCAAATATGTCTTACCAATCTTACCTCAAAATTTCGCTTTTTGTCTGCCAGGCAAGACGTGCAAAGTTATCGAAACAAGCAGTTATTTGAACCCACGACCGTGATGCGAGAGGCACAAGTTTATTCTCGATTTTACGTCACAAACTGCTTTACAATGGAAAATTTCTTTGAAAAACAAAAATGCAAAGCAGTTCGTGGCGTAAAATCGAGAATATTCCCCTGCCTCTCACATCACGGCTGTGGGTCCAAATTAGAGCGCGTTAAGCAACGACAACGGCGATGGCAACGAGAACGTCACAAATTTGCATATTTAGTGGGCAAAAACAATAGCTTTGCACGCTCTGCACGTGCGTTTTTAGCTTTTGTCCATTTCTTTGCCGTCGTCGGCAAAAAAAAAAAACAACTTGAACTAGCCAAATTTTTGGTTCTATGAAGAACGTTAGCACTTGAACATGAATTTTCATTTTCTCCCCTAAATCAAGCGCCGTTCCGATCGGTGTCATTTTTGAGGAACTACCACACCCTTGTCATATTGAAAAGGTCTTGAAAAGGTTTGGATGCAGAGATTTATATTAGGAAAGAAAAATATTTGAGTTTCGGTGAACTTTAACACACAGTGATCTGTTTCAAGTTTGAAATGGAACACAAGTTCAAAATTACAAACCAAGAACTGTCTGAAAGAATTTTTATCTCTGATGCACATTAGTGCGTTCATTTATTATTAATGTTGACGACTCTAAGTTAACATAATGTTATTCTTACTCTCACCCTGAATGCACAAGATAATTGCATTTGGATTCTTCATGTAGTTTCTGCACAAGATGATGAAGAAAGGACAAAGTGATTGTAAAACTATTGAAAAAATAAATACAATAATTGACCACTCCCCATAGGGGCTTTTCTGGGCCAATGAAATACAATCACGACAGAACAGAACATTCAACAACAACTTTTAAGGATCCCAACTGGCTGGATGCAAGCTAGTTGGCTATTTACAAGTGCAGCTGAGAAGTTGAACCAGGGACTACCATGAACAAGTTCTACCAGTGGTCAGAACGTGTCTTGAACTCGGGATTCACGGGTCTCAAGGCAAGCGCCTTAATCGCTGTGCCGCACTGCTTCCTTTCACTCCTCTGACCGTCTTTAACACTCAATGCATGGCATTTTTAATTAAGAGGCTTTCTACTGCACCTGCTCATCTCCACGATGTCATCCCTTGTGTTTTCTGCCATTCCAGCTGTGATTGTCTGTAGAATGATGACAAAAAAAGCCCACTTATGTCAGAAATGTCATAAATGGCGAGAATGGAGGATTTGGCAAAATTCTCCCACATCCTCCAATTTTGCCAAATCTGCCATTTTTGGCATTGCCTGCATTTCTGAACATGATATCTAAAAAAATTAGCTTGCTTCCATAAGGGCCAATTTACACGGTACGATTTTTGTCGCATGCGACAATGGCCTACGACAGGCCCATGACATAATTTACGAGTGTTGTGTATGTCAGGAAAAATGCTGTAGCATTTTAAAACATGTTTTAAAATGCTACGACAGTCGTAAGTCATATCTTAGGCCTGTCGTGAGCTTGTCGCATGCGACAAAAATTGGCTCACCACAAGAACCAACACTTTTTAATATTTCAGATCGAATTTACTGATATGCTAACAATGGTGGAGTACAAATAACTGAATCTGCAGTAACATACCCCAATAACTCCTGGAAGGTCAACCAATACCATGCGATGAAGACCTGGTCCTTTGACACTTAGGGAAATTACCTGAGAGAAAATAGACATCAACTGAGCCATGGCAAAAAATAATGTAATAAATACCACAAATACTGGTAAGTTGGTTGAATAAGATTAAATATGAGAGGAAAAATATTTAGAAAATATAAATTAGCAAAAGAAGAGCGAAACCTTTAAATGTGGCTATGACGTGAAAATTTTGTCATTTCAAAATGCCTGTCATGGGTACATCAAAAGGTTATGTACTGGTACTTCTTTACCTTTTCTAAATTGTTTAATAAACTAAACACAAGTTTATTCCTATAAATGCACTACCTCACGACTAACGGTTTGACCACTTTTGACACTGTTCCTCATTCGAATTTCAATTTCCTGCCTAAGGGCTTTAAGCTGCAAATAAAATAAACAAATGAAATGAATGATGAAAACAAATCACATCTTGGAAATGTGCACTTTAACACCTGTTTCTGAGTTACATGTATAATGCCATCACAGCTGGTGGTAGATGAAGCACTATCAATGGACTACCCTGATGGAGTATCCAAATGAAGTACCCTAACTAAATACTATTTCGAATGAGTACTGTTGGTCTATATGTAAGCAGTGTCTCAAATAGTGCTTACCGGTACTTAAGCCTAAACACCCATTTTAAGTTGAGTTGGGTACTGCTTACATGTATGTAATTCATGTTCTATTTTGGCTGGGTTGTCCTATGTTTTTTCTTTGAGCAACCAGGCTTTTCATTTGACCAAAAATCCATTTGCCCAGTAAACTTTCTGGTTGTCTGGGACGGTCACCGGACGACTGCTAATTTCCAGCTGTGTGGTAGGGGCAACTTGATTGATAAAATGAAACTTTCATGCTAAGAATACTGTCAGACAGACTCACCAGACAGAATACATGTACATAACATACAGTAGTGAATGACATTGATATTGTCCACTGTTATGAGGGCATTTTATTTTGGAAAGAAATGAAAAGGAAACAAGATAACAGTTCTAACCTCATTTTCTTGAGTTAGGTCATACTGGTGAGTGCTTCCCTTGAACTGTGCCATGTGATTAGGACCTTCGCTTAAGGTCACCTAAAAAGCAATGAGATTAATATTTAATTAATAGTAAAACAATTATTGGATGAGGTTTTTGTGATACCCGGAATAATCAAGGTCTCGGATAGTGTTATCAGCCTCAGCCTTCGGCTCGACCTCAAGGTCGAGGTAAGTGTTATCAGCCGAAGCCGAAGGCTGAGGCTGATAACACTATCTGAGACCTTGATTATTCCGGATATCACAAAAACCGAATCTAATTGTTTTATTATGCATTGTTTTGAAGAAAATAACGACAAACGCATTATCGCAGCGATCACAGTTTATTTTCAAACACATTGCTCTTGGAAATCATGCATTGCGCATGCAACCTACAGATTATTCACTTATCTGTATAGGTACAGATTAGTGAATAATCTGTAGGTTGCGCTGTTTCCCAGAATTAACTGTAGGCTTTTAGCCAATGAGAAGACAGATGGTGACTACAATGTATAATAATAGCAGTAATCAAAGATTAGTGAGCTGTGTTCCATTCCTATTTTGTCATCAACAAGACACTTGGTACTGCCTGACGGTCACCCATCCAGGTATTGACCCCGTCCAACAGGACTTGACTTAACTTGAGCAAGCCGTAATAATATCACATGAGATCAAGGTTAACTTAGTCAGATCTTTGATTCTTGCATAGGCAAAGTTAGATATCGACATTATTCTATGTTGTACGCTGTATACACAGAACTCGCCTTTATGGAGTCATTGTCTAAAAGAGCACAATGGCCATATCCAGCAATTCACAATGAACGTCATGAGAACTTTTCACCGAGACTCAATGATGAGACAAATAACAGAAGCAATACATATCAGAAAAATCCCAGAAAGAAAGAGTATGAATGCGAAAGAAGAATGGAATACCGTGTATTTACCACACGCAAGAATTGAAAAGGATTAATTGACATTCAAACAGCTACAATTAACGTTCTGCCTCCCATGGGAGACCATGTAGATCTTATGCAAATACAAGTACAAGTCCAGAAACCTAAACAATATTAAGAACTGAAGAGGCCGGGAAGGCGAAACGTTTTCAAGTTTAAAGTTCAAGTTTAGAATTTAACTAATTAATAACACGCTCGATACGTGGCAAAGGTTTTACAATACAACAGTATACAGCGTACAACATAGAATAATGTCGAGATCAAGGTTATTTGTGCCAGAACAAGATTGTGTCCAAACACTGAGATTGTATATCATCATGATCAATAGCCAAGGGCATTCTGTGGAACTGAACGCAACAATCGTGTAGATTGTATTACAAAATCTCTAAAGATACAGTCTGGGAGTGGCTGCAGGGGAATCACTTTATAAGGGAGCATCTCCAAGTTAATATCGGAAATTTCCTTTCTGATGTAACTATTGGCATCTTCTGATTCGGAGAATCTTCAGATTTTCCGATTACTCAGACGTCACATGTACTTGGGCCACTTTGGAGGAGGAATGCAAAACTACACAATAAAGGGGATATACTTTTAATTTGAATTTTGCAAAATTCATAGCATCAAGTTCATATTTTTTTTTCTTTTTCAAAAGAAATTAAATATTTACCATTACAGGTGCTCTTGTCATCATCTGTCCAGAACCTCTGCAAAAGAATTTTTCAAGAATCTTCATCTTAATGTACAATGGCATTTACATGTATATAGTACATGGACAGTATATTAATGATCATTATTACAATAATTATGGTTATTAATGACTACTTTTGTAATGAGAGCTTGTCTCCCACATATCAGTGGAATTTTTTCATTCAAATACATGTACAGTACATGTAGAAGGAAGGATTACAGGTACGCTTTTGCAAACGTCGGCCGTGTAGCACTTATACTTGAACAGACTTAACTGATTAGAGTGTAATGCGAAGTGCTAAGTTTCTACCCCATATGAACCATGTGAGCGTTAGCCCTACTGATGGAAATGGGCCCACACAAGGCCAGAGAAAAACTCTGACCAGGGTAGGAATTGAACCCACGACCTTCGGGTTAGATCAACGCTGCTCTACCGACTGAGCTACAAGGTCAGACGGGAGCAGGCCGTGGGAACTGAAAATGTTAAAGTCATGGCAATAAACATGTACAAGTACAAGGATGTTAAAGTCACGGCAATGAACATGTACAATACATGTAGCTGCACAAACTTATTTCCTACTCTTATTATTTTGTTACAACAAACCTTGGAAATATTCTAGCCTGTGCAATCATCTCTAGGACACTTGTTTTGCCCGCACTTTGATCGCCAACTACAACAACCTGGAATTGAAAAGCATTGACAAATAAGAATAAAATAATTTTATTGGCTTCAGGGTCAGCCCTGAATCCAAAGAAAATAATAAAGCTTGATTTGTTTAAGCAAAACTCTACTATGCATGTGACTGAAAGCACATTTAATAAACCCTCCCATGTATACAGTAGGGTGTCCTAAAACCTGGAATCCGGAATCCGGAATCACAGGTCATTGTTTTACCAATACAGAGGGTAAAACTATCCTAAACATTCATAAAAGCTAACCTTAGGCCTAATTACATGTAGGCCTAAACAAACGTTTTTAGGCCTAAGTTTAACTTTTATGAATGTTTAGGATAGTTTTTACTCTCTGTGTTGGTAAAACAATGACCTGTGATTCCGGATTCCGGATTCCAGGTTTTAGGACAACCCTATACAGTATGTGTCTGTTTCACTTACATGTACTTTATTCAATGAAACCAATTTATACAATCATATAGATCCATTACAATTTACTTCATCCAAAGTGAAACAATTTCAAATAATAATTATTTTAACAAACATTGACAAAGTTGCATGATTTCAACTACTTAATAACCAAGAGTGAGGTTGTTAAAGCAAAATCTCAAACCAAGGCCTTGCCGTATTGACCGAGCGACAGTGAGGTCAATACAGCTGGCTGAGGTTTGAGATTTTGCCGTAACGACCAAACAGTCGAGGTTATTAAGTTGTTTACTATATGGCTAACAGAAACGTTCTATAGAAGACAAAAGTAATTTGCATAATCCATAATCGGCCTGTGGGCATAACAGGAGAATAATGCCCTCCCTAACCCTTAGCTGCTATTAGCCAATCAGAGCCCATGTTACATCGGCCAGAAACACTAGCCATATACTAATGTAATTTAATTTATCCAATTTTGTTGTTGTACATTAATTTTGCTCAGTTCCTACAGTATACATTGTACAGTGTGCATGAGATGCAAGTATTGCTGACAAAAATTAATGTTATGTCAGAGCTCCTTTTTAAGAATACAGAAGGTGACATTGTACAGGTAGCCTTAAAAGATTCCCTTAAGTTAACCTTTGTGGTTTCTTTGAATTTGAGGCATTAAGTATACATGTAGGTCTCTTTCAGCCAGTTTAATTAGCAACCTGCTGACACTAAGTAATATTTAATAATTAATAATAAACACATTGATTAAATACTTTTTCAATTTTGTGTTGTACATATTATACAGTGGTACATGTACATCATAATTATGTTGAGCTGTTTTTATTGAATAAAAAACTGTTTATGAATTTCCTCTCCAACTCAAAATTTTAATCACCAACTCCATGATGGTACAGAGCAACACACACTGCCATGCTTGCTAATTAAGGGCAAAATGAACATCAATGAGGTTGTGATGTTAATGAAGGGACAAACTACATGACTGTACAATAAATTATTACAGTAACTATTTTGAGTCACTTTGCCTGAAGTTAATGCCCAAATTAAGTGTCTGTGAGTTCTAGTAAGGTACAAGTCAC
This sequence comes from Montipora capitata, assembly GCA_949126865.1. Taxonomy (NCBI): domain Eukaryota; kingdom Metazoa; phylum Cnidaria; class Anthozoa; order Scleractinia; family Acroporidae; genus Montipora; species Montipora capitata. The sequence continues at coordinate 59,289,707 of OX421446.1, forward strand.
CATTTAGAGAGTACTGATGCAAATATTGTTCCTTGTGCTAGAAAATCGCATTTCTTGAGCACGAAAAAAATTCATAATTATAACAGTAAATTTTTGCCAAGACGTTTTGGCTCTAAATCCATTATTATAAAGTACAATGTCATATCAAACTAACAAAAGCAAAATATAAAGTTCACACAAATACATAGTTAATTGCCCACTCCACCATAGGGGCTTTTTTTTTATCTTTTTTCTGGGCCAATGAAACACAATCACGACAGAACAGAACATTCAACAACAACTTTGAAGGATCCCAACTGGCTGGACGCAAGCTAGTTGGCTATTTACAAGTGCAGCTGAGAAGTTGAACCAGGGACTACCAGGATCAAATTCAACCAGTGGTCAGAACGTGTATTGAACCCGGGATCCTCGGATCTCAAGGCAAGCGCCCTAACCAGTGGGCTGCACTGAGGATCAGGGTACAATAATAAATAAATATTAACCGCTTACTAACTGAGCGCGAGGGCCGTACTGGGGAATATTGGCCCAAGGTCATGGCAGTACGGACGGAGCGAAGCTCGGTCCGTACTGCCAGGACCGAGGGCCAATATTCCCCAGTACAGCCCGAGAAAGCTCAGTTAGTAAGTTGTTTATTATATGGCACTCTGTTTCTGATAGTAAAATGTACTTCCGGTGAAATCAATCTTTTCAGCTTTTTATCTTTTTAGCTTTTCAATCTTTTTAGCTTCTTCTGGTAGTTTCACTGTGAAGAATGAGAATATTCACAGTTTTTTTTCCGCTGTTTTGGTTGCAAATTATGAAACTGCCAGCTTTGCTCCAAAACAAAAATACACAGCTTGGACCGTTTCCACGGAAATGGTCCGTACTGCAAAATCCCGACTGAGAAAGAACCAATCAGAGCGGTGGGATTTGCCCAAGACTGGCTTTGCCATATAATAAAATGTTATTTGCACCAGTTCCTCCTCCAAAATAATAACCAGGTCCCAGTTGTACATGTTCAAAGGCTGGATAACTTTATCCACAGTTTTACCTAAACTTCACAAATTAAACACTGGCCAAGGTTCTACTGAAAAACATATTTGTGGTTACACTGAAATCTTTGCACAGATCGAAACTGTTGGATGGTGACTTATCCACCAGGCCGAGTTGCTCAAAGCATGGTTAGCGCTAACCAATGTTAAATACCATGGAAACCTATAGGTTTTGATACCTCTTAACCAACGGTTAGCGCTAACCAGGCTTCGAGTAACCGGCCCCAAATAAAGTCATCCAGCCTGAACATCCGAGCCCTGACCTTTAACAGTATGAGAAGAATACAATACCCTTGGTAGATGGTCAGTGGTATTATAACTGACATCATACTCAGACAGAAGATCCAGCACATCAGAGTACATGTCAATGAGAGATTTCTGGCGAGAAGAGTCACAACAGAAAACAATCATTTTGTCATTGAGCAAAGGTCAATATTCCATAAAGCATTATTATTTTCGCCTTTTGCACATGTTGCAGGTCATTTTGTTCCTTAGGCAGTGATCCACCTACAAATTTAGACCAGTCCCCCTGGGACTCACCAATCCATCAACGAGTAAGTCCCAAACCCATTCTATGAGTCCCATATCAAAGTTTTAAGTCCACTGTCACATATTAAATTAAGAGGCATAACCTATTTGGTGCTTGTTTAGTGCAGTGTGACTCTTTTGTCATTCCATTATTCTTTTTGTGCTCTGTGCATACTTTGCAGTACATGTAGTTTTCATTTTCATCACACACCAGCCATGAAGAGACTTGAAGCCATGGATTGAAAAATTTTCTTGCCTTTGTATTGCTTGATGAATCGGAAGAACTTTAATTTTCAGTAGGCTTATCTGTACTGGCCAGGGATAATTATATTACTTTCATTTGAATGACAATGGTGGCAATGAAAAGGATGAAACTACATGCACTGTTTCCAAGGATGCTGCTTGTACTGATGACAATGATGATGATGATGGGCAACAACATTATTGGTGATGATATGCAACACCACTGCTAATGTTGACGGCAATGACAATGACAATGACCATGACAATATTGATCAATGTTGACAACCATTATTATTACACCGTACATGTATCACTATTACTAGTTTCTTTAACATAGAAGAAAAGAAAGGTTTGTTTCACCTTAATCTTGCGTGGTGTTGGCATGCTATCACCCTTAAGAATTATGACTTGTTTCCTTAACTCCCGGTTGTCCCTTTCAAGCTTGTCTATCTCTCTCTGGTACCTTTGCTAGAGGAAAAGAAACCATGCATTACAAAAAAAGATAGCCCAAATCACCTGAAAATTGATCATAAGGTAACGATATCAAAATGGAGAAGACAGTGTTCCTTGCACATGTGGTTTCAACAGGATTCAAACACATGACATCTGTGATGCCATTGCAGTGCTGTGAATTTTTCAGGTGTTTATAAGGGACAGTTGTGTAAATTGCACATC
>OX421446.1:59299683-59312183 GCA_949126865.1 Montipora capitata
AAGTTGTTCCTTAGTTCCGACAGCCAGCTAAATTGTGGTAATGCTTCCTGAAATCTTAGCCATTTGTCCTTCCAAGAATCGTATGTCTGTGACACGAAAATAACAACTGGTTAAGGTATAGCTAAACAAAGAATAGGCATGCACGCAAAAAATTAGCTGTGCACCAGTATATCCAGGGTTCACACACTTTTTCAGACCAAACATTCAAGGACTTTTCAAGGACTTTCAAGGGCCAAATTTGGAAATTTCAAGGACCTCTTTTTTACGTCAAAGGATTTACCCATGGAAATAAATGTAGTCTGACAGTAGAATAGGCCATTTCTGAATTCATGTCTGCCTCATCTTCAAAGCGAGTCTAAGTGCGAAGTTTTTCTTATGAAAATTAGTTTTCATTCATATGTAATGTAGAACTACTTACCATCACAAAGACTTCGCACTTAGACTCGCTTTGAAGATGAGGCAGACATGAACTTGGGATTGGCCTATTCTTGCTCATTTTCCACAACGTACATGCATAAAAATAATGCAAAGGCATTGGTAACCATTCTCGACCCCACAGCTTGTTGCATTTGTATGACACAACTTGAGCACCTGATTATTTCTACTGAAGTTTTCAAAGTTCAAAAATGCAGGTCAGAAAAAATACAAGGACTTTCAAGGACCAGGAAAGAAGAGCACAGATTTTCAAGGACTTTCAAGGCCTTAAAAATGTACTCTCAAAATTCAAGGGTTTTCAAGGGTTTTCAAGATGCGTACAAACCCTGTATATCATTTTAAAGTTCAAAGAATATATGTTCTGGATAAATTTCTTGGTTATTTAGTGAAATTCCTGTTTGAGTATAAGTTTTCAGGCCACAATCAAAAGAGTGCAGGTTTTGCTGCACAAAATTCAAGCCTCTTTGTGTTCAGGCAAACAACCAGGCTTTTAATTGGATTTTACTCATAGATAGTTATTGTTCTAAAAAACCGCGTGAACAATTTCTGATAACTTGAATAATTTAGAAGATAAAATTATCATGCCTTTAAGTTGAACGACGCATTATTTCGGAGGAATTTCAGATGGAAAAATTGGTCTAACTTTATTTTGAGGGAGAAATTCAAAAATCCCTTACATGATGGATAACGCTATCTACTGGTTCCTGTAAATCACTATCCGCCAGATAAACACTAGCAAAACCAATTGAGTTGGCCAGTGGATAAATCACTATCCACTGGACAAATCAATTGGTTTTGCTAGTGTTTATCTGCTGGTAGTGATTTATCTAGTGGATTATTAGCTTTATTTCGATAACGTCTGTTATCATAATGATGTATTTATTACATCTTGGTTGTGTTAATAAAGGTCAGGCCGCGTGGTCAGTTTGTTTGGCTCCCAGTATTGTATGAGAATGCATCCAGTAATTGGGGTACACCAAGCAAACCGTTTTCTGCTTGTTCTGTTTATTCTACTATTGGCAGCGACACATACAGAATGGTTTCTAGTTCACTTTGAAAATGGAATAAGTCCAAAAAACCAGGTAAATTAAAATTGATATCACACAGGCTGTATACCTATTCCTGTATATTCCAGATCAAATCAAGTCAAAATGAGAAAAATAGAGCACCTGGAAAAAACCTCACATACAGTGTAGCAGAGTGGAGAAATATAAACCAAGTTAACCTTAACACATAGTGGGAATAAAAAATGTGGGATACACTGGTGTAGCGTGATGACTGTAAATGTAAAGGAAAGGAAAGGAACTTTATTTAATGTCTAGTCGTACTAGCGCTGGAGCACTAATTGGGAACACTGTAAACTGAAATTAACGATGAAAGCAAATCAAGTCAAAGGTTGGTTTTTGAGGAGAGGGGAAACCTCTCGGTGCAGAGTAGAGAACCAACAAACTCAACCCACATATGACACCGAGTCCGGGAATCGAACCAGGGCCACAGTGTTGGGAGATGAGTGCTCTCACCACTGCGCCATCCGTGCATACATACATACTACATACTTGTAGTCTAAAATTGTTGTATTTCACACAGGTAATGCAACTCACCATTTTTGCGGCAACTCCACCAGCTCCAGCTGCTCCAAGTAGTAAATACCTTACTCTGGCCACTCGCGTTACTGCTCTCACAATTTGAGTTGTGAACATACGTTCACCATAAACATTTTTACTGATGAGAATTCTCGTAATACTGGGATAAATTCCATGCGGCGTCTTCATTAATGTTCTAAGATTACATTGTCTCAAAATTAACAAAGTGTGAATGTGACATTTCTGCTGAATGGTCATAGATTTTGTTAATGGAAGTTTAACAGCCTTTTCCACAGCAATTCTCTTCAAACAGCATTCACAGTGAAGACTGAAATGTAAGGAAAATGCTCATATTAGACCTTGATGAGCTTAGTTAAGGGCTGATTAATGTATATATAATCTTGCGCATGAGGTTAACTGGTCTCAGTCTCCATTTCCAAGACCTTATATGATTGTATCTCATTACCAATCAGCTTGAATAAGCTTATGCTGCTAATTACTTTATATCTACAATGTAGGAGGTAGTGTGGCCCAGTGGTTAGGACGCTTGCCTTGAGATCCCGAGATCCCAGGTTCAAGACTCGCTCTGACCACTCATTGAATTTGATCCTGGTAGTCCCTGGTTCAACTTCCTAGCTGCACTTGTAAATAGCCAACTGGTTTGCCTCTGGCCAGTTGGGATTCTTACGGTAACAATTGTTGTTGTTGTTCTGTTCCGTAGCTTCGTTGTGTTTCATTGGCCCTGAAAAGCCCCTATGGGGAGCAGCCAATTAAGTATGTATGTATGTATGTATGTATTTAATTTTATCCTCAACCACTTTCTAAAGATGAAAGTAACCCATACCCTCATTATTTTTGCAGCACTCTTTGAGAAATAGAATACGAATGGTTCACATTTTCCTGGTAACGGCAGAGAAAAATTCTGAACCACACAAATAAGTGCTTTTCACCTTGAATAAAAGAGCTGTAGCCCACACTACAAGACTTGCCACCCATTGGCGGAGACTAAGGGGGAGGGGTAACTACAAAATGGAATGATCCGGCGTAGAAATGTTCATTTGTACAAAATCCCAATTTAATTTGTTTACTTTTTCCTGAATGGGAAATAATGCTTGGGAGTTTAATTAACTAACTGGAAAATAATTAAGCTTTAAATAACCATAAAGGCTGATATTGATTTTTCTTGAACAGCATAAGCTTACTTGTTTATTTCTGTGCAAATTCTTCAAGACTATACGTGCCAAATCTCGTTTAAAAAATGACGTTGGCTGCTTTCCACAACAAAGATCATGACAATTCAGTCGCATTGGACCGCTTTTATTCTTTTGATATATACATTAAACAAACTATCCTCGATCCCCGGTGCCTATATACACAGCTATAGACGCACCCCGTTAAAATATCACAGTCGATCAAGAAGCCAGATTGAATATCGATATATTTCTTTTGTTATTTGTTTACCTGAAAGCGCCCACAACCCTTAACATCATAAGACTTTGTTTAATCTGGCGCAAGATCGTTGTATCCTCAAGTCATCGCACACTTCATTGGTATATTTCATCATCTTTGCGAGGAGAGATAGTCCAGGAGAAACAAACTCGAAACATCCGCCATCTTGGAGAACGAAAGTGTAACGCTCGGGAGGATGACGGGAGATTTGTCGCGTCCAAAGGAAACGCGCCCAATACACGCGCGTGTTCTTTACGCGTACTAGACACGCGCGTACTTCAGCGCACACCAATATTCAAAACGTGTAAATTCGAAATTCGAGTGTTGATTTGCAGAGTTGAATGAATTGCACATGCATGATGAACATTAGATTTTACAGACGAGCAATAGTTCAAAGCACTGATGGTACAAACAAAAACTTGAATGGTAACTCTTTGCACCGCAACTGGTTGTCCTGTGGCAATAAAATTGGCCAATTCACATGTGTTATTGTGAAATTTCTACGTTCGTTTAATCACGCCCATGTTAAAAAGCTGTTAGACATGGCGGCAAACGATCGCACTCCTCTTCTTGGAGATAAGCCCTTAGTTTACACAGAAGATGAGCAAGATCAATACGCTAGCAGAATAAGCTCAGCTGATTCTCAGCTGACAGCTCTGGCGGAGGAGCTTGGTTTCAGAGCAGATGCCCTGAGCAAGGACAGTACGGAAATAAGAGATAAGGATAGTTCCTTGTGGAGGAAAAGAAACGGACCTGTAGTGACAGTCACTAGAGAACAGCTCGACGAATTACAGACTGCTTTGGAAAATACTAGTGATTTGCTCCGCCAAGTTAGCATGAACTCGCTGGAGTTTGAAGCTCTGAGTAAACAAAGGATCGGAAGGTTAATTAATAATTGCTAATTTTCAGTCTTAATTAAGTTTAAGCATACCTCGTATTATTCCTTATAAATGGGTGAAAGTTTTAAAGAGCTTTAAGAGTTCTAAGTCCTATGATTTATGGTCTACATCTACATCTACACGTGCCAGCACACGGCAAAGTCCTGTTTTGACTTATGGCTGTTTCTGCTTGGGTGGTCTCATACACCATGGGCCTTTTTAAAGACAGCACTTTGAACCGGCCACTTCTGCTGGAGGGAACAGGACAGCCACAACACCGGGAACTCCATCCACTACTCTTCTCGAATAGTCTGTCTGACAATTGTGACAAAATTTACGAAGTTGTGGGTCCTTTAGAACTATGGGTTTTGGTATCATCATAGTTAATAGAGGGGGCTGGTTTTGAAACTCGCCAAACATCAGAGGAGCAAACAAAGATGCCAAGATTTAGGTTGGAAAGTCCACGACCGTGCAAGATCTTTTGTGCACGATTCTTTTGACGTACAGTGTACTTTGCACGTGCTCGCAGTGGTTTCTCTATCGGGAAGCGTAGGAGAGACCAACTGCTCGCAGGGTACAAGAAGGCGTGACTGTCAATCAAATTTGCACACCCCTATTGGCAGACAATTTGTAAAGAACTTTGTTAGGTGGCCACGGTAAGGCGCGTCATACTGTAAAGCGTAACTGCAGAATACCCATGCAGCCACTATTGTGTTTGTATGGTGGCATTCCTTGAAGAACAACACACCATTCATATGCTAGTAAGTGACCTGGTATTCTGGAGTTTAGCCTGACTCGACTAGGCATCTTACTTAATGCATGGCCACATCTGCCCTATCCACAGATAGGGATGCTAATTGACAGAGGAAGGAATCCTGTCTCTATGGAAATGCCAGAATAGGGATCATCTAAGGCCCTGTTTATATGAAGAAAAGTTAACCCGGGTAAGAGGGTCACCCTCCCAGCTAAGTATACTTTAGCGAGCCTTTACATGAGAAAAAGTTGACCCCATTTTGTTTCCCAATGACAACTTACAGCACTCGCACATGCTCTCTCTTGTTTTTCTTATATGCTACCCAGGTGGAAATCTTATTAAGATCTTGTAAGATCTTACAAGATCTTGTAAGAATCTTGTAAGATGGGCATTAAGATGAAAATCTTAATAAGATCTTGTTTAAGATCTTTGATCTTAATAAGATCTTAATACATTTGCTTAACAAATTTTGATAAAAAATTTTAAGGTTGCTGATGTTTTCGATCTTGTAAGATCTTAAAAGAATCTTACCAGATCTTAACAAGATCTTAGGACTACCTTACATGATCTTACTGAAAAAGATCTTACAAGATCTTAATAAAAATCTTACAAGATCTTAGTAAAAATCTTACAAGATCTAGCAAACATCTTACATAAGATCTTAGTAAAAATCTTACAAGATCTTAGCAAAGATCCTACAAGATGTAGTAGGAATCTTACAAGATCTTAGTAAAAATCTTACAAGATCTTGCAAACATCTTACATAAGATCTTAGTAAAAACCTTACAAGATCTTAGCAAAGATCTTACAAGATATAGTAAGAATCTTAAATAAGATCTTTAAAAAGTTCTTAAAAGATCTAAGTAAAGATCTTACTTAAGATCTTGGTGAAGATCTTATAAGACCTTAGTACACATCCTAGAAGATCTCATGTAACATCTTGTCAGGAGCCCATTACCCGGAGCCTCCATCTTCCATATTAACCCTCTGAGTCAACCCTGTCCCGTATCTTTCTATTTTTAGAAGCACCTCCCAGGGGGGCTTTACTGGGTGTTTTCACAATAGCTGATCATAACAGACCTTTGGTCAGCCATTTATTACGTCACATACGTATGTGACGTATGTGAACCACTTCACTTATGTTCTCAGTCACATACGTCACATACGTCAAAATGTAGTAGTTCTAAAAATAGAAAGATACGGGACAGGGTATTCTTATTAAGATTCTTATTAAGTTTCTTATTAAGATCTTACTTTGTTTCTTAATTAAGATTCTTACAAGATCTTGTAAGAATCTTGTTAAGAATCTTACAAGATCTTGTAAGAATCTTGCAAGATCTTGTAAGATCTTAACAAGAATCTTACAAGATCTTGTAAGAATCTTAATTAAGAAACAAAGTAAGATCTTAATAAGAAACTTAATAAGAATCTTGGTAAGATCTTAATAAGATTTCCACCTGGGTAATGTTCTCCTGTCACAATTTGAATCTTTGTTTGGACTCCTGTGGCTGGTTAAGAGGTGTCAAAACCTATAGGTTTCCATGGTATTTACGCTAGTTAGCGCCAACCATGCTTCGAGCAACCTGGGCCAGAGGGACACACTTTTTATGGAATGGTTTTTTAAGTCGTTCAGTGAACTTACAGGTTGTGTTTAATCTGGTCTAAAACAACTCAGCTTGGCCTCATGTTTTTAAACCCAACAAAACACAGACCTTCGTGTTTACATATCACTTAGAAATGGCAAAAACAAAATTGATAATAATAATATTATTCATTACAATGATTTATTTGTTTTTTTTTTTTTACAATGACTTATCACAGGCCGCACAGGATTCCAAAACGTATCACAAACAATCTGTTGTTGTTAACAGTTGTATGGCAGGTAGGATTTTTGCCGTCAGTGTAATGATGATGATTATGATAATTATTACAATAATTATTATTGTTATTAAAATCAATTTTTGAAAGGTACAGTTCACATTGCGACCAGGTTGACAAGTATCAGACATAGTTTGATACTACTCTGGTGTGAAAAAAATTGAATGTAGCAAAGAAAATTATGATTCAGTCCACAATAATATAATGTCATAAATATAATATTTAACAATTATTCCTCGAGCCCGAATGGGCTATTGACTCAGAGGCCATGAGGGCGAGAGGAATAATTGTTTTAGTAAAATCCAACTAGTTGGTCAAAAAAGTATCGAGACAAAACATCTTTCACTAGTTAAAGCTAGACTTTAATTGTTGTTTTGGTTTTCAAAGCCAGCGCTTTTCGCTACTAGTGGGCTATAACAAATAGCCTACTAGTAGCTCAACCAATCAGAACGCAGCATTGATAATAGACCACTAGTTGGATTTTACTAATGTATAATATTATCATGTTTATAATATCAATAATTGTGAATCTGAAAACGTCAACACTTTGATTTGATTTTGACATTTCCCGTTGTGCAGCAACCAATCAGATGTAACATAAGACCACAAACTAATTACCGTTCTGGTTGCGTTTAATTTTCTTGCATGTTATTGTCTTTTTACTTGAAACAATAACACTTCGTAATTATTTCTAGTGTTCATGGTTTTCGGATTTTCACAGTAATATAATAATAATAATAATAATAATAATAATAATAATAATAATAATAATAATAATAATAATATTGTAAGGCAGACCAGGTGGTAATTGTGAAGAAGGGAAAAATGGGAAAAGGTCATTGATATCACTGTTCTTGAACGATGATAGTGTGCATGAAAAGGAATAGAAGTAGAAATAGTGGGAAAAGATCAGAGGCCGGTTGCTCGAAGCCTGATTAGCGCTAACCGTTGGTTAAACGGTATCAAACCTTATAGGTTTCCATAGTATTTAACGCTGGTTAGCACTAACCATGCTTCGAGCAACCCGGGCCAGATCTCAAGAGGAATTTAGCGAGAGTGAGGGAGCAGTGAGGTGAGGTATCAATGGCTTTTTTTGTGAAAAACAGCATTGCCAATTGTCATACATTAGTTTACAGATTGTCCAAAAGCATGCATTATGGCTCAACCTTCTGATACACTTCTGCATCTAACTGAACCAAAGTTTAATAATGTTATTTGCTGGAGTTGATTTTGACAAGGGAGAACACATACTCTAGTACCCACAGAAAAGGCTTGCAGTTATAAAACTATGAATCACCAGTATTCCAGCCTCGTTCTTCCTCCAGACATCTCGCAGGTCCCCGACATGTCATTCTTAGCGAGTGTTGACTCTTTCTTTTTCGCTGTAGCACAAATTATATCAACCAAAAGATTTGCTTCAAAATTTCTTAATTTTTTCTCACTAGGTTTTAAATATTGCTGCTGTTAGTATTGCGGAAGCTTTTGAGAGTCAGTCAAAAGGACCAGACAAACCTGAAGAGAAAAGCATATTCTTAGCGGTAAGACAAGGACAAAAAGTGTCACATATAGGATTTCAACTTGGGAGTATGCGCAGAAATGCACGTAAATGCCCTCGGCAGTGAAAGGGTTAACAACATCTAGGCTCACTAAAAAACTACTATGTCCTCATTAAAGGGGCTTTCTTTCTCACGAAAGTATATCCGGGTGCCATATTTATTACAAGGTGTGTGTCATTACAGCAAGATGTTTTTTAAAGGAAGTAAAAAAGTCTCAGATTTTCTTAATTTGTGACATACATGTAAAGGTCTTTGAGTCTGAAGATTCTCACGTCTGCTAACTCAGGGAAAGCTTTGGGAAAAACAAAATAATTTCTCGTGTTGAATGCTTTCAATTGACATAATGTGTTCTACATCAACCTACTTTCTTGTGGGTGTTTATTGATCACTTTATTCTATTTGCACTTAATTAAGTTCTCAAGATTTTGTCTGGTATGCGAACTATATAAAGTAACAGGGTTTGAGCCACTGATATCGATATTGAAATTGTCCCTTAAAAAAAACGGCTAAGGGGACATTTTTGTCCCCTTCAAAATCTGGGGAAAAACTCAGAAGTTTAGTACAGTTTAGTACAAAAATTTCAAGCTGAAACACAGACCGTAGGAGGAATTTAATCGTGCGTTTTAAGTTAATTTTAAAGTCACTTTTCAGTCACACTACTGATGTTCAACGAAGTGTGATGCACGCATCTGGGAATTAAAATGTCACGGCAAAAACACATTCGCACAATAGATAGCTTTTTCTCCTCAAATCGAAGCCAGATTGATCAGAGAAACAAAAATACAGAAGAAGAACAGTGCATTAATGAGGAAGAAACAGATGGGGCTCAAATGAAACCACGATCTTTCCAGAAAACGTGGTTGCAAGATCACATGTTGTTGGGCTATGACAAGGAGGCGATGTTCTGCTATTTTTGTTGGAAATCTAAGAAAACAAACCCCTTGGCATCGGAAAAAGGGTGTACAAATTTTAGAACCTCAACTCTTCTAAGACACAACGACTGTAAAGAACACGTGGATGCTGTTAATTAGGAAACTATGGGGGGTACACTCAGCAACATCATCAGCATTGTGTTTTTAGAGAATAATGGTCAATCGCAAGCCATTGACACCATTTTCTTAACTTTCTTGTTTGTATTAATTTTTTTTAATTTCAAGTAACAGGTAATAAAATATGTTTTTGTTGTTGTGCCTGTTTCTTTGTTTGAATGTAAGAAAACTGAAAAAAATTGACTGTCTCCCTAAAAATGAAAATGTCCCCCACAATTTTAGCCAAGGAGACAAACTGTCTCCCAGTGATCAAGTCCTAGCTCAAACCCTGAAGTATACAATAAAATTATATGTTTGCTTTCTAAGGCAGCGTTTACACGAAAGCGGTTTCACATTGACACGGTTTCATGACTTCGATACCGCGTCAAAATCGATGCGGTTTGGAAGTGTTTACACGGAACCGTTTTCGCCAGAAAATCCAAGTCATAATGGTATACATAAAGCGAGCGCTGCACTACATGCTAAATTTACTATTTTGAATTTAAACAATGAAAATTTCACGCCAAAATAGTAACCGTATTCAAATCGATGCGGTTTTGTTGTTTACTCGACAAATGAAACTGCATCATTTTGAAAATGCTCCACTTTTGGCACCGGTTTCAAATCAACACGGTTTCGATCCGTGTCGTGTAAACTGAAGGTGTAACCGCATCGAAACCGCTTTCATGTAAACGCTGCCTAAACTTGTGGACTAGAATGATCATTGTGCCTCCTTGAAATTGGGCAAAATCCCTGTCCAGGCAATAATAATGTACATGTATTACTAATAATTATCATTAATATCTCCACAGAGCGTCATCATCATTGCACTATTTCAGTTACTCAATCTGGTTTTGGTCTCTTTTACAACAAGTAAGTTAATTAATTTTGAAAGTTGCTATAAACCTTTCCCTAGGGCACGAGAGTATAATTAAGCACTCACTGATCTTACATGTAGTTTGTCTAACACCGGACGATTTTATGTGTCTGGGTAAAAGTGTCTGTCCATTTTGAAACTCTAATAGATTTAAAATGTAATTTTTGAAGAAACTGATGCTGTGTCTTTATAGGGGAAGTGAAACACACAGAAGTGGGTTTTCAACTGTAGATATGGTAAATTGACCACCATGAAGAAATTTTAAAGCTTTGACATTTCAAGCATTAGCTCTTTGTCAGAGCGATGAAAGGCTAAACGCTGACAAAGGGCTAATGCTGAAAACATCAGCTTTCAAATTTCTTTATTGTACGTGGTCAATTTACCATTACATCTGTACCTGTTTTTGCATTTTGAAACTCTTGCTGTTTGACTCTAACTCACCCAAGAGTGATACTTTTAGAAACTAAACTTACCAGGGTGGCATTCAGGGATTTGACCCTTCCAAGAGATTCCTGCTGGGCTGAAAGAATTATGGTACTACTCTCTCTGTCCGGGGAAAAGCACCACTGGACTTTCTGGTCTTCTCCAGTAAGGAGACAGAGAATGCACTCACTCAGATTGAATTTATTTCACACTTTGCAACCCTTTTTTCATACCATTCAACTTTTACCACTTGTACTATAATTTATTATTTATGAACTTGGTTTTTACATATTAAATGCATTTATCACGAGACTGGATCAAATGCACTTTTAATTTTTGGGAAGGACAGTTTAAACTTGCTGGCGAAAACTGGAAAGTCTAACTGGTGTGATCCCACTCTCTAACTTAAGTGTACGATAACTGCAGACTGCCTACAAATAGCGCTTATAAACAGTACATGTAGTTAAGGTCTCGGTAAATGAAAACGAGGTGCCCACAGAAAAAAATTAGAACTAGTCGCGCGAGTATTTTCGCTACAAAGGCAAACTAGTTATATATGAAATTAAAGCTAAAAGACTAAATTACCTTATAAAAGATTTTATTTCATCGAATTTCAAAAGGCGCTTAATTTTGTTGCTCTCGAACTCAGAGGTATTGAGTTTACTGCTGAAGCTCCAGCCCTTTCATGTTGTTAATATTCACCCCCTTTTTATTGCATCTGATTGACAGATAAAAGACCGAAAAAAGGGTGTGAGGAAATTTGCATATGTCTGGTATTAGCGGAATTATTGCATTTCAAACTAAAAAGTCGAATCTCGAGCGCGATTTACGCAAAGAAACTGACATAAAATGAGTTACCAAGGGAAATTGGAAAATTCCTCACACCCTTTTTGAGTCTATATCATCATCCATCATATCTGAAAGTTTCAAAGCGATAGCTTAAAACCTGTCCCGACTGGAGGTGGGAGAATTTTGATTTTATGCATCACGCAATAGACAGCTGAGGGGCTGTAAAATCACTTTTCGTGGGCAACTTATGGAAACAGAAAAGGCTCATTTTAGAGGGGTTAAAAAGCACTTTCTGATTTTCTTTTTCTGCCAAAATAAAAGTTAGGACCCACTCATGCCAAAAAAAAAAAAAAACAAACAAAATCGAGCAATGTACTAAAATTTTCATTTACCGAGACCTTAAGTCTAAGGATCCATTTTAAAATGGTTAGCTTTCAATAACTGTGATTTAAGGTTAGTCTGTAGTCTGCAAGTGTCAGACACCGCTCTGAGTTTCCATTGTAATAATTTTTACAATTTGTTATTAGTACTTATTACTACCAGCATCATTATAATATATTATATATAATTATGTTATTGTAAGGTAATAATTATAATAATAATAATATAATTATTATTATTGGTGTCTTTTAAATTGCAGTTAAACTCACGAAACAGATTATGCATCAAACTGTCACCAAGTCATTCCTTGCACAATCATTCCTTTCAACGATACTTTTATATGCAGGACTGTATACATTGGTTTACAAATTTGATGTAAGTACATTGTTTATAGGTAGTTAAAAGGGGCTTTGTCACAGTTAGTTCAGCCTTACTCTGAAGACATAATAAGGTCGTCGCATAAATAATT
>OX421446.1:59317183-59319683 GCA_949126865.1 Montipora capitata
AGTAGTGGTACTCGAAGTCAGAATGGCAGCGGAAACCAAGGAATCGTATGATTGAACTCCACTCTGGCTATAAATCGCAACTCTGTATTTCCTTGTACATGCTTAAGTCTGGAATGCGAAGTCTGGAAAATGGCGGCTCCAAACAGACGTGGCTCTACGTAGACAGATAGGAAAGGATCTATTTTTCGCGTTCTTTGTCGTCGCCCATTGAAATTAAACATTTTGATATCAAACGAGTTACGAGAGGAACAATGGCCTCCATGTAAAGATTGGGAGGCTGACGTTTCAAACGTTAGCCCTTCGTCAGATTTTCTCACGAAGTTCATAGGATGTAAAAGGTTTCGTTACAAACCAAAGCCTTTGTAAAATGTCGGACTAAAAAATCTTTATTGCAACATTCGTAAGCAATGTTTTGGGATTTATTAAATTATTAGTAGCACAGCAGGATATCTCGAAATTGTTTTTTTTTTTACAGCAATAGAAACGATGAAGTTCACGCTTTACAATCTTGCAGACCATTCACTTTAAATCATGAACCTATGACGAAAAGCGTTCAATTCCCATACTCGATTTCCGACGTTTTCATAGACTAATTTATTTTCACAAGAGTTTACACAAATAGTGACCATTCTTAATTACTAGGAGTAATCATGGATTTTGAAGTGCGTTCGTTGGAAGAACTTCGGAGGTCGGAATGCACCAGACGAGCCGAGATGCCGTGAATGCAATGCGTTTATGTAAAGGACGTCTATCGCAAGTATACCCTGGGTGCCAGTGGTTCTATTTTTCTTTTGCGAGGAGCGAGCGGTTAAAGCGGAGAGGCGAAAAATAAGAACCTCTGATCACGGCAGTTAAGAACCCCTCTTCCATGATTTGTGATTAATGAACACGGTCGCTTATTGGTTTTCGTAGTCAGTGCCAGCCCTTTCCGAGTACATATAAAAACAATTTAAGGACGGTGCCTACTATTGTTATTGCGCATACATTCTGCGCATCTCGAGATAGTCGGATTTCCTATAGACCCTATGTAAAAATGGCTGCCTTTAAATTATTCTTTTGTTCATATTCAAAATAGCCCAACTAACCTCGTTCTTGAGACAAAAATTCTAAAGAATTTGTTATCCCGAGCGAGGTTAGTTGGGCTATTTTGCACATGAACAAAAGAATAATTTAAAGGCAGCCATTTTTGCATAGGGTCTATTGGTAGTGCTTATTAATACAAGGATATTTTTGCCCGGTTCAAAACTATGCGGAGAAAGCAGAACTTAGCAAGTGATCTTGGTATCCAAAAAGAAAATTGGGCGCAACCACGCATTTTTCAGAGATAATTGAGCTCCAATTTGGAAAAGAACGCCATGCATTGCTTTTTATTTTAAAACTTTTTACAAATATTGTTGATTAATTATCTTCGAAAATGCGTGGTTACCCCCAATTTTCTCTTTGGATTTCACTAACACTTGTTAAGATCTGCTTTTCCCACATATTCAGGAAACCGCGCAAAAGTACCTTTGAATTAGTAGGCACCGTCCTTAACACTCAATTTCACTGGTTGAACGGCGACAGTGCACTCCAGTGGCCACAAAACCGGTTTTGAGAGCAAGGAGTGCTACGAAAACAAAACTGGCGGGGAAAGGCTGTGAATTCGAGCGAGGATTTAGACGTTTGCACAATAAATTCTGGATTTTCGGATGTTTTAGAATTGAAACCTGTTCATGAATTTCATCAAGCGTGAGGATGTGTTTGTGGTCCTGCCAACTGGATGCGGCAAATCCTTGATATTTCAACTTGTGCCGAAAGTTTGTTCGTATTTGCATGATCGTGGATTCATTATCCAAAAGCTGCCATCGCAGTCGTTATTTGTCCCTTGAATGATTCGCATATCCTAGAGGTCAAAGAAAATCCGAAACCGTGAACACGAGAAATATCGTGTTTCGGTTAAAAAGCCAGTCACGCGTGAGAAAACTAAACCGCAACCTCCAACGGTAATTGGTTTGTGGTTTTATGTCGCTTTTGATTGGTTGCTGCACGATGGGAAATGTCCAAATCAAAAACGTTCTATTCCCAAAGGACTTGAATTGGGTACAACATTGACATCACTGTAGAAAACCGGTTTGGCAAGATATGTTATTTCGAAATTGCATGGAAGTGAGATTCTTAACCGCCCTCCTCGCGAAAGAAAAGTAGAACCTCTGGCACATAGGATGTCGCAAGTATTGTCAGAAAATTTGAAAAGTTTGGAGTAAAGAGGTGATGACGTAACAAAAACTAAATTGTTGGAAGTCTGGAATTTTTTTAAATTGTCTGAGAGATTATTCCTCAAAATGTCCCTTGCCAAAACTTACTAAAGCTCACAGTCCTATGCACAGCATACCCAGGATAAGAAAATTGCGTTCTCCGAACATCGAACGCATTAAGGGTGTCTGTTTTAGAGGAAAAATCAATCAAAATAGAGAGTTACTTGATACGGTAAACATCGTTGAAACGGCAGGCTGTTACTTGT
>OX421446.1:59324683-59337183 GCA_949126865.1 Montipora capitata
TCAATTCGTTGTTCTACGTGTAAAGCAAAAGCAGGTTTTAGACTGGAAAGTGAATTCCACTTTGGGTTTCAAAATTTAGTCAGATCATAAAGCAATTTTAGCGTAATTGGAATGAAGGAAAGTCATTTAGGTCTTTCCAAAAAAGGAAAAAAAAAAAAACTAACCGAAGGCTTGGTAATTCGTCCTATACCATAAATAACTCGTTTTCAAAATTATGTTTTGTCTCCTAGTCTGAAGAAATACCGTAGATTAAATTAACGGCGAGAAACCCATAACCGCAGCGAACTTTCAAAACGCATGCTGTATAACATTTAGCACAGAAAGGAAGTTCTTAATTGTTTACCTTCTGCAAACAATTTGACCGCACGCTGCGAACAGCTCTGAAACGGAATTATTGAGGCAATAAAATTGACACGAACGGTACAGCTGTTCGGCTCGAGTTCCGCGTATCTTCTGAATCAATAAAAGTCGTAGAAAGATGTTAAGCTGGTTCCGATTGGCTTAAAAACTTGCCACTAAGAAAAATAAATATAAATATTCGATTCTTGACTGGAACGTCCTGCGGGAAAAATTGAAGCTTTACTAACGTGATTGCGCTCCAAGTGGCTGTATCTGAAGAGTGTATTTGATTTTCTCTTCCGTCATGATATATTTGCGAAAGGAAGAGAATAATATATAATTAAGTTTGCAATGAAGTCCCGGTACTTGAAATTCTGGTTAACTGAAGTCACGTTGCTATCTGACAAGTCAAACCACTGCCGAGCGGTTTTGCACGCGGTACTAACGAGATGTCTATCTCCGAAAATCGACGAGATCCCATCATTTTCCCACTTCTCTCAAATGCGCGCATCGCCTATTATAAAACGTTGAGAAAAGTTGTATCGTTCATTTTGGATAGGCCGCTAACGATTGCTACTAAGATGCAAGGATCTCAATATCTGTTCAAAAATTGAATTTCTTATGTAACCTTTTATTCTCTACACAAACTCACATAAAGACAGAGAGGCGACGAGGTTTTGGTTGGGTTCTGACTGCAGTGGCCCCATCTTTTCCGATTAAAATGACTACTTCATCGAGATTTGGGAAGCTTGGCAACTGAGGCGTGTACAGCATGTGTTAACGAGTTTGGACAATGTCGAAAGAACATTAATTGTGTTTGTAATGGCTTGGCGGAAACGATGATGCCGGGTGAAAAGAGATAAATCTCCGAGTTTTCAAGTGATTATTAAGAAGTCGAGGCTGCACAAAATTTGCTACTTGCCTTTCCTATCACGATGATTCCATGGAGTCACAAGCTAAAGTAATTTTAATTTAGTTTTATGAATTCAGTATTTTGATGCATAAAGTCGAAATGATTAATAAGCGACTTGATATCATTTTCGCTATATTAATGTCAAAAGATGAACTTTGATAAACTAAAAGATTGATCACTCGGAAATTGGCAAATGCGCAAGCAATTTAAACGTGAGTTCTTTTTATGAGATAAAAATTGAAACAAAAATTACAAAGTTCTGTGCCTAGAAGTGTAAACAATCACGACATTTAGATTGATCTAATTACAGAGAGGACTTTTGTCTCATAGGACAACAGGTGAAGACAAAGGGTCTGAATTATCTTTTTAATTGTTGGACAAATACCTTTGCTGTTTTGTGCGTCAGTTTTTTATTCTATCTAACCTCAAAACAAAGTTTACGGCTTCTTTTCATTTCTTTTTGACATTTTTGATGATTTTATTGTTTAATCGATCTCCGTTTCCCTTACAAACGCAAACAAGTCTTTCTTTCTCTGAAAAGACTATTTTAACAATTCTTTTGTTAACGTGAATAACAAAGCTCAAAAAAAGTCTTTGGTCGAGTCGTTTTACAACATGAACAAGGGTTTCCCAAAAGTGCAGTCAATCAAAATGTAGTTTCTTCAAAATATTTTAAAAGCTGTTAAGTGAAGTTAATGCAGACAAAAAAACAGCGTGTGATCTTATCGTTGTTCAAAATACAATGGGTGGAACCACACCGCGCTAACAATAACATACCTCAACACAGACAGAATTTGGAAAGAAAGTTTTGCCGCTGGGGATGTTTCGTTTCTACGATTTTCGTGTTCGCGTTTTGAATGGCACATGTCAGGTGAAAAAGACAATTAAGTACAAAGCCGCTTTTTAAACGAGTTTCTTTGAAGTCCGCAGTTTTTTTACCGGAAGTCGTAAAATACAATAGCTTCATTACGGATGCATTACCCGGAAGAGGTCAGCTATGATTTTGCTCTAACTTCATTAACGATGCAGAAGCAATTTCGGTTCCGAGCAAACATGAGCGATTCTTACATCTTCGATAAAATCGACGAAGGGATGAAAACTTTCCCTTGGAACTTTCCCGAAAAGTACAGCCTACCTGAATTCCTACCGAGCCCTGCAAATTTTGTCGATGGGTGAGTTAAGCACACTTTTGACGAAGTTCAAACCGTGAGGCATTCCTTTGCTTTGTCGAGCTTTGAGTGGCAGCATCCAGTGAGCTCTATCTGAAATTCTGCTGAATTTTATATCAATCTAAAATTAATCGTAGAAAAGTACTCTTCAAAAGCTTGAATTTTAAGGGTCACTCTCCAAGGTCTTGTTTTAATTCCAAAGTTGTTTATAGCTGGCCGGGGTTTGCTTCTTTCTAAGGCAAACATTGATTGGAGCATTTTGAGTCTGAGACCCTTTTCTTTTTGTTTTGTAGAGATGCCGATGGAACTGTTAAGTTCGAGCCAGTTTCGGGTAAGCTAACTAGAACTGTGTATAATGCTAAACAACTTGTTAATTTAAGGCTTGCCGCAAAACATCTCCCGGGGTTTCTGCAGTGAGCGCGTGGATCTCTAACTAACTACATCGGGGTAAGATGACAGAATCGCCCTTTGGAAATATTGTGATTGAAAATCAATGCTTTTGAGCCAAGCAATGACTTAGAAAACAGACGTGAAAGATCGCAAAACGTTTCGATTAAAAAAATATGGACACCCCATATCTTTCAGTTGTCTGGTCTTGAGCACAACCAAAATCATAACAAAACGCAGCAGGGAATTGAATGGTTTAGATTTATTTCCACGTACAGGAAGCGACTTAAGGTAATTCTTTTAGATTCACCACAATCTCCTTGTATTTTCCCTTGTACGTAGTCAGCAATGATATGCTGATAAAGAGAAAACCGTCTTTGATCAGGGTAGAGAACCAATGTTTCCAACCGGACACTGATGACGGGGAATGGCGATTCATACTGGTTGAAGACTTGTGCTTTCACTGCTGCGTCGTTTCTGATCTCCGAATAATTCTTTGTTCGAAAACGAGCCATCTGGGGGGTTCAAAAGAGATACGAACAGTTAGTTACAAAAATGACAACAAGACAAATATTTGAGAAAACTATAAGTTCTGCATGCATAGTACAGTCAATCGTCTTCGGGAAACTTTGTGAGAGTTTAGAGTTGCATCAGAATGCACTCTCCTTTCTGATAATATTCTGTATGCCCCTGTCTATCTTAAAGTATATTTTCAAATCAAGATGTCAACTTAACGTGACGGGTGGAACTGGCGGAATGAGACGGTATTGTTTGCAAAGGTCAAATGATTGAAGATAAAATCTTGACGCAGGATTGTGAATGAATGAAAAAGCGTTTTGAAGTTTTCAGATAATCCACTTGCTACTCCAGCTCTACTGGAAACCTATTCCTGTTAAATTGGAGCGCAACACCATTAAAATTGTCCGAAAAAAAGTTGTGCTATTTATACATTGAATTCGCTTAAAAGAAAATAACTATTGATCAGAGGAACGGGTTAGCATTTCGAGATCGCACTTGTTCGTCGTGAATGAAAAGTAAAAATATGCCTTTCTAAAATGCTAAAGTGTGAGCGAATTTTACCCCCGACGCAAGCATGATCGAACGACAATAACAAGCTCAAAAACTCGAACGATGCAGCTGCAATTGCACTGTATCGTTTGTTGGAACAATAGACACAAATTAACGATAAAAAATAAGATTGCTCAAACCTGTGTCAGCACTTCAAGAAATTGTACCATTTGGAGGAATTCTCTATACTACACTGCGTCACCAGATTGCCATGTTATGGTAATTATAGCTTAACAAAATACGATCAATCTTGTGACGTAATAGGTTGCCTTATTGCCGTAGCAACAGGGGTAGAGACCAATGAAATAATTTTTCACACATTACTGGAAAAATCACTTGGTATTTGAACACTATCATCAAAGGAAAATCACAGACGCTCCCCTCGTATTTTTGATGAGAAGAGCGTCCGGCTGCATGCGCGCTGAGACTGATCGTTAAGACGTGCGCGTCACACAAAACGTTAAGATTATTTCAAAAAATAATAATACGCCAATGATCTTTTTGCGCCGGGCGTACTCTCGTGATAATTGTCTTTTACGCTGATGAATTACAGATTTTTATATCAGCGATATACTGTCGAATGTTGACATTCCTTTGCAGAGCCAAAGCAGCAGGAATACCAAGAGAATCATTTGCACTTTTCTCCAACCATGGAATCGGTAATTAACTGAGTTATCTCACGAATATGTCGCCCAAGAGGTTTGAACATCAGTATGTGCGAGAATGGAAATACTAGCTCCTTCCCAAGGACACCAAGTCATACTAAGACCTCCTGATCGAGAAATTGAGGAGGCCATCCACTTGCCCAGTTGTGTTCAATTTCACTATAATCTGAACGCTGTTTGAGAGCTTTTTTCTGGTGCTGGGCTAGCTTTATTTTTTACCCTTTCTAGCTGTAGGACTGTTGATTCATTGACGGTACTATCTTGTTCATTCTAAATATCTGTTTGACTGATTAAGTATAAGTACAGGAAACCAGAAAAGTTAAAGGGGCTGTGTCATGAAAGTTGGCAACCAAACTCAGGCGAAACGTAAAAATAACTACTTGAAACATTAAAAGGAGGTTTAAATAAAACAACAAATACAAAAGGACAGGGGCACCCAACATCAATTTTCGGACAATATCTGTTCGGAAGACGATTTGAAATCTAGAATTTTCGGAATTTTTTTTTTTGTAAAATTTCTTGCTTGCCTGCCTGTGCGAGGATTTTCGAACATCTAAAAAACGGTTGACGGATTTTTTACCCTAAAAAGGTCACCTAGAATTTTCGGGAGCCTTTTTTCTGGCTGAAAATTTCGAAAAGGTAAGTTTTGATCCCTATAATTTTCCGGGATCACTAGACTTTCAGCTAGGAAATCCGAACAGATGAAATAAAATATGCCTATTCTATCGTTTAAATACTTAAATACGTTAAACAATTCTATGTTTAAGTGGTTTTGAACTATATTCTCGTTGGGTGCCCCTGAAAGGAGGCAGGGATGGGCAAAATTGAAGAAGATTGAAATGGATTGCAATTGGTGTTTTTGATAGCTAGTTCCAGGCTCTCAGATGGTGGGAAAAGGGGAACGAGAAAAAGGAGGCAAAATGATCTCTTCCCCAAAACTAACGATTATCATCATTCAATTCGTAATTTGCTTTGAATTTACTATTATCGTTAATTTAGGACACTGCGTCCCAGGACTTGTGGTAGCAGAGAAATAAAAAATCATATCCGTGGATTGACTTTGAACTCAGAGCTTCTCCTCCATAGCAACCGCTTCTTTCCGCTTCACCACTTAAGATCAAAACACCAAAAAAACATTTATTTAAGTTTCCCATAGAATGTCACTGCTGAAGAATTATTAGGCCCGAGCTAGATTAATAATCTAGGCCTAAGCTTTGATTTTAAAATATTTAGCTTTGTCGCGAAGTTTGGAAACCGACCTTTCGCAGAGTTTAATATTGTTTGTTGTTTAAAATATTGTCCCTGAGCTGCTAGTCGTGTGGTAGTCAAGTGGTTAGGTGACGGGTTTATAATCAACATTCGGACGTTCGAGTCCTACGTCCATACACTTGGGTTGTCTTTTTAAAGATATATGATCATTTCTCATAATCCATACCAAGCTTTCAGTCTTCTAATTTAACGATAATAGTAAATTCAGAGTAAATTACGAAGTAACTATAATCGTTAATTCAAGGTAGAGAATGGGTTGAATTGAGCGGGGTCCAGCACTCTCTCCAGATCCGGCTCGATTTTCTTCTCTCGTTCTCCAATGTCTGAGGCTCTGGAAGAGCATATGATTTTTTGAAAACTTTTCATCCTGACAGTTTTCCAAAGCTTATCTCTGTTGTTTGTAACTTAAATTTATCTGTTTTTATCTGTTTTTCTTATATATTTTGAAACGAAGCTATGAGTTGTCTTGGTGAAAATTACTTTCTGGATTAAAGTTAGAGCGAGTTTCAATTGAGTGTCGTAAAACCAAAACCAAAGTCATTACTTTGGCCAATCAAAAAGGACCGAGACAATCCGGCAAACCAATCAAAACTCGAAGTAATTACACGTAGCCGACACAAAGGGCGGGAAAATGTGTACGCGTGAGCCATGATTGGTTTTAGTTTCACTTCTGATTGGTTGAAAAAATGGCGCGAGATCTTTGAACCAATCACTGAGTGAAGTAATCATAAACCAAAGTAATTATCTAATTACTTTCGACACTCAATTGAAAACCGCTCTAAGATGAATGGCGAGCAGGGGCTATGGCAACCTGCGCAAAATCAACTGCATTGACATACAGAGCCCCTTTAAGCCGAACAAGAACAAACGAAAACACCTAAACAACAAACAAACCTTTAGAGTTTTGTTCAATTCGCTTTGGGAAACGCAAAGGGAAAACTAAAACTTCGACAACTGATACGTTCTAATTAGCGACAGTCCACTGAGCACTTCTTCTGGCCAAGAAATTCATGTTTTTACACGGTTGGACTGGAACGAACATTAGTACAGCACTAGTTCCCAGTGCAATCGCGTGAATACAAAAATGGCCCAGATCTCTTCAAGTTTCAAACAATGGATTTCGGACATTTTGTTGCATTAAACGAAATCTTCGTTGTTTATTAGCCGGAAAGTCTGCCGCCAATGCCGACTGAAGACCCTACAGAAGACTTTTCGGAGCTTGTTGAGCCTCTGACCCCAATGGATCCCATGGCAAGATTTCCACCAATTGAGCAACAGGAATACATTAATTTATCACCACCACAAGTGACGTCACCAAGCACGTGAGCATCATTGGTACCTTTGCCGTCCACACGAGCAATTTTTATGTGACAATTTTATGTGGCAAATACATTTGATTGTGTAGATAGCACAACAATGCTATGCTGATTTCATGTCTGCCTCCTCTTTAAAGCGAGTCTAAGTGTGGAGCTTTTGTGATGGTAATAGGCCATTTCCGAGTTCATGTCTGCCTCCTCTTCAAAGCGAGTCTAAGTGCGAAGTTTTTGTTATGAAAATTAGTTTTCATTCATAGAGCGGTTTTCAAATGAGTGTCGTAAAACCAAAACCAAAGTAATTACTTTGGCCAATCAAAGAGGACGGAGACAATCCAGTATACCAATCAAAACTGGAAGTAATTACACGTAGCCGACACAAGGCGCGGGAAAATGTGCACGCGCGAGCCACGATTGGTTTTGCTTTCACTTCTGATTGGTTGAAAAAGTGGCGCGAGAACTTTGAACCAATCACTGAGTGAAGTAATGCAAAACCAAAGTAATTCGCTAATTACTTTCGACACTCAATTGAAAATCGCTCCATGTAAAGTAGAACTAATTACCATCACAAAAACTTTGCACTTAGACTCGCTTTGAGGAGGAGGCAGACATGAACTCGGAAATGGCCTATTAGTTTTACCAGAAACTCATAAGGGTTGAAACGTGTAACGGCCGCTTGTGTGCTGAGAAACAAGCTTCCGAATATTCAACTTGCTAAGTACCATATTTGGAACAACAACAGTGAGGGGTTTCCAAATATGGTACTTAGCACTGAAACATTCAACCAATCAGTTCGCACTGAATATCCGGAAGCTGTGAACGCATGTTACACGTTTCAACCCTTATGGGTTTCTGGTTTTACTTTAAATATGAATGAAAACTAATTTTCTTAAGAAAGACTTTGCACTTAGACTCGCTTTGAAGAGGAGGCAAACATGAACTCGGAAATGGCCTATAAGGGGAACAACAATAAAGGCAAGGTGACACACGTTAACACCACTCCGGTTAACAACCCGGTGTGACCAACATATCATGCATGCGCACAACTATTTCACCCAGTCAATTAGCAGCTATATGGACAGCTGTTTTGGCCTTTTGGGCCTCATCAGCATGTCGTAGCTAACATACCAGGCGGGTGTTTTTAGCACCAGCAAATACATTTGTCAGATAAGAATTTGAAAAATTTTCTCGTCTACACGAGCAAAATTGTAACATAAAAATTGCTCATGTAATTTAAAGGGGAGGGGTGACAATACTCTGACAAAAGTCCAGATAGCTTAGGCTGCTATTTTGACTTTGTTTATGTTTTAAATTAATAAAAGGGATTATGTCTGGTAAACAGTACCTGTTTAAGCAAAAATAAAAATACAATAAAAACCACTGAGATAAATAGAAAAAATGGAACCAAAATGGGGGGTGGCTAGCCACCCAATTCACCCCCCTGAGTCCACCCCTGGGGATTTTTGATGCGTTTTCGTAGACCACTTACACCATCAAGTCTGAAAACGATGCCAAGGTTTCAAACCTGTAGACAGAAGAAAAGGTTTTGAAATCTCTTCTTTATAAAGTGTTCATAAAAAACGATGACATTTCATGCCTCTGGTTTGAGTCCAAATCGGAGAATCTCCTTTACGCGTGCACAAACCTGATTTTAGCCTTAAGCAACGTCTTCGGGCCTTTAAAAACCTATCAAGAGCAAGGATGGCACAGTCGGTTAGTGTGCGGCCTTGGTGCTAGAGGTCCTGAGTTCGAATCCCAGATCTCGCATCCTTGTTTCGACTTCTTTCCTTTCCGTGTAGCTAAGTAGCTTTAAATACCCGTAAAACGGACCTCAGGTGTGTCAGTTGAATTACTGTTACGAGTTATCGACGTAAACTATGGTTACTTTACTTTACTTTACTTTTAACAATTCAACACAAAGCCTTATAGGGACGATAAGATAGAAGATTTGATCGTTGGAGATATAGTAGCCGAAAATTGAAGTGCCCAAAAGTTTAAGGAAATAAAATCTACCTTTCAGAAATTGATAGCTGGCTGAAAGTTACCTTCCATTAGGAAATTTCTAGGGAATTATTAGCTTCAAAACTGTAATAATTGTGCGTAACAACGTATATACACTTACGATTTTACAGGAACGAGTTTCACGGAGATTGCAATTTCAGGATGGTCTTAGAAACTCAGGTATTTTTCAGCTTATGCCAATTTTTTTTTCGCCGTTTTTCGTTCAAAACACCACTGGGTTGATTAAAGCCAAATAACTTATACAAGCTCTTTTTTAATTGCTCCTGACAGCCTAAGAAAGTAGCTAATCCTGACTGGATTGTAAGTATCATAATTTTAATTTCATTTCTCAATTTTGTTCCTTTAACAATTTGGCCCTGCTCTTTGCATCAGTGTATGAAATAAAAGGGAGCGGGAAATTGTATAGTGATCTTGTCTTCTTTTGCCCTCAACTATGTGCTTATTCTTGCAGTATTCTGTCAGCCAGAAAAAGCTCTATATCAAGTCGAAGACTCCTTGTCCTGTGCGATTTCTAACCACGGGTTAATATACCAGTTTCATGTTTTACACTCCGTTATAAAATCATTTTTTCCCTTGCTCAAACAATATCAGCTCAAGATTCATCATTTTATTCGGTTCCAGGTCCCCCACCTCACGGAGCCTTTATCCGGGCTATGCCAGTGTTTAGACAACCTGAGCATGCGAAGGATGTGGTACGCTGCTGCCGTAATCACACTGAAGAATACTCAGGTAATTAGGCGCTCTAGCCATAAATGAAAAAGACACAGATGAACGATGAATGCCGAATCAGACATATTCGGCATGATTCGGGTGTACTCGGAAAGTAATCCGAGTCCTTGTCGAACCTATGACTTTCCGATTACTAGTACGGATTCCCGCGATTTCTGCCAGTGTTACCGCTGGACGTTTCCATTAATCACTTTCATCCCATCTTGGTATTTCATTTCCAGGCTCCCCAGCGACTGGCCATTTCCTCCGCTGTGACAACCAGGATGCTGTTTACGAGGAGTGCCCCCTTACAACCAGGCACTCGGTCCGCATACCGCTAAGGGCACCTCCTTCAGGTGAGCCAAGGTTCATATTTACTTAGCTAAGAATGAAAAAATCGCTTGTATGGGGTCCACTTATCATATTGACGAAAAATTGAAATTTCGTACAGTTGTTCCAGAACTTTATGGTGGTCGCTAATTACTTTCGACACTCAATTGAAAACCGCTCCATTAACCCAAGAAATAAAAGCCAATTATCGTCCAAACGTGCTAGTAGTGTTTACTCTGTGTTTATATTCAGCTAGGGATTTCACTGGAGTTTCAAACTCTGTTCTCTGAACATTTTTTCTAAAAGGTCGTGCAGGGGATACACATATCAATAATAATTTTATGGCTCAGTGATACATGTATGTGTATCCCTATGCACAAAGCCGTTAAATTCGCTATTACCCAAGAAATTACTTTGGCCAATCAAAAAGCTAGGACGGAGACAATCCAGTAAACCAATCAAAATTCGAAGTAATCACACGTAGCCGGCACAAAGCGAGGGAAATGCACTGAGTGAAGTAATGCAAAACCAAAGAAGTTCGTTAATTACTTCCGACACTCAATTGAAAATCGTCGTGCATCTAATTAACAATTAGACCCGTAGTCCGCAAGGGCTACGGGTCAATAGCCCATGAGGCGAAGCCGAATGGACTATTGACCCGTGGCCCTTGAGGGTGAAGGGTCTAATTGTTTTAGTATCACCCAACTAGTCGGACAGAAAAGGCAATGATAAAATTAGCAATTGCGAGTTGAAGAAATATTTATTTGGGAATAAAACGAAAGAAAGCGTCACACTTTTCCCTACTCGAGGACTATTACTAATAGTCCTCTAGTAGCGTAGCCAATCAAAATGCAGGATTTGCATTAGTCCACTAGTTGGGTGATACTAATTACGTGTATTTCTGGGCGTATCCTTCACTTGCTTTGTGCTTACTTCGCTAGTGAAAAATCATTTTTAATCAGTTTTCAATTGATTCTTTTTTTTTTTCGCACTGCAGCTGAAGACACTGAGGAACTTGGAGTCCACGAATTGTTTTATTTCATCTGCAATAATTCATGCGGCGGACTAAACAGACGGCCCATACAAATCATCTTTACCCTGGAAAATCTGTGAGTTTGAAGGCTTCTTTCCGCGACATCTTATGCTGGCATTTTAAAAAGTAATTCGGTCTCTGATAATGTCGTATGGTTTTATCAACGGAGTTGATAATGTAAATTGGCCACCGTACAGAGATTCTAAAAGCTGACCTTTCGAGCGTTAGCCCTTCGTCAGAGCGAATCGAGGGATTATGGGTTACGTGTAGTTTTTATAGTAGAGTAGGAGCTACGCTATTGGTGGTAACATGGCAACGTGAAAAAAAGGAATATATTAGTTAAATGAAAAGCGTTCGTTAATACCGTGAGGATTAAGGGTGCCGATTTGAAAGATGAATTTTTGTTCCAGTACACACGCACTACAAATTTTCCGCGATTTCAATTTCTCCGGCCAAGACAAACTTATTTTCACCATGGACATTACATCTCCATACACAGTCATTCCTAATAGCGAAGGTCTTCAAGCACTTCAACACTTTTTCGATCAACGCACTGTCAAAGAACCTAGCTCGGAAACGCTCCTCCGCCTTGCCGAACTAGTTTTAACGCTTAACTGTTTTTCATTCGCCGGCAACAATTACAAACAAATTAATGGTGTAGCGATAGGCACAAGAATGGGACCTAGCTATGCCAATCTTTTTGTAGGATATGTTGAACACCAATTTTTTAATCAGTACAACGGCCCCAAACCTGAACTCTACGGCCGCTACATCGACGACTGCTTCGGCGCTATTTCATCCAGCAGAGAAGAACTCGATCAATTTATAACCTCCGTCAACTCTTTTCATCCGGCTCTTAAATATACCTGGGAAATTTCGGAAACTTCATTGGCTTTCCTAGATATCAAAGTTTCTATTAGAGGCAACGTGCTGTGTACTAGTGTGCACTACAAACCTACAGATTCACACAGTTATTTGTTGTATTCATCGTCACATCCATCACATGCCAAGAACTCCATTCCTTATTCTCAATTTCTTAGACTTCGACGTCTATGTAGTGATGACTCCGATTTTTCCAGCAAATCAGAGGAGATGTGCCAGTTCTTCGAGAAACGTGGCTATCCTGTCTCTGTGGTCAAAGCGGGCCATCATCGCGCCCAACAATTTGATCGACAGTCATCACTACAAACGTCACAAAAAGATAAGAATGACAGAATTCCATTCACCCTCACTTTCCATCCTCATAATCACGCAGTCAAAAGCATCATTCTTAGTAATTTTAAA
>OX421446.1:59342183-59359683 GCA_949126865.1 Montipora capitata
TTATTTTTGCGATACATTGCATATAAACAATGACGTCATATCACCACATTTGAGGTTTTAACGCCAACAGGCGACGGCGTCGGCGACAAGAACGTCACAAATTTGCACATTCAGTGGACAAAAAATAATAGCTTTGCACGCCATGCGCGTGCGTTTTTCATTATTTGCCATTTCTTTGCCGTCGTCAGCACAGCAACAACGTGAAATAACCAAGTTTGAAGTGTTATGGAGAACGTTAGAACTTGGAGATAAACTTTCATTTTTCTCCCCGAAATTAAGCGCCGCTAATAACGGTTTCATTTCTGAGGGACTACCACACCTTTGTCATATTAAAAAGCTTGGAACAGTTGCGAAGTGATCGCAATATCGTGAATTTATGTTTTTACAAGACGTTCTTGCTGCCGTTCCCGTCGTCGTTGCTAAAGCTCCCTATTGTAAGACGTGAACGAAATGGAATAATCGCTGAAGACTTACGATAATGCGAAGTTCTACTTCGAAGTGACATTTTCGTCGACGCCACCGTTGTAGATCTTCAAGTCCCTCATGAAGAAAGAGAACCAGAAGGAAACGGTTTTTCAAAAGAACTCTCAGAAGAGGACAGCGAAAAACGTTTTAAAGTGCATGCGTACTGCACGTACAGGATTGTTTTTCCTCATTACCCTGACATCGTAAATTCTCTAACTTGTTATGTTTTTTTCTTCTCTTTGGAGATTTGTGGATTCAACAACTACTTGATGCTCAAGAGAATAGCGATTGCATTGGAACTATTCGCTAACATGGAAAACAAATTGTAAGTCAATGTTGTCGTTATTAATCACGTGCAACAGCAGAGAATAGACCTCTTTAGCTTGTACGTTTTGTTTTCCCATTTCAGACCACGTGATGTTCTCAAGGGAATTTTCCTTTTGTTTTGGCATGAGTTATGCTTACATATTCACGTGCATAGGACGACATTTGAAAGAAAATTTTCCCTAGAGTAACATCACGTGGTCTGAAATGGGAAAACAAAATGTATAAGCTAAAGAGGTCTATTAAGTCCCATCTTCTCATTTAAGTCGTGGTCACATTAGGAACCCAAGAGGGAGTGCGCATGCGTCATATTGTCTCTGTTTGGGTATGGCTTGCGTTGGTCTTTCATTCTCGTCACCAGAGCCTCGCATCTTATGTCTGCGCATGATCCTAGGCTCTGGGAAACTCTATGTTGTAGAACATGCGCTGCAGGATTCTTACAGCCAAAAACTGGCTATTTGAACCTTACGGCACCTGCTCACTCCTCGTGCTAACATGGATGCGCTAATTAGAGACGCTTTTCATTGTTCTTCACGAAACCCAATGTGAAGACACTTTGTTTCAGGTTCCCCAGATCTCTTCTCTTCCTCAGTCATGCGCAAAAGAGAAAAGCTCTGGGGTCTTGTTGGTCTTTGTGTCAGCCGAGTAACAGTGAGAAATTTGCGGTGACTTTGATTGGAGACGCAAGCGTAAGCATAACGCATGCGTCTCAAAAATAGGCTGATTTAGCAACAGAACGGGAACGTCAGTGGCGACGTCGCGCGCAGCAAAACTACCAATGAGAATTTAGAATAGAGAAGAAGAGTGGAGTCTATTCTATTCTGAATTCTCATTAGTGTTTTTTCTGCGCGCGACGTCGCCACTGACGTTCCCGTTCTGTTGCTAAATCAGCCTAATGAGGTACTGAGGAAAGACCCAACAAGTTCCCAAACAATATTGGTGGTCGATGATAAACCACAATTTTGGAACTAAGACCAGTTTAAATTGTCTTTTGGTGCAGTACGGCTATAGAGCCGCAAGATCTTGAGATGCCGGACTTCACCGAGTACACAACACAGGTGAGAGAGAGAGAGTAAAAGATTATATGATCTTCAATGTGCGGTTTTTGTTATGGGTTTCGCGCAAAAACTGTTCTCCACTCTGTGGAAAATAAAACGAAATATTTAATTCTACTTTATGCATCATTGTAGCCTTATACACGTGAGTTATTCACCTTGGCAACGGAGAATGGTAGTATAAGTTCTTGCCTGGCGACGCGGCAAGATTCCACCATTATTGAATTCTTGATCTCAAATACATTGTACAGGGAAGATATCTGTGCCAACCACAGGAACAAAAGACCTTTTGTTTCGACAGCCAATGAGGCTCTGGTTGACACATTAATGACAATAGGTGACGTCAAGGACATCTTCCCTATAACATTTCTAGATTTGTATTGGTTCACCGGATCCCAGTCGTCAGCCTCGCACTTGTGGAATAATTGTTAACGATTCACCACACTTCAGTGAAGTATTTCTAGAAGACACAGGCCAACAGTGATAAAACGAGTTGCTTCAAACATTCCAATTGTGCACAGCCTCCACTGTTGTAGGTGGTTTTCAGGTCGCGTCATCGCCGCCATGTTGCTGAACGAAAACACAAGATCTCTCGTTAGCTTCTTTTGTTCGTCTACCAGCAATTGTACGTTACAGCATTGTCATCTGTGTCTCTGGAGATTGGTTACAAAGCTCTTTTCTCTCAAAAGTTCAGCAATAAATCTCAGCGCAATACGAAACTGTCATAGCACCAAATTTCAGTGTGTAACCCTTTGACCGCCAAAAATGCAAATTGGCACTTCTAGATTTTACTCTGTCTAACGCTAGACGATTTTACTCGTACATACCGGGAAGCCCTCGGCGGTGAAAGGGTTAAACGGTCTTCATTGTTTCTTCACACAGGACCAAGACGCATCTGAACCAGATTCAACTATCATGAAGTACGTATTTGGAATAAATAGGGAATTAACTGGAACGACGACGGCTATGTCAGAAAGCAAGAGAGAATATTATTGGATAACGGAGGGAAAAAAATCACCTTGCACGCGCCGCACGTATTTTTGTACATTTCGTTCGCGTGATCTCCAAAAACAATGTGAAAAATCAAATTTAAAGGCCTGGCCAAACACTCGCAACATTTCAACGCAACATCTTGCAACGTTGTTGCATGATGTTGCGACATGTATTGAATGAGCTTGCCAAACGCACGCAATATTTTCAGCGCAACATGTCAATGTTTTTGCGTCCCAGGCCCTGGCGCGCAACAAGTGGACCTACAAGTGCGCATGCCCTAGTGCTGCGCATGCCCTAGTGCAACAATGTTGCGTGAACGTGGCCAAATGAGTACAACATCATGCAACGTCCAAAATGTTGCACGAAAAATTTGGTCGTTTTTAAATTTGATCCAATATGTTGCAACATATATATATATATATATATATATAACTAACTAACTGCAGACAGTACTGTTTCGGCCTTCTGGGCCTCATCAGTGCAGTGCTGATGTCTAGGATGGAGGTTAAGCTATAAAGCCACCCCAGATGTCCCACACATGTGGTACATCCAAGTCATGCCAGAGTGCTCAAACTAGCGAGCTAGTGAGCATGCGCAATTGCTAGCGGCAATGACTCATCCTAGTAGAGTGCTCAATTTGAACATGAAAGCAAAAGCTTTGTAATGCCAACATATCACAACAGGGCAAACGTATACAACATGTTGTGCCCAACAATGTTGCAAGATGTTGCGTTGAAATGTTGCGAGCGTTTGGCCAGGACTTAAGGTTTTGACGACAGCGTGCGTATGCAACAGTGAATCGCTCGTCCGCTAGCTTTACTTGAAGACCGCTCGTACCAAACAAGTTGTAGGATACTTGAGCCATATTGTATCACGTTAACAAGATGGAATAATCGTAAAAGTCTTATGAAAGCGTTAAGTTATATTTTGACGTGACGTTATTGTTAGCGTAGCCGTTTTCGTTTTTTAAACTTCCTAACAGCACTGGCTTTGGGCGAGCTCCCCATAATCCGTACGGGATCAAAATTACTGCGCACCTAAAATCAAAGACCACAGCAGCTTCCATTCATGGTATCTGTGGGAAAAATTCATCATGAGAAACAAGGTTACCAATAGACCATATTCGTATTCTCAGTATTGGACTGGAACTAGCTTGCAATGGAGGCCAATGAGGGGGAATCTTTTTAAATGCAAATACTTTTTAATATATTCACCAGCATTAGACTCCATTGCAAGCTACTTCCAGTTCAATACTGAGAATACGAGTATGGCTTATTACTTCTCCAAGTTAAAATGAATGGGGCAAAGCAACTGTCATCTATACCGTAAAATGAACAGTACCTACAGATCTCAAAAACAGGTAGTTCTGAATTTGTGATTTCAGCGGATTGCTTCGTTAGTCTAGCGCTTATATGCATCACAAAGAAAGGAATGATCTGATCTGAAGACACTCATATTTCTGAACTGTGATTTGTTTTCTCCTGCACGTTTATGCCTTCCCGGTAAATTTGGAAGTAAAGTTGAGTTAAGGACGGTGCCTGCTAATTAAAAGGTATTTTTGCGCGGTTTACTGAATATGCAGAAAAAGCAGATCTCAACAAGTGTTATTGAAATCCAAAAAGAAAATTGGGGGTAACCACGCATTTTTCGAAGGTAATTAATCAACAATATTTGTAAAAAGCTTTGAAATACAAAGCAATGTATGGCGTTCTTTTCCAAATTAAAGCTTAATTATCTCTGAAAAATGCATGGTTACCCCCAATTTCCTTTTTGGATACTAAGAGCACTTGCAAAGTTCTGTTTTCTCCGCATAGTTTTGAACCGCGCAAAAATATCCCTGTATTAATAAGCATCATCCATAGGAAATCCAAGTATCTCGAGATGCGCCGAACGTATGCGCAATAACAATAATAGGCACCGTCCTTAAGATCATGCAACGTAAAGTCAGCTGTTGATGGTCATTTTGAGAGAGACTCGGTACGAGCCGAAAGTCCTAACCGACGATTCAAGTTCTTTGGCATTAACTATCAACTTTTTGTTTCAGGTCTTTGACTTGTGATTCGCCACCAAGCCTTGGTGGCCAGGAACCTTACTCTGTTCCAACTCCTCAAGGAGAGAGCTGGCACCCTGCAATCCCACAAGACCAAGCTGGTGAAGGGCCTCCTTCCGCAGAATACCCCCCACAGTGTTACACATACCGACGCATCACTCGTTATTTCGAGTGTTTTGCCCAGATGTGAAGGCAGTGGAAAGAGTTCAGCCCACTTAATTATTACGTCATTACTAACCAATAAACGCAAGGTGGCACACTCAATAAGATGTCTGACCAGTACCTTACACATGCGTATCCTATCCAGGCTGCGGCAACCACGGAAAGCTGTCGCGGCCTGGTTAGACCTCACGAGGGCGGCTTAGATTTCGCGCTTCCAACGAATACAATCGTCCATGAAAATTCTTCGCTGCTCAAGAAACACGTCTTAAGGCGCTAGTTCATCTAAAAACATGTGGGAACGTTAACAGTTAGCCGGGAATTAACCGCATGACAGTTTCGCGATGAAGAGGCCAAAAGCGCGATTAAGCCCGTACGGTTTTTGCTCACGACTTTCGCATGCGCATCTGCCACAATCCTGTCTTGAAAATAAGATGTATGGCACCCTTACGACAAACGTTCACTAGTTATGCGTTTACATGTGGTAGAACGTCTTAAGGTACTGTTAGTTGCATACAAAAAATCGTGCCGTCTAAATCACCCCTTATAATTACAAGGCCGAAACAGCTGTCTGTGCCACTGCCCCGGTGTTATGGTTGTGCACATGCATAAGTTACTGGTCAGCGTTGGACTGTGTCACCTTGCTTTTATTGCTTCTTAATAATATACACAGCAAAATGTCTCCATTTTAATTGGCCAAGAGAAATGCAGTTTTCAGAAAACACAGTGAGGAAAAGAGATAATTCAGTACATAAAGGGGTAACAAACCATGCATTCAGATTCCGATTGGTCAATGATCAAAGAAACTCGCAGATAGCCAATCAGATGCCAGCCACGGACGGTGCAAATTTGAATACTTGATTCGTGATACTCCCCAGTCCCTCCAGATTTTTTCGGTTGCTCTCAAAATCGTTCAACCTGACGACATTTCAGAAAGAAGTAGTTTTTCTTAAATGTGATGAATACACGCACTCATAGTTAAATGGTAATATAGCATACTGCACACCCAGTTTCTCGCTATAATTTATATAACGTTAGGAGAAACCTAAATTACATATCATGCCCGAATATACGAAAGACCGCGGAAAAAACACTGCTTGCTTGGCCGAAACATTTTTACAGTATCACTAGACCTCGGGGAAGAGGTGCTTCTTAGATCTTCGTTCCAAAATAAAACATGAAAGACAAACAGATTTGCTAATGTAGAATGGCAAAAATCTCCCGTTAAAAGCTAAAGTAGCCGTCGATATCACCTGAAAAACACTCTAGCATCTCTATCATTTCAAAGGAATATTAAGTGCTGCGCAGTTCGTTCCCAGCCACGCAATAGTCAGAAACTTTTTCCCTACACTCTCCCCCCAAAAACTGTGGACTTGGAACTTGCCAAAACTCATCTGTTAGCATCTGCTAACAAATCATACTTTTGTCGGGTACCGGACATTTCTTCATAAGTCAGTAACTTTTGGCAAGGTATATGTTTCATTAGTAGTTAGCCGAATCGTAATTTACTTGTTTGGTTTATTTATTCTCTCAACGTCCTTCGCGTTAGCTGAATATCTTTGCACATATATATGAATGCGATAATATTTTTTATATTCGATTATCTTCGAACTTAGCAATACTTGAAAGTATTTTTATATTTTTTTATCTTTGAACTATATTTTTGTACTTATGATATGTTAGGTAAGATAAAAAAGTTTGAGTAAAATCACATTATTCAGAACTTTCTACACAGCGTATTGTCCATTTTAGCCTAAGAACGTTCTAGCAATGGTCACAAGCGATTTCTTCTATGAAGAAAAGAGACTGAAGTTTGCCGCATTCTTGTCTTTGTCACCCAGTGCACATGCTTTGGTAAGATTTCAAACGATGGGAACTTCGACTGAGAACGTAATTAAACATCGACCAAATTTGGAAACTAAAAATACTCCCTATTTTTGACATTAAGGTAATTCCTTAGCATTGCGCATCCCTAAATGCGCACGATATTCGCGTCATTAGCGCGCGCACATGAGCACGTGCGTGTACAAAACGTGAGACATTTCCCTCAAACTAAGCCAGATAGCGAAATAACTGCTCCTTTTCTCTCAAACGAGCAAGGTGACCCCCGATTTTTTTTCAAGTATTTGCTAAGAACAGTCTAATAAACAACATATTTGAAGAAGAAAAAAAGTTTGATAGTAGAACACGCATTTTTTTGGAAAACAGTTCCGTTCTGGGCGTATTTTGGCCAAGGCGAGGACTGCAAGCTAACCAACCACGGAACTGTCCCAAAAAGTGCACTATTCCCACAACCAGGCAACCAAAAACGGCGTAAATGAAGCAATACTGCTTATGTGAATAAAAGAAGCTTTATTTTCAAAATAAAATTTTGTGTAACTTAACAAAAAGAAAAGAGATACTAAGTTAATTACACGACGTTTCGAGGACATCTTGTCCTCATTATCAAGTGAAAGGAAAAGTTCAGTGTTGAAATTGAAAGAAGCGAATATACAATATGTTAATTTACATGAACAAGATGTCTTCGAAACGTCGTGTAATTAACTTAGTATCTCTTTTCTTTTTGTTAAGTTCTACATCTAAATCGTTATTAATCAAAATTTTGTGTCTTTGAAGTAACCAAGACTTAATTCGAAATTTTAACGCACAACCAGTAAAAATACCCCATTATAAGCGTAAACAAGAACGGTGACCCCATTTTTTTAATTGCATTTTTTAATGTTCATATCATGAATGTTAATTATGCCAAGTTTCCAAAAAAGTTTGACAGTAGAACAATTTCAAGAGAATTACCTTAAGACCAGCTGGGTTTTGTCATGCTAGAGCGATTGATGTGATGTGTATAATTGATGCGGTATTGAATAAAATGACGCTAAAGTTATTGAAGAGATATTGTTATCCAGGAGCCAGTCGTTATGCGTTATCTTACCTTCAGTCCAAACATTTTCTAAATATTTCTAATTTCGCGATTTTTCTTACTGGCGTTGACCATATATGGAGGAGTGCGCGTGGAAGACGAGAACATGCGCAATGAATCTCCTCGACGCGCGTACGGTTACCAAGAGAAAATGAGGGACCCTCATTTTCTCATGCGGTTACGTAGTTAGTAGTTTTAGGAGGGTCTCAATTAAGGTGATTAACTGCCTTTTACGCACACTCTGCGATTTAAAAGCCCCTTTTCTTTCAACAATGAATTATTTAATAGGGCATTGTTTTTGCTCACTCATGAAATATATAAGCCCAGGGTTTGATTTGCATAAAATGGAAAGATTTGAGATGTTTAAGGCCTATCTCTCGAGAAATAGTCCATTGTGTGAAAGGAAAAAAACAGATCGCGATAACAGGTCGGTAGAAATCGGTTAATTCTTTATTTAATTGACTTCGAGACATCAATTTCACGATTATTTACTCCATTCGCGAACAAGTTAGCTTCCACTTCGGTCGAATACAGGCCAAATTCCCAGTACTGCATGCAGATATATTTTTAAGTGCACATCAAGAAGTTATGAACTGCATACGCTAATTAACTGCCTTGCACGACAAACTTTTTTTACGTTGCTTAATTTAAAAAAGTAATTAAAATCACTCAATATGGCTGTGATGATTAAGTTATCGAAAAAGTGCCATCCTTCGATAGCGTGTTTTAACAGATAACGTATCACTCCCCTGCATTTTTCAGCACTGTACATGTACTTGTCTTTGCGATCACCTGTCAGATTAATTTAATAACATTCATATTTCCCCTGATTTAAATGGTACTTCTCAGAAAGAACGAATTGAATTAATCTTAGCACAAATTGCATGTACAGGCTAACCTTTGACGACTTGCATTTGTATACGGACTATACGAATATGCAGTTGCACAAACATAAGACGGCATGAACTTTGAAACTGAATAACAAGTTAAATTCATGGAATAAAAGGGAACTCAATAATATAATAAAACTGTGGGTCACTGACAAAGTTAAATGAGAATCCTAACATTAAGTCTCGGAGTAAACGTTTTTTGAGACGGACAGGATTATAAAACCATAGCTTCATCATGTAGTCTTTTGTTTCTTAAGCGCCTTGAGGCCGCTGTAAAGCGAAGCGTCTGTCAAGTCAAAGACATCATCATCAACAACAACAAATTATTTCGCCTTTAAATGGATTACGGTTTGACCCACAATTAATTGTCCACTAATTAACTGTCTTCAAATTATCACTTACTTACCCTATGTACAAATTGTAAATTTGAGTGACCTTTTCATAAATCCTCACAATGTTATCTTTAAATAATCACTTGACATCAATAATCATTTAAGCTAGATAGTCCTCTAGTTTCCTAAGTAGACCATTTCAGTTTGCACTACCCGCAAATAGCAAAAGTTAGCAAAGAGAATCACTACTAACACTTACGTAAAGACAGCCTATAAATCTACAGAAGGACGAAAATGAGTTTTTGGCTATTTTGGATTGGGCGGATGCCTTCGTACATTACTACAACATATACCCACAGGCAGACCACTCTATGTGTTCGTGGTTTAACATATGTTTGTATGAAACGAAGAGAATATATGAGGGTTATGAATAAAGCTCTGAAAATTGCACATCTAACTCTAGCTAACTGATTAGAGTGTAATGTGAAGTGCTAGTTTTCTACCCCATATGAACCATGTGAGCGTTAGTCCTACTAATGGAAATGGGCCCACACAAGGGCAGAGATAAACTCTGACCAGGGTGAGTTAGATCACCGCTGCTCTACCAAGTGATGTAAAAGGTCAAAAGAGAGCAGGCCGTGGGAACTGAAGATGTTAAAGTCACGGCAATGAACATGTACAAGTACAAGTAAGGGTTACGTTTTTGCTAACGTTGGCCGCGTGTAGCACTTATATTTCCACAGAATTAAATGTTGAAATAATATAAGTGCAAAGACGTAACCTTTAGTTGCACTTGTACATGTTCATTGCCGTGACTTTAACTTCGTCAGTTCCCACGGCTTGCTCTCGTTTGACCATGGAACTCAGTCGGTAGAGCAGCGGTGAGCTAACTCGACGGTCGTGAGTTCAATTAACCACCCTGGTCAGAGTTTTTTTGTCTGTCCTTGTGTGGGCCCATTTCCATTAGTAGGGCTAACGCTCATATGGTTCATATGGGGCAGAAAACTATCACTTCACATTACACTCTAATCAGTTAATTCTGTTGAAATATAAGTGCTACACGGCCAACTTTTGCAAAAAAGAAACCCTTACTTGTCCTTAGATTGGTCTTTGTCTTTCACGTTAGTCAGTAGTTTTCGTAAGGTAACGATGGGTCTGTGAGCAACACGGATGTAGCTGCATGTTGCTTCATGACCGCGATCATGGTCATTCTCATAGCAATATCATGAACTCAGTGCTGCTTCCCATGACATGAGAAACGTAAATCACCTCTCTGTGGACTCGCTTTGAAAACCGAGGATTAAGTCAATCGAAGATTTATGAAATGAGGATCCATGGCGTCTCAGCAAGTGTTCATCTGTGTGCTTGTGAGCGCACCTTGGCGTCTCAGCACGTGATCATGTGTGTGCTTGTGAGCGCACCTTTTGCTACAGTAAATCACGTCCTTTGTTTCTGTACAGTTTTTTTCCCAGCATATCTGTATTTAAATTTAATTCGTTAACATAATTTTAGAGCTATTGTAACTTTATTTTTCCCGCATTTTCAACTTTTTGTGGAATTGAAATTGAAATGGAATTTGTTTACCCACGGAACACCTTAAGAGCGCTGAGGACTCGTTCAACATGTATCCGTGCATTCCAGATCGAATTGGAATTTGGCAGTGTTGGTTTTTGAAGAGAGGTGAAAACCGGAGTACCCGGAGAAAAAACCTCTCGGAGCAGAGTAGAGAACCAACAAACTCAACCCACATATGACGCCGAGTCTGGGAATCGAACCCGGGCCACATTGGTGGGAGGCGAGTGCTCTCACCACTGCGCCATCAGTGCTCCTCAGTCTTGACGTATCTCTACGTATTAGCTGCGCTCTTTTCGGGTGAGAACTGTATTTTAACTGAATGAAAGAGATGTATATCTGAAGTGCGGGTTATAGACGAAGGAGAGAAGTGATCCTTGCATTTGTCTGAACAATTTGAGCAATTGGGATTCGAATCCCCTTGAGGCCGCTTGAATTTTTCAGGCGTCAATTAGAGACAATTGCTCAAATTGCTCAAATAAGTGCGAAGACCACTGCGATCTTTTATGTATTTCAACTTTTGTAAGTATTAGCATAAATGATGATGATGATGATGATGAAGAGTGCTGACCGTAGTCTGCATTTCTTGTAGAAAATGAATGCGAAAACTGGAATTTGTAGCTGGCTTATGTTCATGCTGTCATTTCCAAGGACACAGCCCTTGAGCACGGCGCAAAAGTTTACTCAGTGGTCTGCCGTCTTCGCTTACTGCAGCGGTGGCTTAAGCCTTCTCGTCTGTCCTCAACTCTGGGAGGTTATTCTGCAGCTGGAATCCTCTGGCCGTTCTGAGGGATATCTTCGTCTTACGGGGCTTGGTGTACTGGAAATCGGCTTCATTCTTGTCGTCTCAGCACGCTCCAATATCCAGGGTCCCTCCCACGTCACTATTCTAGGGACCATTGTTGAACGGCTTTTGTACGTTAACGGAATCCTGCTGATGATGATCTTAAGGAACATGGTCCCACTATCCTTTGCTCTCGTGTTTATGTTCCTGGATTCTTCGCTTGCTCTGATCACCTTAGTGATATGGTCCCATGAGACAGAAGGCGCCTCAGTGAGCCTTTTCATCCAGGAAGTCTTCTTGCCGATCTTGAAGTGCCGTGGGTCAACATCCGGTTCTTCTATAGCCGTAATATTCTTCGTGGGAATCTTCCAATTATTTTTCTGGCTAATTTTTGTCATAAGGCCAGATATTGCACACAGTATACTTCAATTACACCAGTTTCAAGGAAGCTCAAACGGTTACTTAGCGACCTCCTTTTTTACTATGTCTATTCTTGGTTGGTATCACGTGATAAATGCAACCGCTGTAAATTATCCATTTGTGCCTGCCGCGTTGTTTTACCGTCTTTCCTTGAATATTCCAGCTTTGGTTATATTAGTTTCTCTTGACCAAATTGAACGCAACCTTTTCATGGTCGTGTCCGGATGTGAAAT
This sequence comes from Montipora capitata, assembly GCA_949126865.1. Taxonomy (NCBI): domain Eukaryota; kingdom Metazoa; phylum Cnidaria; class Anthozoa; order Scleractinia; family Acroporidae; genus Montipora; species Montipora capitata. The sequence goes on from OX421446.1 coordinate 59,354,378, forward strand.
TTGTTTCTCTGTCATTCTTTTAGTGTTTGAAATCAGCACGAAAAAGTGTCTGGAAACTGATGAAAGCGACTCAGAACAAAAAATGATGCTCACTTGCACTGATAAAGAATGACGTTGTCTCGAAATGAAACTTATATTTATGAAACTCAGGCGTGATTTTGTCTTTTAGTTTATGCAAAGACTGTATTTGGGTGTGGTGATTGTTCATGGAGCGAAAGATCGTAAGCGAAATGCATGACGATGTAGATCGATGTATTGTGATCGAACACCGACTGTCATAGCGAGACTGCATGCGATTATGTCACCTCAGTGTACGGTCTTGCTTTTCATCGTTGGCACCATTTTGATAATCGTCACAAGGCGAGTAATTTTGAAAGAGACTGAGTTCAACGTCTGCCACAAGTTCTTCGCAACCTTCCTCCCGTTCCTCTATGTCATCACGGATTTGTTGAATAAGATGCCCTTCTGCATGTTCTTGGAATGATCAATGTCGGTGAACATATCTTCTACTTTGATCATCAACCTCAGGAAAACCATACCCAACATTAAAGGCGATGATGGTGGTTCCGATTCCAGAAGGATACGCGACCTTCCGTACCATAAGTCTCATCGATGATGAAGTTCTTCTTAATTTCGTTGTAAGTGATCTTTTGACTGTTCCCTCCGTGGGCCATGCTTTCCCCTTAGCTCCGCCGTAAAAGAAGAAAAATCTTTTAAATTACCATATCGACTGTGGTTAAGTACAGTAATAGAATAGACACGAGAATTCGAAAACTGAAAGTTAATAATGATACTGAATAAGTACTGAAGATTTTGACATGATGTTGTTGAGTATTCCTGGAAATCAAACCATGGGAGGGGCGGGGGACTCCCACAAAAAAGGACGGGGTGCTCGTCGTACCTTTTAGGGTTACAAAATCGGTTTTGGTTCCTCTTAGGGTGTTCAGCCTCAAAAGGTCCACAGCGGGAGCTTTAGCGGTACCTTTTAGGGTATTGAGCCAAAAGATTATGACGGGAGACATTTGACAATTAATGAATTATTAATTTTGTCTAATTAAAACACCTAATTTGCAATGGGTACCTCTAAGGGATGAAAAAAATTTCATGCCACTCCCACAATACAGGATCTTGGTACCTGTTAGGGGTTCTTTTCAAAATTTCCGACAAGCACCGTCGTCCTTTTTATATGGAAATCCCCCCGGGAACCAAACAGGCCTTGCCAACTGTCACCATTGTGCGAAAAGCAAATATCCGGCAGGGTTGCCCACGATCCAAAAGGAAAACCACGGTTATCGTTGTACATGGCTTTTACAACGAACACAAATTTTTGCGCATTTCGTCTGCGTTTGGTCGTTTGTCTACCACTTTTGAAAGTCGACAGCTAAATTAAACTTGGTGTGTGTCTCTGCCTCCGATATTTTCCAAAAATGACGTTTATATTAAATATCACTTTCTCATTTTCTTTTCAAGTTGTTTTGTCTTCCCGGACAATATATACAAATCGAAACACTAATTGACTTTCTGACAAACATGTATAGACCTGTATTGCACAGCCTTATACTCAATTATCTAGCAGAAGCAGATTTTCCAGTGCTCTAAGTCTCCAACACAGCATTAGGTGTTGTTAAGACATGTTTCTTCCAGATATTCATGTCTTCTTCTTCCCTCCTTCTTCTGCCTTCTGAACTAGCTCTGTCTAATAACTCTTGTCTTTTGTTATCACTGAAGTCAACAAGATCGCGATCGAGAAACGTTTTCCAATTTTCGTCTCCCCGGAGCAGATTGAGTTTCACCTTTCGCAATCCAGGCATATTATGGGAATGATAATGTTTCTAGATGTTGGAAAATGTTATTGCTATATTAACTACCTTCCCTGAATCTTTAAGGTGATTCCCTAGTATTGCACTGCGCATCCTGTTCTGCGCATAACAAAGCGTAGGGCATGTTCGTATTCAAGCATGGCTAAGAGGCTTTATGGTCAAACTTCAAAGCTCAGTTCTGTTTTCTTTGTCTTACAAGCCTCAACGGATATTTCTAAACAAAACAATGTTTAAATTCAACCATAAAGACCCGTAGCCATGTGTGAATATTGATATATCGAACGACGGAAGCCAAAAACATTTCAAAATGGTGACCTTTCGTGCGGGAAAGCTCGCTAGAGAGAAGAATGGCCGTTTTCAAAGCACAGCAGTAAAGAGCAAAACATCAAGAAACTTTTTAGACTCTCGCAAAACATAAAGTCGAGTGATAGCCTTGACGATGCTTAAGTATCATTTCAGTCTGAGAGTGAAAGTGAAACCGCGCTATCGTGGAGACGTGTTGTCGAGGGGTCGAACTTGGTTTGCTTTTTGTTTTCTTCTAAACGAGGTTGGTGACGTATCTTTTTTTTGGCATAATTTTATTATTTATTATTTATCCTATCGGCAGAGGTGCTTGCCACAGCAATTAGAAAAAATACCAACATAAAGGGAATCTCCGTAAATGGTGTGGAAATTAAGTTAAGTCAGTACGCCGATGACACAACACTTATATTAGACGGGTCACGTGAATCTCTCGTTTCATCTCTTGCAATGCTGGACGATTTTAGCAAAGTCTCTGGCCTCAGACTCAACGATAAGAAAACGGAGGCTCTATGGATCGGCGCAAGTATTGGAAATGATAAAATTATATTATCGGGAAAAGAATTGAAATGGCTAAAAGACAAAGTAAAATCCCTAGGGTTATGGATTTCAACAGACCGCGAACTATCTGCATCTTTAAACTACAATGAGAAACTTGAAAAAGTTAAAGAAATCCTAAGATGCTGGAAATACCGTCGACTCACACTGATAGGGAAAATCACTGTTATCAAGTCATTAGTGGTCTCCCAATTAGTTTATCTACTCTCGCCTCTCTGCTCAAACTACAAGGTCTTAAATGCAATAAACGATTTACTCTACACTTTTCTATGGAATGGTAAAGGCGACAAAATAAAACGGAAGGTAATGATCAATGATTTTGGTCTTGGTGGCCTAAAACTGATTGATATTAGCTCCTTCAATAAATCTCTCAAAATCACATGGATAAAAAAATATTTAGATAACAATAACAAAGGACAATGGAAAATCTTTTTTGATAAAGACCTTAAAAAATATGGCTGTCAAAGTTTTTTTTCATACAACCTCAATGTTACAGACACCTTATCGACAATAACAACTTCCGACGTCTTTTTCTGAAAAGAACTATGAGGAATCTGGGCAGAAGTTAACTTTGAGCCTGAAATAATGTCAAGAGAACACTTTCTGGATCAACAACTTTGGCATAACTCCCTAATAAAGATAGCCAACAAGACAGTTTTTTTAAAAAACTGGTTTACAAAGGGAATAACTCGGGTGAAACATCTGTTAGGATCAGACAACACTTTTCTTTCATTAAATGACTTCTGCTGCAAGTATGAAATAGACCCTCGCCCTCTCAGTTTCTACGGATTAATATCGGCTCTAAAGTCTCTTCGCAGTGATTCTAATTTTCAGAATGTACAAAACGCCAACTGCGAATTTGAGCCACTGACAACAAAAATTTTACAAGCCAAAAAAGCAACTACATTAATATGTAAAAAACTGATTAGTAACAAGGGTTTAACCCCAGAGTCAACTCAAAAGAAATGGCTAGAGGATTGTAGCCTACCAATAAATGACAACATAAATTGGGCTGATGCTTATCTCTTGGCTAAAAAATGCACGAAGAGTACTAAGCTGATAGAGTTTCAGTCTAAATTTTTACATAGAAGTGTACCAACCAATAGCTTCTTATTTAGAATAGGCTTAAAGGATGATAAAAATTGCAGTTTTTGTCAAACCTCCCACGAGTCATTAATTCATCTTTTCTGGTCATGCCACAAAACATCTCACTTTTGGAATAAAGTTACCGAATGGCTGAAAAACTTAAATTTACTTCGTAGAGATTATACTTTGAAGAACATTACTGCTTTGGGTCTGAGGCCAGACATCTCTCATTTTGCGCTTTTTATCAACTATTGTTTCCTTTTAGCACGATATCACATATGGCTCGCTAAAACACAAGAAAACCATCCAAATCTTACGCATTTCATATGCACATTAAAATCACAATATGAAATAGAAACAAAAAGTGGAGAAACAAAGAAATGGAAACCTCTTGCAGGATTTATGAAGATTTAATTATAACTTAAATTATATTATTTATACCTATCTCTATTTATCTCTTACGCATTAGCTTTCTCCTGATCTCCTGTCAGATGCATAACTAATTGTACCTGTAATGTACCACATGCCTTTGATTTTATGACCTAAGCTGGAAGGATAATTATGTATTTTTCTCTCTTTTTTTTTTCTCTTTGCCCCTGGCCGTTACTGTAGCTGTTAGTAGTGTACTGCATGTCATGTAAATATTGTGTAATTAATATAAGTAGAGTAAATAATTAGTGCAATATTATGTAAATAGAGTTAGTGAGGTAATCGTATTTGTATTGTAAGTATTGTTTTCCCAGTGTTATCGTTAATAAAATTATTGAACCATTAAAAAAAAAAAAATAAAAATAAATAAATAATAATAATTTTATTCTCTTACTCCTCCTCTTTGTGCTGTAAAAACATTTTTCAAAAATTTACGTCAGAAAAAAATGTTACAGGGAAAAAAGTATTCGTAGCCATCACTAGGGGACACAAAATGGTCTCCTCGAGATCATGCACCCGAGGAATATCTGTAGTCAGTGCCTTTTCAAGACGTGTGCCTGTGCCATAAAACAAACATTAAATTATTCCTTTTGAACAATACAATACACCTGTTTTGTTATTTCAGGAATTACGTCAAAGCTGTGCTTCCTGTTCCTGAAAAATGTAGCGTGAACCGATGGAACAAACTTGTCCTTGATAGATGAAGTCGCAACGATTAAATGAGTAACTTGAGCTAGTTATATTTCGCAAATGAGCTTGGTGACCTATTTTTTTAATTGAACATTTCGAGTCACCATAATGTAGGGAACAATCGAGGAAAGTTTTAAGAAAATCTTACGACAACTTCTATTACTAAGGAATCACCCTAAAAACCTGTTTAACGGTCGATTATGTCACTTGCACAGCCTCGCTTTTAACCGTTGTCACCATTTTGATAATCGTCACAAGGCAAGTAGTTTTGAAAGAGACGAAGATCAAGTCGTGTCACTTCTTTGCCACCTTCCTCCAGTTTCTCTATGTCATCACGGATTTGTTGAATAAGATGCCCTTCTGCATGTTCTTGGAATGATGAATTTTGGTGAACATATGTTCTACTTTGATTATCAGCTTCAG
>OX421446.1:59364683-59367183 GCA_949126865.1 Montipora capitata
GATCGTGCCGCAGCAACTTTCTGAGTTTCGTGGAAGGAAACCAGAAGAACAATATATGAAAAACACTTCGAGAAGTGATCTTCTCCTTGTGATAAAATGATGTAACATGACTGTTGCATCAGTTGTCTTTGCATTCTTGCCTTTAAAATCGCCTTCATAAAAGCAAACTTCCTCCGACCTTACTTTAAGCTGCTATCCTGTATGTGAAACCGGTGGATGGAAGGTTTGTTTTATCGGTTTCGGCTTTGATTTTGAATTTGGCGGGACTGAATTAAGTTCGACGTTTGAAACCACTCCCGTGCTATGGTCGCGCTACTGCCGTGTTAAATTCAGTGATTTAAGTTCGACACGGCGGTAGCGCGACGTTTGAAACTGGCCCTAGAGGGAAAAGCATTAAGCATTACTTGAGCATTTTAGTGGATTTTTCCCATACAAAGTTTTTTTTTTCAGAGAAAATTAAAGTAAAAGTATGTTTTAACAACAAATCGGCAAGAACATGCATGCAGTCCTCAGAACAATACATTGAAACATCACCTATGTTGCAATACCTCAACAAAGACTAACTTTCCGTCACTTAAATATCAAATACCATGTATTGTTAACTTATTATACTACATGTCATGATTTGTGTTGTACACATACGTTTTTGTGAAGCTGGGCCTTTATTTGGGTTGTTATGTCCTTCGAAATTAAAAAAAATTAAATTTCAAAAAAAGCTTTAATCAGCCTGTGTATATAATGAGCATTAAGTGAGCATTTTAGTAACTTTCTTGTGGGGAAACCAAGCATTTTTAAGGGGGAAGAAGGATCATTAAAATGGAGCATTTTAGTGACGGTGTAAAAGCATAATGTACAAAAGCCTAGAATAGAACGCCTTGAATGCATCTATGTTGATAGACGTCGCATCTCTGTTGTCTGGTTATTATAATTGTGTGTGCACGCACGCAGTGAAATAGGAAGGGTTTTTTCGCCTCTAATAGCAAATATATGGTTTGTTTCAATACATTTTTCGCTTCAAAAGGGTTTTTTGTGAGATTTTTCGGCCTTTGTGGATTCATCGTGTTGTGTAATATTTGGGCTTAACTAATTTGCATACGTGGGTTAAAATTTGATACGCGAGCAGTTTTCACAAAGATGACGGGAATTTTGTAGCCGTGTTCCTTCTGACAAATGATTAACAGGAAGCCATAGTTTTTAATGTTTTAACGTCAGAAGAAGATTTGTTTAGTCATTCTAGTGTAAAATGAAGTTAATTTGAGAAGCCAACAATAGCTCTTTAACTCCTTCTCTAAAGACAGAGATTTCCCTTTTTTAACCTATTCACTTAAAATATTTTTTCTCGCTAAGTGTTGTATCCTTTTGTCCAAATGACCGCTCCAAATAAAGAGTTTTAAACGATCTTTCAGTGGAATATTTTGTAACTTAATATTCTTAAATAAACATCGCAATGCACACAAAAAATGTAGTCGCATTTACCTCTTCGTCGAATTCTCGTACAAAACAGGAGTTTTTAGTTATTGTAATGATTCTTTCTTCATTCGTTAGCAATCATATCATGCATGAAAATTTGGTTTTATCAACGGAGTTGATAATGTAAATTGGCCACCGTACAGAGATTCTAAAAGCTGACGTTTCGAGCGTTAGCCCTTCGTCAGAGCGAATCGAGGGATTATGGGTTACGTGTAGTTTTTATAGTAGAGTAGGAGCTACGCTATTGGTGGTAACATGGCAACGTGAAAAATAGGAATATATTAGTTAAATGAAAAGCGTTCGTTAATACCGTGAGGATTAAGGGTGCCGATTTGAAAGATGAATTTTTGTTCCAGATTCTTGCGGCTTTCCGTCGTACCTAGATGTAGGGAAAGGCCGCAGATAGCCATGTGTTTTTTGGAGTGGTTAGGCAGATTAAAATGGCGAGCGACTGGGTTAGATGCATCCTTGTCATTCTTCTCAACAAGGTGTTCGCGGAATCGGTCACCTAGTCGTCTACCTGTCTCACCAATGTATAATTTATTGCATAACGTACAGGTTATGCAATAAATGACATTTGCGGAGGTACATGTGAAACGATCAGTGATCTTAACAGATCGCTTAGGTCCCGATATCTTGCTAGTGTTAACAATGAAAAGACAAGTTTTGCATCGTGAGCGCGCGCATTTGAAAGTGCCGGGTTGCTCGTTAGTTTTGAGCGCGCTTCTAACTAAAAAGTTGCCTACGTTTTTGTCGCGTTTGAATGAAATAAGTGGAGGTTGCGAAAAGATTCTACCAGTCTCGGGATCATTTTGGAGTAATTTAAAATTACTAAGAATGATGCTTTTGACTGCGTGATTATGAGGATGGAAAGTGAGGGTGAATGGAATTCTGTCATTCTTATCTTTTTGTGACGTTTGTAGTGATGACTGTCGATCAAATTGTTGGGCGCGATGATGGCCCGCTTTGACCACAGAGACAGGATAGCCACGTTTCTCGAAGAACTGGCACATCTCCTCTGATTTGCTGG
>OX421446.1:59372183-59377183 GCA_949126865.1 Montipora capitata
AACATATCATTTTTATTTTTGCAAATTCAATTTTTCGCTGGAGACAATCGTAAATTGACTGGTCACGCATCAACGGTACGGTACTTTCCCCAGTTTGTTTACTGACCGTCAACGTTCAGCAAATACATTGCGCTAGACTGATTTCCTGCCTGGCCTACTTTATCTCAGGTAACGCAATGCAAAGCTGATTTATTTACGAAGACCGGAGCGAGAATTATTTCTTGATGTCATTCTGATTTCGCAGTCACGGGAAAACATATCTTGACTCACGTCTGCTCGCAGTCGCCATTCTCCAATCTACAAGATCTCAAGAACAGAAATTACCCATTGAACAGCCTCTCCTTTTGAAGATAAGTTGAATTTCATTGAAAAAGGTTCATATTTAAAGAATCTTGACATTTTTTGCCTCCAAATAAGCTTAAATCGACGCGTCAAACTAGCGTGACTTGCGGGCTGCTACACTACCACTGGGTGACCTGCACCCGAGAGTCAATTAGCATTTGGCAGGGGCAAAATAACCTCAAAATAATCAATCAAAAAAACCCAGACTAATTTTCGGAAAATGTTCAAATACTATATCTCTTTGGGTTGTGACCGGAATTTGGGGTGATTTGGAGAATTCCCCCATGTAGAAAATTCGAGTTTGGTTTTAGCGGTAAATTGTTGTATTTATAAGCATTATGCAAATTATGTATCAGAATTTTGCTCGTTAACTGATATTTTCCTCTTAAAATTTAAAAATCGATGTGCCGATTTTAATTGTTAGTTATCTGTTTTGTGAATTTTAAGTGGAAAATTGCCAATATAATCGCTTGTTTATGAAAGTCAGCTTAATTATGTCACTGGACTGTTTTTCCGTGTTCGGTCGTCAATTAGGGCGCTTAAGATCTACGACGACGACGTCGACGACAACGCCACAAAACAATGATATCATTGGTTAAAAGAGCATAAATAATCATGCTGCACGTGCGGCACGGATTTTAGCTCCTATTTTTCCGGTTCTCTGCATAACGACGACGTCAAATTGTCAGATTAAACGAGACTTACCTGTAAGTTGAAGTTTGATTACGATTCTGTCTTGTCATCAGTCCGGAACGAAGGAGTCACATGAGAAGCGCATGCGCGTTGCCGAACAGTATTCAACGTGAGTAGTGCAGGAAAAAGGAACGAAGGACATGGGAGGGTGGGTTATGTGAGGGCATGTGACTCCTTCGTTCCGGACTGATGACAAGACAGAATCGTAATCAAACTTCAACTTACAGGTAAGTCTCGTTTAATCTGACAATTCTACCTTGTCATCAGTCTACGTCACTAAGGAGTCACATGAGACTTCAAAGTCCTGCATTACGAACAACTCATAGCAGTAAATGGAATGTTTATTCCCAACTCGAGAAAGAAAAGTACAGTAAAACAGATCAGAATGTGTCTGAATTCAGCAGCATAGAACCAAAATTAGCTGAGGCAGTGTCAACAGGCTTGTCATAAAACTTTGCAAATGTACTGGAATTAGACCATCCTGCGCTCTGCATAATCACTGCTAGGCTTAGGCCTTTGGCCTTACAGCTGGATGTTGATGCAGCTCTGCTGCTATGAGCAGAGTATTTGTTAATATCGATCCCTGCTGACTCTAACACTTGCTTAACCCATCGAGAAATGGTATCTTTGGATACAGGTTTAAATGGTTTAACATAACTGATCAATAACTGTGAGTGTTCCTCTCGCAACTGTTTCGTGCGCTGCAAGTATTCCTTAAGATGTTCTACTACACAAAGTTTCTTGTCACTTTGGAAAGAGAATGAGTCAATGGGAGCTAGATGTCGCCCAGGCTTACTCTGTTTCAGTTTCTCACAAATAGTTACTCTGTAACGGTCACTCATTTCTTGGATGTAGTTAACATCAAACTTATGTATGGTCTGGCCACGCTGTCCCGTAGTGAGACAGAGTAGCATGGTCAAATTTAGAGTAAGCTGCTTAAGAGATAAGGACCTCAGAGGTGCAGCAGCTCTTAAATAACCTAACACAATGTTAACGTCCCAGATTTCAGTATATTTGGGCAAAGCTGGTTTTAACTCAAAAATCCCTTTCATGCAACGAGTTACTAAAGGGTGCTCTCCAAACTTTACGCCGTCTTCCAAAACAAGTATTGAAGAGAGCGCAGAACGCGCTGTGTTTATAGCGCTGTATCCTAAGCCTGATTTGTAAAGAGAGACGAGAAATTCAATGCCGTTTGTTACCCCAGGCTGAAAAACATCAATGTTTTTGTCCACACAGTACTGATTCCATTTGGTAAGGTACGTGTGGTATTGCTTAGAGGTACCGTCCCTCCATGATGCCATAAGGACATCCTTTGCTGCAGGTGATAAAGCATACTTGTTTAGTCCCTCCCTGATAAGTGACATACGAGGAGGTTTAACCTGTGCCAGATCGGATGATTTTCCTTGGGATGGCTTGGCAGGTGAAGTAAGTCTTTCCTGGCTTTTAGATACACTGGGTTTTGTTTGAGTAGTTGGAGAGCTCTGGGGTACCATGATTGTGTAGGCCAATCCGGGAGCACGCAAATCCCCTGTGCACCCTCGGTCGTCAGCTTGTTCAACACTGTTGGAATAACACTAAACGGAGGAAAAGCATAAAATTTAAGGTTGGACCAATTCAGGCTAAATGCATCGGTGGCAATAGCCTCTGGATCTGGTCTTTAAGACACATAGTGTGGAAACTGGTGGTTTATGCGAGAAGCAAACAAATCTATATCAGGTTTGAAGTCTAGCACCTCAAGAGCACCAATTAATGATACTTTGTCAAGCTTCCACTCAGATGCTCTTTGGTTTCTGCGGGATTCAAAATCTGCAATAAGATTTTGTTTTCCAGGAATATGTGCAGCACTAAGCCAGATCTTACGATCTATACACCATTCCCAGATCTTCTTAGCCACAGAATTGCAAGAGACTGAGTGGCTTGTTCCCATGTGATTAATCACATTCACTGCTGTAGTGTTGTCACACATTATTCTGATATGTGTGTTGGTCTTATCTTTAGCAAAAGTTTGGAGCCCCAACAAAATAGCTAACATTTCCAGATAGTTGATGTGTTGTTTAGATTCTGAATGGGACCAATTGCCTCCTGAAGACACCCCTGAAAATTCTGCCCCCCAGCCCATAAGGGAAGCATCTGTTGTTATTTGGTGCTGGGGTTGTGGGTGGTTGATTACATTAAACGCATTTCCCACATGTTGAATCCACCAATGTAATTCAGACTTTGCATGAGAGGACAAAGACATGGAGTCATCAAAATCACCCTTTGATCTCAAAAGGGCTTGGGATTTATCTTTTTCCAGGTGTCGGTAGTAAAGAGCGCCATGCATTACCCCAGGGAAGCTAGAAACTACTTTCCCAATGACACTAGCCACTTCCCTAATAGAAGGTGAAGGATTTGCTAGTAACTCAGTACAGACATTTTGTAAACTGGTAGCTTTCTCCCTGGTCAGTTGTATTGTCATTGCCACTGAATTTATTACAAACCCCAGGATAGTAAGCACTTGTGTGGGTATTAGGGTGGACTTTTCTGGATGCACAACCAAACCTAATTTATCAAGCAGGACAGCAGTATCTATGACATTTTGGACACATTTCTCATAGGTTTGCCCTTGTAGGTAAAGGTCATCAAGATGTGCCACAACTATGTGTCCTTGTTTGTGCAGCGTAGACAGAGGAGGCTTAAGAATTTTAGTAAATAGACGGGGAGCACATGATAATCCATTAGGAAGGCAGGTAAATTCATATAACTCTCCCTCCCAGATAAACCGTAAAAATTTTCGATCCGAAGGTCGAATGGTGATAGAATAATAGGCGTCCTTCATGTCAACAGCCGCCATATAACAATTTTGGGTAACTAGTTTCGTTATGGTAGAAAGTGAATCCATTTTAAAATGATAATGACTCACTGACTCATTAAACCTCTTGAGATTTAGTATAAGTCGATGGGTTCCATCCTTCTTGGGACGAAGGAATACATTAGACAAAATTTGCCCAGATATAGGTGACACCTTGGTGACGACACATTTCTCAAGCAACTTATGCACTTCTTGACGAACAATGTGATATTCATGGTCTGAAAAGATTTGATTAGGCAATTTGTGTTGAACAGGGATGGCAGTACACTCAATAGCTGCTCCCAAAACATCAGATAAGATGATTTTGTCACTAGTGAGAGTCCTCCAAGCTGCAAAATGAGCAGCCACCTGCCCAGTCTTAAATGTATGACATAACATTTGTAGATAATTCACTAGATGGGGCAGGAAACTTCCAAAGACACTTACCCTGTCCTTTATTTGAAGCAGTTGTTCCATTATTTCCTGTCGGTGTTTGGCGGTTTTTTCTTTTTGTAGTGCCGGTTTTGGCCTTTCCACAAAAAATCTCTTTTAGGGCCTTGAGAGGAATGGTCATATTTGTTAAAGGTTTGCTGTTTCCCTTTAAAGGGACCACTCTTAGATGAGGATGCAAAGGAATGGCTAATTCTGCTCGCTTCTTTGGCATCTCGCAATTGCTTGGCCAAGTCGTCCCCGAAGAGGTACGGGCTAGTGATGGGCACTTCAGCTGAGCAAATAGCAGAGTACTCCGCTTTCAATGATGGTTTGATTTCATCTCTTCGCAGCTGGGTTAACTGTGTATTCACATGCCCCAGCATTGCAATTGTATCAACTTGTTTAGCCATTATTTTGTTGTTTTCTAGACCAGTGGGATTTTGAATAAGCACATTGGTCGTTTGTAACGTCGCAAAAGTAATTTTGCGAATAACCTGCTGCAAATTTGAGATCTTCAAGTCGGTTTTCTTTTTCTTGGCATTTAATTGACTCCAGATCTCGGGGTTGACTTTTATACTCTTTATGTCAGGACAGTTCTGAGGCTGTTTATATTTGTCCGAGAAATTTTTAATTTTGTCAGAAGACAGCTTCTTGCCCCATCGTTTTAGAGCAATATCAGCCAGCTCTTGCTGGATTTTGTCGC
>OX421446.1:59387183-59394683 GCA_949126865.1 Montipora capitata
AAGGGTTTCTTGCCTCTTATAGCAAATATGTTGCTTGTTTCGATAAATGTTTCGCTGGAAAATATTTCTGTGAAATTTCCAGCTTTTGTAAATTTATCATGTGTAATTTTCGAGCTTACCAAATTTGCATACATGTGTTGAAATGTGATACGGGGAGAATTTTTGTGGTAACGCATAAGTCACGAAAATAAACAGGTCTGTTGGAAGCGTGCTTGAGTTTCAACAAAATGAGCCCCAAAATCAGTGAAAAATTGTGACGCAGATGAATAATAAAGTAGCTGCCATTTCCAAAATGATGAAATTACCTGGTGATAAATAACGTCGAACGCGTCTTGGAGAGTAAATTTTGACTTTGCATAAACAAACTTCAAAACACTTGACAGAAAAAGAAACTTACAAAAACCCGGTATCTTGCCATCATTTGACACAGATGCTTCACTGTTTGGCGAGTAAACATGCCGCGGTAACATAATCACGGCGCCCGCTGAATTCCGGCCATGTCACTTTCGATTTGGCGATTTATTTGAACGTAGCAAAAATCTCCCAAAATGTTTGTCGCTGATCGTAACTTTTTCTATTCTATATTCACGGTTCAAAATTTATGTTGTTTTCATGTCGTAAATATGTTATTCTCGATCGACCGTCCTGGAGACTTCCTTCTGCTCTTTCTAAAAACTGTGTATCAATAGTTATTTACTTTTGCATCAATATTTGTTTTTGCATAAAGCAAGCTAACAAGATCTGTACCTTGCTGAGTTCGCATTTGTTAGCATTAATAGTATTTTCGGTCCGATGCTTCTGTTTCGTGAGGGGTATATTATTTTGGTCTTCCATCCAAACACTAATCCCGCCGAACAGGGCTTGACTTCAGTGAACTTTGGCATTAAAAAGCTGTCAGATGCTCAGCGGGCACGCTTAAACTTGTGGTGAAAAGAAGTTTATCAACATGTCCAGAAGCCAATGTTTCTCACTTCCCATTTATTTTCTTCAATCTTTCTGGGTTCAGTACTTTGCTAGTAACCACATGTCTTCTCAGACTATTTACCCAAGACTTCTACCATGGCACTACAATGATAGACAATACCAAAACAATATCGTGCACTGTTAGAGCTACATATTACGCAAGGACAGATCTGTTTCGTCGTACGAACGTGTGACGACCTGTGAGCCAAAGGGCCTCTTCTGGTATGACTTCTTAATGACCTTGAAAAAAATTGTTTGGAACGGTGCACGTACCACAGGCAACCCAGTGTACCCTCACGAAGGGTCTAGTTAGAAAGGGCAGAAGGAAGTTTCCGGGACGGTCGATCGAGAATAACATATTTACGACATGAAAACAACATAAATTTTGAACCGTGAATATAGAATATAAAAAGTTACGATCAGCGACAAACATTTTGGGAGATTTTTGCTACGTTCAAGTAAATTGCAAAATCGAAAGTGACATGGCCGGAATTCAGCGGGCGCCGTGATTAAGTTACCGCGGCATGTTTACTCGCCAAACAGTGAAGCATCTGTGTCAAATGATGGCAAGATACCGGGTTTTTGTAAGTTTCTTTTTCTGTCAAGTGTTATAAAGTTTGACAATGAAATGAGCGAAGTCAAAACAAAGATCCCAATCGCCCAACTCTTGTTTATGCAAAGTCAAAATTTACTCTCCAAGACGCGTACGACGTTATTTATCACCAGGGTAATATCACCAGGTAATTCCATCATTTTATCGCCAGGGTAATATCACCAGGTAATTCCATCATTTTGGAAATAGCAGCTACTTTATTATTCATCTGCGTCACAAGTTTTCACTGATTTTGGGGCTCATTTTGTTGAAACTCAAGCACGCTTCCAACAGGCCTGTGAACCCTTCCTGCTTACAGAGCAATACTAAAAAACTTCTCCCATATCACATTTCAACCTTAAGCTCGGAAATCAATACACAACATGATATTATAATTCACAAAGGCAGAAAATACCACAGAATCCTTTTCCAGCGAAAACTTTATTGAAACAAACAACATATTTGCTCTTAGAGGCGAAAACCTCTTCCTATTTCATTGCGTGCGTGAAGACAAGAAACTCAATCGTGTCAAATTACCATGTACTTCAGGTAAATACAGCTCACTTTGATTTCGTCTCGACGGGCGATAGATTGTTGTCGAAGTCCAGTACTCGTCGCTTTTGAGATTCCTGCCTAGTTTATCCAACTGACTTTCCATTATTGAGCTCCATAAGGGTATATTTTGTTTAAGGATCCACTAAAACGCCATTCGCGTTGCATGACTTTCGACGCCATTGCAGGCTCAGTTAATGATTCTACTGTGTCCACCAGAGAAATCTACGCAGTTCCACTACCCTCTCGATCCTAAGAAAATACGCGCAGAAGGCTCTATGCACAAAGACACCACTTACCAGGGGAGTGACAGGCAAGACTTTTACCGACACGGAAAAAAACAAACAAACAAACAAACTAAACGCAGAACTCGACTGGGTTTGCCATAGGGAACCCAGTAAAAACACATATGCCGTGAGTGGGAATCGAACCCGCGTTCCCTGGATTACATGTCAGGTGTGCTAACCACTGCACCATCACGACAACCCTGCTGGAAACAGAGCAATCAGAGAGGTGATTTGTTAGCCGCGGGGAACGCCGATCACGAAAGAGTCAAAAAGTTGATGTTTGGGGACGTACGTGCCGCTAGGGTTCACTGAATCACAGACACACAGGTAGTGTGGATTAATTTGGCCACTCAAGTGGCATTTATTACAAACCGATTACAAATACTGATGTATCAAATTAATAAAATCTCATTGCTTAGTGCAAGCTGATAGTTCTTCATTCAGTGAATTACGTCGGGGCGAAAAACAGCCCATAAACACAAAAGTAACAAGAGCAGAGGAGGAGTCAAGGGGAAGTAGCAAGGGGTTGAAGAAAAGAAATACTGAAACACGAATATTTCGAAGTTATGCTAGACGATCCGCGTTGGCAGAAATCCCGGGGGCGAGAGACTTACGAAACCTCGCGGCTAACAAATTTTCGTGATGGTGCAGTGGTTAGCACACCTGACATGTAATCCAGGGAACGCGGGTTCGATTCCCACTCACGGCAGATGTGTATTTTCATTCTAAATGGATCGGTCAGTATTTCGTACTGGCTCGTGACTACATCGTTGGATTTCCAGTTCTTCATTCTAAATATAAATATATATATATATATATATATATATATATATATATATATATATATATATATATATATATATATATATATAACAAACAGCACTGAAACTAGTTTTAGATTTTGAAATTCTGGGGTTTACGAATTACTTACCGACTTCCTGTCGGATTGCCATTGTTATGCAAGCGACCCATCAAAAAAGTAGTTCAAGTCCATTGTCCCAGAGTCTCTCCGGGAGCTCACCCGCTGACCAAAAAGTCCGAGGACTCTGGGTACGAGATTGGGACGTTTCGAAAACGTTGTGGGATTGATTGCAGGCGGTTTCTCTCTCCTTCTCCTCGCTTGGCTGTTTTTATTTTTATTTTTAATTTTTTGAATTCTAAATTATTATCATGTGCAGATAACCATAAATCGTCGTATTTGATACAGATCGGTTTTCAGACATAGAAACAGTTCTCTTGCCAAGTTTTCTTTGAACAAAAACCAGTATCATGTCTTAGGACGTGTTTTCGGGCCCCGCGGAAGGAACAATTTCCTTTCAATCCATCATTGACAACTTAAGTATAAGAAACTTGGGTAAAAAGGCCGCATTCGTGAAGAGGGGCAACTTAATTCCAATCAAGCAAGAATGCAAAGACCTTTATTGCTTTTTGGCTGACTTACTCTCTCCCGGTTACTAAAAATCAAGTAATGTCTGCTAACGTACCGATTAACTATTAACCTAGGAATATTTTCTTTTGCTATGAAATTATTACGTATTATCCCTTGGTTTCCTTTCGGACAAGAGAATCTTTCACATGAAAGTTCTTGCTTTCATGATCAGGAGCATGGTCTGTTCCCTGGACAAGAAATGGTCTTTGTTCTGGCGGTACAATCCAAGTACCAACGATAGGAGCATCCCCCTGCGCGATTGTCGGTGTCATCACGGAATGGAGAGGTCCAGTGGGGATTGGGGAGGTTCAATCCACTCCATCCGCTGCAGCTTTCGCGAGTTCCCTGACACTGCGAGCTTCCCTCTGTCTCCTTGAAGCATACTCGACACACTATGGAAATCGGGTTGATAGAGGTTCCCCAAATCTGGTTGATTCGTGTTGACTCGATCTTCCAAGCGTATCTGCAGCCACCGCCTCTGTTATCTGTGTCATCACGAAAATACTTTGTCCATCCAGGAAAATAGGACCAGCCAGTACACGATTCTCGTGTTCCCTGGCACTGCGAACTTCCCTCCGTCTCCCGGAAACACAGGCGATACCCTAGGTTTGGGTCGATGGCACCATTTGCCTCGATTCTCCATTGATAGCGACAACCACCGGCCCTGTTGTCGGTGTCGTCTCGGAACGGTGAAGACCAAGCAGGTTTGGAACTCCATCCGCTGCAAGTGTGCGATGGCCCTTGGCACTGAGAGCTTCGTTCAGTCTCTTGAAAACAAATCCTCAAATCAGAAGCCCAGCAAAGGCAAATGATTGAAAGTAAAATTGTGAGACGCTTGGAAAGGGCCATTGCTGAAAACGTTTGCCACCTGCACAAAAAAGCAAAACAAGAATTATAAATTGCAATGAACTTTCACAAAACATTTCATTTGGAAATACAGACAATACATACCTTGTGCGTTGTGTTTTCAAAGGCCGGGTTGTGTTTTCAGTAGCTGATTAGCCGAGATGCACTTCTGTGGGAAATCCACGATCTTGATAAGGGTATTTGTGCCGAGAGTGGCACCTTAATACAAAGTACGATCACGAAAGAGTCAAAAAGTTGATGTTTGGGGACGTGCGTGCCGCTAGGGTTCACTGAATCAGACACACAGGTAGTGTGGATTAATTTGGCCACTCAAGTGGCATTTATTACAAACCGATTACAAATACTGATGTATCAAATTAATAAAATCTCATCGCTTAGTGCAAGCTGATAGTTCCTCATTCCGTGAATTACTTCGGGGCGAAAAACAGCCCATAAACACAAAAGTAACAAGAGCAGAGGAGGAGCCAAGGGGAAGTAGCAAGGGGTTAAAGAAAAGAAATACTGTAACACGAATCTTGCGAAGTTATGCTATCACGATCGGCGTTGGCAGAAATCAGGGGGCGAGAGACTCACGAATTTATATCCTTCACTGCGTGTGGTGTCCAAAAAATCTTGATCTCAACCTCAACAGCTTGTACCGAAAGATAAGATAAGGCCCGGCCTCATCATAAAACCTATTATCGCGCTACAATAGTTGAGTTCACACTACGCACTTTTGCCCGAGAGAAAATCAATTTACCTAGGGAAAATTTACCTGAGTACACACGAGGTAAATTTATCTCGGGTTTCACTTTCCCTAGGTGAAAAGGTCACACTGAAGAAAATCACATCTACGATATTTACAAGGGATTGACGGGATTAAATTTCATGCCGCGTAAACTTAGGACATGTTAGAAAATCACGCAGATCAAAGAGAAATGGTCCTCCTCTTTTCATTACTTTTTTCTTCTTCAGCTACTGATTCCTCGACGAGCCCAAAGAAGACTGCGTTACTCCGTGTATCTACGAATTTATATCCCTCACTGCGTGTGGTGTCCTAAAAATCGGTATCTTGATCTCAACCTCAACAGCTTGCAGCGACAGATAAGAGAAGGTCCCGCCTCATCATAAAACACATTATCTCGCGACAAGAATGGGCAATTTATGACGAGAGCGGCGCCTTATACAAAGTACAATCACGAAAGAGTCAAAACGCTGATGTTTGGGTACGTGCGTGTGGCTAGGGTTCACTGAATCACAGACACACATGCACGGATTGGCATTTATTACAAACCGATTACAAATACGAATGTATCAGATCAATAAAATCTCACCGCTTAGTGCAAGCTGATAGTTCTTGATTCAGTGAATTAAGTTGAGGCGAAAAACAGTCAAAAGCCACAATTTGTAGCGAGCCCCAACCAAAGCCGCAGGCACGTGCCCCAAAAGACAAAACATTTACACATACCAGACCCTGTAACAAGAAACGAGGAAGAATAAAGAAGGACTTGTTGAACGTCGCTTCCCCAGCCCATGCCTGAACGTGCTCAGAGATGACCTTGTTCGGAACACTAACAAAAATAACATTCATTCCGCGTAAAAGGATGACAAACAGCAGCCCGTGTCTGAGCGATGTCAGATTATTGCCATACTGTTATATAAAACTAAAAGTAAAATTCAAGGACCGTAGCCTAGGACGAGAAGGCAAAATTATTCATGAGAAAACTGTGAGGGAACCAGCCCAGTCTCTCAGCTTTGGTAGAGTAAGGAGGTCGTAAATTGTTAAAAATAAACGTCGAAGTAAGGCTAAACTCGCTGCCCCAGCCCAAGTCTAAAAGGCGAGAAAAGACTCTCTAAGATAATGGTGTGATAACAAGCGTTGGTGGCATAGAAAAATAGAAAAGCGAGTAGAAATACTATGGCGCCAGCCCATGACTGAAAGGCGAGAGTATTTTGCTGTATATATTTTGTTCCTGATAACCTTTTGCTATATTCGCTTTGCATTCAGGTAGTTTGGTGAAGGGAACTTTACTGGTCGACTGTTAACTTGTATCGCCAATTGTAAAAAATAAGCCAAGTGTTTTCTTAAACACGGAGGGCCAACACAGCATTACTTTTCTTCCTTTTTACCGTCATTTGACTTTAAAGTCGTTGTTCTTTAAAATTACAGAGAGTATGTTGGATTGAAAAAACTATTTCTATGAGATACGAGCGCTTGTACTGCCGGCTGACAACACTTCATGTCACACTCAATTGAATTCAGTTGGCACTCAGTAACGAATAAGGTTAGCCCGCGTAGTGTTTCCGGGTGCATTCCATCGTGCAGAATACCATCGTGCAAGCAACACGATCAACAAATTTTTGTGGAAACTACACAAATGTCCTCTTCTATTACAATTTTATGTTTCCGTATTTCTGAATAGCTTCGACAAGACCTTCTTCCATGGATTTCTCCCCAAGGAGACTAATGCAATATTTTTCCACGGTACTTAGGCAACAGCAATAGTGATAAGTTTTTAGCTGCGTGGGAAAATTCCCGTGCGGTATAAGGCATAATTCAAACCCCGTCGTTTTATTATTGTTTTGATATATATATATATATAACAAACAGCACTGAAACTAGTTTTAGATTTTGGATCTCCTTCCAAATTCTGGGGTTTCCGAATTACTTACCGACTTCCTGTCGGACTGCCATTGTTATGCAAGCGACCCATCAAAAAAGTAGTTCAAGTCCATTGTCCCAGAGTCTCTCCGGGAGCTCACCCGCTGACCAAAAAGCCCGAGGACTCTGGGTACGAGATTGGGACGTTTCGAAAACGTTGTGGGGTTGA
>OX421446.1:59399351-59404351 GCA_949126865.1 Montipora capitata
TATATATATATATATATATATATATATATATATATATATATATATATATATATATATATATATATATATATATATATATATATGAAGTTTGAAATGACCAAGGACGGACAACCCCTGGTAGACATTTTTCATTGGGAGAAAAACTTTTTATGCCCTGAGCGGGATTTGAACCCACGTCCCCCTGATTACCGGTTGGGTGTGATCATCACTACACTATCAGAGCAACCATGCTGGCTACATGGCCAATCTGGATAGTGAATGGGAATTACGTGGTCATCCCGGGCCCATGTTTTTCCCCAACTAGATGACGCTGGATCAACCAGAACGATGATTCACAGGCGGACGAGAGAGAAGAGGACAATTTGTATACAAGTTAAGAAGGTCTCTCGAGCCAACAGCGCATCACTGCCCCCCAGGAGGATCACAAATGGATTCACAGTCCAAGCCTCGGCGAAATGTGATTAATTAAGATGGATGACGTGATTAATTAAGATGGATGGATTACGTGGATGACCACGTAATTCCCATTCACTATCCAGATTGGCCATGTAGCCAGCATGGTTGCTCTGATAGTGTAGTGGTGATCACACCCAACCGGTAATCAGGGGGACGTGGGTTCAAATCCCGCTCAGGGCATAAAAAGTTTTTCTCCCAATGAAAAATGTCTACCAGGGGTTGTCCGTCCTTGGTCATTTCAAACTTCATTAATTAATCACATTTCGCCGAGGCTTGGACTGTGAATCCATTTGTGATCCTCCTGGGGGGCAGTGATGCGCTGTTGGCTCGAGAGACCTTCTTAACTTGTATATATATATATATCCAACTTCTGGGGGATATGTATATATAGACAGTTAAGTAGATCCCTTGAGCCAACAACGTATCACCCCCAGGAGGATCGCAAACGGATTCACAGTCCAAGTTGAGGAGAAATTGAGAAAAAGTTACGGGAAACTCAAGACTGGACAACTTCTGGGGAAAACTGTAAAGGCCCTGAGCGGGATTTGAACCCACGTCCCCCTGATCACTAGTCGGGTGTGATGACCACTACACTATCAGGACAACCATGCTGGCAACATGGCTGATTGATCACATCAGAACAGTTTTCCCCAGAAGTTGTCCAGTGTTGAGTTTCCCGTAACTCTCTCTCTCTCTCTCTCTCTCTCTCTCTCTCTCTCTCTCTCTCTCTCTCTCTCTCTCTATATATATATATATATATATATATATATATATATATATATATATATATATATATATATATATATATAACTAAAGACAGTACTTTTTTTTTTTTCATGAAAACAACCTTTATTCACAATAAAAACACACGCCATTTACAAATTAAAAAGCACAAAAAAGTCACTAGAAACTAAGAGCCGGAGTAGGCAGCTAGCCACAAGGGCCTGGGGCCCTAACAGCAGAGTCCATGAGCAGAGCAAGTTCCCTGCAGAGATCCCCGGATTGTGGACACCGCGAACAGCGCACGGACAAATGGAATCCATGACCCAGATGTACTTCTAAATATTGATATGAGGAAATCCATTCGCCATGGCACAAAAACCGTCCAATACCCAAACATCATGGAAGCGAGATTCAGAAAGAGAGTTATAATCCAAGAAGACTCTCTGCTTAAGATCATAGGAAACATAACGGATGATGGCACGATGGTCTTCTTTGCCGTTGCAGAAAGTAGCCCTGTTTCGAAAGGTCCAAATGCCATAAAGAATGGATTTCGTCAAATGGCGCGCGAGCCGAGCCCTCTTAGCACTAAGAGAGGGCCAGCGGAAGAAAAAAACCGTTAAAAGGTTTGCAACAAACTGTCTACCAAGCAACAGGGAGAGAACTGGCACAAAGTGTAGCCAGACTCTTTTGACCCTTAGACAATTCAAAAAGCAATGGTCAATGGTCTCTCGTCGCGGACAAGAGGCACAGCGACCAGATGAGATACAACCCCAATTGAAAAGGGAATCACGCACCTTGACGCCGCGGAGGATAATAAGCCAAAAGACATCGTTCTTATAGTTCTCAGTGAAGGGGTCCCGGACGAGAGACCAATGACCATCGAGGGAGAACCCTGGCCCAATGACCTGGGACCATTGACGCGGCAAGATTGGCGGGGATGAGTTGATTGAAAGTAGCTTTTGATACAAGGTTTTACAAACTAGGGCACTGTCTCCCACCCTGGATAGAGTATCAAGACAGTCCTCGTAAAAGGGAGTTGGAGAAGAAGCACTGGGAGAGGAGTTATCCCGTAAGGAAGACCATTCGGAACGCATGGAGGACAAGCGACGCCCCAAAAAGTATTTACATAGAAAAAAACTAGAATCATCAGGGGAATTAAGCACGGAGGCCATCCCCGCCAATCTTAAAGCCTGGGCCTTTAAGACAAGATTGTCAAGATTGACACCCCCAAATTTCAATTTCAAAAAGCAAGTGTTACGACTCACCGTCTCCATTTTTGAGCCCCATAGGAAGGGCCAGATCAAGGCATTAACCCGCGCAATGACCCATTTTGGGAGAGTAAGAACTCTAGCAAGGTAAAGCAGCTTGCTCAAACCAAGTGTATTGATAATTAGGGCCTTACCGGGAAGAGATAGGGATCTCGACTTCCAGAGATTGAGGGATTTCTCCAGTTTCTCAAGTTTAGGCTGCCAATTAAAGTGCTCTGTAGGGATGGTGCCAAACACTACCCCCAAGATTTTCATTTTCTTAACCCAGGTGAGGCCCAAAGGCTCATCAGAACGAAACCTCCAGGCCCCCAGCCACATTGCTTCAGTTTTGGTGCGATTCAGTTTGGCACCGGTACCCCTTTCATAGACATTAACACAGCTGAAAAGCTTAGACAAGGATCGAAGATCCTTGAGTACAGTCGTAGTGTCATCGGCATACAAGCGAACACGTGCTTGCCGCCCTCTGGCACCAGGGAGGAGGAACCCCTCAACCCCTGGACAACGGCGAATGAGGGACGCTAATACCTCAACACAAAGGACATAAAGTAAGGGAGACAAAGGGTCCCCCTGTCGCACCCCACGCGCAAGAGAAATCCTCTGAGATAGCCAACCGTTTAAGATAATCTGCATAAAGGCACCATTGTAAAATGTTGAGATCCACCGGCAAAACTCAGGTCCAAAACCATAAACCTGGAGTAGATGCAAGAGAAAGGAACGGTTGACGCGGTCAAAGGCTTTCTCTTTGTCAAGGCTGACTAAGATTGCGGATTCATCCGTCCGTTGAATGTAGTCCAAAACATCACGCAAAAGAGTAACATTAGAAAAAATACTTCGGCCAGGAACGGAGCAAGTCTGATCAGGGTGGACAATATATTCAAGAACCTTGGAAAGACGAGAAGTGATTGCTTTAGAAATAATCTTATAATCCACATTCAAAAGAGAGATGGGCCGCCAGTTTTTTAAGTGCTTAATATCACCACGTTTCTTAAAAATAAGCCGGGTGACGCTACCTTTCATCGAGCCGCAAAGCTCGCCATCGGAGAAACACTGGTTAGAAACACGGAGTAAAAGGGGACCCAAAGTCTCCCAAAAACGAAGATAAAATTCAACTGATAGTCCGTCAGATCCCGGTGACTTCCCGGTATTAAGACTCTTAACAGAGTTCGTTAATTCGTCAAGCGACAAGGATCCCTCGCACGAAGCGCGTTGAGGAGGAGAAAGGGACTTTTCAACGGATTCTAAACAACGCTGTTTAAAAAACGCGTCAATAGGCTCATCAGTGAAAAGATCTGAATAGAAGCGCACATGCGCACGTTCAATTTCTTCACGCGTGAACACCTCTACATCATCAGAATTAAGAATAGAAGAAACAATATTACGCTCAAAGCGTTCACGTTCAAGCTTAAAGAAAAATCGCGTGGGCCTTTCTCCTTCCTCAAGCCACTGAACTCTAGAACGGATTTTAGAACCGTCTAACTTTTCCAAGGTAAGAGCCTTAAGCTTACTTTCGAGCTCGGAAATTTCAGGACTAACTGAAGGATTACCAGAAGTAAGCTGACGTTTTAACTCAATAATCCGGTTAACTAAAAGGACACGTTCGTGCGAAAGATCCCTGCTCTTTTCCCTGGCAAAGAAAATGATCTCAGAGCGGATAGAGTTTTTAAAAAAGTCCCACCAAACTTTAACCGAAGGAAAGTGTTGCAAGCAATTGGCTAAATGATTGATACAATTCGAAATATAGTCGCAAAACACATCATCGTTCAAAAGTGAATTATTAAACTTCCAAATGCCAGGACCACGGAGGTTATTCCCAGTGGGCTGGAAGGAAAGACAAACAAAATCATGGTCGGAAAAAACACAAGGGTTGATTTCACAAGAAACAACAGAGGGCATGAAGTTCTTAGAAACAAAAAATTTATCTAAACGCGAACCAATTGAAAAATCCGAATTAAACCATGTGCACTGGCACACTCTCGGATGTAGCTTGCGCCAGACATCAATTAAAGAAAAGGCTGAACGCAAATCAGTAACGCACTTAGCAGGCACAAAGTTGCCGCCAAATTTATCAAGGTTGTGATCGTAACAATTATAATCACCAGCAATTATTAAGACATCAGAAGGTAAAAAGTATTCATGCAAACTTCTGAAAAACACTTTCTTTTCGGCCAAGTTGGTGGGAGCATAAATGTTAATTAGATTAATCCTTAGGTCGTCAAGTTTTAACAATAGACTAACAACCCTCCCCGACGTGTCTCTTTTCCAGCGACTGACGTTGCCGGAAAAAGATTCAGAAAGGCAAGTAAGGACACCACCTTGTTTGCCTACAGCAGGGGACCAAAAACAAGGTCCACGCCAGGCACAAGAGAAAACGCGGAAAACCTCAGGATCAGTAATCTTCGTTTCCTGAAAACAGAAAACGTCATAAGAGGTACGAAGACTATATATGAGATAATCTTGGAAAAGCTTACTGAAACCACGAGAATTTAAGGAAAGAATTTTGGAAGTCATGAAGGGTGAGGGTTCTTAGTCTTTTTACTAGAACTGACCGGCATA
>OX421446.1:59409351-59419351 GCA_949126865.1 Montipora capitata
CCACTCCGGTTAAGATCCTCAATTCTATTCAGCAAATCGGTAGTATCTCTGATGAAAGACGGCAATTCACGAGCCAGTGGTTGCAAATAAAATTCAGTGAAGGCTGAGAGATTTTCTATTCCCGTACCACAACAAGATGTGATGAGGCTAAGAGCATTCCCTACTTTGTGGGTTTTGATGTTTCCAAAGGCAACCCCTGGTTTGGCTTCTTTGTTAACTATCCAATTAGCTACTTGGTTTGAAATTTAACTTTTTCTGACCCAAGGTCCCGGTCTTGGATACTGTTAGCTTTGTTGGCGCTAGGTAATCTGAGGGGCCCCCATCTGGGAATTTTTTTACAATATTGCTGTTTAAGGGCCCGGTTCGGGGCGCCTTTTGTGCCCTGTCGCGGCATGGTTTCAGGGGCTTTGATTGGGAATTTTGTTTTAACTCTCGCCCTTTTATTTTTAACGCTAGCTCCTTGACACTCTCAGTGGACTCGACAGCCTCTTCTTTTCTTCTTTTTTCATTTTATCTGTATGTTTGTATTCTTTTATTTTATCTTTCGGTTTGTTTTTCCCGTGGGTTCGTTTCTTATTGTCATCGATTTCACGCGTAGTAATTACAGATTGTTCATCACTTGTTAATTTTTTGCGAATACGTGTTTTCATGCCCTGTTATGGAATCATCTTTGTAATGTTTTGTTATCTTTTATACTGTAAACTTATTTAAGGGAATTGTAATTTATTATTCACTTGCACTGCAACTGATGAAGGACACAGACCGAAACGTCTTTTTATTAAATTTTTTATCATCTTAAGAATTTTTACTGTATGTATATATTTTCTTTCGCTCAAAGTTGTCCGTCCTCGTTCTCTATAACAATTATATATATATATATATATATATAGAAACGTGAAAACCTTATCTTTAAGTCGAAGAGTGCTCTACAATCGTGGAGTTTTATAATTAATTGTATAGGAAAGGAAAATTAAAACATTAAAACACTACAGAACTGTTTCGAAAGGGCCTGATGGTCCTCTCTCGTCAGCTGCATGAAACACTGACTGACTAACGTTCCTTTTATAAGTTGATGGTTCAAGCATGCTTTATCAAATATTTGGTTGCGTGCCGGCACGCACTCGCCAGTTCGTTCCTTTTATTCAGGGTGCCCGCATATGTAAACTGCGAGCGGGCACCCTGAACAAAAGGAACGAACTGGCGATCGCGAGCGCGTGCCGGGCCTTATTCAAATGTATTTTTTCTAGCGCTTGCTGATACATAGGTGCCGCTTTGTGGAAGGATTCCTTGTTCGATGCGATTTCGCTAAGCCTTTTATTGATCGCCAGGGGAATGCTCTTTAGGATGGAATGTGGATGATTACTTTCACGGTGTACATAGAGCGGTGTGTTGTTAGGCTTTGCGTACGGCTCGTAAGATCCTTTGTCTAGGTTCAATGTGACGTCGAGAAAGTTGACGATCTTCTTATTTGCTTCGATAGTTATTTTTAAGCCGCTGTTTCTGAACACTTTGCAAATATCTTTCTTGATTCCTTCGATCTCTTCTGATGTTTGTTGGAATGCGCCTAGGCCGTCATCTCTGTACAAGCCTATTTGTTTTCTGATGCCTTCCGGTAGTTGGTTTAACCAGTACGATCCCACTAGCTCACAGGTTTCCGCGCCGTCAAATGAGCCTATTGTTACATCAAATGGGGCTGTTGAATGCTTCTTGTTCCA
This sequence comes from Montipora capitata, assembly GCA_949126865.1. Taxonomy (NCBI): domain Eukaryota; kingdom Metazoa; phylum Cnidaria; class Anthozoa; order Scleractinia; family Acroporidae; genus Montipora; species Montipora capitata. Next base: position 59,411,067 of record OX421446.1, read on the forward strand.
TGGGGTGTTGTCGTTGAACAATAGTGATTGCTTAGTGTGAAAAGTAATTTTTCTATCTTCTGCGGAGATGTCGGTATAGGAAGCCGCGAAAGATAGGGCGTCGTTTAGAAGCTTACGTGAAATGGACGGGTAGAAGTTTACAATATCGAAGGCGATGAACGACTGTTGGTCTTTATTAGGGATATTGATGAACCTGTCGAGGGTCGCCCTTGTGTTTTTCCATTGGAGAACGTTGGTCTTGTCGACAATGGCTTTGTTTATCTTGTCAAGGATTTGCTTGCTTACTTTGCCTAACTCTGATTTGGTTGAATTAATCAGGTGGCATGTGGGGTTGTTCTGAAAATTATCCTTGTGGTCTTTCAAAGTGATGAATGATTCTTTAGGTGCCAGTGTTTCAACTCTGTCGTCTATCTTCAGGGTTTGGGCGAAATGTTTACGTATCGTAAAAGAATCCTTTTCACCAGGGCACCCGCTAAGAAAAATCTTTAACAGGAACACTTTGAAAGTGAGCTATTCGTGCATGCCAGATTTGGAAAGAAAAATCAGCGCCCACAACAAGTCCTCCCTCGTGAATAATTCTCAATCACAAGAAAAATCATGCAATTGCAGAGATAAACACTCTTGTCCGTTAAGTGGTGATTGCTTAATCCAAAACGTGGTCTACCAAGCCACAGTTGAAAGCGCCATGGGAAAGGAAACATACATCGGACTTACCGCGAACCAATTCAAAACAAGATTTCGAAACCACACGGCTTCATTTAGAAATGAGAACAAAAGGAACGCAACCGAGTTGAGTAAACACATCTGGTTCCTAAAGGACACCAAAACGAAATTTGCTGTAACTTGGAAAGTAATGGCTCGCGCCAGGCCTTATTCAAATGTAACAAAGAGATGTAATCTTTGCATAACAGAAAAATTTTACATCATATGTAAACCGGGAGCGGGCACCCTGAACAAAAGAAACGAACTGGCGAGTGCGTGCCGGCACGCAACCAAATATTTGATAAAGCATGCTTGAACCATCAACTTATAAAAGGAACGTTAGTCAGTCAGTGTTTCATGCAGCTGACGAGAGAGGACCATCAGGCCCTTTCGAAACAGTTCTGTAGTGTTTTAATGTTTTAATTTTCCTTTCCTATACAATTAATTATAAAGCTCCAAGATTGTAGAGCACTCTTCGACTAAAAGATAAGGTTTTCACGTTTCTATATATATATATAAGTGTATTATAGACAATCAATAGTGTATTATAGACAATCAAGAGAGCCTTATCTGAACTCTTAAGTGACAAAATTGAGACAGGACATCAGAGAGAGTTTAGCGTACAACCACCGATTTCAGCGTGACAATCTTAACAAACGAGAACGAGTAGCTTTAAAGAGACTAAGTAACAATAAGGATATAATAATAAAACCGGCCGATAAGGGTGGAGCCACAGTAATTCTCAACACAGGGGATTACATTACGGAAGCCATGCGGCAATTAAACAATGAAGAATATTACAAAAGAGTAGAAGAGGACCTGACTTTACAACATGAACAATTAATTAACCAATTGATCAGCGACCTGATAAATAATGGCGACAGCCATACGGAGAAATTATCTGCATATGTGGATGAGTTTCTAAGACCCTTGGCACAAGCACTACCTTCTCACATCAGAGATACTACAGATTTCATAATACGACTGAAAAACAACATCCGACCAAGGACGTGTTTAATTTTTCTATAATAATGATGGCTCAGTAAAGGCAAAAAACGACGCTCAGACGGAAATATAACCAGTGGCAAGAAGACCATCTTGCTTTCGCCATGCTATCGCCATCTTTAAACCACGTTTTATAACAATTCGTCAGTCTTTCGTGTGAGACGACAAAACACTCCAAGTCATTTTCGAGCACTTCATTGACTGCCCCCATTAAATCTGCTCACCATGGGCTGCCGTGCGGGAGGTCGTGAGTTTGACTCCGGGCGGACCAACACTCAGTGTCTTAAAATAACTGAGGAGAAAGTGCTGCCGTTGTAATTACATCCGCAAATGGTTAGACTTTCAAGTATTCTCGGATAAGGCCGATAAACCGTAGGCCCTGTTTCACAACACTTCAGTGTTCATAAAATCAGTTTTTATTATTGTTTTCTAATCTTAAATCATGAGCGGGCTCAGTTGTAGCTGTCATTTGATCTGAGTGATATTCAGTTTGAAAAAAACGTGTTCGTCTTGTGCTCCAACGGATTTTCCAGAAAAATGTCCAGTTCATTAAAGGAAAAGCACCGTCTAGAAAAAGTTTCTCGGAATCGAAAGTTCTTTATCGGTGTTGTCATACTTGACCACTCATTTGGGCTTAATGTGTTTAAATAGCCAACAATAGAGGGGCACAGCCAGGATTTTTCAAGGGGAAGGAGGGATCACACTGTGTCAAACAGAGGGTACTCACCAGATTGTGGCGTTTTCGCCACCTGAATATTGTAGATTGTTTGCTTAAAAAAAGGCTTACAAAGGAGGGGAGTCACGGGCACCCCAGGACCCCCCTAGCTACGCCCTTGCAATTGACATCCATCATCTTTGTTTTTGTTTATGGAAACCAGGCTAGACGAAGAAACAGTCAAGGATTTCTCAGGACTAATAGATGTAAATAACGAAAAGACAAGCGAGGAGAACGATACTGACCCAATTGTAGACTTGAATCTTAATCCAGATGGTATATTGTAGTGATATTGGCTCCGCCATCAGAACAGATTTACCTCGTGGTCGTTAAACAGAGTTTGGTTAGTGAGTTATATGCAGGAATTTTACAAATCGAGTTTGCATTGTTATCCCGTGCTCATTGCTGGAAATATATGTTTAATCTGTCTACCGTGGCTTTATACGAGACCCCTGTTACAACTTCAAAACAAACGGTGGATTCACTCATTTCCATCGAATTGTGACAGTAACTCGATTCAGTAGTTTTCATAAAGATAAAATTTAAGGTTTCAAGTTAAGTTTATTTTACTGCCTGGAAAAGCGCATAACAGTGAAAGTCGTCTATAAATTATATTGTTTGCTTCAGTCTCTCGCTCCAATATAATATTTGGGACTAGTTGACTGAGATTTCAGTATGAAGCGAATGTCAGCAAGACCAATATTCATATACCTGCAGACCCCGCTTGAAGTGCTCCTTGGTAAAATGATCCAACAGACTTAGCAGTTTTCAGGTTTCGGGAATCCATCCACGTCTTATTTTCGCTAGCCACCTTTTCTTTAAATTTTCATTTTCCGGTATCTTGTGGAAGCTTCGGCACTACACAGTCACCAAGTCCGTGGTGACAATCGGCCCGCAGCGCGTGCATAACTCTCGAACATAAACAGGTCTGTTGAAAGCGTGCTTGAGTTTCAACAAAATGAGCTCCAAAATTGACAAGAATTTGTGACGCTGATGAATAATAAAGCAGCTGCTATTTCCAAAACGATGGAATCACCTGGTGAGTAAATTTTGGACTTTGCAGGCACAATGGTCAGCCTCAAGAGTTGAGTGATTGTGATCTTTGTGTTGAATTCGCACATTTCTTGTCAATCAGTTTAAAACAAAATTTAAGTTGTTTTCATGTCGCAAATTTTGTTGCTGATGGCAAAATATTTTATTCTCGATCGACACTTCCTGAAAACTTCTTCTAGTCTTCCTAAAAACCGTGTATCAACATTTATTTACTTTTGAATCGATATTTGTTTCGCATAAAGCAGGCTAACAAAATCTGTACCTTACTTAGTTCGCATTTTTGAGCGTTAAAATAGAATTTTTGGTCCTATGTTTCTGTTACAAAGTGGTATATTTTTTGTTCACCCATCCAGATACTTACCCCGCCCGACAGGATTAACTTCGGTGAATTCTGTCTTGCAAAGCTGTCAGAGGCTCAGAGTGCACGGTCAAACGTGTGGTAAAAAAGAAGTTGTAAGGGAACTTGCAATTGATCAAAATGTCAGCCTCGAGGCCAATGCTTCTCGATTCCGTTTTATTTTCTTCAATCTTTCTAGGATTTAGTATTTTAAAAGTAACCATATGTCTTCTCAAGGGGCTATTTACCTAAGACAGCTACCATTGCACTATAATTATATACGGTACCAAAACAATATCGTGTACTATTAGAGCTACATATTACGCAAAGATAACTTGAATCTCCTGGAAGACATAACGCAGCTCAGTTGACAATAGACCTTTCCACCGTTTTTGTAGCCATCTTGGTTGGGGGGCAAATACAGCAAAATTTATAGTAAATGTATGGGATTTTGGCCGATTTTGAACCGCAGTAGAGACGCTAAAAAGAGACAGCTTTCCACAGTGATAGTGTCTTCTAAAAGACATTTATACTGAGATTATTTTCATGAAATGTAAAGAACAGCTTCAGGCCACAACGACCATAAACGAATTTTTAAGATTCCATACAAACCCTTCTAAAATCATCATGGCAAATTGCTGCGAAATTAGAAGCAACATGAGAAGATTTATTATTCGAATTTACAGATTTACCTTGCTTAATGGCCTTATTTTTTGTTGAATGAATGATATCAATAAAACTATTTAAAGTAGTGGCAAAAATTGGAAATCTGTCTCTTTTTAGCGGCGCTACAGCGGTTCAAAGTCGGCCAAAATCCCATACATTTACTATAAATTTTGCCGTGTTTGCCCCCCAGACAAAAAACCCGTGGAAGGGTCTATTTTACACAGCGCTGTGTTACTGCACTACCACATGTACGCAATGCGTGCCTATTTTTTTTGTGTGTGTGTTTCAAGTCTAGTTTCATTTTTTGGAGAAGAAAGGTCACACAACATTGAGCAAGTGATCGGGGAAAGAAGAAATGGGTAAGGTCGAACACCTTTGTTGACTACTGCTACGTCACTGACACGTCATATCCAAGATGGCGCTCTCCAAGTCACGAAAGAGGCAACTGCAAAGTGCTCTTGTAACATTTTAACAGGGCCGTGAAACAGGAAAACCTTCAGTGATTTAGAAAAAGGTTTTCTAGACCGTACTTTCCCTTTAATGTTTTCTTCCTTTTCTGTCCGAACATATCGCAGTTTTATTCTTCTTTACCTGGCAGAACCAGATTTTCCAATGACTGCTGCAAGTCACCAACTCCATTGGGTGTTTCTAAGACATGTTCCTCCCAGAGTTCCATGTCTTTTTCTTCCCTCTCTCTTCTGCCTTCTGAGTCAGCTCTGTCTAATAACTCTTGTCTTTCGTTATCACTGAGGTCAACAAGACCATGATCGAAAAAGGTTTGCCAAGTTTCGTCTCCCTGGAACAGATTGAGTTCCACCCCTTTAGCGCGTAGCTTCGGCAATCCAGCCATGTTATCAGAAAGGGACCGTATACAAACTTTCCAATCCATCTACACAAGCTGGCAAACTTTATTGTTATATTAACTCTATTTAGGCTGTATCGAAAAGTGAACGGGGACGCAGGGACAGGGGACGTGGGGACCCGGGGACGTGAGGACTTGGAGCCGTTGGACGTGTGGACTAGGGGACTGGGGGACGCGGGGACGCGGGGACGCAGGGACTCGGGGGCTCGGGGGCTCGGGAGCTCGGAGACTCGGGGTCTCGGGCACTCGGGGACTCGGGAACTCGAGAATGCGGCGATGCATTTTCTAAGTATAGAATTTCAGAAATGGGAGAACATCCTAACGTAAAAAGGAAGTTGAATTGCTTATGGTGCTTTGCAATAACGATCATCCGTATGCTTTTCAAGTACAAGCTAGATACACACCTAGATTTAAAAACTGGATTCTCGAAAAGTACTTCTCGCCATCCGTCACAGAGCTTGACTGTGAAACAAAGCAGAAGACCTAATGACCCATTCCACTGACCCTGTAGCTGAAATTTTAACGGCGTTTGTTGTTGTTAATATTGTTGCACAAATACTTGAGCCTTATGACTTCTGCTCTGTAATTGATGTTTGAATACCGAGTCAATGTCGTTGTTAGCGGCTTTGTGACGGCATCATTCCTGGCGCTTGTTCAATTTGTTACCTTTATGAAAAATTCGGCTTGTTTCCGTTGAAATTGTCGAAAATGTTCGTCAACACAGGACCATGGACAGAAGCTAAGTAACTCTTGACTCCAGTGTGTTAAGGCTTGACCAAGCTCATAAATTGGCATATTTTTGTTTTACGAGGAAGAATTTATCCAATCGACGTTAACTTAAAATCTGCATACTTCGCTTTCTACTCGCACTTTCATGTGAAATGTGTCACGTTATTTTTAAATTGGTTGATGTATTCAGTATTCATTCAGCTCCCCGCTGGAATAACTTCCATTTTCCTGTCTTCGACCTTCGTTTTCAAAAGTCGTTAAAGCAATCGTACATTTCGTTCAGTTTTTGAGCGGCATTTCTGTTTTCTTGTTCTAAAATAAATTCCTCAACTGAGCAAACAGAAGCAAACCTTCCCTCGGCCATTTTATAAAGCACGCGGGTTTTGTGCAACGGCTGTCGGATGACGTTCCATTCGATACGTTCATTCATCACTAGTGAAATTTCGTCGTTCGCGTTGCTGATTGGACGAACGATATTTCTTCACAGTGAAATTTTGTCGTTCGTGTTCCTGATTGGCTACATTTAGAATCAGTACGAAGTTTATTCACTATGATTTTCGTGGATAAATCTCAATACCTATGAAATAAATGGTCATACCAACGTTTCGTTCATGTTGCCTATGTCAAATAAATAATGACTTAAGGCAAAAAAATTTGTCCCCTTGTTTTATCTAAAAACTCCACTGTGTAACTTGATAATGGTATAATGAAAGTCACCTTTTTATGAATTCGAGTAAGAAACTGTACTATATATATTCAATATACCTTTGTTTCACATTGTACAAACGAGGAACGTAAAAGCGGAGGACAACGCGGTAACAATCAAAACATGAGGATTTTGTGAAATGTGATGAAAGGTTGAACAGATGGTAAAAATGCGTTGTCACGTCCCCGAGTCTCCACGTCCCCAAGTCTCCAAGTCCCCACGTCCCTACGTCCCCACGTCCACACGTCCACAAGTTCCCGAGTCCCCACGTCCCCGAGTCTCCACGTCCCCAAGTCCCCACGGCCCCACGTCCCCACGTCCCCAAGTTCCCGAGTCCCCACGTCCCCGAGTCCCCACGTCCCCGAGTCTCCACGTCCCCAAGTCCCCACGGCCCCACGTCCCCACGTCCCCAAGTTCCCGAGTCCCCACGTCCCCAAGTCCCCACGTCCCCACGTCCCCAAGTCCCCACGTCCCCGAGTTCCCATGTCCCCTGTTCCCGTCCCACTATTCGACACAGCCTTCTCTTCACTGATTTTACAAGGTCCCGTTTGAACTGGATAAAGTCACTTACACAGCCTCGCTTGCCATTTTGATAATCGTCACAAGGCGAGTAGTTTTAAAAAAGATGAAGATCAATTTGTGTCACCTCTTTACCATTATCCTTCAGTTCCTTTATGTCATCACGGATATGTTGAATAAGATGTCTTTCCGCGTGTTTTTTGGTTGGAATTCGATGAACATATCTTTCACTTTGACAATCAGCTTTACGGATACGATAGCAAACATCAGAGGCTATGGTGGTAGCGTTGGCTCGCCTTTCTTACGTGTACCATAATGCTCATCGATGATGACCTTCTTCATAATTTCGTTGTAAGTAATGGCATTTTGACCGTTTCCTTCGTGGGCCATGCTTTCCACTTAGCTCCGCCCTAAAAGAAGAAAAATCTTTTAAATTACCCTATCGACTGTGGTTAAGTATAATAATAGCCACGAGCATTCGAAAACTGAAAGTTAGTAAGTGATACTGAATAAGTAAGATTTCTACATGATATTGTTACTTATTAAATTTTCAATCTCGGATATTGAGTTTCTTGCTTTCTAACTGGTTCACTCAATCCCGGTTACCATCTCATATACCGTATGGCCTAATATGGGAACTGATTGAGTCAAGTGTGCCAAGCTGAAAAATGTGTGCGGGAAGCAAGAATTTCGGGGACAAAAAATCTGACACGTTCAGAATTTGATGAAATTTAATAAGACAATTATTCCATTCGCGCTTGTTGGATATGAGACTGGTTATAGCCAACTCGGCCCCCGACGCGCCTCGTTAACGTTGCCTATTTGCCATCTCATATCCAACGCGCGCTCATGGAATAATTGTTAAGTATTCCTGTAAACAAAGCTGCGTCGCCACAGGCTGGAATTAGATTCTATCCACCAAAACCACCCTGGCAGAGAGAGAGACTGAGGTTGAATTCAAATACACTTCGTGACGCCTTGTCAAGCCACT
>OX421446.1:59434351-59444351 GCA_949126865.1 Montipora capitata
GGTTTATGTTCATGCTGTCATTTCCAAGAACACAGCCCTTGAGCACGGCCCAAAAGTTTACCCAGTGGTCTGCCGTCTTCGCTTACTGCGGCGGTGGCTTCAGCCTTCTCGTCTGTCCTCAACTCTGGAAGGTCATTCTGCAGCTGGAATCCTCTGGCCGTTCTGAGGGATATCTTCGTCTTACGGGGCTTGGTGTACTTGGAATCGGCTTTATTCTTGTCATCTCAGCACGGTCCAATCTGCAGGGTCCCTCCCACGTCACTATTCTAGGGTCCATTGTTGAACGGCTTTTGTACGTTAACGGAATTCTGCTTATGATGATCTTAAGGAACATGGTCCCACTATCCTTTGCTCTCGTGTTTATGTTCCTGGATTCGTCGCTTTCCCTGATCACCTTAGTGATATGGTGCCATGAGACAGAAGGCGCTTCAGTGAGCCTTTTCATCCAGGAAGTCTTCTTGCCGATCTTGCAGTGCCGTGGGGCAACATCCGGTTCTTCCATAGCCGTAATATTCTTTGTGGGAATCTTCCAATTATTTTTCTGGCTAATTTTTGTCATAAGGCCAGATATTGCACACGGTATTCTTCAATTAGACCAGTTTCAAGGAAGCTCAAACGGTTACTTAGCGACCTCCTTTTTTACTATGTCTATCCATGGTTGGTATCACGTGATAAATGCAACCGCTGTAAATTATCCATTTGTGCCTGCTGCGTTGTTTTACCGTCTTTCCTTGAATATTCCAGCTTTGGTAATATTTGTTTCTCTTGACCAAATTGAACGCAATCTTTTCATGGTCGTGTCCGGATGTGAAATTTGTTTCTCTGTCATTCTTTTGGTATTTGAAATCAGCTCGAAAAAGTGTCTGAAAACTGATGAAAGCGACTCAGAACAAAAAATGCTCACTTCCACTGATAAAGAATGATTAAGTTTGGTCGAAATGAAACTTATATTTAGGATAATACGCAGACGTAAATTTGTCTTTTACTTTAAGCAAAGGCTGTATTTAGATCGTGAGCGAAATGCATGATGGTGTTGTGATAGAACACCGATTGTCATGGCGAGACTGCATGCGAGGACGTAGAAGAGCAGAATTGCATTGCCTTTAAAGCACTTGTACAAAACTCATTTGGATCATATTGTGAATATAGACAAGAGCTACAAGGATTCTCCTACACTTCTGGTTATTTATCAAAGGTTGCTCAACGCGTGGATTAAATTTTACGTTAAGGAGCTCCGCTCGAGGCGTTTTTGAGTCACCAGCGGAAGTACACCGGAAGTGAACATTTATCATGCCACCGGGACTGTAATCTCCCCCAGATTTTTAAACTAATCGTCTCTCATAGAGCAAAGATACTTATCAATATAAATAGACAAGTTAAATAGGAAGACGGCTTACTTCTGTTGCCGTGTTTGGCTAAGAAACATCAATTGCTTTTAAGCTCCCTACCAATTGAATTTTAACGACTCTTCATTAATATTATTAATACTATTATCATGATCATTTATTTGCTTATTTATTTTGCTAGTCTTGTGCACTGAAATGATCTCATTTTTGGGTAAACTTTCGAACTTCTTGAGCAGCCAGTTTGAGAAAAAATAAATTTACCAATTTATAACTGAACAAGACGTCAGTTAGGCACTGGACGGTGCCTACTAATTAAAGATATTTTAATTAAAGATATTTTTGCCCCGGTGTGTGATTATGTAGGAAATGTAGCTCTTAACAAGTGTTATTGAAATCCAAAAAAAAAAATTGGGGGTAACCACGCATTTTTCAAAGATAATTCATGAATAATATATGCAAAAAGCTTTAAAATACAAAGCAATGTATGCCGTTCTTTCTCAAATTGAAGCTCAATTATCTCTCAAAAATGCATGGTTACCCCCGATTTTCTTTTTGGATACCAAGAGTAGTTACTAAGATCTACTTTCTCCGCAAAAATATCCTTGTATTAGTAAGCATCGGCGATAGGAAATCCGAGTATCTGGAGATGCACAGAACGTATGCGCAATAACAATAGTAGGCACCGTCCTTAAAAACACTGATGAAAGCGAGCAACAGGCAGCGGCTGTAAATAAAAATTCTAGAGTTTGTGACAAAATTCCTTGGAACAGTACACGAATATACAGATCGGAAACTATCTTGGCTCACTCTCCCCTCGGCTTCCCAAGGTATTGCAAGGTATTGTTTCAAGAATTTTTACCGAGGCTGTAGTTGTTATTGATGTAACGGATGTTGTATCAGCTCAAACTTGGTCTTTAATTTTACAGCTAAGTCCAGGTTGTAAGTCAGTGTACAGTATTACCTGTCATACAGACAAATAAGATAGAGAGGGTGTTGTTAAGGTGGCTCAAACCAGTTTCAAGACTTGAAAGAAACGTTGTTATTAGAAGGATTGACACTACAGCACTCTACCACTTAATAGTAATGTTATCATATCAAACACCAATTATTGCTGAAAAAGATTCGGTCATTTTTGTAACGTAACAGATAACCGTGGCAACAGGAAATCCTTGCAAAATGAACACCCCACATTTTAGCTTTAGTTGCTTATATCTCAAAAACGAACTCGATGACCCCCATTTTTCATTTCTGAAATGTAATCAACATGCCAGGATGAAAATTTCTGCAAAGTTTGAAAAATTCTGTGGAGCGGATTTAGAGCCACCTTAAATAATTCAAAATTTAAGGTAGCTCTGAATCCGTTCCAAAGAATTTTTTGAAAACTTTGCGGAGAGTTTCATCTTAGCCTGGTTATCACGTTTGTGCAATAAAAAACTGGGGTCACCGACTTTGTTTTTCAGATATGAGCAACTAAAGACAAAATATAGGATGTTTTTGCAAGGCTGTCCTGTTGACATGGTAAAAATAAAAATGACTGCATATTATTCAGTAATATTTGATGTTTTAAAAATTAAAACCAAAACATAGAATCATTTTAATTTGACTACAGCTGATACTTGCATTTGTTACGGGAAAGACAAGTACGGTAGTATAAAGAGGCACTTTTATTCAAGGAAAAAAATTTCTCATTTTTCTTTTGTTTGTTTCAAGGGTGAGGAGGGGACCACGTTACAGTTACGTTAATGTTACTGTTGATGTTTATGTAACCAAGACTTAAAAAAAGCTTTCAGAATTGAGAAACCAGTTTTGCGTTACTCATATTCCAAGGTCACGGGAGTGAAATCAACCGAAAAAAACCAGTGATTCACACCATTAGTTTATCACAAAATGTCCAATTTATATTTTGCCATGTTAACGATTATTAAAAGATTATTTAAAAACTGTGCGTGATGCAGTCAATGTATTTGTTTCATGTCTCGCTTTCTACTGACAGCCCCCCTTCCCCATTCCGCAATAGCCGATTGATTTGAATAGCTTTAATGTGGTACGACTCGGATGAGTGATCTGAAGTGCATATGATCTGTGTATGGAATGACTTCTAAACTGAATGTGACATAGCGTACGTTATTTAGTATTCTGCACTTAAATTATAGAATGGCCATCCCGTAATTTAGGTACAAAACATTTATTAGAACTAGAAGTAGCTATCGCCAATTGCAAGTGCCAACGAGACAGTCAATAGTTTGCAGATTTGCAGCAGAGTGCCTTTTTTGGAACCCAAGAGTAGTTGCAATTTTTTTTATGTCAAATTATCATTAATCTAAGATTGTACGTTACATCGTATCCCGAAACTTACATTATCATTTCCAAACTTTGAGAATCAAGAAGTTTTTCAGGGATTCCATAAACCCCACTGAGTAGTCATACCCAGGGGAATTTAGTTTCGTAGCTACAGGATGAGGGCGCATTAGCCCAATTTCGATACATTAAAATTCAGTCTTAAACAAAAGGCATCACGGCGAGGCTCCGGGGAATAAACTCATACAAATCCTTATATTTATTCTTTATTGTCTCGAGCTGAATTTAAATATATCGAAATTGGTATATTGCTAACGCCTTCTACAAAAACCTGCTAAAAAGACACGGCACATTCTACATAAAAACAACACAGATTAACTCGACTCATCCAGAAGAAAAAAGAGACAACAACGAGAGGTATGTGCAACTTAAGATGTTACACATGTGTGAATAATGTCGAAAAAAGAACTCGCAACGTTAGATTAAAACCAACTGGAAAGCTCAGTTGCCTAGTATGGTTGTTGAAATGTAGAAAAATTCGATAAAGATATATTTTCATGCCATAAAATCTCCTTTCAGACGAGTCCTGAGTTTGGTCACAATGCGCCTCTTCGAGAATACTGACTCAACATGGCCAGTAAAATGTAAATTCCCATTTGATAAAATATGTTCTCATTCGATAGAGTATGCACTTTCATTTCATGCGATAAATACACCTCATTGAATGGTTTAACATATGATACGCGCTGACATTTTTGCGAGTTGCGTAATATTTTTCCGAGCCTCGCCAAAGGGGCTAGAAAAAATAAGAGCGTTGTTTGAGACTGGTGAAGAATGAGACCTGGCGTATTACGTATTATTTACTACCTATTCAAGGACTGTGAACTAGGACACCTGGTTGTTTTACTGAATGTGTTGGTGTTGCAATTGACGATGACTTGTGGGTGAAGAGAGGACCACGTTACGTTGACGATATTATTTGTTTCTGTCAATGCTACCAAAAATGAGAGGACATTTTTGCGTATGATGTAGTCAAGATATTTGATTCTTTCCCAATTCTCGCTTTACAGTGCCATCCTCCCCCCCCCCCCACCCCTCCCGCCCAATAGCGAATCGATTTGACTAGTTTTAAAGTGGTAAGGCGCAGATATACCACTTAAGTGATCTGAAGTGAATATGATTTGTGTATGGAATGACTTGTAAACTGAATATGACACATAATACGTTAATTAGTACTTTGCACTTAAATTATAGAATGGCCATCCTATGATTTGGATCAAAATAACAATTAGAATAACACCTGAACTCCATCGCGAATTAGAACATATTCCCAAATTATATACCGCAAAGTATACACCTAAATACTGTGTTTCAGTTTCCTTTTACCCTTACGAATCACTAACGTTAGAGCTGTTATTGTCAAGTGCAGAATACTAATTAACGTATTATGTGTCACATTCAGTTTACATGTTATTCCATACACAAATCATATTGACTTGAGATCACTTAAGTGGTATGTCTGCATCTAAGTAGCGTTGAAAGAATCACTTAAGCCTTTCAAGAGTGAATTTTCCACTATTTATTAGCTCCGTTTGTGTATATGATACTGTTATTTATGATGGTTTTTAAAGTTTAATGCAGTCCTTCATATTCAGTATTGAATGTAGGACTTTTAAAATGGTAAATAAATAAATAAATACATTCGCGTCTTTTGATCTAAAACGATACGTTACATCATATCCCAAACTTACATTACCATTTCCGAACTTTGAGAATCAAGAACTCTTTTAGGGATTCCATAAACCCCACTAAGCCGTCGTCTTTCCCCATTGGCACTTTACTGATAGGAAAATGTCGCGTTTCAGTACGTTTTAATACCCAGGGGCATTTAGTTTCGAAGCTACAAGATGAGGGCGCATTGGAATTTCATGTCATTATATTCAGTCTGGGCGAATGAGGGCGCACTGGATGTAATTGTTAAGGTCTTATACCAAAAACTGCTCAAAAAGACACGGCACATCCTACATAAAAACAACACAGTTTAACTCGACTCATCCAGAAACGAAAAAGGAAAACCACAACAGGTATTTGCAACTTAAGATGATATATGGATTTAGCCAAGCTTAAAAGCGGAGCTCCCGTTTCTAGCCCCAGAAAACAGTATAGTGTATATGGAAATAATTATGCTTCTGCATGAAGTATAAAATTAATCGTCATTAGTGTATACAGTTTACAGTGATCAAACACCTCTGAGCTGACAGCAGTAAACTAGCAAGCCTTGCAAACAGTAGGGAGTGGCTGTTCGTGCGGGACCTGTACACCGACCTATCATTTGCTATTCATACCGGAGTCTTCTTAGAATGATAAATACAGGTTCTAACCCTAACCTTGAACGACATAGCCACGCAGTAAGTGAAAGCGAACCGTTTAAAAATGGGTGCTTAGATTTAAATACTGTTTATCAGCGCCATTTGAAATGTGTGCTTAGACTTAAATGCGAGAAACACAAGGCAGGCCAGTGACATCGAACGAAGAAGCTATTTCGTGAAATTAAAACTGGCATCACTGTCGTTGTTTGATAGCTGAACTGTATATAAAAAAATAAAAGACGAGGTAAGACTTTCCGAGTGTTATTGAGCCTGTAATAATCATTCCAAGGAGACTCCCGTATTAATAGCAAATATAGGTCGGTCTACCGGTCCCGTATGAATAGCCACTTTGCAAACAATAACCGACAATGTTAATCAACAACTGAACTGAAATTACATGCACAGTTATCTCTTTCACAAAATTTTCCGTTTGACTGATAATATTTATATCTTCTCCGTTCCGTTTTAGAACAACAGCAGAAATCACTATTTGAAAGGTCAAACTAAAACGTAGTAATTCGCTTACTCGACTGCAATTTCACAGTCAAACAAAGCAGCTCACGACTGGACATCCATTTCACACAAAAAACCTATAAATCGAAAGGTATTAATTTAGTGAGACAGTCGCCGCAGTAGTGATGAATTCAGTCCCAAAACAAGCGACCGTAGCCGGCCACAAAACCGCTTGACAAACAACACACCAACGATTGTTAGAACGCAATCGCTGTTGGAGATTTTGCCGAAAATCGCAGGCTCGAGCTTATGAAATCACTTTTCAAAGTCTTATCTGGCCAAAAAAGAACCTAAACCGTCCCAAACATTGCTTACAAGTGCATACGTTGCAGATAAATGTACGGCAATCCAATGAATATAAATTCATACTGCGTCGATAGTTCGGTTATAATTACCCTCGTCCCAGAGGTTTTTCTTGAGCAGAGAGAGAGATGCGAGGCGGTAAAGAAGAGTCGTGAAGCAGCGAAAAGAGAAAAAGCCTCTCGTTACCTTGGACTTGAACCTCACTTTCATGCAGAGGGCCAGCTGTCAAACGCGTCAAATTGATAATTACAAAAGGGACTTAGCAATCACGCATCCCCTCGGTATTACCAATCAAACGAACCAATCATATTGATTCGCGTGTTTGTGAAGATATCAACCAATCCGAGCCTGAGGGTCAGATCCTGACCCTGGCGTCTGCATGAAAGTGAGATTCAGCTCCAAGGTAACCGGAGGTTTTTCTCTTCTCGCCCCTTCGCGACTTGTCTTCACCGCTACGCGGTTCTCCCACGGCTCAAGAAAAACCTCTGTAACCAGGGCAGGTTATAATATGTCTGACGAATAGGGAATCCCTAAAAGAGGGAATTACTAAAACAGGGAACCTCTAAAAGTGGGAATTATTAAAATAGGAAATCTAAAAAGGAGCAAATTACTAAAAGGGGAAATCCCTAAAAAGGAAAATTATTAAAAGGGGGAATCGTTAAAAGGGGAGTTGCTAAAAGGGGGAATCTCTAAAAGAGGGAGTTACTAAAAGAAGGAATCTCTAAAACGGGGAATTTCTAAAAGGGGGAATCTCTAACATCTTTTCAACTCCGAAGAAAGTGTGACAGTCATCAATCACCGGGCATGAAATTAATGGCTTTCAGGTAGCGCTACGTCAAAACATTAGGAAGTCTATCAGCAGTTGGTATTACACGGTTAACGTGTCTTAACATGAAAACCGCCTGTTCCGAAATCATCGGGACAGACAAACAGACAGACAGACAGAAATCAAGAATTTTGCTAGCATACAGCACACAGGGATCGCAACCAAACACAGGAAGACCGTCAAGATTAGTGTAGCTCGCAGCAACAAGAAGCTATTTTAAAAATAAATATTGTTTCGCTTACTGACTGATAACTTGTTAGGGTGTTTGGGAATGAGTACAAAAGTCTTAAAAGGAAAAACATGTACCAAGGGGAACCCAGTTTACCCTCATGGAGCGTCTAGTTTCTTTCAACACTGCATCAGTTTTTGGGGAATTGACAGTGTTTCTGCTCAGTCATCAAACACTCCCAGGGTTTGATTTGCATAAGATGGAAAATATCAGCGCGTATTATATGTTAACACCATCAAATAAGATGTATGTATTGTATTGTAAGTCAATAGACTGATTCGGCTAACTCAATGTTGCACCCAATTCAAATGGTTTGGGAATAAAACGTTTTGTTCCAAGTATTTCCATATCATTAAAATGTGAATGCTACATCATGCAAATGCAACACACAAAGAACCTTAACCCCGAGAGATCTGAGTTGACCGAATCGGTCTATCGAATTGAGATTTACGAAATAAGGGTCCTTGTCTCTCAGTGACTGTTTATGTGCGTCTGCTTGTGAGGTCACCTTTTGGTGCAATAAATCACTTCTGTCCTTGGTTTCTGTACTCTTTTTCCCCTGAATATCTCTATTTGAATTTAACTTATTAAAATAATTGTAAAGCTATTGTAACTTCATTTTTTGACATTTTCTACTCCTTGTAAGTCTTGACGTATCCCACCCTACTCGATTAGCCTCGAGGCTATTTGTCGGGTGGGAACTGTATTTCAACCGAACTGAATGACAGAAATGTAAATTTAAAGTGCGGGTTATACACGAAAGATAGATGTGATTCACGTGTCTGGACAATTTGAGCAACTAGCACTCGAATCCCGTTGAAGCTGCCTGAATTCTTCAGGCGTCAATAACAGATAATTGCTCTTATTATATACTCAACAAAATATCTTGTTTCTGATTGGCCAATGGCGAATGCAAAAATAGGTTATAGAGTGCAATACGGAAGTTGCTATGGAAACATCGGGGAAGCGCCAAATTTGAACACCAAAGTGAAAAAAAATGGCTGACAGTCGGTTTGCTTTGTGAAACCAAAACTTCATCGAGCAACTTAAAGAAAATGAGAAAAACAAAAACACGTTGAAAGCTACACAGACCTGGTTGAATGTCTGGCAAACATGGGCGACTAAAAGAAAACTAAACCCAAAACTGGAAAAATACGAGCACGAACAAAGTAGCGCGTTTGAGTAATTTTGTTGATAATATAATAAATAAATAATCGTGTGAACCTGCTCGTGCATTTCGTGATTTATGGTCACTCGTGATGTTTTGAAAGTTCTCAAATTGCACTCGCCTACGGCTCGTGCAATTTTGAGAACTTTCAAAACATCACTCGTGCCCATAAATCACGAAATGCACTCGCGTTGATACGATTTCCTATACAAATTGTTCAGATAAGTGCGAGATGACAACTATCTTTTATGAATTTCAACTTTTTGTAAGTATTAATGTAAATGATGATGACGATGAGTACTGGCCGTGGTCTTCATTTCTTGTAGAAAATGACTGCGAAAACTGGAATTTGTAGCTGGTTTATGTTCATGCTGTCATTTCCAAGAACACAGCCTTTGAGCACGGCGCAAACGTTTACCCAGTGGTCTTCCCTCTTCGCCTACTGCGGCGGTGGCTTAAGCCTTCTCGTCTGTCCTCAACTCTGGGAGGTCATTCTGCAGCTGGAATCCTCTGGCCGTTCTGAGGGATATCTTCGTCTTACGGGGCTTGGTGTACTTGGAATCGGCTTTATTCTTGTCATCTCAGCACGGTCCAATCTGCAGGGTCCCTCCCACGTCACTATTCTAGGGTCCATAGTAGGACGGCTTTTGTACGTTAACGGAATCTTGCTTATGATGATCTTAAGGAAAATGATCCCAGTATCCTTTGCTCTCGTGTTTATGTTCCTGGATTCTTCGCTTGCTCTGATCACCTTAGTGATATGGTGCCATGAGACAGAAGGCGCCTCAGTGAGCCTTTTCATCCAGGAAGTCTTCTTGCCGATCTGGAAGTGCCGTGGGGCAACATCCGGTTCTTCCATAGCCGTAATATTCTTTGTGGGAATCTTCCAATTATTTTTCTGGCTAATTTTTGTCATAAGGCCAGATATTGCACACACTATTTTTCAGT
>OX421446.1:59461851-59474351 GCA_949126865.1 Montipora capitata
CACAAGCGAACGTAAACAAGATAAAGACCAGATACAGACTGGGCTAGGTTGAAGTATTCAGCACTAAAAAAGACAGAATGGGGGTGCTTTTTTTCGCTTCAGCAAGAGCAAATGGCCTACCAAAATATTCACCAGATTCTAATCTCTTTAAAGTGAGTTTGGATGTTGGCATTGTGCGCGTTGAATTCAAACCAATGCTATTATATAGACCGCCGTGTTTTACTGGGAAGTGAGTCACTCGTAAAATTAATACGAACCCACATCTGGGTTCCCAGGTCGCACGTTAACATGTCGATGACGTCACATCCTAGCTTTCCCACCTCCCTCTGTCTTTGGACGCCGTTTTGTTTTTTCAGTGAAACACTGGTGTCTCTATAATAATTATAGGGTGGTCTTGAAGAATGTTTGACTCACTAGCAAATATTATTTTAACCACTCGAGAATAAATTTTGTATCTTCGCACCACTATCCTCCACATACGAAGAAGTCACTTGTAAGGTCAATATGTCGGGACGTTTTTGTTTTTGTTTTTGTTTTTTTTTTTCCAACAAGTAATCAATGGGCGGAACTTTGATTTCCCCCTTCAAAAATGGTGTTTTAGCTGTGATTGATAAGGTCAATTAGGGTTCCTTGGGACGAGGCAAAATGTAGAGGCAGATGTAACCTGATTTTTGTGCTTTGATTAAACAGGATGACGATGATGAGATCACCTTTAAGGCGGCTAGTGCACACAGTCCAGCATTCCAAAGCCCGCAAGCTGCCGCCATATCTGACACACCGTGCTCAGCCTATATGCCTTGTGATTACTCGCCGTTAACAGAAGTGGAAGGCAACAAAGAGCAAAATCCAAGAGACCTTCTAAATTCCTTTTCAGCAGCAAGGGCCGTTAGTCCCATTAGATTCCAACTTGCCACACCATGGAATGAAGCCGCAGAAAGAACTAAGCGACGTCATTCTCGTAAAGCAAAGCAAGTTGTCTTTGCTGCTTTAGAAGAAATTGCCCCTGGGAGCCCCGAAATGCTGTTGAATTCATTTCAGTCATCAGGTGAAGAAGACGAGGACCTTGATAAAACACTGATGGAAGCCCTTGTCGAATGCTTCAATAATATAAGTCACTGGAGCGCACAAGAAGGCACATCTTGTCGATCATGGCCGACAAGGCGTCATTTTCAACACTGAAGAAGCTGATTCCCGGTCTCACTAGATACCGGTTCAATGTCGCCCGTCATCACACGTTACTGCATGGACGAGGCTCTCCTGTTGCCATCACCAAGGGCGCACGTATACGCGTCTCCATGGAGAAACTTGACCACATTTTTTCTTTCATCATAAGTGGTTAAGTCATTCAAGATCTGCCATTCGGAGAAAGAACATTGAAGTTATCTGGTAATAAAGAGGTCACCATCCCGAATGTTGTGGGTACACTCACTCCTGAACAGGTGGTGCAGCAATACCAGGGCTATTTTCTAGAAACCGGATTTGATCCTATGAGTCGAAGCAGTCTATCTAGAGTCTTGAAAGTGTGCAGTGCTTCTGTGAGAAATTCACTCCAAGGACTAGACTATTTTTCTGCAGAGGGTGCCAAAGCCTTTGATGACATGGAGGAGGTAGTAGAGAAGCTGGGCGATGCATTTGGGAAAGGGCACACTTGGGCAAAGAGCCTAACGATTAAACTGAAAACGGCTAAACGCTACTTGAAAAGTGACTTCAAGGTATGTACAACAGTCGTTTACCTTTTGAATCGTTTATACACCAAGTTATCGTTACAACCCAACACATGCCACAAAGTTTGCATGAGGTTTTACTCTATCACCTAGCTGTTAGCTAGCAGATTAAAGCACTGATTAAAGCAACAGCATTGATGTGCAAGGTGAAGATAATGGTACAAACTTTCTCCTGTTAAATAAATTAAGTTTATCACGAAGAAGGGATTATATGGAAAGGGAAACTCACTGACATAAGCATTTTTGTCATGTGGTACTACTCAGGCGAGTGTAATATGTGGTTGCACAGTTGAGGGTAAGCGGGATTTAAGATCAGAGCGTCTACACTCGACTATTGCATGACTCGCGCTGTACGTTTTCATGTCCCAAGTAGTATCAACGAGTTTGCGAACGGTTACCCTTGATTATCAAAATATTAACATCCATTTGCTGGGGTATTTCGGGTGCATGTGTCAACAAGCTCACGTGTCCCCGACCACTGCAGGTCCTTTGCACTCAGCCATAAAAGTGATGAAGACTTTACAACTGAGTGTGATCACCAACATGATCTAAGATGCGACAGGTGTGACCTGATTCCTTCTGTGTTTGATGAAGTAGAATTAGCTTTGAAAGATTCCGCTTTAGCTCTTAGCAACGAAGACAAGAAAGAAATGGAATATGTCATTTGTGAATCCAAGAAGAATATTCAGGCGTGGAAAGCTCACCTTCTGCGCGCCATTAATCAAGATGAAGCGCGGTTAAGTCTGCTCCAAGGTCTTGACCTAGCCTCAGTACTTGTAGTCTTAGATTGGGCCATGACGTTTTTGCCAAGGAAATACCGCGAAAGTCAAAATAATTGGTTTGGGAAGAGAGGCATTTCATGGCACATTGCAATGGCTATGACCAAGTGAGAAGGTCTGTTAGAGATGATGACATTTTTTCCATGTCTTCCAAAGCTGTTCTCTGGACAGCCATACAGTATTGGCTATAATCGACGATGTTGTAAGACAACTTAAAGCTGAGAGGCCTGAAATCAACCAAATTTGTCTTCGTCAAGACAACGCCGGATGCTACCACAACGCATTCAACCTGCTGGCCAAAAAGAACTAGCCAAAAGATACCAAGTCGCATTTAGAGTAGATTTGGGTCATCAGCTGTGCAAAGGAAAGGTTTAATGAAAGTCAGAAGCAGTACCTCACTAAGTTATTCGATCTGGGAGAGCAGACTAGCCACAAAGTCGATGCTAAGAATGTGTCTCAATCTATGAGAAAGGCAAGGAACATAGACGGTTCTCTTATGTTTGATGCAAGCGAATACTTAACAGAAAAGCAAATCACAATTTTTTTTCTCGCTTAGCGAGGAAAAGAAGAGCGGTAAGAGTAGATGATTCAGAAGAAGAGGATGAAGAGGAGGCAAAGCTACACGAAGAATGCATTGAAGATCTTTCAAGAAATATTATCAACGAAATTGGTCTAGTTCATCCTATAATGTTTGATTCACACAACCTCTGCGAACTGGCCTCAAGCTCAAAGCTTACAAAGTTCTCCATGTCAATGCTGCAAGACATATGCAACTTGTATGAACTGGACACCTCGTCAATCATTCCAAAGAGGAAGAAGCCATATGTTGACTTACTATTAGATTTCATTGTCAATTGCACTTGTCAAAGGTAATTATTACGTTTTTAAAGAGATAAGTTTTATTCAATGGCGTCTCAGGGAATTGGTAACCCCGACATCTTAGTCAGTTATTTCAATAGCGACAATGCACCGTTTCGACAATTTCAGTCATATCAGTATAGCGGGACGATGCACCTGAAGCTAGTTTAATATCCTGGCTTCCACGAGTCTCCTCAGCTCAGTTGATGGTCATCCGAACTGCTAAGGTCGTACATTCAACTTTAGCAATGGAGCACTCAGATTTATTTCCGAGTGTCCTCGAGACACCATTGGAAAAAAAAACTGATAATCTCTTCATTTCATCTACAGGGGTTAACAATTTTCATCTCAGTCATTTCTTACCATTTTATTACAATTAGTTTCTTACGATTTGTTTCTCAGTTTGATGTTGCTACGAGAAAAAACATTCTCTTTTTTCTTCAGATTTTGATAGTGTTAGTTTAACATCATACTAAGTACATTTTATGGTAAAACATCTCAGTTTTTATATATTGAAATTTTCTTCGACTAAGGCTCTGCGGGAAAAATCACCGATGTTGTGTCTGAGAGCTTCAAAATACTTCATTTTCACCAGGGTTTTCGAGTCGCATTGTCAGTTGATGGTTACCAATGTCGGACCTACTGTGCTAAAGAGAAAACGCCCTTCAAAGTTAACAGGTTTGGGCTAAAAAATTAAGTTGCAATTTTGAAATGAAAAGGGAGCATGAGCGGTGAGCCTATCACCTATCGCGAATTTTTATAACCAGTACAGTAACGGCAAAATGCTTGTCGCGCGTTTGCGAAGTAGTCTCATTTTGCGTCAGGGAAAACTCCTTTGCCACTCTCAAACTATAGCAGGTTGCGTGAGTGCATAATTTTAACGAAATGGTGTTGAATGAAACTTTGAAAACTTACTTTTATACCGCAATAATACGCAAGCACGCAATGGAGGTCTGGGTCCATGCACAGTTAGAAGTCCCAGCCTAATTTTTTCCGAAAGAAATTTCTTATATGGGAAGGGGGTGGCACGAGTATTCTGAGAATCGAATAAAAATACACTTAACTCTGATCTGCCCTGACAGAAATACTATTCTGCTCTTTAGTTCCTTCAACAGACTAAAAACAGTATTCTGAGAATCGAATAAAAACACACTTAACTCTGATCTGCCCTCACAGAAATACTATTCTGCTCTTTAGTTCCTTCAACAGACTAAATCTGTTGATTGTGGCATTAAATGTCACGTGGCCTCGCGACTCATTGACTTATCGCGGCGAAAGGGATACGGTTCCCAGCTGCACGCAAAAGTTTGCAATCACATAGGTATTCAGTTTATGATATTATGAGGTTATCAGAAAAAGGTAGAGCCATCTTTGACCGTAATAAAGGAAAGCCAACATTGTTACTGGGTTGCCAGTATGGCAAACCCAGTCGGAATCTGCGTTTCATTTCGTGGGTTTTTTACTGGGTTGCCAAACCCAGTCGGAATCTGCGTAGAATTTCGTCATTTTTTAATTTTTTCCGTGTCGGTAAAAGTCTTGCTTGTCACTCCCCTGCTAAGTGGTGTCTTTGTGCATAGAGCCTTCTGCTCGTATTTTCTTAGGATCGAGAGGGTAGTGGGAAATGCGTAGATTTCTCTGGTGGACACAGTAGAACGATTAACTTAACCGGCAATGGCGTCGAAAGTCATGTAACGCGAATGGCGTTTTAGTGGATCTTTGAACAAAATATATATACCTGTTCCGGGGGAAAATGGTTAATAATCCACTGGATTACTCAAATCGTATAATTTTCTTAATGTCTTTTTTCTCGATTTCTGTGACGATATCCAGTAGATTAAACAGTCCTCAAACTTCGGTACCACAGGTTAGCAGAAATATAAAAACAGGTTGGTGAACAAACAGGTTAGCATAGATCCGTTGGCAAAACGTCCCAGAAAAAGTGAACTTTTTTCGTGTTATCCGGTCTTAATAATGTTACTAATCTTAAGGTAATCAAATGTCAATCAAGGAATCAATTAACAGAATCAAATAATCTATTTTTTAACAAAACATTCTCCGCCCCGATGAGGGCGTAGTCCTCATCCTACACGCAGTCTCTTAAAAATTATGCTTGTATACTGTCTCTTCACTCTTCTTCCGCAGGACAAATCACAGCAACTTTAGTAACAGGACGACTGTAGACGCCAGTCGACGTCTTGACTTTGACATTTCGTACTCGACCGTCCGGTCCTGGGTAGACTTCCATGATTCTGCCTGTGCACCACTTGCCTCGAACGGCATTACTATCAGCCACTGTAACGATGTCATTGACTTTCACGTTTCGTCGTTCAATTTGCCACTGCTTCCTCGGTACTAGGGATGGAAAAACGTCTCGATTCCAACGCTTCCAGAATGAATCAACGATTTTCTGGAGAAACTCAACTCTGTGGCGCGGATTTTGTGTTTCTTTGAATGGTCCTTGTGGTACTTCAGATGACGCTCGTCCAAGGAGAATATCATTAGGGCATATGTACTTGCCATCATCAGGGTCGTTTGGAATCCTTCCGATTGGCCGTTGATTAACAAGATTGGCTACCTCTAGAAACACCGTGTACAACTCGAATGGTGTTAGCAATTGACTGCCAATGGCCCGCTTTAGAGCGTTCTTGCAAGTCTTGACGAGCGCCTCTGCGCAGCCATTTTGATGAGGGGCAGCAGGTGTCGTGAATTTCCAGTGCATGCCTTTCTCTGCGCAAAAATTTTGAATCTCTTCTCGGCTTAAACCTCTTACCATTTCACCCAGCTCCCTCTCCGCACCGACAAACTGTGAACCGTTATCACTTATCATCACTGCAGGTTGACCGCGAATCGCAAAAAATCAACGGAGAACTTGCAAAAACTCCATGGTAGAACAGTCAACGGCCATCTCCACATGTACTGCCCTTGTGTTCAAGCATGTAAACACCACACCGTAGTGCTTCGCTGTCTTGTTTCGTCCTACCTTGACGCTGTAAGGCCCGAAGTAGTCACATGCCGTGTAGTAAAATGGTGGAGTGTAT
Source organism: Montipora capitata (assembly GCA_949126865.1). NCBI lineage: Eukaryota > Metazoa > Cnidaria > Anthozoa > Scleractinia > Acroporidae > Montipora > Montipora capitata. The sequence continues at coordinate 59,468,251 of OX421446.1, forward strand.
GGGGCTAATCGAAGTGCTGGTAAATTTGCCATTAACTGTGTTTCGGTCTTATGTGCCATTTCTTTACAGAACCCACATTTGAACTTGATTGACTTGCTCAACTTCATTGCCTTTAGGATCCAATACTTCGCTCTAATCTTGGCGGTGGTAGCAGCCACTCCACTGTGTCCCTGTTGATGCACGTGCCTTGTTATTAACATTGAGATCCAATGATCACTTGGAAGAAGCGCCGGGTGCCTAGTTTCATATGATACAACTGCTTGATCAACTCTTCCTCCAACTCTGACCACACCCTGTCCGTCAACAAAGGGACTCAAACTCCTGAATTCCCCTTTCTTGATTCGGCTGTGCAGGGACTTCTGAGATTCCTTGATCCAGAAGCGTTCAGCTTTTTCTAATTCCTCTGGTACAAGTGGCCCTTCTTTTCCCGTTTGGGTGTGTCTCCTTAAGCGTATCTTGTTGGCCAGCCTTTGAATACGGGCCGTCACTCGAACCAGGTTTTTCCAACTTGAAAAACGTTTCGGGTCGATGGCTTCATCTGTCTTCTTCACTTCACAAACTGTCTTGTTTTGTCGAAGCTCCAAATGTTCCTCTGAAACAGGTTTTGCTACCTCTTGTGGCCAAAGCTCCTCTGGCTTTTGCAAAAACTCTGGTCCATTGCTCCATCTCCCGTTCAGATCTCCTACATAAATTCCTCTAGAAATATCATCAGCGACATTTTCTTCACCCGGGATGTGTTTCCATTCACTAGGGTCAGCGTTACTTTGAATTTCTCCAACTCGCGCAGACACGAATGGCTTGAAATTGCGTGACGGATTCTGTATCCAGGCAAGGGTTATTGTGCTGTCTGTGAAGAACTTGACGGCTTGGAATTTCATTCGTGATTCTTCTTGAATAGTCTTAGCTAATCTAGACGCCAAAACTGCTGCTTGTAGTTCCAGTCGTGGTATGCTTAGTTGCTTTAAAGGTGCTACCCGTGACTTCGCTGCAATTAGCCTGACTTGATACTGGTCATCATTAATCCTCTGTCGGCTGTAAGCGCAAGCTCCAAAGGCGTACTGGGATGCGTCGGAAAATACGCACGGCATAGGAGGCTCTTCTGCATCGGCACGAGTTAAACTGCGGGGAAACTCGACCCTACTTAACTCCTTCATTTCTCTGAATAAATCTTTCCACTTTTCACGAACAGCTGGCGGGGCATCTTCGTCCCAATCAACTCCGGCTTGCCATAGCTCTTGTAATCCGATCTTTGCCCTGATAAGGAAAGCAGCTGCGAGACCAAGGGGATCATAAATTCGAGCGACTTGACTGAGCAAAACCCTCTTTGTTAGCTTCCCTTCCGACGAAAGTTGTCCACCTCCAATCACGTGATCTATCGCATCAGAGTCGACGTTGAACGTGAGTGTGTCGGCTTGGTTATTCCATGCCATTCCAAGGACCTTCTCAGCAACATTTCCTCTGAAGACCGCCATTTCTGCTGGCTTCTCACTCTGCATATGGTCTTCAAGTGATTTGTTTGAACTCCAACCTTTAACATTGAAGCCACCTGTCTTCAAAATAATATCAAGATCTTTGGCCAGTTGTTTCGCTTCGGTGACTGTGTTGACGGAGTCACAAATGTCATCCATATATGTGTTCTTCTGGAGAACTTCTGCTGCTTCTGGATAGCCGGACGCGTTTTCTTTAGCGGTTTTCTTTAGAGCTGTTTGAGCCATTCCTGGAGCAGGCTTATCGCCAAACGTCAGCACCGTTTTGACGTAAACATCAGGTTCTCGATGGGTTTCTAAATTTCGCCATAAGAATCGGTGGACATGCTGATCTTGAACTGGAATCAATATTCGATGATACATCTTGGAGATGTCTCCGAGTAAGGCAACTTCCCTTTCTCTAAACCTTAGCAGCACACCAAATAAACTGTTCAGTAGGTCTGGGCCTTTCATCCAGTAGTCATTGAGCTTGTGACCTTGAAAGACAGACGAAGAGTTGAACACTATTCGTACGGGTGTACTTTTGCTTTCCGGTCTCAAAACTGCATGGTGTGGAATGTAGTGGACTGGACCCTCGAAATTTTCCATATCTTCTTGCGATAGCTTTCTGCAGAAGTTCATTTCGAGCATTTCTTTCATTTGTTTGTCATAGGACTCGCCTTGATCTGGACTGGACTTCAGGCGACGCTCTGTTCCTTCTAATCGCTTTAATGCCAGCGATTTATTGTCAGGAAGAAGGTTCGGATCCCTTTTCCACGGGTAAGGAATCGTCCACTGCGCTCCAACTTTCTTGCAAGAATTGCTTATCACTTCAGCCTCCTCCCTTTCTACCTGACTCAGCTTATCGGCGTCACATACGCATGGTTTGACTTGAACTCCCATGGTCTCTGTTGTCCAGAAGTCTGTTAGATCAACTGGCATTGATAACTTAACAAAGAGTATTCGACTGCTTGATGAAAGCGTTTCAGTGGAACCTCCGAACACCACCCACCCAAGGGGCGTCTTTCTAGCTACAAGTTGTCCAACTTGCTTCGTTTGACCCGTATGAATATGAGCATGGTCTATTCCAATCAGCATGTCAATCTGCCCTTTTCCCCGATGAATCTTTTCGTTTGGTACACAAAGGAGGTCAGCAAGCTTGGACGTTTGAACTGCGGTAATATCATCGCCAATACTGGGGATTCCAATGGCCTTTACCGAATACTTCCGGGTGTCGTCCAAAGAATTCACTGGGACTCGATACTCCGTCGTTTTCATTGTTTCCTCTTCACCTCCAACTTTAGTTATGGTTACTGACGTATCCTTCCCCTTCAGCCCTAACACTTCAGCTGTGTCGTTGCGAATCAAACTGACTTGTGCTCCGGTATCGAGAAGAATATTGCCTCGTTTGTAGACTCCGTTTTGGCCACAAATGTTTGCGGAAATTACAGGCAGAAGTGCTTCTTGATTTTCCGTAAATGCTGCTATTCCCGCTCTGATCGCATTACTCTTATGCAAAAGCGGATGATGGAAGTGTTGGCACTGTTCTCCTCCCTCTGTCTTGGCACAGCGTTGCTTACGGCTGCAATTTTCCAATCTGTGCTCTCTACCGGCTCTCTTCAAACACCCGAAACAGACGTGATTCTCTTTGGCGGTTTTGATTCTTTCATCTACGCCCATTGCGGCAAACCGCGGACATTGATCTGGCCAGTGAGCGGATGTATGACATAACCAACATTTATGCCATGTTAAATTACCTCTAACGCTGCCTTCGGTTCGCACGTGATGCACTGAACGACTGTTACTTGTACCAGTTCTGAGTGGAGCTGTTGCGCGCATACGCGATTTCATCTCCACTGTCATCCATTCCATTAGACCTTGAAGCGTGGCAATCTTTCCCTCTCGCTCCAGATCTCTAGACCAAACCTTGCGTTCGTCCGCACACATCTTTTGTTCAATAATAGACAGCATGTGATTGTTGTTCATGTCACCGGGAACACCTACTTCCTTTAACGTGTTATGACACCTTTTGACTAAATGCACCAAATCACAAAATCTTGCATCTTCGCCATTTTGCAGTGCACGAAACTTAACTATATCTTGAGTTATCGTGTCTGAAACAAATCTCGGATCTCCATATATAGAATCTAAATACTCCCATGCAGCCTTGTAATCTGTTCCAATTCCTTTTATCAAATCAAGAGGCTTTCCTTGGAGACATGACCGCAGGAAGGTGATTGCGTCTCGATTTGAGTACTTAGCTTCAATTGCGTGTTTAAAATCTGCTTTAAAAATAACATACTCTCTGACATCACCGGAAAACTTTGGCAACTTTGGTTTTTCAATCTTGAAATTACAGGAACTACCGCTGTGAATTACTGATTGAAGGCTGTCATTATTAACACTTGCATGGGTGTCGGAATTAATAACCACAGGAACTGTGGGATTGGCACTTTCACCGCTCTCAATAGAACCATCACCGGAAGACACGTTTTGTTCTGATAACTGAATAGTTGAGGTTCCGATCTCATGTTGTTGGCCATTTTCTTTCAGTTTCGTTTTTGTCTTGACCAAACTATCCAAATACAAATTTGCCTTTATTTCCTGCCTTAAAAAGTTTTCTTGACATTCAGACATCCAGTTCTCAGCCTCTTCAAACTGTTCATCATCGTCAATCATTTTTGTGTATTCTTCATGCTTCGTCACTAAATTGCTATATGCTTCTTTGACTTCGTTTAGAGCATCTCTTACCTCACTTTCTGGTCCTTCAACTTCAAGTAGGCTTGTTAACTTTTTGCCACATCTTGTAAGAGCTGCTTTCGCGTTCCTTCGTATCTTCTTTGCTTCCTTTAATTCTGTTTCCATTGTTTCACACCACGTGCGTCCAGAACCAATTCTCCCTCGGCCCAACAGTTGATAAGAAATCGAATGCAATGTTCCGGGGGAAAATGGTTAATAATCCACTGGATTACTCAAATCGTATAATTTTCTTAATGTCTTTTTTCTCGATTTCTGTGACGATATCCAGTAGATTAAACAGTCCTCAAACTTCGGTACCACAGGTTAGCAGAAATATAAAAACAGGTTGGTGAACAAACAGGTTAGCATAGATCCGTTGGCAAAACGTCCCAGAAAAAGTGAACTTTTTTCGTGTTATCCGGTCTTAATAATGTTACTAATCTTAAGGTAATCAAATGTCAATCAAGGAATCAATTAACAGAATCAAATAATCTATTTTTTAACAAAACAATACCCTTATAAAGCTCAATAATGGCAAGTCAATTGGATACTGAACAAGACAGGCGGTGGAATCTTAAAAGCGACGAGTAATGGACTTCGACAACAATCTGTCGCCCGTCGAGCCGAAATCAAAGTGAGCTGCATTTCAAATTTTTTACCAAGTGTGCTGTTATGTAGAACACTGAAACCAAATGGAATATTCTCTGGTAACTTATGGGTTCAACAAAGACAGAGAACGAATCGAACACCTTAAGTGGATCTGTGATCAACTCTGCACAGTCTTCAGGTAAAAAAAATAATTGGAAATGTGACAGCCAAGAATTATTTGAAAGAAAGCTTGTCGTCTATTTTGTGCTTCATTATTCAAGGAAAAGGTTCTTCATGGAAACGGTTTGATCCTGAAATTTTAGTTTGTTGTAATATTGCGCATATTTGACACGATTGGGTTTTTTCTCTTCACGCACGTAATGAAATAGGAAGGGGTTTTTGCCTCTAATAGCAAATATGTTGTTTGTTTCAAAAAAAAATTGTTCGCTGGAAAAGGTGGCCTTTATGAATTCATCATGTTTTATAATATGCGAGCTTAACTGGATAGTTTTTATGGCAATAGTAAAGCATTTTCGTGTCAAAATGAGGTTAGCGTTTTTCTGTTGTGCTAACTTAATTAAATATAAATATACATTCTGCCTCGTGAGTTTGTTATTCTCGATAACCAGCAATGGCGTGGAAAGTCATTGCAACGCGAATGGCGTTTTAATGCATCTTATGTTGTTTGTTTCAATAAAATGTTTCGGTGGAAAAGGATTCTGTGATATTTTCTGCCTTTGTGAATTATAATATCATGTTGTGTAATGAAATTTCGAGCTTAAGGTTGAAACGTGATACGGGAGGATATTTTTAGTATTGCTCTGTAAGCAGGAAAGGTTTCACGAAAATAAAGAGGTCTGTTGGAAGCGTGCTTGAGTTTCAACAAAATGAGCCCCAAAATCAGCAAAAAATTGTGACGTCGATGAATAATAAAGTAGCTGCTATTTCCAAAATGATGGGATTACCTGGTGATAAATAACCTCGTCTTGGAGAGTAAATTTTTGACTTTGCAAACAAACCTCACTCAGAGTTTGGGCGATTGTGATCTTTGTTTTGAATTCGCTCATTTATTGTCAAACTTTATAACACTTGACAGAAAAATAAACTTACGAAAACCCGGTATCTTGCCATCATTTGACACAGATGCTTCACTGTTTGGCGAGTAAACATGCCGCGGTAACTTAATCACGGCGCCCGCTGAATTCCGGCGATGTCACTTTCGATTTTGCGATTTATTTGTGCAACCAAAACTTCAAAAGTACAATAATAAAATTGAACGTAGAAAAAATCTCCCAAAATGTTTGTCGC
>OX421446.1:59476851-59479351 GCA_949126865.1 Montipora capitata
CATTGTTATCACCAGTGTGTTCCCCTGACCAAAGCTATATCAGGTTTTTTTGTTTACAAAGTGATTGATATGGAATACAAAATCAAATAAAGCATAACTCATTTTCAGTTTAAAATTCTGTCATCTACTTTTATATCTGATAGTTTTGGAAACGTGGAGCAGGAGGGATGGGCAGGCCTTGAGTCCCCATTGTGAGGAGACTTATAAAGACCTTATTTACTTGAATGACGCGTACAAGCGTGCAATAATCGAAAGCCAGGGGCAAGAAGAAATTTCTTCGGATGTGGAGAATTCTTTAAATGTTTCGTATGATATCCAACCGCTTAAAATGCAGAAAACAAAACAGTTTCTGGGGGTTGGGGAACTAGGAAAGCACTGTAAACCCGCATTGGTGCCATTTGTTGGTCCTAAAAATACGGTGAGATTATAGGATTTATATATTTGTCTTTTGTTGTGTCTAATTCTTAACGCGGATTTCTAAATTTCTACCACCAGAATAGATATGACAAATCATGTTCTAGATCGTACCTTCGATTTACGCCCGGTTATCGTAATTTTTTTCGTTTCGTTTATCTTTTGGTATTAAAGCTTTTCTAATCTTGCTATTTTTGAAATGAGGAGCATGTTAGTGGCGAAGGGAAATGAGTTCATGGAAGATTCAATGTCTTGCCTCTTACTTCAGGTATGCTTTATATAGTGACGTCTCAGGATAAAAAGGCAAAACACTAACCCCACCCCTACACGAATTCTTTTGTTGACTGCATTGGACTGGATTTATGGACAAACTAGCAGATTCGTTGCAGCTGGATTACTAGTAAGCATGTCGAAAAAACCGACTCGAAATCCTAACTCGAAAATCCAATTCGAAAATCCAACTCGAAAATCCAACTCGAGATCCTAACTCGAAAATCCAACTCGAAATCCTAACTCGAAAATCCAACTCGAAATCCTCACTCGAAAATCCAACTCGATATCCTAACTCGAAAATCCAACTCGAAAATCCAACTCGGAAATCCAACTCGAGATCCTAACTCGGTAAATAGGCAACCTCTTTTTGACACGGAGTGTAATTTGACACGATTGAGTTTCTTGTCTTCACGCACGTAATGAAATAGGAAGGGGTTTTTGCCGCCCATAGCAAATGTTTGTTTCAAACAATATTTCGCTGGAAAAGGTGGCCCTTATGAATTCATCGTGTTGTGTAATATGCGAGCTTAACTGGATAGTTTTTATGGCAATTGTAACGCATGTTCGTGTCAAAATAAGGTAAGCGTCTTTCTGTTGTGTTAACTTAATTAAATATAAATATACGTAACCATGTTATTCTTGTCTGCCGTAAACTTGATTTCCAATCTCAAAATTACCTCCAGAACCTACTTTTTCCGTAGAATGAGCTTTTAGAATGATGTTCTTGTCTTCTGTGGTGATACTTGACGATTCGGGAACATTTTGTGAAAAAATATTTATAACGGGTCACACCCTCAACCTGATCTCCCGAACTTGCCCTATTATGCATAACATCCACTTTGGCCGTTTGACATCCCATTGAAAAACACATTCACATAGTAACAAACTTCATATTTATTAACCATTTCTTCTGCTTTTGTGCTTGTCAGCATTGTGATTTGCGATAATTCGCAAGTCTGTTTTTGTATCTCATGGATGTTCAGATTTTCAATTACATGGCCGCCCCGACCTCGCGATTGTGTAAATAGTTCACCCTGAAGTCAAAATAGATACGTTTCTCAGGAACCCGACAAAGAAGGCTTCCTGACCCGGCAGATGAAATGTAAATATTCAGTTACCGAATATTACAACACAATTTAAAAAACCAAAGACGTTCTTTTACTCTGGAAACGACGAACGATTAACATGCTTTCCCGTAGTTCATTCAGTTGACACAAGGTGATCACGTGCACCTTTATGGTTTCCTAGCACGTGATCAATTTCTTCCTTTCGACAAAACATCATCAAAGTCAGAAACTGCAGAAATCTTCGTCTTTTTTTACGATCGATTGTCATTAATCTTTCGATGAGAACTCGATTCAGAGCTATATTTGAAAACTATGTTTTTTTTCTTTATCAGAGAAGGAAGGAGTGAATTTTACTCAAGAGCGTGTTTTGTTATCTTTAAACTGAATTTATTACCACAGCTTAAAAAATAGGTCCGCAATGCGTACCTGGGGTCTTATGCTTAGCTTAACTCCATTCAGCCATTACAGAATTTGGTACTACGGTCTCACTTTTACCATGCGTGATTGGTTCAAAATTTGCATAACAATGCAGCAGTGAAATGAGTTCCTTAAGTATGCTTCAAATTTCAGACCCGTTCAGAATTTTACATCGATGATTTCTCTTAATGCCATTTGCACAGTTTAGACAACTCTTGCTGCACGCTACATCATCTCTATCAGCTATTTACCAGTAACAGAAGCACTAGATTGGCTAAGAAACAAGCATGGCACTGTCATACATTCATATGATCTTATAAATGATCAAA
>OX421446.1:59486851-59491851 GCA_949126865.1 Montipora capitata
AGGCTTCCACATTTAATTCCTTAGCCTGTGCCAGGCATCCGGTTTATAGTTAGAGATCAGCAGCGCGAAAACGGCAAGAGGAGTATGAGAAGACGAGGCAGACTTCTCTCGGCCTATGCTATCCTCTTTCTTTCACCGGTTTTCGAGCTGCTTGCGACCTCTCAAACGCCTGGAACAGGGTAAATTCAAGATTGCATGTGGATTGCCCGGGAGAAAAGGTTGGGGGCCGGTGTTCGACGTCTGGCATGAGGATGTAAATCGCAGAATTTGGTATCAGGGCTCAGGGAAAATATTCAAATCGCCTTCAAGGTAGCGTTTAAGGTGAAGACATCAAACGTATTGTCATACTGTGTTAGTGGTCTAGACCAATCAGGCATAAAATTTTTCTTAAAAGCGACGCCACTTCTAAATGAGACTTTCCCCCACACATACACACACCCACACACACCCGCGCGCCTGTGATTTATATCCGCTTTCCTCAGCTCTTGGCTCCTCGTGGAGGAGCCTGCCCTGCCCGCATGGCAGTTCTCCAACCGGAGACCCGTTATGTTGGTAGCCCTATCATCTTCCTGGTGTTATCATTAACAACCGTTCAAGACGAAGGTTGGTTTCGTCCTTTGTCTTCCAATTTCCTCTTCAACCGTTTTCGGTTCCTATCTCTATCTTACTCAGTTCTTTATTCCTTATCTGGTTAAAGAACCTCGCAAATCTTGACAGCAACAACGGCTTGTATGGAGTGCTATATTTTACTGCTTGCACGCACACATGTTATATTGGACTCTCTTCTCTGGCACATGGGTTTAAATAACTCCATATTTAGGGCAAGGACGGGATTAAATATAGACTAGACGGAATACATTTTATAAATTATTATCAAAGTTTTTGTGATTGAAATTCTGATAATTTTGCGCCATTTTTTAACCCGGTGTCGACATATTTTCCACAGGTCTATTTGAGTTGACTGCAGAGCATGAGTACATTACTATCTGCCCTCGACATCGGGAAAGCTACGGGATACGTTGGACATGCGGAAAGACTCGCTGTTCCATTCACAGATAATTTAGTGGCTACACAGCACAACCACCTAAAGGAAATCGTGGAGTTAACTTGTTTCAGGCGAAAACCCTTTTTTCTGAAACCGGAAAAGTTATTCCTGTTGGCTCGCGTAAGTTCCTCTGTTTTGAAGTTGATTCATCAAGTTGGGTTAATTAATGCACAACGGCGCTAATACGGGCGCCAATTTGAACGGATGCACCTCTGAGACAGAAGAACATGCTGTTGGAATGACGACGCGTGATGGAATAAGTGCGTTTATATTAATTCCATTAGTATACGGCCGCTTATTGGAATTGATACTTTAAGTGAAATAGAGATGCGTATTGCAATAGAAACGAGTAATGGCATACAGAAGAGCGTTGGAATAGGGGCGCGTATTAAGACGATGACACTAAATAGAATTGAGTGCCAAAAATCAATACTTTTTTTTTAAAATTAAACTTCTAGCAATATGCCCTATGTGTAGACAAAAAATTAGCAGCATAGCAGGAGTTGCCAAACAAGAAGAAGAAATCGACAACCAACGAGTGTCTGACGGTGAGGTAGAAAAAGATGTATTCCGAGAAGAGAAAGAATCGGGACATGAAGAGAATGACCCGGAGAAGCCTTGTGTTTTCGCTGATGACACGTCTCCTCTCAAACAAGAAATGGATGAAAAGGCCTTGGCGAAAAGTTCCTGGTTAGAAGAGCCATTAAGTGAAGACCAACAAAGCACAGTAAGCCACTTTCTATACTTTATCTTCCCCGGCTGCATACTAAATTGAGATTTCAGATTTGTATCATTTTGCAATATTACATATTTTTACACCGTCTAAATTATATGATTATATAGCTAGACACGGTTGTTTTACTAGAAAATACACCACTTATGAAATTCTTACGAAACTACATCCAGGATCCGTACCCTCACTAGTGAGGATATTGATAACTTCTTTTCCGGCTTTTTCACGGTTGTTTGTTGCTTGTGCATTGAAAACAATTCAAGTTAAGCGCCTGGGGAGAGGTCCTAACCATCAGTAAGATACCGCCCGTCAGTAAAATTGACCAATCATCGCGTGCGTACTATGTGACACGACATACTACATCTTCTCTTGTTGTTTATTTGCAGATTATGTCCCTTGAGGAAACAGACATTAGTTTAACCCCGCAAAGCAGTGCTGCTTTACATCGAGAAAGTTTGATGGCAGATGTATTGAGGTCACATGTCAAAAGCTACAGAAAAATGAAACTCAATGATTTCCTTGGGAGCTGTGGCCTATCGGCAATCAGTGAAGTAGATATGGATTTATCTTCCGCTTCAGAGCGTACCAGGAGACGATATATTGCTGAAACTCGTGAAGTTGTAGAGGCTGTTCTCAAAACGTTGTCGCCGAGTCATGCCGCGGACTTGTGGGACGCACTGAGAACCTCAGACAAGATGTGCGAAGTCTTTAACCTCCCCAAACTCGAATTTGATGAGAAGAAAGCTTCCAGCGGAAGTAATGAGAAGTATATCAAAGCTCTTGCGGAGACATACGACAATGCATCCAGCAGAAATATCAAAAGACAAGTACTTTCTATCATAGCAGACCTAACCACCTATGAAGAAATCCGTAAATTTCTGCCAGGTTTAACGAAATATATGTTCTGTGAAGCACGAAAGCACCGATTGACGTGTGTACGTGGAGTTCCTGTGGTACAAAAGGCTGGAGTACGCACTAGAGTTGACATCAATCAGTTGGATCATTTTGTTAACTTCATAACTAGTCCCTACATTGTACAGGACCTGCCATTTGGCGAACGCTTCTTGAAGTTATCTTCTGGAGAGGTAATTCACACCCCTAACGTCATTAGGGTGTCAGTTAATGAGAGAATTATCGACCAGTATTTGCAATATTGTCAAGAAGGTGAAGCGACTCCACTCAGCAAGAGTACTCTTCGCCGTGTCCTGTCTGCTTGCAGTGCATCAGTAAGAAAATCCCTGCAAGGGCTTGACTACTTTATTTCAGAAGGAGGCAAGGCCTTCGACGATTTGCTGAAGTTGGTGGACAAGCTAATCGATTTTGTGATCCCATCAAATGTTGCTCAGGATCTTCAAAGAGGGCTTAAGTCAGGAAAGAGCTATCTTAAAAGTGATTTTAAAGTAAGGACAGTGATGACATACTGAGGGATTTGCATTCAGACCCTTCGTAAGGTGGGGGCCCCAAGCTCTTTCCTGTAAATAGCCTGAAAACACTTTCGCCGGCAATAAGGGAGTTTGGGGTCCGCTTTCATATGTCCGCGGAAACAGTGTCAGAATTAACTTGTAGTGAACGTTAAGGCGATCGTTATGTTGTAGAATGTTAGTTATCGCATACAAAACGCATGCTTGCTTCTGGTGCGCTGTTAACACCAACTAAATGGTACACTTAGCATGGAACACTGTAATTTTGGGTTAACGTAACGCGAACGAAAAGAATACATCTGTAAATTTCTAACAGACGTAGCATATATGCTGCAGTACCGAGAGTTAGATCTTGTGAAGATAGCTAATAAAGTATCTACTCTGGAAAAAAAATAGCAGTTCTCAGAGCAAGTGTTGAACCAATAGCCTTAAACTAACAGGTCCAGGCTCTGAGGGCTTTTTTAAATAGCAATTTGTTGTTTTTCTGCAATCAGGTCAACGTCACCAGCTCGCGTGTTCCAGACCACTGCAGTAAATATGCCCTAAATGATCCCACAGATTCAAGTTTCCGAGGAAATTGCGACCGCACCCATGATCTTCTCTGTGAGCGATGCGAAGAACTGAAAACTGTGCTATCTGGTATCCAGGCGGCAATTTTAAATAGTCCCTTTGAATCAGAAAACGAAAAAGACGATGCACTTCACGTGTTCCAAGAAGCAGTAACAGCTATCGAGAGCTGGAAAGCTCATCAACTGCGAGTTGTGAACCAGGATAAAGCACGTAGCGATGTAATCGACTGCCTGAGTGAAACAAACGTCTTGCTCATCCAAGACTGGGCAATGAAATTTCTCCCTCGGCTGTACCGTGAGTCACAGGGCGAATGGTTTGGAAAAAGAGGCATTTCCTGGCATATTACAGTCGCTTTAAGAAAGAAAAGTGGTGAGATTGAGACACAAGCATTCATCCACATAGTTAAACGTTGTGCCCAAGACAGTGCCTGCGTGACGACACTCATGGAACATGTTCTCACAACATTAAAGAGGGAGAACCCAGAAATAGAAAATGCATTTTTCCGTCAAGATAACGCTGGATGTTATCATTCTGCCAATACTGTTCTCGCTTGTAAGAACATCAGCAAGCGAACTGGGAATACCAATCGTCGCATGGACTTTTCTGACCCACAAGGAGGCAAAGGTCCATGTGACCGGTTTGCTGCCACAATGAAGAATCATGTGCGCTCTTACGTAAACGAAGGTCATGACGTAGTTACCACTGAGCAGTTCCAGGAGGCACTGCTCTCCCATGGAGGAATTTCTGGCGCTAGAATTGCTTTGCTGCCTGATCCAGTTTGCGACAAACGTAACGCTAAGTGGCCAGGCATCAGTAAAGTGAACAATTTTGAGTTCTCCTGTAAGGGGGTAAAAGTGTGGAGGGCATACCAAGTTGGTGAAGGAAAACTACTCCCGTGGTCTAAATTCGAAGGTAAAAATCGTAACTTTTAATTGTATGGACTAGAGCGTGAGATTGGTATACATGAAAAGACACTAAACCTCAGGACAGCTCCCTACATGTACACAATGCAAGTTACCTTTTGTTCTATCATGGTGCTGGAAAAAATAATTCGTGCAATGATTGGAAAGTAACCGTAAATGGTGCATACAGGTTATATCGAACTAACATCCCACCGATAAGCCAATGGGATAAAGCCAATTTTGACGGCTCTTTTCTTTTCGTTTAAGTTATTGATGGTTCTATCACAGTTGTAACGGATGTGGTGTTTTCCGATGGTGGATTCCGTCCA
>OX421446.1:59499351-59524351 GCA_949126865.1 Montipora capitata
ACTTCCCAACGAAATTCGATGTGAAATTCACAACTTCGTTTCGAAGTTCACAATTTGATTGACAACTACGTAATGAAATTGCCAAGTTCGTAGCGAACTTTGGGAATTTCAAACGAACTTCGGAAACCGCTTGTCTAAAGTTTTGTGAAACGCACTGTAATGACCCCCCACTTGAAAAAATTAACTGGAACCCTGCAGTTCAATAGCCCTTTTCACGTTTAGTTTTTGTCATTTGCATTACAATGTAATCTAACGTGGGTGCGAGGCAATTTCGGGTTAAAACTACAAAATAGCCTGAAATTGCCTCACATGTATGCTAGACTACATTGTAATGCAAATGAGAAAAACTAACCGTGAAAAGGGCTATTGCGTAACGGTCATCACTTCTTTCCATCCCTCAAACTGACATTTCCCTTTTTATTCAACTTTTACGACGTACAGTCTACTTTAGACTTCAAATCTACTTCAAGGAAACAACGCTTTTATGGAGCGTCTTGTTAAGTGAACACTGGGAGAAGGGCATATGGGGTAGTCATCAGAAGTGTACTAACTGTTGGCCGATGTATTAATACAATTATTTATGCAACTTGTGGTAAAATTGCAGGTTCTAAGCCACAGCTAAGACATAAACAGGTAGGACGTATTATTACAACTGTGATTCTTGATGTAAAAGAGTTGAAACGAGAGAGTTAGGTAATCACATTTTTAAATTTGGTGAATATGCAAATTAGGACATTCGATATCGAAAGGTCAAAAACATATGAATTTGATGAATTGTCACGCAGCGCGTGTACATTTGCCTAGAGAAATTCTTATATCATGTGAAAGCTTATCACTCAGAGAGTTGACGATGCAAGTATTGTTATATTTGGAGCTTTATCGCATACTAAAAAACGATGCCGTTTCGGGGGTACTTTCTGTGAGGTACAATCAGGCCTCTTAAAGTTGTAATTATTTTGGGTGCAAAACGTGGTTCATTTTTCCCAAAAATCACGTAACCGGATGTCTAGATAACATAGAACAGCTTTTCGGAGGTTTTGAGCTGATGCGAATCGGTTTTCGTAGCGAAATTTGACGGCAAAGTAAGCGTTAGTTTGTGAGCAAAACATGGCGATTTGAAGAGGTAGTTCTAAATTGGCATTTTCTCAAAAATAAAAATGCTCATGTCTTAAATAACTATAAAGTGCATTTACAGATATAATAGCCAACATCTGGACAAAATTTGAGCAAATTCCAAAATATTTGATCTTTACTGACATGTACTCTTTGTAAAGTATTCATTTACTCTTTACGTAAATTTGTATTTTTGATAGGAGGGCATCAATACATACCAATCGAAATAATATGACAATCTCAAGAGAAAGTTATAAGTCCGCCAACTAGTTATTTATGCGGATCGCGGCTTCCCGCTCGATTGTTTAATGATTGAAGCTTGTTCCGCTTGGGTTAAAAAAATAAATGAGCTCTTTCGAGATTCAGTGATGTTCACTGAAGAAAATTGATTTTGCAGCTAGAGTGTCGTGAAAGCTTAATTGACACTTAACCTGAACGATAAGTGACGACGAAAGTACAGTAATTGATTTCTCGAGAAAAACTAGCCACTGAACTACTAAACCTTTCTCGTCTGACTTTGCTCGGCACAATCGACGGTCTATCAAACGTTTTACTAATGACAACAACGTAGCTCTTGTGTCACTCATAGCAACAAGTCTATTGTCCCAGCCTACGTCACTGTATCATAAAAGGAACTAGTCGCGCCCTTTGTCCAATGACCCTGTCAAACCCACAGTTTCGGAGAAACTGCTGTTGTGTTCTTGTCCATTGAAAACATTTTAGTCAACCATGGGTTCGTCTTCGTCCAAAGAAACCCCGGAAGACATGGTCATATATGTAGAAAGTGATGAAAGCAAAAGAATAAGACTTCTCGGTCGGCTCGAAAATCAACTTGAGGAGCTCAAACACGAGGTGGTGACAGTCGAACCGGCCATTAGTAGCAATGTCCGTTCCACGAGCAAGATGCGCTGTTGATGCGATACAGCCAGTTGACAGATAAAGAACAAGTCATACGTGACGTCAAAACGATCTTCGGTGGTTTCCCCATTCTGGAATTTCTCGTCGACACGGCGACCAAGTTGGTGAGTACCATGGCTTCCTCTGAAGACCTTAAGGAGATCCTTCGCTGGCAAGAGCGCAAAATGGTGAAACGAGTCGGAGACCAAGTTTTCGGGCTAGAGGCCCACTACAAAGTCAAGGTATTGGAGGAGACCAAGGGAACTTTTATCAAATCCAAAGATACTGTGTTGTTGATTGCCTACAAATGTATTGCACACGCAATGGATCTTAATCCAGCAGAGTTTCCGGATGAAGAAATGTACAAGAAACTGACTTTCTAAGTTTTCCAAAGGTTCCTTCGCGGGATCTACAGGAAATTCTTACGTCATATAAGATGTAACTGGTTTCTTTTCTGGCTTATTTCACCGCGAGTACTATCCGGTAGATTGGGTTTGTAGATTTAGTTTCTATCTTCAAGTGTATAGTAAGAAACTTAGTAATCGCCTCACACTGATGTTCAGTAGTGTTTGCGAAATTTGTTCAGCCATTTGCATGTCGATTATTTTAGTATACTTTTAGTGAGCTCACAAATAAAGTCTCTCAGTTGTTGATGGTTATTTCAATATTTACGCCCCCAAACAAACTACGAAGCTCGATCAGATAACCATCCTCAGTCAGCTGATTTCTTAGAATTAACTGTAACTTCCTTGTAGATAAGATGGTGGTATTGTCTACCCCCAGCGATACCTCTTGTTACAACAGCGCTGTGCACAAACTCAGCATCGATATGCCTTGTTATAGTAATGTTTTGTTACCGCTTTTTCTCAGTATACGTCATCTTGTAAATGCATTGCCAGATGCAATGTCTGATTCGTTGAGTTCGTATATCAATCGGTGATTAAGCTTCCTAAGAATGTTCTCGCTCGAACTATAGCAGAGGGATAAATGTCGTCAAGTATTCCTTTGTAATCACTGTTTGTTAACGAGTGGCAAATTTTATCTTGCTTTGAACTTCATTCATAATCCAATCGTGGAGCTCTTTCGCCAAATCTGCCATTTTTGTCATCGCGTGCATTTCTGGACATAAGTGCTCTTTGCCATCATCCTTCAGTTCCTTCATCAGTCATCACAGATATGTTGAATGAGATGTCTGTCCGCTTGATTTATGGTTGGATTTCGATGAACATACCTTTTACTTTGACAATCAGCTTTACGGATACGATAGTAAAAAGCAGGGGCTATGATGATAGCGTTGGCTCCTTTAGGATACACGCCTTTCTTATGTGTACCATAATGCTCATCGATGAAGAACTTCTTCATAATTTCGTTGTAAGTAATGGAATTTTGACTTTTCCCTTCGTGGGCCAAGCTTTCCACTTAGCTCCGCCGTAAAAGAGGAAAAATGTTTTAAATTACCCTGTTGACTGTGGTTAAGTATAATAACAGGCACGATAATTCGAAAACTGAAAGTTAATAACTGTTTTCAATATCATCCAGATCAACAAGATTTTGTAATCAATTTAATATTATAAGGGTAAAGTCTGAACTTGGGAGAAGTTCTCTCCAACATAGAGGCCCAAATATCTGGAACTTTATAAATAAAAAAGTTAAACTATGTAATGTTAGCAAAGAAGAGTTTAAAGCAATACTTAGAAAGCACTCAAAAGACATTCTTAATTTTTCATTCAATAAGGAAGCTATTGTAATTTCAAACAAGAATGATGACTTTATTTATTATTAATTTTGCGTATTCATCAAGTCCACTATGAAGTTTATTTATTATTATTTATTATCTATTTTAATCTATACCTGCTTACAGAAGTACTGTTATGGGGTATGTAGAGAGATGGGATACACTCTTTAGTGTCTCCCTTAGATGTCTTATCCTATCCTTATGGCAGCTTTTTTGTAATTGGGCATATGGAGTAATTGTAATTGTAATTGTTTTAGTTTATATTTTAATTCATATATTCTAAATAGTTTTACATAGCAGGTCCACATCAGCTGATAGCTGCCGATGCAACTATTACTTTGTAATTTTTGTAATTTTAGCCTGCTTTATCAAATCAAGAATTGATTCATTGATTGATTACTGAATAAGTAAGATTTCTACATGATATTTAGCAATTACTGAATGAGGCTGAGTAGGATATGAAGAATTCTGCAGATCAAGGAGGGTGTTGTTGGAATTTATTTGTAAGCACAAGCTTAGAAAAACCAACAGGTCACAGATATCTAACAAATCACAATAGGTTTTTAAATGCAAAATCACTCTCACCGGGCGAATTTCTCTCTGTCAACCTCATGCTCATGCAACCGGTCCGAACCGGTTTTTACAAACAGTACTTCCTGTACGCGCCACATTCCGTTTCCCACACCCTCCCCTATTCATCACTGAAAGACAAATGAATACCGGTACAAGTACATACAAACGTAATATCAACAAAGTTCAAACAATGTTCAAAGTAGGCAAATGAACAGTTCCTCAGCAGTTCAGTCATCATCCATCAAAGCTTCCTGAATGCGCAAGTGGCCCCAAAAATTCCAAAGTATTTGATTTCTACTGACATGTACTATGTGTAAAGTACTCATTTACTCTTTACGTAAACTTGTATTTTTGATAGGAGGGCATCAATACAAGCCAATCGAAATAATATAATAATCTCAAGAGAAAGTCATAAGTCCGCAAACTAGTTGATTATGCGGATCGCGCCTTCCCGCTCGAATGTTTAATGATTGAAGCTTGTTCCGCTTGGGTTAAAAAAATAAATGAGCTCTTTCAAGATTCAGTGATGTTCACTGAAGAAAATTGATTTTGCAGCTAGAGTGACGTGAAAGCTTAATTGATACTTAAGCTGAACGATAAGTGACGACGAACGTACAGTATTTGATTTCTCGAGAAAAACTAGCCACTGAACTACTGAACCTTTCTCGTCTGACTTTGCTCGGCACAAGCGACGGTCTATTAAACGTTTTACTAATGACAACAACGTAGCTCTTGTCACTCATAGCAACAAGTCTATTGTCCCAGCCTACGTCATTGTACCATAAAAGGAACTAGTCGCGCCCTTTGTTCAATGACCCTGTCCCCAGAGTTTCGGAGAAACTGCTGTTGTGTTCTTGTCCATTGAAAACATTTTAGTCAACCATGGGTTCGTCTTCGTCCAAAGAAACCCCGGAAGACATGGTCATATACGTAGAAAGTGATGAAAGCAAAAGAATAAGACTTCTCGGTCGGCTCGAAAATCAACTTGAGGAGCTCAAACAAGAGGTGGTGACAGTCGAACCGGCCATTAGTAGCAATGTCCGTTCCACTGTCTTCCAGGAGCAAGATGCGCTGTTGATGCGATACAGCCAGTTGACAGATAAAGAACAAGTCATACGTGACGTCAAAACGATCTTCGGTGGTTTCCCCATTCTGGAATTTCTCGTCGACACGGCGACCAAGTTGGTGAGTACCATGGCTTCCTCTGAAGACCTTAAGGAGATCCTTCGCTGGCAAGAGCGCAAAATGGTGAAACGAGTCGGAGACCAAGTTTTCGGGCTAGAGGCCCACTACAAAGTCAAGGTATTGGAGGAGACCAAGGGAACTTTTATCAAATCCAAAGATACTGTGGTGTTGATTGCCTACAAATGTATTGCACACGCAATGGATCTTAATCCAGCAGAGTTTCCGGATGAAGAAATGTACAAGAAACTGACTTTCTAAGTTTTCCAAAGGTTCCTTCGCGGGATCTACAGGAAATTCTTACGTCATATAAGATGTAACTGGTTTCTTTTCTGGCTTATTTCACCGCGAGTACTATCCGGTAGATTGGGTTTGTGGATTTAGTTTCTATCTTCAAGTGTATAGTAAGAAACTTAGTAATCGCCTCACACTGATGTTCAGTACTGTTTGCGAAATTGGTTCAGCCATTTGCATGTCGATTATTTTAGTATACTTTTAGTGAGCTCACAAATAAAGTCTCTCAGTTGTTGATGGTTATTTCAATATTTACGCCCCCAAACAAACTACGAAGCTCGATCAGATAACCATCCTCAGTCAGCTGATTTCTTAGAATTAACTGTAACTTCCTTGTAGATAAGATGGTGGTATTGTTTACCCCCAGCGATACCTCTTGTTACAACAGCGCTGTGCACAAACTCAGCATCGATATGCCTTGTTATAGTAATGTTTTGTTACCGCTTTTTCTCAGTAAACGTCATCTTGTAAATGCATTGCCAGATGCAATGTCTCATTCCTTGAGTTCGTATATCAATCGGTGATTAAGCTTTCTAAGAATGTTCTCGCTCGAACTATAGCAGAGGGATAAATGTCGTCAAGTATTCCTTTGTAATCACTGTTTGTGAACGAGTGGCAAATTTTATCTTGCTTTGAACTCATAATCCAATCGTGAAGCTCTTTCGCCAAATCTGCCAATTTTTGTCATCGCGTGCATCTCTGGACATAAGTGCTCTTTGCCATCATCCTTCAGTTCCTTCATCAGTCATCACAGATATGTTGAATGAGATGTCTTTCCGCGTGATTTATGGTTGGATTTCGATGAACACACCTTTCACTTTGACAATCAGCTTTACTGATACGGTAGCAAACAGCAGAGGCTATGATGATGGCGTTGGCTCGTTTAGGATACACGCCTTTCTTATGTGTACCCTAATGCTCATCGGTGAAGAACTTCTTCATAATTTCGTTGTAAGTAATGGAATTTTGACTTTTCCCTTCGTGGGCCAAGCTTTCCACTTAGCTCCGTCGTAAAAGAGCAAAAATGTTTTAAATTACCCTATTGACTGTGGTTAAGTATAATAACAGGCACGATAATTCGAAAACTGAAAGTTAATAACTGTTACTGAATAAGTAAGATTTCTACATGATATTTAGCAATTACTGAATGAGGCTGAGTAGGATATGAAGAATTCTGCAGATCAAGGAGGGTGTTGTTGGAATTTATTTGTAAGCACAAGCTTAGAAAAACCAACAAGTCACAGATATCTAACAAATCACAATAGTTTTTTTAATGCAAAATCACTCTCACCGGGCGAATTTCTCTCTGTCAACCTCATGCTCATGCAACCGGTCCGAACCGGTTTTTACAAACAGTACTTCCTGTACGCGCCACATTCCGTTTCCCACACCCTCCCCTATTCATCACTGAAAGACAAATGAATACCGGTACAAGTACATACAAACGTAATATCAACAAAGTTCAAACAATGTTCAAAGTAGGCAAATGAACAGTTCCGCGGCAGTTCAGTCATCATCCATCAAAGGTTCCTGAATGCGCAAGTGGCCGCGAAAATTCCAAAATATTTGATTTTTACTGACATGTACTCTGTGTAAAGTACTCATTTACTCTTTTCGTAAATTTGTATTTTTGATAGGAGGGCATCAATACAAGCTAATCGGAATAATATAATAATCTCAAGAAAAAGTCATAAGTCCGCCAACTAGTTGATTATGCGGATCGCGCCTTCCCGCTCGAATGTTTAATGATTGAAGCTTGTTCCGCTTGGGTTAAAAAAATAAATGAGCTCTTTCAAGATTCAGTGATGTTCACTGAAGAAAATTGATTTTGCAGCTAGAGTGACGTGAAAGCTTAATTGATACTTAAGCTGAACGATAAGTGACGACGAACGTACAGTATTTGATTTCTCGAGAAAAACTAGCCACTGAACTACTGAACCTTTCTCGTCTGACTTTGCTCGGCACAAGCGACGGTCTATTAAACGTTTTACTAATGACAACAACGTAGCTCTTGTCACTCATAGCAACAAGTCTATTGTCCCAGCCTACGTCATTGTACCATAAAAGGAACTAGTCGCGCCCTTTGTTCAATGACCCTGTCCCCAGAGTTTCGGAGAAACTGCTGTTGTGTTCTTGTCCATTGAAAACATTTTAGTCAACCATGGGTTCGTCTTCGTCCAAAGAAACCCCGGAAGACATGGTCATATACGTAGAAAGTGATGAAAGCAAAAGAATAAGACTTCTCGGTCGGCTCGAAAATCAACTTGAGGAGCTCAAACAAGAGGTGGTGACCGTCGAACCGGCCATTAGTAGCAATGTCCGTTCCACTGTCTTCCAGGAGCAAGATGCGCTGTTGATGCGATACAGCCAGTTGACAGATAAAGAACAAGTCATACGTGACGTCAAAACGATCTTCGGTGGTTTCCCCATTCTGGAATTTCTCGTCGACACGGCGACCAAGTTGGTGAGTACCATGGCTTCCTCTGAAGACCTTAAGGAGATCCTTCGCTGGCAAGAGCGCAAAATGGTGAAACGAGTCGGAGACCAAGTTTTCGGGCTAGAGGCCCACTACAAAGTCAAGGTATTGGAGGAGACCAAGGGAACTTTTATCAAATCCAAAGATACTGTGTTGTTGATTGCCTACAAGTGTATTGCACACGCAATGGATCTTAATCCAGCAGAGTTTCCGGATGAAGAAATGTACAAGAAACTGACTTTCTAAGTTTTCCAAAGGTTCCTTCCCGGGATCTACAGGAAATTCTTACGTCATATAAGATGTAACTGGTTTCTTTTCTGGCTTATTTCACCGCGAGTACTATCCGGTAGATTGGGTTTGTGGATTTAGTTTCTATCTTCAAGTGTATAGTAAGAAACTTAGTAATCGCCTCACACTGATGTTCAGTACTGTTTGCGAAATTGGTTCAGCCATTTGCATGTCGATTATTTTAGTATACTTTTAGTGAGCTCACAAATAAAGTCTCTCAGTTGTTGATGGTTATTTCAATATTTACGCCCCCAAACAAACTACGAAGCTCGATCAGATAACCATCCTCAGTCAGCTGATTTCTTAGAATTAACTGTAACTTCCTTGTAGATAAGATGGTGGTATTGTTTACCCCCAGCGATACCTCTTGTTACAACAGCGCTGTGCACAAACTTAGCATCGGTATGCCTTGTTATAGTAATGTTTTGTTACCGCTTTTTCTCAGTAAACGTCATCTTGTAAATGCATTGCCAGATGCAATGTCTCAATCCTTGAGTTCGTATATCAATCGGTGATTAAGCTTTCTAAGAATGTTCTCGCTCGAACTATAGCAGAGGGATAAATGTCGTCAAGTATTCCTTTGTAATCACTGTTTGTGAACGAGTGGCAAATTTTATCTTGCTTTGAACTTAATTCATAATCCAATCGTGAAGCTCTTTCGCCAAATCTGCCATTTTTGGCATACCGTGCATCCCTGGACATAAGTGCTCTTTTCTTTGCCATCATCCTTCAGTTCCTTCGTCAGACATCACAGATATGGTGAATGAGATGTCTGTCCGCGTGATTTATGGTTGGATTTCGATGAACATACCTTTTACTTTGACAATCAGCTTTACGGATACGATAGCAAACAGCAGAGGCTATGATGATGGCGTTGGCTCCTTTAGGATACACGCCTTTCTTATGTGTACCATAATGCTCATCGATGAAGAACTTCTTCATAATTTCGTTGTAAGTAATGGAATTTTGACTTTTCCCTTCGTGGGCCAAGCTTTCCACTTAGCTCCGCCGTAAAAGAGGAAAAATGTTTTAAATTACCCTATTGACTGTGGTTAAGTATAATAACAGGCACGATAATTCGAAAACTGAAAGTTAATAACTGTTACTGAATAAGTAAGATTTCTACATGATATTTAGCAATTACTGAATGAGGCTGAGTAGGATATGAAGAATTCTGCAGATCAAGGAGGGTGTTGTTGGAATTTATTTGTAAGCACAAGCTTAGAAAAACCAACAGGTCACAGATATCTAACAAATCACAATAGTTTTTTTAATGCAAAATCACTCTCACCGGGCGAATTTCTCTCTGTCAACCTCATGCTCATGCAACCGGTCCGAACCGGTTTTTACAAACAGTACTTCCTGTACGCGCCACATTCCGTTTCCCACACCCTCCCCTATTCATCACTGAAAGACAAATGAATACCGGTACAAGTACATACAAACGTAATATCAACAAAGTTCAAACAATGTTCAAAGTAGGCAAATGAACAGTTCCTCGGCAGTTCAGTCATCATCCATCAAAGGTTCCTGAATGCGCAAGTAGCCGCGAAAATTCCAAAATATTTGATTTTTACTGACATGTACTCTGTGTAAAGTACTCATTTACTCTTTACGTAAACTTGTATTTTTGATAGGAGGGCATCAATACAAGCCAATCGGAATAATATAATAATCTCAAGAAAAAGTTATAAGTCCGGCAACTAGTTGATTATGCTCATCGCGCCTTCCCGCTCGAATGTTTAATGATTGAAGCTTGTTCCGCTTGGGTTAAAAAAATAAATGAGCTCTTTCAAGATTCAGTGATGTTCACTGAAGAAAATTGATTTTGCAGCTAGAGTGACGTGAAAGCTTAATTGATACTTAAGCTGAACGATAAGTGACGACGAACGTACAGTATTTGATTTCTCGAGAAAAACTAGCCACTGAACTACTGAACCTTTCTCGTCTGACTTTGCTCGGCACAAGCGACGGTCTATTAAACGTTTTACTAATGACAACAACGTAGCTCTTGTCACTCATAGCAACAAGTCTATTGTCCCAGCCTACGTCATTGTACCATAAAAGGAACTAGTCGCGCCCTTTGTTCAATGACCCTGTCCCCAGAGTTTCGTAGAAACTGCTGTTGTGTTCTTGTCCATTGAAAACATTTTAGTCAACCATGGGTTCGTCTTCGTCCAAAGAAACCCCGGAAGACATGGTCATATACGTAGAAAGTGATGAAAGCAAAAGAATAAGACTTCTCGGTCGGCTCGAAAATCAACTTGAGGAGCTCAAACAAGAGGTGGTGACGGTCGAACCGGCCATTAGTAGCAATGTCCGTTCCACTGTCTTCCAGGAGCAAGATGCGCTGTTGATGCGATACAGCCAGTTGACAGATAAAGAACAAGTCATACGTGACGTCAAAACGATCTTCGGTGGTTTCCCCATTCTGGAATTTCTCGTCGACACGGCGACCAAGTTGGTGAGTACCATGGCTTCCTCTGAAGACCTTAAGGAGATCCTTCGCTGGCAAGAGCGCAAAATGGTGAAACGAGTCGGAGACCAAGTTTTCGGGCTAGAGGCCCACTACAAAGTCAAGGTATTGGAGGAGACCAAGGGAACTTTTATCAAATCCAAAGATACTGTGGTGTTGATTGCCTACAAGTGTATTGCACACGCAATGAATCTTAATCCAGCAGAGTTTCCGGATGAAGAAATGTACAAGAAACTGACTTTCTAAGTTTTCCAAAGGTTCCTTCCCGGGATCTACAGGAAATTCTTACGTCATATAAGATGTAACTGGTTTCTTTTCTGGCTTATTTCACCGCGAGTACTATCCGGTAGATTGGGTTTGTGGATTTAGTTTCTATCTTCAAGTGTACAGTAAGAAACTTAGTAATCGCCTCACACTGATGTTCAGTAGTGTTTGCGAAATTTGTTCAGCCATTTGCATGTCGATTATTTTAGTATACTTTTAGTGAGCTCACAAATAAAGTCTCTCAGTTGTTGATGGTTATTTCAATATTTACGCCCCCAAACAAACTACGAAGCTCGATCAGATAACCATCCTCAGTCAGCTGATTTCTTAGAATTAACTGTAACTTCCTTGTAGATAAGATGGTGGTATTGTTTACCCCCAGCGATACCTCTTGTTACAACAGCGCTGTGCACAAACTCAGCATCGATATGCCTTGTTATAGTAATGTTTTGTTACCGCTTTTTCTCAGTAAACGTCATCTTGTAAATACATTGCCAGATGCAATGTCTCATTCCTTGAGTTCGTATATCAATCGGTGATTAAGCTGTCTAAGAATGTTCTCGCTCGAACTACAACAGAGGGATAAATGTCGTCAAGTATTCCTTTGTAATCACTGTTTGTGAACGAGTGGCAAATTTTATCTTGCTTTGAACTCATAATCCAATCGTGAAGCTCTTTCGCCAAACCTGCCAATTTTGTCATTGCGTGCATCTCTGGACATAAGTGCTCTTTGCCATCATCCTTCAGTTCCTTCGTCAGTCATTACAGAGAGATGGATAGATAGATAGATAGATAGATAGATAGATAGATAGATAGATAAATCGTTTGTTAAAAAAGAAACACCTTGCAGTCCGAAGACTGAATTACGTGTATAATATACAAGATATAGTTAAAATGGTTTTAAAAAAAAACTATAATAATAAAAATGTACAAATCTAATAAAAACATTTCACTTGGGATAACCTTGTGTTAAGGAAATATACATACTTAAACAAATTTATTTACATTCTTAGGCTATGGCTAACAATAAAAGATTTTTTAAGACGATCAGTCTTGCACACTGGCACGTTAAACTTTCTATTGATGCGCAGATATGCTGATATGTTAAATGAGATGTCTGTCCGCGTGATTTATGGTTGGATTTCGATGAACATACCTTTTACTTTGACAATCAGCTTTACGGATACGATAGCAAACAGCAGAGGCTATGATGATGGCGTTGGCTCCTTTAGGATACACGCCTTTCTTATGTGTACCATAATGCTCATCGATGAAGAACTTCTTCATAATTTCGTTGTAAGTAATGGAATTTTGACTTTTCCCTTCGTGGGCCAAGCTTTCCACT
Organism: Montipora capitata; assembly: GCA_949126865.1. Classification (NCBI taxonomy): domain Eukaryota; kingdom Metazoa; phylum Cnidaria; class Anthozoa; order Scleractinia; family Acroporidae; genus Montipora; species Montipora capitata. The sequence goes on from OX421446.1 coordinate 59,511,995, forward strand.
TAGTTCCGCCGTAAAAGAGGAAAAATGTTTTAAATTACCCTGTTGACTGTGGTTAAGTATAATAACAGGCACGATAATTCGAAAACTGAAAGTTAATAACTGTTACTGAATAAGTAAGATTTCTACATGATATTTAGCAATTACTGAATAAGGCTGAGTAGGATATGAAGAATTCTGCAGATCAAGGAGGGTGTTGTTGGAATTTATTTGTAAGCACAAGCTTAGAAAAACCAACAGGTCACAGATATCTAACAAATCTCAATAGTTTTTTTAATGCAAAATCACTCTCACCGAGCGAATTTCTCTCTGTCAACCTCATGCTCATGCAACCGGTCCGAACCGGTTTATACAAACAGTACTTTCTGTACGCGCCACATTCCGTTTCCCACACCCTCCCCTATTCATCACTGAAAGACAAATGAATACCGGTACAAGTACATACAAACGTAATATCAACAAAGTTCAAACAATGTTCAAAGTAGGCAAATGAACAGTTCCTCAGCAGTTCGGTCATCATCCATCAAAGCTTCCTGAATGCGCAACTGCGCCGCGGTTGAGGCAGCCCTTCTTGGCCTAAATGTTGGCGCATCTGCGTTTAGCTGAACTTGCGGTTCCTTTGGTCGATCACATTGCAATTTGAGGGGGTATAACTGTAGCACCGCACGCTCTAGTGTTGACTTCCCCTACCAGCACGAAGCTTGGCCGCTCTTACCAGCCCTCTCTTCCTTCAATAAGCTCTTTGACCACACCCAGCTTCCACTTATTCCGGTCACTGTCATCTCCTCTGATTATGACAACATCACCAGGTTTCAGAGTAAGGGTTTTGCTCTGGTGTTTTAGGTTATGTCGCTCTCGCAGACCTCTAGAATATTCTGTAGACCACCGTTTCCAAATAATCTGCTTACAACGTCGAAGGTGTTTGGCTCTCTTCCTTAGATCGTGTTCATCAATATGATGGGCGTCAAGATCTGGTAATACGTTGGACTTTGGGTACAGTAGAGAGTTGGGTGTCAGAACTGAAAGTTGGTGGTCATTTTCAACATAGCTCTGGGGCCTTCCATTGAGAGCCACTTCTACATCTGTTATTATCTGGCTCAGTTCCCGCCAGTTAAGGGACCCACGGCTGATGCTCTTCTGTAACGCTTGCTTCACTAAGCCAATGAGGCACTCAAACTGACCGCCCCACCGCGGGGCTCGACTGAGGTTGAATTGCCAAGTAATGTCACGCCTGGCAAGGAAATCATGGAAACACTCATCCTTCATAACTTTCTGCAACCATTTAGCAGCTCCAAGAAAGCTTCGGCCATTGTCAGAATAAACCTTGCGGGGCCTTCCTCGCCTTGCGATGAACCTCTTGAAGCTCCAGATGAAATCTTGCGTCTCAAGGGTTGGTAGTCGCTCAAGGTGTATTGCACGGGTAAGACTGCAGGAATACAGAAGCAAGTAGGCTTTCCCTTGCTTCTTAGAGACTTTGCAAGTCAAAGGGCCAGCATAGTCAACACCAATCACCTGCAGTGAAAGGGGGTTGTCCCTTCTGTTCTGTGTTCCGGAAGAGGGGCTACATGTGGCGCAGCACAGGCCACAGTATGGAAACGTCTGCAGTGGGAACAAGCTCTCAGTCGCGGTATCCAGTACTGATCTCGCACATTCGTCATGGTCAGACTAACACCACCATGCAGTGTAGCAAGGTGAGCTTCTTCAACTATCTTCTTGCCATAAATGCTTTCGTCCGGCAGGTAAAATGGATAATGATCCTGGATACGACCCCTGCATTTAAGCACGCAGTCAGCATTAGACTGCAGGTTTAAGCGCCGTCTGTCTTCTTCAAAGGTATTTATTTCCTTTACTCGCCTCTTTTCTCCCAAAATGTCTTCTGCCTATGTATCTCCAATGTGGTCAATGGCCCTCATAGCCTCTCCCCAGCACGATGAGACGCATTATAAAGGAAACTGTTGATCCATGCACCCATTCTCAGCACACGGCATAAGGACGATCCGAGAAGAAGAGTATCCATCTCATCATTTTCTTCTTTAGCCAGTGAAAACACTTGTTTCATGGGCTTCATCTCAGCAGCAGCCTCCTGTGACACCTTGGTTACAATTCTGGGTAGCCACTGTAACGGGTCACTGAGCTGTATTGGTCCCTTCCATCAAAGGGTATTTCCTTTCGTCACTAGCCCTTCTCTACTGGCGAGGTCCGCCAGGTTTTCGCCAAATGGGACGTGCCTCCACTCAACAGCCTCATGTTCTTTGATCTTACGGATTCGATTTCCGACAAACTGTTTGAAATCTCCCCCTTTCAGTATCCAGTGCAGAGCTACTGAGCTGTCTAGCCAAGCAGTCATCGAGGTCTCTTGGAGACGAACCAATGCGTCTGACACATTCTTGATTAAATTAACTGCAATGTGGCCAGTTCCAACCTAGGAATGGTTACTCCTTGTTTAGCAAGGCGACGTCTGGCTGCAACAAGACCTTGTGTTATGCAGGACCCTTGTTTCACCACAGCATAGACCACCGCAGCTACTCCTCGTCCACTCGCATCACCAAATGCATGAAGCGAGATCTCTTCAATTTGCTTCCCTGCTATTACCAGGGCTCCAGGCACATCTAACAATCGGGGAAGATTCTGCTCCCACATCTGATATCTAACTGCAAGTTCCTCAGGAAGCTTGTCATCCCAGGCACACTGAGCATCACAAGCCTCTCGATACAATTTTTTCTGTACAGGGTAACTGGAGAGGCAAACCCGAGGAGGTCATAGATCTTGGCGACTTTACTAAGGATACCCCTCTTAGTGGGAACTGACAACTCCGCAGGGAATTCTACACCAATTGTATCGCAGTCCTTATCCTATTTCAAGCCAAGTAGACTGCAATAGCCACCGCATGAAACCTGCCACGTACAATCCCTTTCCACAGCTGATTTTGGAGTGGAAGGCCAACATTAAGACACTCGTTAAGGGGTGGTGCAGTAGGCTTGGCACGTACATAGGCATCATACACTATACGCATCTTGGTGGTCGCTGCGTTCTCCCTAATAGTGGATGTTAGCATCGACAACGAGTACGAGTACGAGAACGAGATCAGCGATTTTGCGTATTGCACATCCGTTCTGCGCATCTCCACGTGTTCAAGTCGTCCTTTCAAGCTGCACTACGACGAGTTCTCACCAAAAACTCGAAGTGGGTAGAACGACTGGAAAGAGCTGGTTTTCGAAGGTAAATTCCGATCGTTTAATGCAGTTTCTTTTTGTTTCTAGCCTCTCTTTATCATCTTGAACATTCCTTATATTATGTTTTATGTAAAATACTGCTTTTAAAGTCGAGAAAAAGCAACCTAAAGCGATATTTCCTACACAGAGTAAATTTGCATTTACCAGGGAAAGTTTCACGTCTCTCCACAGCCCTCACAGGCTCACGAAATAACCCCGAAAATTGCCATTATTTGGTCGAAAATATCCCAACAGTCGAAGATATCAATGAAGAATACTTACTTCTTTATCCAGTGTGGTTGTTGTGTTGAATTTGATGGGTTTTAGCGTGTTTTAAGACCGCGACTAACCATCCTTCGAGTTACCTCGAAAAATCGATTTTCCTTTGAAAACTGGAGGATGGACCGTCGGGCTCTCAAAACACGCTAATACTCATCAAATTCAACACAAGAACCACACTGGATAAGGAGCTAAGTATTCTTCATTCACATCTTCTTCTGTTGGGATATTTTTCGCCACATAATGACAATTTTGGGGTTATTTCGTGAGGCCTGTGGTCTCTCTCGATAGCTTTGTAGCATGCCAGATAACTCATTTACTCCTTTTTTCCAGGATTCTATCAAGATGGCCGAAGCAGAGATGTAAGTGGACCAAAGAGTACTTGTTTTTCTTTATATGAGTATTATTCTGTCTAATTTAGGTTGTTTATAAGGTGCGTGAAGTGCATTAAAAACTCCATGATTTAAGTTTAATATGGCTTAAGTAAACTTTAAACTTTATTTATGCTTACTCGACTGGCATCAAGTTTTCACTTTGTTGAGTTGAAATTTGTCTGCAGAATCGAATGATGCATTGAGTTAAACTCTAGAATAACTGAGTTCAGGTTCAACTGTATTTAATTCTTTTTTTTTTGCGAGAGAAGGATTAAGAAAAATAATCCACATCATTTTTGATTCAAGTATTTTCATGAAAAAATTGCACTGGCATAAAGGGAATTCATACTCTAATAGCCCACTTTTTAGAATAAACTTTGCAAACTCTGTAGTTTATGCCCAACCTTGGGATGATGTCTACTGTTTTAGACTCAATTTTTATCTAACATACTTCAATATCCATGAGATGTAACTATTTCATATGCAGGTCTCCCATCATGCAGCTACAAGCTGCCTATTTTTCATGAAGCTCTCGTGAAACAGAAACAGGGCCTGGCTAACAACCTAGTTGTGAAAGGGAGTACATTTTTTAAAAAAAACTTCAAAAGGTGGCTCATTCAATATAAGTTGGTTTTGGTAACTGGGGTTTGGAATGCAAGCCATTTATGATCACGCATTGAACTTAACAACAAATAATAAGTCCATCCCAACTTGTGGAAATTGTGGAGTCTACCAAAACTATTAACACGTGATAGTTTGGGTTGGAAACAAATGAAGTCATTTAGTTTAACCTACCAAAAGGACCAAACATTCGCACTATTATGCCATTTGCAGCTAAGACTTGCTCAAGTTTGAGGCTATTTACTCTCTTGTGTCCATTGTAGAATATGTGTTGACCCTGAGAAGGTCTGCAGATAGGCCTGACCTGTAGCAAACCAAAAACCTCAAAACAAAATAATCTTTTTATGTTTTCACTGATAAATTTTAGCTTTGAAAAAGCTCTAATAACCCCTGGGGGCATCATATTTTAATTATGTTGTGGCACTCTTAAAAGCTCAAGAGTAAAATCAGTTCTTTAAAAAATATTTTGTTCCCTTCCATGGTAGCTCGGTCTCGTAGCACCCCTCCCAACTGCGCTAAGGCTGTTCAACAAACTCTTCATGTACAACACTTTGGTCTCCACTGACACTATCCTGAAGCCCCAGGACATCCAAACGACGCAACTGTTCGTTCGTAGTCGCTGCTTACAGCCTGAACAAGGAAGATGTTACCCTTCCCAGATTCTCCGCCGCTTTTCATAATTACCCACCCGAATTTCGTTTGTTCATCAACTGCCTCACCAATCTTTCCCACTCGCTGATAGCCAGCCATCTTGATCTTAGTGTATTCTCCAGCACCAAGTATAATATGAATAGGTAACTCCTTCTTGGTTGCTGTTTCTTCTATATGAACTCCTTTGAGGTGGGGGTACTTGGCCTGAACCTCAGGGTAATTTGGGTTCTCCACAGTTAGAATTTCCCTGTGGTCAATCTTTGTCACAGATACTGGAAGCATAGTTTTATTGTTAGTATCACTGATGTCAACATCATATATCTCAACATTCTAAGTGACAAGTCCCACGATAGTCTTGAGACTCCGCGGTACTGTTTCCGCAGGCTTGAGGTTCCACGAGATAGGATGAGATGTAAGAGTTAGAGGACCCAGTGTCCAGTAGAGCACGACACATTATGTTATTCACCTTGACAATCACAACTGGGTTACACACGCCTTCATCTTGGTGGTCATCGCTGATCCACTCTAAGAAACACTGTCACAAATTGATGTGTGATGTTTTCTCTTGCACTTAGCACAAGTGCTTCGGCTTTTGCATTTGTCAGCTCTGTGCTTCCCACCAGTACAATTGAAACACAGTTTGTTGTCCACCAGAAACCTTTTCATCTCTGTCACTGTCAACAGTGTAGCACTGACTTGTGGCTTGGATCACTGCAATACACACACCCATAGGGGGCAGGTGAGTACCCTTGAGCTTGGAAACTTTTCTGTTGCTTGTGACCTTGGGTGGATGGTTCGCTAGGGTGTATTTCAGTCCACTACTGCAACGCAACCACAAGCTAAGGGAATCCCCAGCTCTGCCAGCCTGGCTTTCCTCGCACTAGATCGGCCTTGATCCCGGGCAATTTATCAAGCACTCCTCTCACCATTGACCAGCATTCTGTTGTTTTCCCCAGTGTCTCAAGCTATTGCACATTAAACTGAAGTGTCCTGTAGAAATTATAGATCTTCGCTGGGTTCGATCCAAAGATAGTTGGAAGTCTTTGAATGTTCTCTACATAGGCGTTTATGATCTCACTGGTCTTTCCATAGGTAGATTTTAGGATATTTTTCGCACGCTCATACCCTTCAGACGTGAGTGGCAATCCATCGATCGCCAACCGAGCCTTTGGTTCAATCATTTCTTTCAAGTACGAAAATTTTGTAACAGCTGGTAGGTCCGCAGAATCCACTTGCACTTCGAAAGTATTCCAGAACGACAACCAGTTTTCCAGCTTCCCATTAAACTTTGTCAACACAAGCTTCGGTAGCTTGACTTGGGTTTTGGTCACTTTTGTTGCACCGTGGTCATTCTGGTATTTCGCTTTCAACTCGAGCTGTTCCTTCTCAAATTCCAACTGTTCCTGTCTCTGCCGAGCCACTAATGTTTGCTCTTTCTGAATCTGGTCGGCCTCATATCTGTTCTCGATTTCCTTTGTGTGGGCTGCCAGCGTCACTATATCATCGTCTAATTATTCGAGTTTGACTTCAATTTGTTCGGTAAACGTATCGCTCATAATATCGGTGTCTCACCTTCTACGAGCCTCTGCTCAGTAACTTGTAGTTTGAGATTGTCGATAGCCTTGTAAATCGTTTCCAAAGTCACGGTCTCCCTTTGGCGCTTCATCCTGTCAATTCGTCCGCTTTCGATTGCGTCCTTGGTTTTTGTCCTCATCAATTTCACGATCTCCAGTTTCGAATTTAGCTGCTTCACATTTGCTTGTAAATCCGCCGTGTTTTGGAACGAGTCCCACCAGGGGTGCCAGATGTTGGAATTTATTTGTAAACAACAGCTTAAAAAACCAACAGGTCACAGATATCTAACAAGTCACAACAGTTTTTTAATGCAAAATCACTCTCACCGAGCGAATTTCTCTCTCTCTGTCAACCACATGCTCACGCAACCGGTCTGAACCAGTTTTTACAAACAGTATGATAAAACGAAAATAATTCACTTACTGGAAAATTATAGACAAACGATCGACGTTTCGGCCATATCACACGGCTTTCATCCCAGTTTTCGTCCTTGTCCAGGATCTTGACATCACTTAGATCGAACGAGTGCCCCGAGCTTCGTAAATGGTCATAGACGGCAGAATTCTGTGCCTTGATGGTACTAGGCCTTTTATGTTGTCCCATTCTCGAGCCCAGCGCCTGCTTGGTCTCTCCAACATAGGTTTCACTGCAGTTCTCCGAACTGCACCTTATTCCGTATACCACATGGGAGATCTTATCTTTACGGGGCTTGTCCTTGACATTTACCAACTTCTGCCTTAAGGTGTTACATGGCAGGAAAGTGGTGGAAAAACCGAAGGATCTGAAGACTGACTTCATAGCATCAGAGACACCGGTCACATAGGGGATAGTTATCCGGATGTTCCGCGATCCACTCGGTCCAGTCCTCTGTTCTTGTCCCTGTCGCTGATGGTCGCGTTGCGAAGAACTTGATGCTTTCTGGAAGGCCCAGCTTGGGTAGCCGCAAAGATTCATTGCCTTCCTGATGTGTTCCTTCTCTTTATCTACTTCGTCCGGATGGCTGATTAGGGTATTGGCTCTATGTTCAAGGGTGCGTATCACGCCTAGCTTGTGTATAAGGGGGTGATGAGAACTGAACTGGAGGTATTGATCCGTGTGTGTTGGCTTGCGATAAACGCTGGTAGAAAGAGATCCGTCGCTGCTGATTTTCACCAGGCAGTCCAGGAATTGTAACAGGTTGTTGGTACACTGCTCCTGTGTAAATTTGATGTTGACGTCCTGACTGTTCAAGTGGTCAAGGAATTTGCTGGTTTCATTTTTCTCTAAAATGACGAAAGTGTCGTCTACGTAAGGAAGCCAAAGCCTTGGTCTCACACCATTGTAACAACCAAGTGCTCTCTCTTCAAACACCTCCATGCACAGATTGGCGACAATAGGAGAATCGGAGCCGTGAATTTGCTTGTAGAATGTCCCTTTGAATGAAAAATATGTCGTAGTAAGGCAGATGTCCACCGACTCAACTACTTCCTCTATTCTCAGGCACGCGCGTTCAGCAAGGGTTTCATCCTTTTCCAGCCTTTGGCGGATCGCCGTGATCGCCTCATCCGGTGGAATACTAGTAAAGAGTGCAGAGACGTCATACGATGTTATTGTTTCCTCGGCGGTAAGTTTGATCTTCCTGATCTTGTCAACAAAGGCTTGAGTGTTCTTAAGGTGATGCGAAGAAAAGCCTACCGAAGGACGAAGGATTTAAGCAGCATGCTTCGCTAAGTTGTACGTGACCGAACCAATGCTGCTGACTATCGGCCGGAGTGGAATGGGTTTCTGGCTTGTGTATTTTAGGGAGGCCACAGAATGCCGGAACAGATGGCTCTGAGGGAGGATCTAACTTCCTTTAAAGGTCGACCTTAATGGTGCCCTCGGTGTAAATTTTGTCGGTGAAGGCGCAAACCTTCTTCCTAAACCCGTTGGTTGGATTATAACCGAGCGGTTTATAGGTTTTCTTATCATCAAGGAGAGATTTGCATTTCTGATCGAAGTCTTCACGGTTGAGCACTACAAGGCACCTGTCTTTGTCCGCTGGAACAACGACCTCATTCTCGTTCTTTGTCAATCCATCTAAGGCTTCTCTTTCATCTTTGTTGAGATTCATTAACCGCGCTTTGTTCTTACAAAGGGTGTCACAAACTTTGCTTCTTAACAATTCAGATTTGGCTTCATTCAAACTTGACAAACAAATCGCATTTTCCGTCGCAGTAATAAAATCGACCACAAGTAATCTATTCGGAGTCACCGCAAGGTTGCTTCCTTTTGCCAGTACTGATATTTCAGAATCCGACAGCGGATGATCGGACAAATTCTTGACCCATTTAGCGGTCTCAGGGCCTGTCAAATAGTTTTTCGTCTGGCGCCAATCTTTGTCCAAATCCGCTCTTGATTGATGTCTTAACTTGTCAAACTTCTTTATCTGTCGGTTCTTCACTAGCAGGTGTTGGGACAACTGGATGTTTCCGACGAACTCCGTAACTCTTCGTAGAGAGTCAATTGCTACCGTATCAGATAAGCGTGCTCTTAGCTCATCCTGATTACGCTTCAGAAGGCCGATTTTATAATTCACTTGCCGAACTCTTACATTGAATAACTTTCTCTCGGCATTTTCCAGGATCTTCTTTACCCTAGATATATATCAGGGAATTGGGCTCCTCAGCTTAACACTGTTGTGTGACCCAAGCTGACTCGGCAGATTCCTGGTGAAGGCCGTGTGATATGGCCGAAACTTCGACCGTTCGTCTATCATTTTCCAGTAAGTGAATTATTCTCGTTTTATCATACTCTCAACTGGATGACTGATACAATTCATTGTCATTTACAAACAGTACTTCGTGTACGCGTCACATTCCGTTTCCCACAGTGTTATTGGGTAATATTTACTAATATTTTCTTCGCTCAAATTTGTAAACCTACTCGCAGCCATTTCGCTCTTTGTTTTGCTGCTCACCAAAAATTACACAACCTCGTCCCCAGGTTTTCTCGGTCAACGGTTCAATTGCCTAATTTCATACCGTGGAAGCTTGTCCGGTTTTGCCGGACGGAAGTGCACTTCAGTTTGTAGATGGCGACTTGTACGAAAACTTGACATAGGAATTGTGGCAGTTCTTCGTGTACGAATAACTACAGAGCTAAAGGAATAACGTACTACACTTTGCCCAGTGATCCTGAGCTTCAAAAAGGACATAGGAAGGTTCTTATAAACGAAAATATTAACTGGAGAAAACATGTTATATGCAGCGCTCACTGGAGCTCGGGAAAACGAAAGGACAAGAATCATTTGCCAGACACAACTTGCACGAAAGAATATGCCCCTAATCTGGAAAAAAAAGCACTCCGTAAAACTATCCAGGGAATCAAAAAGGAAAATTGACTGTACAAAAACGGTTCTTACATTAATTTTTGTAATCAAGTGAAGTTATGATCCTCGCAGTTATGAACGGGGTTTGAACCCGTGAACCCGTGACCCCGTGATACCGGTGCGACGCTCTAACTAACTGAGCTTTGAAGCCACTGACGTTGGGAGCTGGTCATTTCTGGGTTCTAATGTTCCCGTGAGGAATGAATCAACGATGAAATGATATATGAAATGGATCATATATATACTGCGGATATGAAAGCAAGTGAGGCTATGATACTCGCAGTTATGAACCAGCTCCCAACGTCAGTGGCTTCATAGCTTAGTTGGTTAGAGCACCGCACCGGTATCGCGAGGTCGCAAGTTCAAACCCCGTTGAAGTCCTGAATTTTTCAGGCTTCTTTACGCAATTGCAAAAATTGCGTTCATAACTGCGAGGATCATAGCTTCACTTGATTTCATACCCATGTATCATATATGATCCATTTCAAATATCATTTCATCATTAATTTTTGTACTTACGTATATAATTCATATTTCAGTCAGTCCGTAAACGTTACGATAATAGACACGCAGGCACGGTTCCCGATGACCTTCGCGATTGCTTTAAGGCCAAGATTAAAAAAATGCCAGAACAAGTTTGATTGTCTCGTTAACGAGATGTTACTCATTAAAGAATTACGACCGTGTTTAAATGTACAATCAGACTCAATCCTCGCTAAGGTCTTTGTGTAACTTATGAAAATTAAAGACTCTGAACTCTTAGGATGCGTTCGATTCACCGTTACCCTTCGAGCGGTTGGTTTCTCCTACGCTTCCCGAGAAAGAAACCACTGCGAGCAACCGTTTGATTTTCCATCGAGCATGTGCGAAGTACGTCAAAACCCACGTGATGTATTTGACATCACTTCGTCTTATTTCGCGGGAAATTACTACACAGCAGGCTCGCCCAAACGCAGCAGTTACGTAGCTAAAAACACGCGCAAGCGCCAAAACAAGTTTCCTAACTCGTTTTGCCGGTTCAAATTTAATTTATTCGTCCTTGTTGCTGGACGGCGGCTCACTGAAAGAAATTAACGGTTGCTCGCAGTGGTTTTTCTCTCGGGAAGCGTAGGAGAAACCAACTGCTCGCATAGTAATTCACCGTATTCCGGAATAGAAATACATGGAATATAAGTTGGAAATTCTTCGTTTTTACGGCGATTCACGTTAAAATTGTCAAACATCGGCTAAATGCTATTTTAAACATATTTTTATTATCCTTGCCGCTTCGAAACGCGCCAAACATACGGTTTTAATCATCACGCCACGTATTCTTATTCCGGAATAGGGTCAATCGAACGCACCCTTAGTTACTCTTGAAATCACATATTTAATTTAGTTTCCCTTGACAATGGCGCCAAGATGTCGCCGGACGTCGGACTCTTTTATCGTTAGTTTTTGCCTGTATATGTTTATCTAAATAACTGTTGATTAGGATTCATATTTGATTCTTAAATGCATAATATGCTGGTAATTTACTTATTTGCTAAATTTCAGCATAGTTAATAGAGGGGACTGGTTTTGAAGCTCGGAAAACATCACAGGAGCAAACAAAGATGGCAAGATTTAGGTTGGAAAGTCCACGGCAGAGCAAAATCGTTTGTTTTGCGCTCATACACTATGCATGAATTACGTAGCCAACACGTTTCTATTGGTTAGTTCCTCAGTTTGGAGAAGCGATTTAGTTTTTTGAACAATTTGAGCAATTGGGATTCGAATCCAGTTGAAGCCGCTTGAATTCCTCAGGCGTCGATAAGAGATAATTGCTCAAATTCTTCAGATTAGTGCGAGGACCACGTCTATCTTTTATGTATTTCAACTTTTTGTAACTATTAGCATAAACGATGATGAGTGCTGACCGTGGTCTTCATTTCTCGTAGAAAATGAATGCGAAAACTGGAATTTGTAGCTGGTTTATGTTCATGCTGTCATTTCCAAGAACACAGCCCTTGAGCAAGGCACAAAAGTTTACTCAGTGGTCTGCCGTCTTCGCTTACTGCGGGAGTGGCTTAAGCCTTCTCGTCTGTCCCCAACTCTGGGAGGTCATTCTGCAGCTGGAATCCTCTGGCCGTTCTGAGGAATATCTTCGTCTTACGGGGCTTGGTGTACTTGGAATTGGCTTTATTCTTGTCATCTCAGCACGGTCCAATCTGCAGGGTCCCTCCCACGTCACTATATTCTAGGGTCCATTGTTGAACGGCTTTTGTACGTTAACGGAATCCTGCTTATGATGATCTTAAGGAACATGGTCCCACTATCT
>OX421446.1:59529351-59531851 GCA_949126865.1 Montipora capitata
AATGGTAAATAAATAAATAAATAAATACATTCGCGTCTTTTGATCTAAAACGATACGTTACATCATATCCCAAACTTACGTTACCATTTCCGAACTTTGAGAATCAAGAACTCTTTTAGGGATTCCATAAACCCCACTAAGCCGTCATCTTTCCCCATTGGCACTTTACTGATAGGAAAATGTCGCGTTTCAGTACGTTTTAATACCCAGGGGCATTTAGTTTCGAAGCTACAAGATGAGGGCGCATTGGAATTTCATGTCATTATATTCAGTCTGGGCGAATGAGGGCGCACTGGATGTAATTGTTAAGGTCTTATACCAAAAACTGCTCAAAAAGACACGGCACATCCTACATAAAAACAACACAGTTTAACTCGACTCATCCAGAAACGAAAAAGGAAAACCATAACAGGTATTTGCAACTTAAGATAATATATGGATTTAGCCAAGCTTAAAAGCGGAGCTCCCGTTTCTAGCCCCAGAAAACAGTATAGTGTATATGGAAATAATTATGCTTCTGCATGAAATACAAAATTAATCGTCATTAGTGTATACAGTTTACAGTGATCAAACACCTCTGAGCTGACAGCAGTAAACTAGCAAGCCTTGCAAACAGTAGGGAGTGGCTATTCGTGCGGGACCTGTACACCGACCTATCATTTGCTATTCATACCGGAGTCTTCTTAGAATGATAAATACAGGTTCTAACCCTAACCTTGAACGACATAGCCACGCAGTAAGTGAAAGCGAACCGTTTAAAAATGGGTGCTTAGATTTAAATACTGTTTATCAGCGCCATTTGAAATGTGTGCTTAGACTTAAATGCGAGAAACACAAGGCAGGCCAGTGACATCGAACGAAGAAGCTATTTCGTGAAATTAAAACTGGCATCACTGTCGTTGTTTGACAGCTGAACTGTATATAAAAAAATAAAAGACGAGGTAAGACTTTCCGAGTGTTATTGAGCCTGTAATAATCATTCCAAGGAGACTCCCGTATTAATAGCAAATATAGGTCGGTCTACCGGTCCCGTATGAATAGCCACTTTGCAAACAATAACCGACAATGTTAATCAACAACTGAACTGAAATTACATGCACAGTTATCTCTTTCACAAAATTTTCCGTTTGACTGATAATATTTATATCTTCTCCGTTCCGTTTTAGAACAACAGCAGAAATCACTATTTGAAAGGTCAAACTAAAACGTAGTAATTCGCTTACTCGACTGCAATTTCACAGTCAAACAAAGCAGCTCACGACTGGACATCCATTTCACACAAAAAACCTATAAATCGAAAGGTATTAATTTAGTGAGACAGTCGCCGCAGTAGTGATGAATTCAGTCCCAAAACAAGCGACCGTAGCCGGCCACAAAACCGCTTGACAAACAACACACCAACGATTGTTAGAACGCAATCGCTGTTGGAGATTTTGCCGAAAATCGCAGGCTCGAGCTTATGAAATCACTTTTCAAAGTCTTATCTGGCCAAAAAGAACCTAAACCGTCCCAAACATTGCTTACAAGTGCATACGTTGCAGATAAATGTACGGCAATCCAATGAATATAAATTCATACTGCGTCGATAGTTCGGTTATAATTACCCTCGTCCCAGAGGTTTTTCTTGAGCCGAGAGAGAGATGCGAAGCGGTAAAGAAGAGTCGTGAAGCAGCGAGAAGAGAAAAGCCTCTCGTTACCTTGGACTTGAACCTCACTTTCATGCAGAGGGCCAGCTGTCAAACGCGTCAAATTGATAATTACAAAAGGGACTTAGCAATCACGCATCCCCTCGGTATTACCAATCAAACGAACCAATCATATTGATTCGCGTGTTTGTGAAGATATCAACCAATCCGAGCCTGAGGGTCAGATCCTGACCCTGGCGTCTGCATGAACGTGAGATTCAGCTCCAAGGTAACCGGAGGTTTTTCTCTTCTCGCCCCTTCGCGACTTGTCTTCACCGCTACGCGGTTCTCCCACGGCTCAAGAAAAACCTCTGTAACCAGGGCAGGTTATAATATGTCTGACGAATAGGGAATCCCTAAAAGAGGGAATTACTAAAACAGGGAACCTCTAAAAGTGGGAATTATTAAAATAGGAAATCTAAAAAAGAGCAAATTACTAAAAGGGGAAATCCCTAAAAAGGAAAATTATTAAAAGGGGGAATCGTTAAAAGGGGAGTTGCTAAAAGGGGGAATCTCTAAAACGGGGAATTTCTAAAAGGGGGAATCTCTAACATCTTTTCAACTCCGAAGAAAGTGTGACAGTCATCAATCACCGGGCATGAAATTAATGGCTTTCAGGTAGCGCTACGTCAAAACATTAGGAAGTCTATCAGCAGTTGGTATTACACGGTTAACGTGTCTTAACATGAAAACCGCCTGTTCCGAAATCATCGGGACAGACAAACAGACAGACAGACAGACAGAAATCAAGAATTTTGCTAGCATACAGCACACAGGGATCGCAACCAAACACAGGAAGACCGTCAAGATTAGTG
>OX421446.1:59539351-59551851 GCA_949126865.1 Montipora capitata
TAGTTGCAATTTTTTTTATGTCAAATTATCATTAATCTAAGATTGTACGTTACATCGTATCCCGAAACTTACATTATCATTTCCAAACTTTGAGAATCAAGAAGTTTTTCAGGGATTCCATAAACCCCACTGAGTAGTCATACCCAGGGGAATTTAGTTTCGTAGCTACAGGATGAGGGCGCATTAGCCCAATTTCGATACATTAAAATTCAGTCTTAAACAAAAGGCATCACGGCGAGGCTCCGGGGAATAAACTCATACAAATCCTTATATTTATTCTTTATTGTCTCGAGCTGAATTTAAATATATCGAAATTGGTATATTGCTAAGGCCTTCTACAAAAACCTGCTAAAAAGACACGGCACATTCTACATAAAAACAACACAGATTAACTCGACTCATCCAGAAGAAAAAAGAGACAACAACGAGAGGTATGTGCAACTTAAGATGTTACACATGTGTGAATAATGTCGAAAAAAGAACTCGCAACGTTAGATTAAAACCAACTGGAAAGCTCAGTTGCCTAGTATGGTTGTTGAAATGTAGAAAAATTCGATAAAGATATATTTTCATGCCATAAAATCTCCTTTCAGACGAGTCCTGAGTTTGGTCACAATGCGCCTCTTCGAGAATACTGACTCAACATGGCCAGTAAAATGTAAATTCCCATTTGATAAAATATGTTCTCATTCGATAGAGTATGCACTTTCATTTCATGCGATAAATACACCTCATTGAATGGTTTAACATATGATACGCGCTGACATTTTTGCGAGTTGCGTAATATTTTTCCGAGCCTCGCCAAAGGGGCTAGAAAAAATAAGAGCGTTGTTTGATACTGGTGAAGAATGAGACCTGGCGTATCACGTATTATTTACTACCTATTCAAGGACTGTGAACTAGAACACCTGGTTGTTTTACTGAATGTGTTGGTGTTGCAATTGACGATGACTTGGACAGTGGGTGAAGAGAGGACCACGTTACGTTGACGATATTATTTGTTTCTGTCAATGCTACCAAGATCGAAAAATGAGAGAACATTTTTGCGTACGATGTAGTCAAGGTATTTGATTCTTTCCCAATTCTCGCTTTACAGTGCCATCCTCCCCCCCCCCCCCCCCCCACCCCTCCCGCCCAATAGCGAATCGATTTGACTAGTTTTAAAGTGGTAAGGCGCAGATATACCACTTAAGTGATCTGAAGTGAATATGATTTGTGTATGCAATGACTTGTAAACTGAATGTGACACATAATACGTTAATTAGTACTTTGCACTTAAATTATAGAATGGCCATCCTATGATTTGGATCAAAATAACAATTAGAATAACACCTGAACTCCATCGCGAATTAGAAAAAATTCCCAAATTATATACCGCAAAGTATACACCTAAATACTGTGTTTCAGTTTCCTTTTACCCTTACGAATCATTAACGTTAGAGCTGTTATTGTCAAGTGCAGAATACTAATTAACGTATTATGTGTCACATTCAGTTTACATGTTATTCCATACACAAATCATATTGACTTGAGATCACTTAAGTGGTATGTCTGCATCTAAGTAGCGTTGAAAGAATCACTTAAGCCTTTCAAGAGTGAATTTTCCACTATTTATTAGCTCCGTTTGTGTATATGATACTGTTATTTATGATGGTTTTTAAAGTGTAATGCAGTCCTTCATATTCAGTATTGAATGTAGGACTTTTAAAATGGTAAATAAATAAATAAATACATTCGCGTCTTTTGATCTAAAACGATACGTTACATCATATCCCAAACTTACATTACCATTTCCGAACTTTGAGAATCAAGAACTCTTTTAGGGATTCCATAAACCCCACTAAGCCGTCATCTTTCCCCATTGGCACTTTACTGATAGGAAAATGTCGCGTTTCAGTACGTTTTAATACCCAGGGGCATTTAGTTTCGAAGCTACAAGATGAGGGCGCATTGGAATTTCATGTCATTATATTCAGTCTGGGCGAATGAGGGCGCACTGGATGTAATTGTTAAGGTCTTATACCAAAAACTGCTCAAAAAGACACGGCACATCCTACATAAAAACAACACAGTTTAACTCGACTCATCCAGAAACGAAAAAGGAAAACCACAACAGGTATTTGCAACTTAAGATAATATATGGATTTAGCCAAGCTTAACAGCGGAGCTCCCGTTTCTAGCCCCAGAAAACAGTATAGTGTATATGGAAATAATTATGCTTCTGCATGAAATACAAAATTAATCGTCATTAGTGTATACAGTTTACAGTGATCAAACACCTCTGAGCTGACAGCAGTAAACTAGCAAGCCTTGCAAACAGTAGGGAGTGGCTATTCGTGCGGGACCTGTACACCGACCTATCATTTGCTATTCATACCGGAGTCTTCTTAGAATGATAAATACAGGTTCTAACCCTAACCTTGAACGACATAGCCACGCAGTAAGTGAAAGCGAACCGTTTAAAAATGGGTGCTTAGATTTAAATACTGTTTATCAGCGCCATTTGAAATGTGTGCTTAGACTTAAATGCGAGAAACACAAGGCAGGCCAGTGACATCGAACGAAGAAGCTATTTCGTGAAATTAAAACTGGCATCACTGTCGTTGTTTGACAGCTGAACTGTATATAAAAAAATAAAAGACGAGGTAAGACTTTCCGAGTGTTATTGAGCCTGTAATAATCATTCCAAGGAGACTCCCGTATTAATAGCAAATATAGGTCGGTCTACCGGTCCCGTATGAATAGCCACTTTGCAAACAATAACCGACAATGTTAATCAACAACTGAACTGAAATTACATGCACAGTTATCTCTTTCACAAAATTTTCCGTTTGACTGATAATATTTATATCTTCTCCGTTCCGTTTTAGAACAACAGCAGAAATCACTATTTGAAAGGTCAAACTAAAACGTAGTAATTCGCTTACTCGACTGCAATTTCACAGTCAAACAAAGCAGCTCACGACTGGACATCCATTTCACACAAAAAACCTATAAATCGAAAGGTATTAATTTAGTGAGACAGTCGCCGCAGTAGTGATGAATTCAGTCCCAAAACAAGCGACCGTAGCCGGCCACAAAACCGCTTGACAAACAACACACCAACGATTGTTAGAACGCAATCGCTGTTGGAGATTTTGCCGAAAATCGCAGGCTCGAGCTTATGAAATCACTTTTCAAAGTCTTATCTGGCCAAAAAGAACCTAAACCGTCCCAAACATTGCTTACAAGTGCATACGTTGCAGATAAATGTACGGCAATCCAATGAATATGAATTCATACTGCGTCGATAGTTCGGTTATAATTACCCTCGTCCCAGAGGTTTTTCTTGAGCCGAGAGAGAGATGCGAAGCGGTAAAGAAGAGTCGTGAAGCAGCGAGAAGAGAAAAGCCTCTCGTTACCTTGGACTTGAACCTCACTTTCATGCAGAGGGCCAGCTGTCAAACGCGTCAAATTGATAATTACAAAAGGGACTTAGCAATCACGCATCCCCTCGGTATTACCAATCAAACGAACCAATCATATTGATTCGCGTGTTTGTGAAGATATCAACCAATCCGAGCCTGAGGGTCAGATCCTGACCCTGGCGTCTGCATGAACGTGAGATTCAGCTCCAAGGTAACCGGAGGTTTTTCTCTTCTCGCCCCTTCGCGACTTGTCTTCACCGCTACGCGGTTCTCCCACGGCTCAAGAAAAACCTCTGTAACCAGGGCAGGTTATAATATGTCTGACGAATAGGGAATCCCTAAAAGAGGGAATTACTAAAACAGGGAACCTCTAAAAGTGGGAATTATTAAAATAGGAAATCTAAAAAAGAGCAAATTACTAAAAGGGGAAATCCCTAAAAAGGAAAATTATTAAAAGGGGGAATCGTTAAAAGGGGAGTTGCTAAAAGGGGGAATCTCTAAAACGGGGAATTTCTAAAAGGGGGAATCTCTAACATCTTTTCAACTCCGAAGAAAGTGTGACAGTCATCAATCACCGGGCATGAAATTAATGGCTTTCAGGTAGCGCTACGTCAAAACATTAGGAAGTCTATCAGCAGTTGGTATTACACGGTTAACGTGTCTTAACATGAAAACCGCCTGTTCCGAAATCATCGGGACAGACAAACAGACAGACAGACAGACAGAAATCAAGAATTTTGCTAGCATACAGCACACAGGGATCGCAACCAAACACAGGAAGACCGTCAAGATTAGTGTAGCTCGCAGCAACAAGAAGCTATTTTAAAAATAAATATTGTTTCGCTTACTGACTGATAACTTGTTAGGGTGTTTGGGAATGAGTACAAAAGTCTTAAAAGGAAAAACATGTACCAAGGGGAACCCAGTTTACCCTCATGGAGCGTCTAGTTTCTTTCAACACTGCATCAGTTTTTGGGGAATTGACAGTGTTTCTGCTCAGTCATCAAACACTCCCAGGGTTTGATTTGCATAAGATGGAAAATATCAGCGCGTATTATAGTCGAGGAGGAGAAATGGGAAAAAAATGTCCACGTAGCACCCCCACCACACAAAAGGTTTGACTGCAGATAATGATAGACTGATATCCATAGATCATTTTGAGGCCTGTCTTACTAATGATTTGTGGGGTCAGTGATCTACTACGTCAACATTTTTAGAGAGGGGTGGGAGGGGCCTGAATGGCTATCCTAACCTTATATTACATTGTACGAGACTATAAACAGCTATATCTCTGGAACCAATCAAGGTATCATGTTGAAATTTGCAGAGATAACACAACTTTGTGACATTATCAGTTTGTGATGGTTTTGATGTATGTCACGTGTTACCATGGCAACGGTTGCTAGAGCGGTTAAAACTTGAGCAATATTCACAAATAGTTGAACTTGGCATTGAAATTTGGGAAAGTTGAACGTTTTTGGGAGGTTATTACATTGCGATGGTCCTCATCCGTCCCAGGGGTTACCATGGCAACGGTTGCTAGGGAAGATAAATTGAGTTATAATAAAAATAGTTGAACTTAACATTGAAATTTGGGAAAATGAGACGTGTTCAGAAGGTTTTTAGGTTGTGATGCTTGTGATCTGTCCCAGGTGTTACCATAGCATTGGTTTCTAGGGAAGATAATTTGAGCAATATTAACAGATAATTGCACAACATGTTGAAAATTATTATTACTAAAAATAGCATATGACTGATATGTCGTTGACAAAGCAAAAATGTTATGACTATCATCATGATGTAACCTTTTAATTTATAGAGAGAGTAGAAACAGATTAAACTTGGATACTGTTACTCTATGGTAATCATCCCGAAAAACCGCCTGACGAGGATAATACTATATTATTTCAACGTCTATCTAGAAACACATAAAAGAAATGCGGTCCTTATAAAGTCCTTATACTTGACACAGTTAAATCTCATCGTCACTGCTGTCATTAGCATTGTCTGTGTTGTGCGGATTCTGACAGTTTTCATCTGCCATGCACCCACAAGCTCCTGTGCACGGCATCTCATTCATTCTACACAAGCAACGGAGGTTGGACTTGCATGACGACGTATCACACTTGCAAACAGCCAGTTCCGCAAGGCCCTCTGGGGCTGCCTCTTTTATCATGAGCACAGGCTTAACAACACCTTCTGATAATTCCCATCCATTGCCGACAGGTGATGGCAGTCGCTGCATAGCTGTTAAGCAACCCTTCCATATCATCGTCTGGTAGTTGGCTCGCTGGATGTGAAGTTGAATGCTGTCTGTAGTTGGTGGGAGGCCTTCATTCTTCTGCTTTCTTTGACAGAATATCCAGTACCTGTTAAGCAAAGATCAAACACTGTCATCGAGGTTACAAGAAAGCTTGAAATTCGGATTGCGAACTTTACCTTACATCATCAGCAGTTGCTCCTGCTCTTGCTGAAGTAGTGTACAGGGAGCAAATGTACCTCTCTGCAGTTCTAACTGTTTCCTCTGATGGGGGCAACTCGTTACCCAAATGTGACACATTTGCATACCTCTCTGCATGGTCCTTCAACACTTTCCAACCTTTTCTCTTACCAATCTGATAAAGTGCACTCGTTGTGTCGCATCCTGTCAATGCATGGAAAGCTGGCAGGAGGTTGCAGAGGTTCGTTCCAAGCACTTCTGTAAGTGTATGAACTGGTACAAAACGAAGTTTGTCTTTCACTCCGGTTTTAAACCACAGTTCCTCACACCTCATAGACTCGTAGGTGTGCACGCATAGGACAGCTACATCCGTATCAGGAGATTGCACTACTACTCTGGGGTGCTGATAAGAGCAGTTTCTGGCATGCAGCATCATTCGCGTGTCCGCTTCTTCATGGTCGCATTTGAGGTTATTAAGAGAACATGCATTCCCTCTGACAACCAAACGTACATCCTCTGGATTTGGAAAGCATCCTGCTAAAACTAGTTGCTGACTTGGCTTCAGTCGTAGCTTTCCTAGTTGTGTCCACGTTGTGCTGAGAAAATGCTGTAGATTGATCTTGTTCACTGGGTTACTGATAAATGATTTCCAATTCTTTGGGACAGGAGTGTTTGAACCAGAGATCTTAACCTCAAATCCAGCAATCGCACCTCTCCTTACACGTTCACCTTCTTTTATGGAATCTGCTTTGTCATATCTATCAAAAACAACATCTACTCGAACGCAGTTGTTTTTTCCTAGAGGTGCTGTTATGCCATCGAAATAACTGCTGCCCATTTCTCCAAAGGTTCGTGCACCAGCTGTCTTCAACATTTGCACAGCAGCCATACCATCGAGGACATACGCTGTTGACGATTCATCTGAATTAATGGATGGCAACCTGGGAAGAGCCTGGACACATTCTTCAAGCACGCTTAGCAGACAACTTTTTGTGTTTTTTCTTAGTGAGCCATCTGTGTGAGCTAATGCACAGGGAACAGGAGACAGTTCATACTTGAGAAGGTCCCTCAAATTAATGTCCCTTGACTTTGAAGCGATCAAAAGACGGGCAAAAAGATTTCTGTCTGCATTCACAGTCGCAAGCTTCTCTTCGGAAGGCTTTGCTTGCACCTTCTTTACCATGCTTGCAAACGTTTTGATCTTCATTTTGGGGAGTGTATCCCAAAATCCCGTTTCGTTGCTGGTAATTCTCTTCGTAATAAAGGAACTCATCTCTTGCATTCCAAGCTTCTCGGCATTGAGGAGGCGAGTAGCGATATCTTGTGGAATCACGACCCCTGTTGCTAGGTTTGACAATGGCACCGTGACCCCATCATCTACACTCTCCATATCAAATGGATTTGACATAACAGATAGTACCGTTGTGATAAGCTTCTTCACATCTTCCTCATCTCTGCTGATTCTCCTTAACCCTGCTTCCTTATGTGCTGACTTACTGTCAGAATTGCAAATACCACACAGCTCCTTTGTTGCAGTGGTAATTGCTGTTCTTTCGTGCGCTGTCAGAAACCACCTCTCCAAGGCCCCGGCCTTTTGTGAGATGCCTACAATGCCACCTTTGGTTTTGGAGTCGAGATTAACAGTCTGCTCTTGTGCCATATCAGTCCAGATTTGACTGAAAGGCTGACTTGATCGGCTTACAGCGTGGTTCCCCTGCATGAATTCTTGATGAACTTCTGGTGCAGTATCCTCTAGCAAATGCATGTCGGCGATGTATACAGGGAGCCAGCGAGAGTAATTAGTGCGATCCATGGAGAAGAAGTAAGGTGTCATCTCAGCTGTTGATGCAAGATGTAGTCTCCAATCCCCTTCGCGCTCAGCTCTAATGAACCTTAACAACACAAGAACCATCTCGACATAGCTGTTCCAGAACTTGAAGAGCTGTGAGGACTCGCATGACTCACTCTTGAAACGACTCAATAAAAGGCTCAAGTCTTGGGTGGAATTACAAAGAACATCGAATGCCTTTTTCTAATCCCCTGTGGCAGATGATTCTTTAAACTTGTCAAGGTTTGTTTCTATTTGACTCATGTCAACACCTCCCAGTCGATGATCCTCCCTTTCCTTTTCCAGCCACTTGCAAAATGCTTGCCACTGTAATCTCAACAATGCCTCCATGATCAGCTTGTGGGCGCGCACACCACGATTGTAGGATTTCCCGTTAAGCAACGCTAAGGTAGTATTACTTCCATACACACCAGATTCTGTGAGCAAATCCTCTATTCCAGACTCTTCAAACTTCTTTCCTATGACAGATAAAAAGTTCAGTGCGATGTGAAATCCCCCCATACGGACTATGAGGTTCTCAAACTCTTCAGGGTAGCGCCACTGAATTTCTTTAGCTTTGGTGTATATGGCGAGATCAAAGGTTACAACACTGCGTCGCTGATCGAGACTTTTCGTCATGGCTTGCACAGTTTTAAATACTGTGTATACTGTACTGTATTCTGTCGGAGAGCCAGCTATCATTGGGCAGTATCCAATGTTTGTGCGGGGTATGCACAAAGAAGATATCATTGCATTAAATGCGCTCCAGCTGGGTGTTGTCTGCTGATCTTGGTTGAGTTCACCTGATAGGAGAACACGTTGATGTAGCCTCAGCAAAAACCAGACAAGATCTTTCGTCTCTACACTTGCTAGCAAGTCAGCTGGGAACCTGAAATCTTGCTCTCGCACTTGTCCTAGGAAAGCTTTCACAGTCGGCCGTCTTCCATGCACACCACATTCGTAGATGGTCTGGGTAGGCAGAGGAAGCTCTAGAGATCTTCTTTTGGCTGAATGGTCAGCAAATACCTTTTGGGGTGAATTGGGCCCAAACTGCTCTCGTTGATAAGCAACAATGGTGGTGGCATGTGTAGTTTGCTTTCCATCTAGTGTTTCTTCGTTGAGATCGTTATTGTCCGCTGCAAACTGAACAAAAACATCTCGTTTGATATTAGATGGAATAATGACGCCCACTTCATCAGCCTTTGCTTTTATTTCTCGAGCCAAACCAGTGTTTATGACTTCAACATCGTCATAGGAGGAGCAATGACCCATTTTGTTTAGCAATGTGACTATCTGCTTAGAGCCTGTTAAATGATGGACTGTTACTGCAAGTCCGATGTGCTTTGGAGTTTTGACTCTGCTGTGCATTGCTGTGTGCACCATATCTTGGCCAAGCATCAGAACTCGTCTGTCGTCATCTGCATTATTGCATACGGGAATGGCTATTGTCTTCTTGGGGTCTATGTCATTGTGTTCCGATACAATCCAGCAGAGAAAACTGTACAAGCTATCTGGAAGAAGGCGCCTCCCGCTATCCAATGTAATATCAACAACAGACAATGGCTGAATAGAAATCCCCTTGCAGGTCTTTATATCAGACTTAAGTATCTGAGCAGCATGGTATAAAACTTTCAGTTTCTCTATTTCTGTGTCTTGCTCTGCTTTACTTGATT
This sequence comes from Montipora capitata, assembly GCA_949126865.1. NCBI lineage: Eukaryota > Metazoa > Cnidaria > Anthozoa > Scleractinia > Acroporidae > Montipora > Montipora capitata. The sequence goes on from OX421446.1 coordinate 59,548,700, forward strand.
CTGTATGGTCATCGCATCTAGGAACACTTGCTGCGGCATTGATGATACTCTGGACTGAAATGCTGCTTGAATATATCAATCTGGCTTGCTTGGATCAGGTTGTTTGTGAAATATTATTGAATCCAAATAACGATTCTTCAATCTTTTCTTCAGTTTTTCACTTCGGTAGCTCTTAGATGATTCTATTCCTTTTAAAGCAAGCATCATTCTGTAACGCTCCACAAGAAAACTCATCTCATATGCTTTACCACCTAATATTCCTGGATTTATTTCATCCAAAAGATCCTGAAAAGCCTCCTCATATTTGCACTCTTCGGTTGTGTTTTCCTCCTTGTAAGTGTGGTGTTTTAGATTTGTTTTGCTAACATAGCTAGCTCGACATGCACTATGATATTTTGCATCAACGGCAATGAGATCCACATCTCTGATGCTAATCAAGAAAGCATCATCACCTCGAGCTTCTGCAGCTTCAACAATGGACTTACAGGAATCAAAACTTGAAACATTTACTAGGGCCTTGCTTCCCTTATGCTTAGCCTTTTGACCAAATAGACAAAGAGACCAGTCTATGCTACATGTATTTGAACGGGATGATCTTTTTTCAGGATCAATTGGCACAGTCTCACAATCACTGCCATAGGGGGATGTATCTACTAGGGGGAAGAAACTAAGATTTCTTTTGTTGGTGTATGGTCCATAACAGGTTCCATGCCATACAACGTCCCTGGATTGTAATTCATCTGCATGCAGTTCAATTCTTTCAAATACTTCATCTCGTCTTTGTTTAGATGCTGCTAGAGGAGCAATGATTCCTGTAGCAGAGGCTTTTCGTAATGCTTCCTTTTTATCAACTTGACAAATTAGACACTTTTTCCAGTCAGTCGTCTTCGGTCTCTTAGCTGGCAAGAGCCCAAGTGGCTCAGCATCGATATCAGCTCCACAGCTAGCCATATCTAGAAGCAAAATGTTTGTGTGATCTCCACTGTAAATATGGAGTAGGAGGCATTCACTCAAAGGTATAAGCATTGTAGCAACCCGCAAACTAGTGTCTACAGATATATTTTATGTAGGTAGACAGGTCAGTAGGTGTGCGTGTTTCTTCATCAACTAGATCACTTTTTGAAATAGTTTCTCTTATGTATGCTAAACTTTGCTTTGAAGGTAGGACCAATAACAAGTTTAAAAAAATACTGAACATTTCCGTTTGTAGTCATTTTCTGCCTGAAATGTTGTTCTAAATATTACATTTATTCAGTTCAGTTTATCCTATTGGAAGGAAAAAGACTTTAATCTAGCAATATGAGACTCAGATGTGTAAAAAAGATGGCGTTTACAGCCATCAAATGAGTCATGTTACAAGAAATTTCCGACCAGAGATGAAAACTATCGATACTTACAGAACGAATAGAAAAGACGATTCCAAAAGAAATTTGAAAATATTATGGAACAGTTAAAAAAAAACATGTAATAAACCAGAATTTATTCATAAGAACATTAATTTGGACTAAACGTGGTCTAAAATGCAGAAAATTCTTACCTTTGAAGCCCTGACATCTTCAACGTGGCTTCCACCATTTTTAAAGTGGTGCAGTGCATCTTGGGATGTAAATCTTGGAATGTAGTATGGAGTATGGGAGTAGGAACATCACTTTAAAAGCAATTCTTTTATTTTTAAAAAAACTAAACGAAAAAACAAAATACAATTTACTGAGAGTAACAGTATCCAAGACACACGAGTAATTTTAATCTGTTTCTACTCTCTCTATAAATTAAAAGGTTATATCATGATGATAGTCATAACATTTTTGCTTTGTCAACGACATATCAGTCATATGCTATTTTTACCAAAGTAATAATAATTTTCAACATGTTGTGCAATTATCTGTTAATATTGCTCAAATTATCTTCCCTAGAAACCAATGCTATGGTAACACCTGGGACAGATCACAAGCATCACAACCTAAAAACCTTCTGAACACGTCTCATTTTCCCAAATTTCAATGTTAAGTTCAACTATTTTCATTATAACTCAATTGATCTTCCCTAGCAACCGTTGCCATGGTAATCCCTGGGACGGATGAGGACCATCGCAATGTAATAACCTCCCAAAAACGTTCAACTTTCCCAAATTTCAATGCCAAGTTCAACTATTTGTGAATATTGCTCAAGTTTTAACCGCTCTAGCAACCGTTGCCATGGTAACACGTGACATACATCAAAACCATCACAAACTGATAATGTCACAAAGTTGTGTTATCTCTGCAAATTTCAACATGATACCTTGATTGGTTCCAGAGATATAGCTGTTTATAGTCTCGTACAATGTAATATAAGGTTAGGATAGCCATTCAGGCCCCTCCCACCCCTCTCTAAAAATGTTGACGTAGTAGATCACTGACCCCACAAATCATTAGTACGACAGGCCTCAAAATGATCTATGGATATCAGTCTATCATTATCTGCAGTCAAACCTTTTGTGTGGTGGGGGTGCTACGTGCTCAAATTTTAGACTTCTTTTTCATATTTCCTCCTCGACTATAATTCAATGTTGCACCCAATTCAAATGGTTTGGGAATAAAACGTTTTGTTCCAAGTATTTCCATATCATTAAAATGTGAATGCTACATCATGCAAATGCAACACATAAAGAACCTTAACCCCGAGAGATCTGAGTTGACCGAATCGGTCTATCGAATTGAGATTTACGAAATAAGGGTCCTTGTCTCTCAGTGACTGTTTATGTGCGTCTGCTTGTGAGGTCACCTTTTGGTGCAATAAATCACTTCTGTCCTTGGTTTCTGTACTCTTTTTCCCCTGAATATCTCTATTTGAATTTAACTTATTAAAATAATTGTAAAGCTATTGTAACTTCATTTTTTGACATTTTCTACTCCTTGTAAGTCTTGACGTATCCCACCCTACTCGATTAGCCTCGAGGCTATTTGTCGGGTGGGAACTGTATTTCAACCGAACTGAATGACAGAAATGTAAATTTAAAGTGCGGGTTATACACGAAAGATAGATGTGATTCACGTGTCTGGACAATTTGAGCAACTAGCACTCGAATCCCGTTGAAGCTGCCTGAATTCTTCAGGCGTCAATAACAGATAATTGCTCTTATTATATACTCAACAAAATATCTTGTTTCTGAT
>OX421446.1:59559351-59566851 GCA_949126865.1 Montipora capitata
AATTGACGATGACTTGTGGGTGAAGAGAGGACCACGTTACGTTGACGATATTATTTGTTTCTGTCAATGCTACCAAAAATGAGAGGACATTTTTGCGTATGATGTAGTCACGGTATTTGATTCTTTCCCAATTCTCGCTTTACAGTGCCATCCTCCCCCCCCCCCCCCCTCCCGCCCAATAGCGAATCGATTTGACTAGTTTTAAAGTGGTAAGGCGCAGATATACCACTTAAGTGATCTGAAGTGAATATGATTTGTGTATGCAATGACTTGTAAACTGAATGTGACACATAATACGTTAATTAGTACTTTGCACTTAAGGTTACTTCCCACCTTCAGAGGCCGAAAAAATCGGGTTTTTTTTTTTATTTGACAAAAGTTAGGTCAGTCATTTTATCTAGCCTTTACAAAAGGAAAATGTTAAAAATCTCAAAAAGCGGCCGAGTTATTTAGAAAAAACGTATTTTCAAACAAAGTTAATAAACTATGAAGGTGTCATAATCTTGTCAACGGGCGAGACCTCTTGGGGAAATTTTCGCGGCAAAAGCTCACGCTCGTATTCATGTTATTTGCATATTTTTATTTACATCACGTACTTGACAAAACTCCCACGTGGAAGCTCTAATAACTCGTATGGAAAAATCAAAAGCAGAAAAAAGTCCTTGGGTATAGAAAAGAAAAAAAAAACGGCCCAAAGAAGAAAGAAATATCTCCATTTTGCCAAAGAAAGAAAAAGAACCTCGCCGAAAGCGACAAAGGCTCTTGGTTTGGCCAAAAACCTTCGACAATCTCGGCATCTCCTGAAGACCCGGAGCCGGCGAAAATCCTTGGAGCAAGTACCTTAAAAATCAAAGTAATCGCCAGTGCAGTTTGTGGACAAGATTCTTCGTCGGAATCTGGTGGAAGCGATGAAGAAAAAGAAAAATGCGATACCAACGGCCCCAAACACTGGAGCACTTGAGCTGTCCGTCGATTGGTTACTAGTCGACTCTTGTTTTTCAGCGGCACGTTTTCCGCCTTTGACCTTTTTGGCACGGGTTTTGCCTTTGCTTTTAGTGTCTTTGCCCATTGTAATTGTGTCGACGTCTTGAATTCCACTCGTCTGAGCGATATAAAAAACGTGTTGCAATGCGATGCTTTTCCCGGGAAATCTTCATTTATTGTCACAGACGGTAGGAGGTCCTGTCGTTCCATTGGTTTGCGGTTTGATCAGGCGAGATAATCTCCAGGCGTGGCGCGAGTTGCTTACGAACCTTTACAAGCGAAAATCTCGCATATAATTTTGAGAGGAATACATCCACTTTGACCGAATTTATAGGGTATGCAGATTTAGCGGATTGTCGTGAAATTTCGCCAGAACATTCCAGAGATAATGACAAACAAAAGTGTGTCGGGAAATTTTGATGTTTAACATATTTTTCGCGTGGCGTCCATTTACGCAACACGTCTCGCACATTTTTAGCTACTCCAAGTTTAGATGTGGATATCTAGACAACCAATCAGAATATCGAAAAAGCCCGACACACTTTTGTTCATTGATGCCTTGTGAATAAGACTGTGCAGCCATTTTGCTCGTACTTTGGAATCCGATAGCCGATAAATTCAATAGAAGAACCCTCGGTCGTTTCACGCCTTACCGGCCTGTGACACTTCGCTAAAATTGTATTTTTTTCGTCAAGTACATTTATTAAGCTTTCTAATGATATATAGTTTGTTGGGGTTTTATTTAAACTGGCGCGCGTACAATGTTTTTGGCGAAGGGCACCCGCGAAGGTGGGAAGTAACCTTAAATTATAGAATGGCCATCCTATGATTTGGATCAAAATAACAATTAGAATAACACCTGAACTCCATCGCGAATTAGAACATATTCCCAAATTATATACCGCAAAGTATACACCTAAATACTGTGTTTCAGTTTCCTTTTACCCTTACGAATCATTAACGTTAGAGCTGTTATTGTCAAGTGCAGAATACTAATTAACGTATTATGTGTCACATTCAGTTTACATGTTATTCCATACACAAATCATATTGACTTGAGATCACTTAAGTGGTATGTCTGCATCTAAGTAGCGTTGAAAGAATCACTTAAGCCTTTCAAGAGTGAATTTTCCACTATTTATTAGCTCCGTTTGTGTATATGATACTGTTATTTATGATGGTTTTTAAAGTTTAATGCAGTCCTTCATATTCAGTATTGAATGTAGGACTTTTAAAATGGTAAATAAATAAATAAATACATTCGCGTCTTTTGATCTAAAACGATACGTTACATCATATCCCAAACTTACATTACCATTTCCGAACTTTGAGAATCAAGAACTCTTTTAGGGATTCCATAAACCCCACTAAGCCGTCATCTTTCCCCATTGGCACTTTACTGATAGGAAAATGTCGCGTTTCAGTACGTTTTAATACCCAGGGGCATTTAGTTTCGAAGCTACAAGATGAGGGCGCATTGGAATTTCATGTCATTATATTCAGTCTGGGCGAATGAGGGCGCACTGGATGTAATTGTTAAGGTCTTATACCAAAAACTGCTCAAAAAGACACGGCACATCCTACATAAAAACAACACAGTTTAACTCGACTCATCCAGAAACGAAAAAGGAAAACCAAAACGGGTATTTGCAACTTAAGATAATATATGGATTTAGCCAAGCTTAAAAGCGGAGCTCCCGTTTCTAGCCCCAGAAAACAGTATAGTGTATATGGAAATAATTATGCTTCTGCATGAAATACAAAATTAATCGTCATTAGTGTATACAGTTTACAGTGATCAAACACCTCTGAGCTGACAGCAGTAAACTAGCAAGCCTTGCAAACAGTAGGGAGTGGCTATTCGTGCGGGACCTGTACACCGACCTATCATTTGCTATTCATACCGGAGTCTTCTTAGAATGATAAATACAGGTTCTAACCCTAACCTTGAACGACATAGCCACGCAGTAAGTGAAAGCGAACCGTTTAAAAATGGGTGCTTAGATTTAAATACTGTTTATCAGCGCCATTTGAAATGTGTGCTTAGACTTAAATGCGAGAAACACAAGGCAGGCCAGTGACATCGAACGAAGAAGCTATTTCGTGAAATTAATACTGGCATCACTGTCGTTGTTTGATAGCTGAACTGTATATAAAAAAATAAAAGACGAGGTAAGACTTTCCGAGTGTTATTGAGCCTGTAATAATCATTCCAAGGAGACTCCCGTATTAATAGCAAATATAGGTCGGTCTACCGGTGCCGTATGAATAGCCACTTTGCAAACAATAACCGACAATGTTAATCAACAACTGAACTGAAATTACATGCACAGTTATCTCTTTCACAAAATTTTCCGTTTGACTGATAATATTTATATCTTCTCCGTTCCGTTTTAGAACAACAGCAGAAATCACTATTTGAAAGGTCAAACTAAAACGTAGTAATTCGCTTACTCGACTGCAATTTCACAGTCAAACAAAGCAGCTCACGACTGGACATCCATTTCACACAAAAAACCTATAAATCGAAAGGTATTAATTTAGTGAGACAGTCGCCGCAGTAGTGATGAATTCAGTCCCAAAACAAGCGACCGTAGCCGGCCACAAAACCGCTTGACAAACAACACACCAACGATTGTTAGAACGCAATCGCTGTTGGAGATTTTGCCGAAAATCGCAGGCTCGAGCTTATGAAATCACTTTTCAAAGTCTTATCTGGCCAAAAAGAACCTAAACCGTCCCAAACATTGCTTACAAGTGCATACGTTGCAGATAAATGTACGGCAATCCAATGAATATAAATTCATACTGCGTCGATAGTTCGGTTATAATTACCCTCGTCCCAGAGGCTTTTCTTGAGCAGAGAGAGAGATGCGAGGCGGTAAAGAAGAGTCGTGAAGCAGCGAAAAGAGAAAAAGCCTCTCGTTACCTTGGACTTGAACCTCACTTTCATGCAGAGGGCCAGCTGTCAAACGCGTCAAATTGATAATTACAAAAGGGACTTAGCAATCACGCATCCCCTCGGTATTACCAATCAAACGAACCAATCATATTGATTCGCGTGTTTGTGAAGATATCAACCAATCCGAGCCTGAGGGTCAGATCCTGACCCTGGCGTCTGCATGAAAGTGAGATTCAGCTCCAAGGTAACCGGAGGTTTTTCTCTTCTCGCCCCTTCGCGACTTGTCTTCACCGCTACGCGGTTCTCCCACGGCTCAAGAAAAACCTCTGTAACCAGGGCAGGTTATAATATGTCTGACGAATAGGGAATCCCTAAAAGAGGGAATTACTAAAACAGGGAACCTCTAAAAGTGGGAATTATTAAAATAGGAAATCTAAAAAAGAGCAAATTACTAAAAGGGGAAATCCCTAAAAAGGAAAATTATTAAAAGGGGGAATCGTTAAAAGGGGAGTTGCTAAAAGGGGGAATCTCTAAAAGAGGGAGTTACTAAAAGAAGGAATCTCTAAAACGGGGAATTTCTAAAAGGGGGAATCTCTAACATCTTTTCAACTCCGAAGAAAGTGTGACAGTCATCAATCACCGGGCATGAAATTAATGGCTTTCAGGTAGCGCTACGTCAAAACATTAGGAAGTCTATCAGCAGTTGGTATTACACGGTTAACGTGTCTTAACATGAAAACCGCCTGTTCCGAAATCATCGGGACAGACAAACAGACAGACAGACAGACAGAAATCAAGAATTTTGCTAGCATACAGCACACAGGGATCGCAACCAAACACAGGAAGACCGTCAAGATTAGTGTAGCTCGCAGCAACAAGAAGCTATTTTAAAAATAAATATTGTTTCGCTTACTGACTGATAACTTGTTAGGGTGTTTGGGAATGAGTACAAAAGTCTTAAAAGGAAAAACATGTACCAAGGGGAACCCAGTTTACCCTCATGGAGCGTCTAGTTTCTTTCAACACTGCATCAGTTTTTGGGGAATTGACAGTGTTTCTGCTCAGTCATCAAACACTCCCAGGGTTTGATTTGCATAAGATGGAAAATATCAGCGCGTATTATATGTTAACACCATCGAATAAGATGTATGTATTGTATTGTAAGTCAATAGACTGATTCGGCTAACTCAATGTTGCACCCAATTCAAATGGTTTGGGAATAAAACGTTTTGTTCCAAGTATTTCCATATCATTAAAATGTGAATGCTACATCATGCAAATGCAACACACAAAGAACCTTAACCCCGAGAGATCTGAGTTGACCGAATCGGTCTATCGAATTGAGATTTACGAAATAAGGGTCCTTGTCTCTCAGTGACTGTTTATGTGCGTCTGCTTGTGAGGTCACCTTTTGGTGCAATAAATCACTTCTGTCCTTGGTTTCTGTACTCTTTTTCCCCTGAATATCTCTATTTGAATTTAACTTATTAAAATAATTGTAAAGCTATTGTAACTTCATTTTTTGACATTTTCTACTCCTTGTAAGTCTTGACGTATCCCACCCTACTCGATTAGCCTCGAGGCTATTTGTCGGGTGGGAACTGTATTTCAACCGAACTGAATGACAGAAATGTAAATTTAAAGTGCTGGTTATACACGAAAGATAGATGTGATTCACGTGTCTGGACAATTTGAGCAACTAGCACTCGAATCCCGTTGAAGCTGCCTGAATTCTTCAGGCGTCAATAACAGATAATTGCTCTTATTATATACTCAACAAAATATCTTGTTTCTGATTGGCCAATGGCGAATGCAAAAGTAGGTTATAGAGTGCAATACGGAAGTTGCTATGGAAACATCGGGGAAGCGCCAAATTTGAACACCAAAGTGAAAAAAAATGGCTGACAGTCGGTTTGCTTTGTGAAACCAAAACTTCATCGAGTAACTTAAAGAAAATAAGAAAAACAAAAACACGTTGAAAGCTACACAGACCTGGTTGAATGTCTGGCAAACATGGGCGACTAAAAGAAAACTAAACCCAAAACTGGAAAAATACGAGCACGAACAAAGTAGCGCGTTTGAGTAATTTTGTTGATAATATAATAAATAAATAATCGTGTGAACCTGCTCGTGCATTTCGTGATTTATGGTCACTCGTGATGTTTTGAAAGTTCTCAAATTGCACTCGCCTACTGCTCGTGCAATTTTGAGAACTTTCAAAACATCACTCGTGCCCATAAATCACGAAATGCACTCGCGTTCATACGATTTCCTATACAAATTGTTCAGATAAGTGCGAGATGACAACTATCTTTTATGAATTTCAACTTTTTGTAAGTATTAATGTAAATGATGATGACGATGAGTACTGGCCGTGGTCTTCATTTCTTGTAGAAAATGACTGCGAAAACTGGAATTTGTAGCTGGTTTATGTTCATGCTGTCATTTCCAAGAACACAGCCTTTGAGCACGGCGCAAACGTTTACCCAGTGGTCTTCCCTCTTCGCCTACTGCGGCGGTGGCTTAAGCCTTCTCGTCTGTCCTCAACTCTGGGAGGTCATTCTGCAGCTGGAATCCTCTGGCCGTTCTGAGGGATATCTTCGTCTTACGGGGCTTGGTGTACTTGGAATCGGCTTCATTCTTGTCATCTCAGCACGGTCCAATCTGCAGGGTCCCTCCCACGTCACTATTCTAGGGTCCATAGTAGGACGGCTTTTGTACGTTAACGGAATCTTGCTTATGATGATCTTAAGGAAAATGATCCCAGTATCCTTTGCTCTCGTGTTTATGTTCCTGGATTCTTCGCTTGCTCTGATCACCTTAGTGATATGGTGCCATGAGACAGAAGGCGCCTCAGTGAGCCTTTTCATCCAGGAAGTCTTCTTGCCGATCTGGAAGTGCCGTGGGGCAACATCCGGTTCTTCCATAGCCGTAATATTCTTTGTGGGAATCTTCCAATTATTTTTCTGGCTAATTTTTGTCATAAGGCCAGATATTGCACACAGTATTTTTCAGTTAGACCAGTTTCAAGGAAGCTCAAACGGTTACTTAGCGAGCTCCTTTTTTACTACGTCTATCCTTGGTTGGTATCACGTGATAAATGCAACGGCTGTAAATTATCCATTTGTGCCTGCTGCGTTGTTTTACCGTCTTTCCTTGAATATTCCAGCTTTGGTTATATTAGTTTCTCTTGACCAAATTGAACGCAACCTTTTCATGGTCGTGTCCCAATGTGAACTTTTTTTCTCTGTCATTCTTTTGGTATTTGAAATCAGCTGGAAAAAGTGTCTGAAAACTGATGAAAGCGACTCAGAACAAAAAATGCTCACTTCCACTGATAAAGAATGATTAAGTTTGGTCGAAATGAAACTTATACACCTGTATTTATGATAATACGCAGACGTAAATTTGGCTTTTGCTTTAAGCAAAGACTGTATTTAGATCGTGAGCGAAATGCATGATGGTGTTGTGATAGAACACCGATTGTCATGGCGAGACTGCATGCGAGGACGTAGAAGAGCAGAATTGCATTGCCTTTAAAGCACTTGTACAAAACTCATTTGGATCATATTGTGAATATAGACAAGAGCTACAAGGATTCTCCTACACTCCTG
>OX421446.1:59571851-59619351 GCA_949126865.1 Montipora capitata
TCATACAAATCCTTATATTTATTCTTTATTGTCTCGAGCTGAATTTAAATATATCGAAATTGGTATATTGCTAAGGCCTTCTACAAAAACCTGCTATAAAGACACGGCACATTCTACATAAAAACAACACAGATTAACTCGACTCATCCAGAAGAAAAAAGAGACAACAACGAGAGGTATGTGCAACTTAAGATGTTACACATGTGTGAATAATGTCGAAAAAAGAACTCGCAACGTTAGATTAAAACCAACTGGAAAGCTCAGTTGCCTAGTATGGTTGTTGAAATGTAGAAAAATTCGATAAAGATATATTTTCATGCCATAAAATCTCCTTTCAGACGAGTCCTGAGTTTGGTCACAATGCGCCTCTTCGAGAATACTGACTCAACATGGCCAGTAAAACGTAAATTCCCATTTGATAAAATATGTTCTCATTCGATAGAGTATGCACTTTCATTTCATGCGATAAATACACCTCATTGAATGGTTTAACATATGATACGCGCTGACATTTTTGCGAGTTGCGTAATATTTTTCCGAGCCTCGCCAAAGGGGCTAGAAAAAATAAGAGCGTTGTTTGATACTGGTGAAGAATGAGACCTGGCGTATTACGTATTATTTACTACCTATTCAAGGACTGTGAACTAGGACACCTGGTTGTTTTACTGAATGTGTTGGTGTTGCAATTGACGATGACTTGTGGGTGAAGAGAGGACCACGTTACGTTGACGATATTATTTGTTTCTGTCAATGCTACCAAAAATGAGAGGACATTTTTGCGTATGATGTAGTCACGGTATTTGATTCTTTCCCAATTCTCGCTTTACAGTGCCATCCTCCCCCCCCCCCACCCCTCCCGCCCAATAGCGAATCGATTTGACTAGTTTTAAAGTGGTAAGGCGCAGATATACCACTTAAGTGATCTGAAGTGAATATGATTTGTGTATGCAATGACTTGTAAACTGAATGTGACACATAATACGTTAATTAGTACTTTGCACTTAAATTATAGAATGGCCATCCTATGATTTGGATCAAAATAACAATTAGAATAACACCTGAACTCCATCGCGAATTAGAAAAAATTCCCAAATTATATACCGCAAAGTATACACCTAAATACTGTGTTTCAGTTTCCTTTTACCCTTACGAATCATTAACGTTAGAGCTGTTATTGTCAAGTGCAGAATACTAATTAACGTATTATGTGTCACATTCAGTTTACATGTTATTCCATACACAAATCATATTGACTTGAGATCACTTAAGTGGTATGTCTGCATCTAAGTAGCGTTGAAAGAATCACTTAAGCCTTTCAAGAGTGAATTTTCCACTATTTATTAGCTCCGTTTGTGTATATGATACTGTTATTTATGATGGTTTTTAAAGTTTAATGCAGTCCTTCATATTCAGTATTGAATGTAGGACTTTTAAAATGGTAAATAAATAAATAAATACATTCGCGTCTTTTGATCTAAAACGATACGTTACATCATATCCCAAACTTACGTTACCATTTCCGAACTTTGAGAATCAAGAACTCTTTTAGGGATTCCATAAATCCCACTAAGCCGTCATCTTTCCCCATTGGCACTTTACTGATAGGAAAATGTCGCGTTTCAGTACGTTTTAATACCCAGGGGCATTTAGTTTCGAAGCTACAAGATGAGGGCGCATTGGAATTTCATGTCATTATATTCAGTCTGGGCGAATGAGGGCGCACTGGATGTAATTGTTAAGGTCTTATACCAAAAACTGCTCAAAAAGACACGGCACATCCTACATAAAAACAACACAGTTTAACTCGACTCATCCAGAAACGAAAAAGGAAAACCACAACAGGTATTTGCAACTTAAGATAATATATGGATTTAGCCAAGCTTAAAAGCGGAGCTCCCGTTTCTAGCCCCAGAAAACAGTATAGTGTATATGGAAATAATTATGCTTCTGCATGAAATACAAAATTAATCGTCATTAGTGTATACAGTTTACAGTGATCAAACACCTCTGAGCTGACAGCAGTAAACTAGCAAGCCTTGCAAACAGTAGGGAGTGGCTATTCGTGCGGGACCTGTACACCGACCTATCATTTGCTATTCATACCGGAGTCTTCTTAGAATGATAAATACAGGTTCTAACCCTAACCTTGAACGACATAGCCACGCAGTAAGTGAAAGCGAACCGTTTAAAAATGGATGCTTAGATTTAAATACTGTTTATCAGCGCCATTTGAAATGTGTGCTTAGACTTAAATGCGAGAAACACAAGGCAGGCCAGTGACATCGAACGAAGAAGCTATTTCGTGAAATTAAAACTGGCATCACTGTCGTTGTTTGATAGCTGAACTGTATATAAAAAAATAAAAGACGAGGTAAGACTTTCCGAGTGTTATTGAGCCTGTAATAATCATTCCAAGGAGACTCCCGTATTAATAGCAAATATAGGTCGGTCTACCGGTCCCGTATGAATAGCCACTTTGCAAACAATAACCGACAATGTTAATCAACAACTGAACTGAAATTACATGCACAGTTATCTCTTTCACAAAATTTTCCGTTTGATTGATAATATTTATATCTTCTCCGTTCCGTTTTAGAACAACAGCAGAAATCACTATTTGAAAGGTCAAACTAAAACGTAGTAATTCGCTTACTCGACTGCAATTTCACAGTCAAACAAAGCAGCTCACGACTGGACATCCATTTCACACAAAAAACCTATAAATCGAAAGGTATTAATTTAGTGAGACAGTCGCCGCAGTAGTGATGAATTCAGTCCCAAAACAAGCGACCGTAGCCGGCCACAAAACCGCTTGACAAACAACACACCAACGATTGTTAGAACGCAATCGCTGTTGGAGATTTTGCCGAAAATCGCAGGCTCGAGCTTATGAAATCACTTTTCAAAGTCTTATCTGGCCAAAAAGAACCTAAAGCGTCCCAAACATTGCTTACAAGTGCATACGTTGCAGATAAATGTACGGCAATCCAATGAATATAAATTCATACTGCGTCGATAGTTCGGTTATAATTACCCTCGTCCCAGAGGTTTTTCTTGAGCCGAGAGAGAGATGCGAAGCGGTAAAGAAGAGTCGTGAAGCAGCGAGAAGAGAAAAAGCCTCTCGTTACCTTGGACTTGAACCTCACTTTCATGCAGAGGGCCAGCTGTCAAACGCGTCAAATTGATAATTACAAAAGGGACTTAGCAATCACGCATCCCCTCGGTATTACCAATCAAACGAACCAATCATATTGATTCGCGTGTTTGTGAAGATATCAACCAATCCGAGCCTGAGGGTCAGATCCTGACCCTGGCGTCTGCATGAACGTGAGATTCAGCTCCAAGGTAACCGGAGGTTTTTCTCTTCTCGCCCCTTCGCGACTTGTCTTCACCGCTACGCGGTTCTCCCACGGCTCAAGAAAAACCTCTGTAACCAGGGCAGGTTATAATATGTCTGACGAATAGGGAATCCCTAAAAGAGGGAATTACTAAAACAGGGAACCTCTAAAAGTGGGAATTATTAAAATAGGAAATCTAAAAAAGAGCAAATTACTAAAAGGGGAAATCCCTAAAAAGGAAAATTATTAAAAGGGGGAATCGTTAAAAGGGGAGTTGCTAAAAGGGGGAATCTCTAAAAGAGGGAGTTACTAAAAGAAGGAATCTCTAAAACGGGGAATTTCTAAAAGGGGGAATCTCTAACATCTTTTCAACTCCGAAGAAAGTGTGACAGTCATCAATCACCGGGCATGAAATTAATGGCTTTCAGGTAGCGCTACGTCAAAACATTAGGAAGTCTATCAGCAGTTGGTATTACACGGTTAACGTGTCTTAACATGAAAACCGCCTGTTCCGAAATCATCGGGACAGACAAACAGACAGACAGACAGACAGAAATCAAGAATTTTGCTAGCATACAGCACACAGGGATCGCAACCAAACACAGGAAGACCGTCAAGATTAGTGTAGCTCGCAGCAACAAGAAGCTATTTTAAAAATAAATATTGTTTCGCTTACTGACTGATAACTTGTTAGGGTGTTTGGGAATGAGTACAAAAGTCTTAAAAGGAAAAACATGTACCAAGGGGAACCCAGTTTACCCTCATGGAGCGTCTAGTTTCTTTCAACACTGCATCAGTTTTTGGGGAATTGACAGTGTTTCTGCTCAGTCATCAAACACTCCCAGGGTTTGATTTGCATAAGATGGAAAATATCAGCGCGTATTATATGTTAACACCATCGAATAAGATGTATGTATTGTATTGTAAGTCAATAGACTGATTCGGCTAACTCAATGTTGCACCCAATTCAAATGGTTTGGGAATAAAACGTTTTGTTCCAAGTATTTCCATATCATTAAAATGTGAATGCTACATCATGCAAATGCAACACACAAAGAACCTTAACCCCGAGAGATCTGAGTTGACCGAATCGGTCTATCGAATTGAGATTTACGAAATAAGGGTCCTTGTCTCTCAGTGACTGTTTATGTGCGTCTGCTTGTGAGGTCACCTTTTGGTGCAATAAATCACTTCTGTCCTTGGTTTCTGTACTCTTTTTCCCCTGAATATCTCTATTTGAATTTAACTTATTAAAATAATTGTAAAGCTATTGTAACTTCATTTTTTGACATTTTCTACTCCTTGTAAGTCTTGACGTATCCCACCCTACTCGATTAGCCTCGAGGCTATTTGTCTGGTGGGAACTGTATTTCAACCGAACTGAATGACAGAAATGTAAATTTAAAGTGCTGGTTATACACGAAAGATAGATGTGATTCACATGTCTGGACAATTTGAGCAACTAGCACTCGAATCCCGTTGAAGATGCCTGAATTCTTCAGGCGTCAATAACAGATAATTGCTCTTATTATATACTCAACAAAATATCTTGTTTCTGATTGGCCAATGGCGAATGCATAAATAGGTTATAGAGTGCAATACGGAAGTTGCTATGGAAACATCGGGGAAGCGCCAAATTTGAACACCAAAGTGAAAAAAAATGGCTGACAGTCGGTTTGCTTTGTGAAACCAAAACATCGTCGAGCAACTTAAAGAAAATGAGAAAAACAAAAACACGTTGAAAGCTACACAGACCTGGTTGAATGTCTGGCAAACATGGGCGACTAAAAGAAAACTAAACCCAAAACTGGAAGAATACGAGCACGAACAAAGTAACGCGTTTGAGTAATTTTGTTGATAATATAATATATAAAAAATCGTGTGAACCTGCTCGTGCATTTTGTGATTTATGGTCACTCGTGATGCTTTGAAAGTTCTCAAATTGCACTCGCCTACTGCTCGTGCAATTTTGAGAACTTTTAAAACATCACTCGTGCCCATAAATCACGAAATGCACTCGCGTTCATACGATTTCCTATACAAATTGTTCAGATAAGTGCGAGATGACAACTATCTTTTATGAATTTCAACTTTTTGTAAGTATTAATGTAAATGATGATGACGATAAGTACTGACCGTGGTCTTCATTTCTTGTAGAAAATGACTGCGAAAACTGGAATTTGTAGCTGGTTTATGTTCATGCTGTCATTTCCAAGAACACAGCCTTTGAGCACGGCGCAAACGTTTACCCAGTGGTCTGCCCTCTTCGCTTACTGCGGCGGTGGCTTAAGCCTTCTCGTCTGTCCTCAACTCTGGGAGGTCATTCTGCAGCTGGAATCCTCTGGCCGTTCTGAGGGATATCTTCGTCTTACGGGGCTTGGTGTACTTGGAATCGGCTTCATTCTTGTCATCTCAGCACGGTCCAATCTGCAGGGTCCCTCCCACGTCACTATTCTAGGGTCCATAGTAGGACGGCTTTTGTACGTTAACGGAATCTTGCTTATGATGATCTTAAGGAAAATGATCCCAGTATCCTTTGCTCTCGTGTTTATGTTCCTGGATTCTTCGCTTGCTCTGATCACCTTAGTGATATGGTGCCATGAGACAGAAGGCGCCTCAGTGAGCCTTTTCATCCAGGAAGTCTTCTTGCCGATCTTGAAGTGCCGTGGGGCAACATCCGGTTCTTCCATAGCCGTAATATTGTTCGTGGGAATCTTCCAATTATTTTTCTGGCTAATTTTTGTCATAAGGCCGGATATTGCACACAGTATTCTTCAATTAGACCAGTTTCAAGGAAGTTCAAATGGTTATTTAGCGACCTTTTTTTTTACTATGTCTATCCTTGGTTGGGAACACGTGATAAATGCAACGGCTGTAAATTATCCATTTGTGCCTGCTGCGTTGTTTTACCGTCTTTCCTTGAATATTCCAGCTTTGGTTATATTAGTTTCTCTTGACCAAATCGAACGCAACCTTTTCATGGTCGTGTTCGGATGCGAAATTTGTGTCTCTGTCATTCTTTTGGTATTTGAAATCAGCTCGAAAAAGTGTCTGAAAACTGATGAAAGCGACTCAGAACAAAAAATGATGCTCACTTCCACTGATAAAGAATGATGTTGTCTCGAAATGAAACTTATCTTTATGAAACTCAGGCGTAATTTTGTCTTTTAGTTTATGCAAAGACTGTATTTGGGTCTGGTGATCGTCCATGAAGCGAAAGGTCGTAAGCGAAATGCGTGAAGATGTAGATCGATGTATTGTGATCGAACACCGTCTGTCAAGGCGAGACTGCATGCGATCATGTCACCTCAGTGCATAGCCTTGCTTTTCATCTTTGGCACCATTTTGATAATCATCACAAGGCGAGTAGTTTTGAAGGAGAATGAGTTTAACGTCTGCCACAAGTTCTTCGCAACCTTCCTCCCGTTCCTCTATGTCATCACGGATTTGTTGAATAAGATGTCCTTCTGCATGTTCGTTAAATGATCAAATTTCGGTGAACATATCTTCTACTTTGATTATCAGCCTGAGGAAAACCATTCCCAACATTAAAGGCAATGATGGTGGTTCCGATTCCAGAAGGATAGGCGACCTTCCGTACCATAAGGCTCATCTCATGAAGTACTTCATAATTTGGTTGTAATGGATCTTCTGACTGTTCCCTCCGTTGGCCATGCTTTCCACTTACCTCCGCCGTTAAAGAAGAAAAATATTTTAAATTACTTTATCAACTGTGGTTAAGTATAGCAACAGAATAGACACGCGAATTCGAAAACTGAAAGTTAATAACGATACTGAATAAGTACTGAAGATTTTGACATGATATTGTTGAGTATTCCTGGAAATCAAACCATGGGAAGGGCGGGGGACTCCCATAAAAAAACGACGGGGTGCTCGTCGTACCTTTTAGGGGTTACAAAAGCAGTTTTGGTTCCTCCTAGGGTGTTTAGCCTCAAAAGTTCCACAGCGGGAGCTTTAGCGGTACCTTTTAGGGTAATGAGCCTAAAAATTATGACAGGAGACATTTGACAATTAACTAGTTTTTAATTTTGTCTAATTAAAACACATAATTTGCAATTGGTACCTCTAAGGGATGAAAAAAAATTCATGCCACTCCCACAATACAGGATCTTCGCACCTGTTAGGGGTTCTTTTCAAAATTTCCGACGAGCACCTTCGTCCTTTTTATATGGGAGTCCCCCCCGGGAACCAAACAGGCCTGGCCACCTGTCACCATTGTGCGAAATGCAATGCACCTTAGACAATATCCGGCAGGGTTGCCCATAATCCAAAAAGAAAACCACGGTTATCGTTGTACATGGCTTTTACAAAGAACACAAATTTTCGCGCATTTCGTCTGCCTTTGGTCGTTTGTCTACCATTTTTGAAAGTCGGCAGCTAAATTAAACTTGGTGTGTGTCTCTGCCTCCGATATTTTCGAAAAATGACATTTCTATTAAATATTACTTTTTCATTTTCTTTTCGAGTTGTTATGTCTTGCCGGACAATATATACAAATCAAAACACTAATTGACCTTCTGACAAACATGTATAGACCTGTATTGCATTTCTCTTCGTCAACATATGGGATCAAATAAACTAGAAAGACTTAAGTTAATAATGATGCGTTTCAAAATTAAACGACCTCCATATACCGGTAACATACAGCCTCTCTCCTGACGCTCCTGCAGAAATTCAAACCAAACCAGTGGCTAAAAGACCATCTTTCTTTCGTCGGGCTATCTCCATCTTATGTGTATAATAACAATTTGTCAGTCTAGGCGTGAGACGACGTACTGAACTTTCCCGTACCACTTCAATTCATTTCGGAGCACTAAAGAAAGTAGACTTCATCGTCTACCCCGTTGAATCTGCTGATCATGAGTGTTTTTTGATTTAATTCGATTCAATGCAAATTCAGCCGGATAACTTCAATGAACTTCAGCCTGTGCTTACGCGTCTTCAACGTTTACGCGTCTATCGTTGTATTATCATCGTTTCAGAAAAGAAAACATTAAAAGAAACATGTACTGGCCAACAGTGTCAATCGTTAAGGAGCAAGATTTTCATGAATCTGTCATTGTGATTACATTAAACTTTACACCACACAACCAAAATGTTTAATAACTCAAATTTCGCGTACCAAGAGATCATGAGGTGAGAGAACACATCCTCCATACATGGGCCTCTTCCAATGATAATCTTTTTCAATCTAATTTTAGCGCGTGGTCAAACTGCGAGGCTATTTTAGGAAAAACACCTAATTGGCCAGTTTAAATGACGTAATAACATTAAAGGTTAAATTTAACAGTTAATTAGATATGCAAAAACTTGCTCGTTACTCGCAAGAAGATGTTGCCATTCCGTCTTGAGCTCCAAAGGATTTTTCAGAAAAGAGTCAAGTTCATCAGTGTTTCCTTCGTTTTGTGTCCGAACGTATCACAGCCTTATTCTTAATTATCTTTCACACGCAGATTTTTCAATGCCTTCCCTAAGTCTCCAACAGCATTAGGTGTTTGAAAGACATGTTCCACCCAGAGTTCCATGTCTTTTTTCTTCCCTCTCTCTTATATATGCCTTCCAAGTCAGCTCTGTCTAAAAACTTTTGTCTTTTGTTGCCACTGAGGAAGGGTGGCACAGTTAGTTAGTGCGCAGCCTTGGTGCAAGAGGTTTAGCGTAGTGGCATCACAGACCTGGGAAGCAATACCTATAAAAATTAAGTGTCTCCCCTTTGACAGTTTTAAAAAAGAATACAAACTCTCTCTACTTGACAGTTAGACGTGCGATTATGAACTTAGCCAGACCTTTATAACTAGTTTCTATAAGCACTACATAACCTCCACCCACTTGTAACTGCTCTGTGGTAGCAGCCAACTCGAAAGATTGCCTCCTTTGGCTCCTACACACTTTCTTCTTTGTTATGTTTAATTCAAAAATGATGTATAGCTAGCTCTGTTTTTATTTCTTTTTTATTCTTTTTGTTGCTGTATTGTAGTTGAATAAGTGTGAATAAAATGAACTTGAACTTGAACTTGAACTTGAACTGAGTTCGATTCCCGGATCTCGCATCTTTCGACTTCTTTCCTTTCAGTGTAGCTTAAAAAGTAACTTTAAATTCCCGTAAAATGGAGCACTGATGAAGAGAGTGGAGTAAAATGAGCGCACCGTCGACCTCAGGTTTGTCAGTTGAATTACTGTTACGAGTTATCGACGTTAAATATGGTTGCTTTACTTTACCGAGGTCAACAAGATCATGATCGAAAAACGTTCGCCAATTTTCGTCTCCCTGGAACAGATTGAGTTCCACCCCCTCAGCTCGTAACTTTCGCAATCCCGCAGCAATGTAATGGAAATGATAATGTTTATAGAAGTTGGAAAATGTTATTCTTATATTAACTATCTTTCTTGATTTTTCAAGTTGCTGTTTGAACTCGATTATGTCACTTGCACAGCCTCGCTTTTCACCTCTGTCACCATGTTGATAATCGTCACAGGGCGAGTAGTTTTGAAAGAGACGAATATCAAATCGTGTCACTTCTTCGCCTCTTCCTCAAGTTTCTGTATGTTATCACGGATTTGTTGAATAAGATGCCCTGCTGCATGTTCTTGGAATGATGAATTTTGGTGAGCATATTTTCTACTTTGATTATCAGCTTCAGGAAAACCATACCCAACATCAGAAGCTATGATGGTGCCTGCGATTCCAGAAGGATATGCGCCTTCCGTGCCATAAGGCTTAACGATGATGAATTTCTCGTCAATGTCTTCATAACTGAGAATTTGGTCTTTCCTTCCGTGGGCCATACTTTCCACTTCGGTCTCAGAAGAAGAAAAAACTTTAAAATTAACACGTCGACAGTGGTTATGTATAATAATAAGCTCGAGAATTCGAGAACTGAAAGGTCCCAAAAAACGCTGGAAAAAATGTTTAAATAAATAAGAAAAATGATTATTTTCCCTTACTTTTCCTCTTGTAACCAATGATATTCTTGTTTTGTGGTGTTGTCGTTGTTATAGCCGGATATTTTCGAAAACGGAGATTATTTCTCCGTAAATGAAAAAATCTACGTCCACACCTACTGTTTTAGAATCGTATTCGCCCGTCCACACGAATACACGAAAACAATTCGGAAACGCTGACCTCCACATATAAAGCATGCGTGCGCGTGCGCGTGCGCTCTCTATGGTATCACGAGCTTCTGATGCATTCTCGTAACCAGAGCCCCGGATCGACCCAAGGCTCTGGGAAACTCTGTGTGAGAGAACATGCGCCGTAGGGTTCTTATAGCCAAAAATTGGCTATTTGAACTTTACTGCGCCTGCTCACTCCTCGCGCTAAAATTAATTCACCAATTAGAGTCGCTTTGGATTGTTCTTCACGAAAACCAATGAGAAGACACTTTGCTCCAGGGTTCCCCAGAGCTCCTCTTTCCCTTACTCAAGGGAAGAGCTCTGGGGTCGAGATTGCTTCTGATGTTATTGTATTCACCCGTCCACACGAATACGATAAACCTCGGTTTTTAAAAATCTACAATCTGGAGCACATTTCAAAAACCTTCGTTTTCGGTGACAGATCGATAAAACGCCGTATTCTTGTGGGCGGGAGGCAAAAACGGAGAATAAAATCTCTGTTTTCGAAATTACCGGATACGTGAGGTCGGATAAAAGTATGGCGAAAAGGACCGCCTTTCGCCCCTTCGCCCCTTCGCCCACACCAAACAACCCTACTATTGAATGCTTTCAGTTAATTTTGAGAGCTTATAAATGCATGATTCCCTGCCACTTATTTGAATAAGATTAACATCGGTTGTATTCTGACCCGTTCTTCAAATCTCTCAACTTTTCTGAAACCGCGTTGACATAAAAGATTGTATATTTGACGAATACTTAATCTCCAAACACATTTTTCTAACCGGATAATATGAATTTCATGCTTTGAGCCAAGGTCATTACACCACTTGTCACGATATTTTTGTTCGAGCTCTTGCCGCCTTATGCCCTATTTTCAAAATCGTGGCACCACGCAAAAAAAAAAAAAGGAATCCCGCAAGATCATCAAGTTTATATTTGCTTGTATTGCGCTATTCCACTTTGTTCTCTTTCAACGAAACTTTCAGATCCACTGAGTTCTAGAAAAGGCGCCGCTAGCGTTTCAATTAGAACGTTTTCGGCGTTCTTTTGATTGTTTTTTAAGACGGCGGCAAAACGGAGCGAGATATTCAAAAGCTCTGAATATACAAGAGATAACACTTAGCATATCAAGAACTTTCGCCGTTGTTTCCAATCTCAGTCCAAGATAACAAATTCCGAAATTATGTAATCAACTGGAATTCACTTCGACTCTAGGATTCAAGGATTCTATCTTTGCCAGCGAAGTTGACTGCAGACAACTCTCCAAAATATCTAGAGATCTAGAGCTGTACATCAAAATAAGCCACGATGTGCTCTTATTTTACGCCTCGCCGATGCCATTATAGGGAAACATCAGCTGATTTTCAAGTGTTTGTTTTCTGCAGTCGATAATTCTGTTTTGGAAAAGTTGAAACTATCAAAAACTTTTCTCAGAGCAAGTCAGTTTAACTTCGACCTTATACAACCGCTGGTAAAAACTTGACTTTTGCGCCAATATGAAAGTCATCAACATTCGCCTTAGAAACGCATGGTCTTGCTTCGGGAACATTGTTTGTCATAAGTATCCCCTACTTAAAAAAAAATCTCGAATCACCCAGAAGCGTAGATCGCCGATATTCGATTCATCGGAAAGTCATTTTCGTTAAAGACGTGATCAAAACAGATCAGTTGAGAGCCTAGATACTCGCAGGGCGGTATGCTCTTAAAGCGAACAAGGATAATGCGATCTATATAATCAACGAAAACATTCAAACTAAGCAAACTAACTATACTCAAAAGTAAATTAGTGAAGAAAACAAACAAATTTAAAAACAACAACAACAACAACATCAATACAAACACGTGAGTCGCTTTAGGTGACAACTTTCGTTCTTCCGTCCAGTACAGTTCCAAACGTAAATTAAACAATGACGAAGAGTGAGCCTGAAAGATTTACGCTTGCCCAGATTTGAATTCATTTTCTTGGATCAAAGATTTGGGAACAAAATCAAACTTCATTTCTGCTGATACCCTTTAGTGTTATCACTTATAGCATATCTAAGCCTTTATGCCTTCCTAGAGCTATTTTTAGTTTAATTTACTTCTAGTTATTTTTATATTAGTTGCCATTTAATCTACTATAATGGCGGTGGAGAACTAGAAAGCTTTTGCTGCTGCCAACGAAATCAAATCCTTTTTAAAATTTAATTACATTTACCATATATTTCTTTGTTTCGTAATTTATTTTGTTTGTGTAAATCATTGTTTAAAGCGTAAATCAATAAAGACTGAAATGAAGAAATGAAATGGAACACAAGACTAGTTTTTGCGATGCCGGTGCAGTACTCTACCAATAGAATTTAGATTTCCAGCCAACTTGGAAGTGGTCATTTTGTGTGTTCATTATAAAACCGTAGAGGATATGAAACATGAAAATGATATATCCGACTGTAAAAACTCAATCCCCTGACATGCGACTAGAAACCAAAATTTGAGACCACATTGGTGTGAACCGGTTGCTTTCAGAATTGGGCCAGACCCAAGTAAATAATCACCCAAGCAAAGCATAAATGCTTTGAATGATCAAAACCAATCGCTCGGGACTAAAGGCGTGGTTTTCCCACGAAATGATCCCCTAGCTGATCAACACAACCGGAAAAAAACAAATCTCAACAACCACGACTTCATGAAACTTCTGCGTTATTCCAACCAAAATATCAGTAAACAAAAACTTAGTGCGAAAGCAGGAACAATATATTTTGCGCGCACTTTGCAATTTTCAAACTCTTTCAGAATGTCAGAGTGCTTTTGAAATTCTATTTGTTGAGTCGTTTACTTATTTCCAGACATTATATTTAAAACTTACAAGTGCTTGGCCTTTTAAGATGGCAGTATATCGAACCTGAAACTCATGTCTGTTTCCTTAGGACAGAACCTTTAATCTTGTGAAGGGTTTTTGTTGGTGCGGTCTGGGAAGTCGCACGCAAAGTAAAGCTAGCGTCTAGACATTAAATATGAGCTGCAATTTACTTTTCTGCTGAGTCAAGGTTAAGAGATTGTTTTTCCTGCCCGGTGCTTCTTTAGAGAACGCCGAAAACAGTCCAATCGAGAAGAAAAGAGGCATTTTAATTTCATCTTGCGAACGGAGGTTTTCCTTCGTAACAAGCAGTACAGCAAACGAACACTACTTCGTGGAGATCGATTGCTCGATTGCTGGAGACTACTGGGGCTAAAGTCGATGTAATATAACGGTGAACACTTAATGTACATTTTATCAAAGCCGTTAATATCGAAGCCAAGAGTTTCGCTGTAGACATGCAAGAATTAACCCACTGAAATTTCGGTAGAATTAGGTGTTAGGTGTAATCTCTCTGTCTTTTACCGATTGGAGTTCATCCTCATCGTCATCATATCTCGGAGTTTAGAGGAGCTTGGTGTTAGAAACAAC
The DNA here is from genome assembly GCA_949126865.1 of Montipora capitata. Taxonomy (NCBI): domain Eukaryota; kingdom Metazoa; phylum Cnidaria; class Anthozoa; order Scleractinia; family Acroporidae; genus Montipora; species Montipora capitata. Next base: position 59,585,748 of record OX421446.1, read on the forward strand.
ATGATATACCTCATAGCTAGGACAGACCGCAACACCCGCCCGCACTCTTTGCGACTGGTACGTGGGTTCTTACGTCCCGCAGCGTTCTGAACAGTGAGTGGCTGTAAGACAGGGCCTACGGTTAACGTTTATTATCCTTATCCGAGAATAGTATAAAGTGTATAACCATTTGCAGATGTCATTTTACAAAGGCAGCACTTTCTCCTCAGTTATTTCAAGTCCCTGAGTGTTGGTCCGGCCTGAGTTTTGATCCCGCGACCTAACACAGACGGAGTTTCCGAGTAACCGTAGTGAAAAGCTAAGTCCTCTAATCACAGACTTCCAACGATTATGCTATATCAAAAATAGTAATTTCTCGAAATACGTTTGAAAATTTAGTGACCAAAATCAGACTGACGTTCACTGAATTCACTTCCCTATGCCATGCATGCATGGCGGAGATCTATATAAGGGCCGATTTACACGGTACGATTTTTGTCGCATGCGACAAGCTTACTACAGGCCTACAACTCGTTTTACGATTGTCGTTTACGTCAGAGAAAATGCTGTAGCATGTTGAAACATGTTTTAAAACGCCGCGACAATCGTAAGTCATGTCGTATAGGCCTATCGTAAGCTTGCCGCATGTGCCAAAATCGCACCGTGTAAATCGGCCCTAAGAACTTTGGTTTGTGACCCAAGCGGCGGACACTGCATATTTCGTTCTTTGATTTAAATTGCTCGTCGTCATTCGCCAGATATCAATGGTCTTGCTGAATCTTCGGTGTCTTCTAGCAATTTTTGTTTTACGTAACCACGGATAGTCGGAAGTATATAAACACCTTACTGTGCCGTTTTTTTAAAACGAGCATTTTGTCGAGGGCTTTTGATATGGTCAAAGCGGTGACTTATAAGTGATATATACAAACATCCTGTCTATACAGCGCGGTTGACTTTAATGTAAGCAATTCATTCAAAACATAAGCCCGGTCCCCACTTGTGCGATACGCACAAGTGTAAGCTCAAGCATGAGTTTTGAGACGTTCACACGGTGAAATAAGCGCGGTCTATGAACTGATAAAAGAGAATTAATGAGCCAATCAGATTGCTAGGAACGCAATGGCCGCCTGACACCCGAGACGTTAAAGTCTTCTGAGTTGGAGACGACTTTGGCCCTCTGACACCCGAGACGTTAAAGTCTTCTGAGTTGAAGACGACTTTAGCGTTTGGTATCAAAACGGTTCATTGGGAAGACGTGTTTGAGGACGTTAAAGTCTTCTGTTAAGTGCTTCTCTGCTCTGCACTTAATAGACGACGTAACGTCTCTGATGCTTGTTTTAAACGGAACTTAATTTGGCCCGAAAGGGGCACGAGTAAAGCACGCCAGTGGTTTCAAGAGTGAGAAATTCATTCAGTCGCGGCAAATTGGAACTGATATCGAGTTGCAAAAATAATCCAAGATAGATTTAAGTAATTTGTGAGTTAAGTTCAGAAAAACAGCAGCACGCCGTTTGAAATTAAGGGTGCTTTCCTTTTGTCAGAACTGGCTGACAAGACCCGCCAGTTTGCAAAGAAAATGCTACAATTTGAAGGAACACTTGCATGATAATCCCTCATATTCTGCCAGAGGAGTATATATCATCCTCGAAGTGTGTTAGTTTGAAGGCGTTGTAGAGTTATTCCTTCCAAGTGTCTGGTCTGGCCGGTCAGTTCTGTCAAATGGAAAGCGTTTTAAGTCGAGCTAACTGGGGAACGACAACGCCCGGGGGGGGGGGGGGGGGTACTCGATGTATTCCTGGTTGGGGAGGTGCGGCGCAGCCCCTCATACCCTGACCCTGTTTAAGACAAATATCGTTGATTTTCCTACCCATTTTAAGACAGAATTCCGATTTTTGATACCCTGTTTAAGACATTTAACCCAGTTTAAGACAAAAAGTGATAAATCGATACCCTGATTAAGACAAAAAATGATAAATTCGATACCCTGTTCAAGACAAAAATCCCGAAAAACATACCCTGGCTGGCCGCACGTCCCCATTAAGCCCTTATAAGGGAGTACCCCCCCCCCCCCCCCGGGCGTCAACGGCGACGGCAACGAGAACGTCCGCGAGACAGTCACAATAGTTTTGCAGGCCCCGTACGTGCGTTTTTCACTTTTGTCCATTTCTTTAATGTTGTATGCAAAACAACAACGTGAAATGGCCAAATTTTAGGTCTCAGATGAAGAAAGTCAGCATTCGTGGATAAATTTTCGTTTTCTCCCCTTAAATTAAGCGCCGTTCCGACCTGTGTCATTTTTGAGGAACTACCACACACTATATTAAAAAGCTTGAAATGGTCACGAAGTGATAAGAATAAAGCGAATTTACATCTTGAGATGACTTTTCGTTGCCATCGCCGTCTTTGATGCTTAAGTGCCCTTCTGTCTTTTGGAGCGAAATGACCTGCCGCGATAAGCTTTCGTGATGAACTTTATGCAACCTGCCAAATTGAATTCTCAAACGTCTCGCTACAGCCGTGCATCAATTGTTTTTACATTTTAAGCTTTGTTCATAGGAAGTGGTATCATGTAGATTGTACCAGGATAAAAGACAAACTCCAGGGATACTGTTATTTGTGATTTCACTGAGAATGACGGAAGTCCCTCGAAACACGTTTGTAAAATGAAAAAAACTGTGCTGTTTTTGAGAACTTAGTCCTTTTATTCAGTTCAGCATGGCAGACAAGCGGCATTTCAAACAGGTCTCAGATTGTTGACGGCACTTAGGGATAATAAAGGAACTGAATTTATGGAGCCGGTCAGTTTACTGTCAAGGGGCCAGGCTATGAATCAATGTCATTGGCTGAGTAGACTAACACTTCTCACCATTTGCAGATGTTAGTAAAATGGTTACACTTTCTCTTCACTCCTCTGAAGAACCCGAATGTTTTCTTGCTTGAAGGAGGAAGTCCTCAAGCGGCCACTTGAAGCTCTACCTAGGCCAGATTGATCTTAGACTGAATCATTGTGTAGAATTTCAAAAGTTAAAAAATCTTACCTTAAGAAGAATACAAAGATCGGATTCACAAGGAACACAACGAAAGCCTTTTAACTGGCTTTTAATAATGTTTAACATCGCCGTTTCATTCGCCCGATGTGAAGGAATCCAGAATCCGGAATCCAGCAAAAGTGAGGCTTTGGAATCCGGAATGCAATGTATGGAATCCAGAATCCACACATGTCTATAAAATCAAGGATCCATTTCGGCGGAACCAGTGCGTTTGTAATCCGGAATCCACGACTCGGATTCCTTTGTATGTTGTACACTGTCATTCCCAGAAGAACAACAGCACACTCTGTCATGTAATCTGCACGAAACGTCCTCCACTTGAAAAGAGGCACTGTTTTGCCGGCGTTAGCCCTCAACTTGGATTTCCTAAGCTCATTACCAAGATGTCTAAATGTTTTCCTCTTTTGTGAGAGACGAAGGCAGTTGGCTTAAAGTTCTTTCCTCTTTTTCCAAACATTTCTCTGGAGAACCGCGCATCGGTGGCTCAGTTGGTTGACCACCGGACTGTCACACGGGAGGTCGTGAGTTCAACTCCAGCAGGACCAACACTCAGGGTCTTTAAATAACTGAGGAGAAAGTGCTGCCTTTGTAACTACATCTGCAAATGGTTAGACTCTCTAGTCTTCTGGGATTTAAAGGACGATAAGCCGGAGGTCCCGTCTCACAACCCTTCAATGTTCATAATCCCGTGGGACGTAAAAGAACCTGCACACTTGTCGCAAAGAGCAGGGCATGTAGTTCCCGGTGTTGTGGTCTGTCTTCTGTGATGTAACATGGTTGGGAGGTTAAATGCTCGGAGAAATTAGCTACACCAAGCTACTCTAAAAATCCGAGGGTAAATAAAGATATATGATGATATGATGATATGAGAACAGTTTTGGGTCGATTTGGTTGGAGGAAAATCAATTATATCGTCTATGTGTGGTCTCACATATCATGCAACCAAGATTCCATTACCCAAGAGAAACAATCTGGTATCAGGTTTGCCCCTGTCAGCGTGGAATAAACAACAGACCAAATTTTGTACGGAAATCTTTCGTTTCTTTAAGCTTGCGCAGAAGAGACGAAGACTCAGGGTACGAGATGCAGGCACAGACCTTAACAACGTCGGGCCCCTCGCTCTCCTTGACAAAGTAGATCTTCAAATAATTTATGTATTAAAACCTATTCAGCATAGCCGACGACCAAACGACCGCAAACGCAACGGAAGAACGGAGGTGTTCTTTGGCTAGTCTCTAAACGAGGGAATGTCAAGTATGTAACAGAAAACGGGAGCCATGTACTGATTCCATTCACCCGTATCGACGCCAATCAGACACAACCTCTTGTGAAATTAGAGAGTAGACCCTTAGGGGTGAAGAAATTTGCCACTTCCTGTTAAATGAAGTGTCAATAATTCGCACTTAATATCTTTGTGTTATATATAATCTGCAAACGGCGTGTCCGTTCTGAGTTGACGTGCCAAATTCTTTCTGAACAAATTATGGGACTTTATAGTAAGTCGGCTTGTACAACACAATAGAGCAAAGTAAGACAATAGATATGCTTTAAAAGTCGATTCCTGTCATTTGGTGGCAAGTTCACGACGGCGAAGTCGACGAAACGTCACCAAAAAAAAAAATATTACTTTGCACTAGGGAGTCTTCTCTATCATTAAATTTCGTTCACGTCGCACAATGTGGGCGAAGTATTCTAAACGTAAAGTGGTACAAGCTGTTTCAGAGTAAAATAGAGAATCCGGAAAGGTTCACACTTGTATGTTCACTTCAAATTTGGTGATTTCAAGGCGTTGTTATGCAGAGAACCGCAAAAATATGTGCTAACATGCGTATCGCACGTGCAGCACGATTATTTTTCCTCTTTTAACCAATGAAACTATTGTTTTGTGCCGCTGTCGCGTGACGAATCATTAGGAGCAACTAAACAGTTATCCATAATTAATGTTAACAAAACTAGCGTTTGTCTATTTTAAAAACTTCAATTTTGCACTCCGTAGAATCTTTTTTTCCTGAATTACATCGGTCGAACAAGTTTTCACCCAAACAACTTATGTCCTGCGCTGTAGTGCAAAATACACTCGTGCCGATTGGTGCATTGCTTTCACGTGATACGGCAAACTAGACGGTAACAGGAAGGATGCTTGGCATAAAAACAATTAAACTCTTTTATTTTCCTTTTTTGTTTCGGGAAGTTGGTATGTGCAATTAAAAACCACCGAAGTTCAGTCGAGTTTTATTTCCACTTATGTACAGCTGAAATGCAGGCACAAAGCGAAAATGGAGGATTTAGAACAATTCTGCCGAATTCGCCACAAGTCGCCCTCTTGGTGAAATCTGCCATTTTTGCCCTTGCCTGATTAAAATATCTTAAATTTTGGGCGTGACATTTGCTGTTTGCAGTAAACGAGATGCTAATGTTCGAAAAAACGGATACTCTAGCAGGCTAATTATTACCTAATTATAAACAGCTTCTGAAACCTCAAGCCATTGTCTTCATTTGTTATTTGAGTTATTTCCGTCCATGTTCAGTTTCCGCATCGTTAAATAACTAAGAGCGCGTCACTAGAGAGATTTAGCAAAGAGCCATAATGGCTCTTGATTTAGCATAGCATTTACGGCAAAACGGCAAAGATCAAGCTGTGAAATTTGCGTTTTCCCAAAAGCCTGAGAGACTTGTTTGATTGTAGCTGGTTTCTTTCCCGAAAGAAAAAGACATCGAAATTTTCATGTTTTTATGCCAAACAACAGCCTGTCGTTAGAAAGATAGATAGATAGATAGATAGATAGATAGATAGATAGATTTAGATCGATAGATAGAAAGATAGATAGATAGATAGATAGATAGATAGATAGATAGATAGATAGATAGATAGATAGATAGATAGATAGATACATCTTTATCTGAATCCAGTTGGCCTGATCCGAGAAAAAGAATTAGAAGACCATCATTGAACCGACCATTTTACTTTACTGATTTAATTTCTTCATAGGAATTCGAAGATTGTTATTTCCGCCTTCTCACTTTTCCGTCTCCAAGCAAAATGAGTATGCACGCAAAATATCACCCGGGCCCATTCCACTAAGCATATACGAAGGAGAGGTCGCTTTAACAATTGTCTTTCTTTTTTGTAAAGCTAAAGAAATGTTTGAGAATCACTCTGGCCAACCAAGCCCAATGTTTCGTAACGTTAATTTGTTTGTAATTTCAAGAGCTCAAACATTATATTCAGAGGATGTCAAGCGATTTTTGTTTCATGACCAAACGCCTTACGCGTTCAATATCGATCACAAAAAACGGAAAGTAAGAGCTGTTCCCTTTGATCTAGTTAAACGATATCCATTATGTTGTATCGATCGTATTACTGCATCCTGGTGCAATTAGCTGCTCACGATAACAGAATTTCACATAACCCCGCGATAATTCCGACTAAATTTGAATCTCACTGTTTACAGACAGTTTTCATTTCGTGGCTTTAATTCATCGACAACTTACCACACCTGAGTCAGATTGCGTGAAAAATCGAGGCACTTGAGTGTTGTCATAGCAACTAGAAACAAATACAACAGTTTTGGCAATGAACATTGTTATACGTTTTCACACACCACTAAATTGTTTTAATGGCAATATTTTTCACTTTCAAACCAATTGCTTCCTCCTTAAATATATTATGATTTAATTTTCTTCAATTACAGTAGCTAAATTTTGCAGTTTTTCATTCATACTTTCAACGCTTATTTGGTTCTTACGAACGAAACAAGAGGGCGTTGTTTGATATTCATTAAAAAAATAATCTTGCGGATGTTTTTCATTACGTTTGTTATGTATCGTTAAAAAGCATAATTTCAAACAAGGTTGTCTTTTTTGGAACTAAAATAATTGAACAAGGTTTAGGAATCTTTCGAAGTTGTTGAAGATCGCTTAAAGTTTGTTTGGACAAAAATGACCACAGAGTTGTTTCTAAATATTCCATGTTTTAGGCTCAGTTCACACTTATGCGTTTTCGGAAACCTCAGTTTTCTGTTTCTTGAAAACGCATAAAATCGTGTTACGTCTGTAGTAGCGATTTCAAGGGATAAAACGGTTTTGTTCGCCAGCTTTTGTTAAATCTTACCAATGTATGAATGTGAATTTAATGTGAGCAGTATTTGGCTCCAGGCAGGCAATCAGCGTTGAAATCAGGCCAAACAACCTAACCGCAAGATCTCGCGCAATGTGACTGAGATCGCGTTTGTGCTTTAACGCGCAAGTGAAATTAGGACATGTTAATTTGAGACGTGAGCGTTTTCGAAAACGCACGTTTTGGATCCCTGAACTTCCTTTTCCACAGATATGCCAACTCTTTTGCCTTTTTATTATGGACAGAAGCCGAAAACAGATACAATCATGGGTTTTAAACTGAAAACTAGTACTCCCTGGACTGGACGGGGCCTGTGTATTATTGGTACGTCACGAAGAGTTTAACCCTACTGAAAACTGAGTTATGAAACACATAGCAACTTGTCTCTCTAGCACGTGTTGTCTGACTTTCACATTGCGTTTGTTATATAATATTGTGCTTGAAAACATGTCGGTTTGTGTGATGGGATGGTAATTAGCGATTCAGTTGAGAAATCCCTCTATCAGACTAATTCTTGACAGACGTCAGATACTCAAATTAAAACAGGGTTAAATCTCGGGTCTTTGAACGAAAGTTCAGTATTTCGTTTGGAAAGTGTCTCATATACATACGTCAGAACGAGCAATGTCGGGATTACAAAGAAAATCCAAGTTTTTTCTGCACGAAATTTTTTTTAAAAAAATGGGCTTAGTTTTGTTAGGCTCTGACAAGTGTTTTCGTTTCAATTGGGTTTCTTTACAATGTGTAAAAAAAAAAAACGAGCAAAATCAATGTAATTAAGGCTAAAAATGGAATCGAGATGCCATGATGTCTCTTTGATATTTGAAGTGCATTGCTAAGAAACTATCTACGGCCCCTCTACTACGCTGACTTACACAACCTTCCTTTTCGGAAATTATAGCCCTAGTTTATTTTGGCAAAGGCAAATAACATCGAAACAGTGCTTGCATATTTCAAAAAAGCTGGAGCAATTTAACATACATCGGGAAATTAAATCTCGTGAATCCGTCGTGGGGAATAAATAAGAAAAAAAATGGAAGAAAGAAATAATTAATACGTCAATTGACCCTTCAAACAATACACATCGCTTATAAATACAAATAAGTAAGTTATCTTTAGGCTAAACAAATATCTCGTAATTTTTTCACGCAAAGTGAGTAAGCATGTTGCCCAGGCGCCATGTTAATGACATAATTTTGATGGTGCATAACTTTGTGTAAGTTAATTTTTATGTGCTTCAAAGTTATATCCTGTTTATAATTGGCGAGTTTGCCTTTAGAAATACAGTAAAGAAATAATTGCTATATCAGTGACGATGGTGAACTTTGCAATTAAAGGCTTTGTCCTTGGAAATAATGCCGACTGAATTACTTAATGGCACAGAGTTTCTTTCCGTCCCCAACAGGCCGGGAGTACTAAATCTAGATTGGGTTGCGCTCGTGGTAAATTTTATCGTCAGCAATAGGTATTGATATGGAAGCAATAGCAATGTGAAATCATGATTTTATTCCTTCCTGTTATCTATCAAATTTTGCTGAAAAAAAGATTGAGGGAATTGGCAACTTTCACGAAAAATTCACGATCGATGCATTTTCTTAGCGACTTAAGTTCCTAACAGAAGGTGAATTGTACTCCCCTCTTTGCTGAAAAAAATGTCGACAGTGTATCAAATTGAGGTGTTTATACCATTGTACGTGCTCGGCTGTTTTGCTATAATCAAATATTCATTTTGAGGGTATGCAAATATAGTGGTATGATACAAATATCATTAAATTTGAACAAATAGCCAAGAGTACCTAACACTTATAGAAAGAAAACAAGCTTCGTAATATCACGAACTGTTTGGCATTGAACTAACTGAAACGAGGCGACACACGACTAGTGACTCCAGGTTAGTTTTCGGTTCACTAATATAGCCGAAAACAAAACGTGCGTCCTTTTTTTAAAAAACGGCTAGGGCTTTTAAATTTCTTTCTTCAAAGTATGAAAAGGAGTTTAGTCTCTGAAGACGACTGTTTACTCGAGATATTTGCCAGCCGTGATCTCAAAAGTACTCGTACACACTTTCTCTTTGGAGAACTTTATACCAATCATATTCACCGGAGTAAAAATTCATCAGCAAACATGATGCCAAAATATGTTTTTTTAGGGAAGTTGAAGAGTTGGTAGAAGAAGCTTCTCCTTTGCAGTAAACGACCATGACATTATCGCCTGATCCTCTCTTGCAACAAAGGCGTAAGCATGAGCCACACATCCAAACGCAGCAGAACATTAGTTACTTTTGTTAGGAGAATAGAAACTCAGTTATTAACGACAAGTTATAATTGTTCTTCTATGTTGCTTTTTGCCCGGGCTGTGTTTGCGTCGCTAACGTAAATGTTATACTCTCTGTTATTCACTTAAGTTGTCATAAAGATGAAAATGCATGGGACGATGCTTGTTTTTAACTCCAAACTGAAAGGAACTGCATCAACCTTTTGAAAATATTCAGGCAAAAGCTCTAAGAACAGTATTTTCAGGTAGCGCTGTTTCATTTCCGTTATAATACTGCTCTATCGTTACAAGTTGGTTCGGTGAAAAATCTTTCATTGCAGTTTATTTAAACGAAGGCCACCGCGCAGTATTTTCCTGTGATTCTGTACTGTTTATAACTGAATGCTCTTCAAAGTGGTCTTGGCTTTGTAATCTGTGGGTGAAAGCACAAAGTTTGCGCCATTCAAGTCGAAAAGTTACGGAGCGGTCAGCACTTAATTGTGGTGTTGTTTATTATATGCTTTTCATGGTGGTTCCATGCTACACCATAGTTTTGAGTCTATGGCTATCGTACCAGTGAGATTTTATGTGTGTGATATGAATCACTGTTTTGGGAAACTTTTAAGCAGGATGTGGGTGTTATCCTATTATGAGATGACTAACGAAAATTTGATTGTGACATTTGAAAGATTAACCAATCACCGAGCTGCTTCGATGGGGGCTACTATTTTAATACCAAAGGATTCTTCATCAAATTGAAGTCATCATGTGATTATATTTGGGGTTAATTAATGATAGTTTCATTGTTTTGTTTTGCATTTCCTTAGAAACCAAACCTTTTAAACTGTTACAAGTTTTGCGACTGAAGTAGCTTTTTGAAGGGAAATAAGCCACGCGGATACTTTGCCTTTTTTCAACGTGGTCGTTCAGTTCAATATCTTTTGGACTCGAGATGTCGTTACTTTTTCGGGATTGTTTTAAACTGGGAGTGTCTTAAAATTGGTCAATTGTAACCATTCACAACTCGGAAAGCCCTTCATAAGCACTTTGCTTCGTTCTTGAATATGGAAAGAGACTTTAAGTGTAGATACTGGCATATGGAGAAAAGGTCAGATAAGACTAAATGAGCTAGTAAAAACTTCGTAATCTAAATTGTTGATATTTTACCTGCAATGTTTAAGACAAGTAATCAAGGCAAACTATTCTTAATTATTGATTTGTCCTTATTAATGGGACCGAGTAGATAGTTTTTTCTACAAATGCAAAAAGGTTTTCAAGCTTTTTGATGGTAAGTTCCGAAATGGCGCGTGTTTGCTGAAGTATTTTTTCAACGTGACCGTTCCAGCTTTCTTGTTTGGCAGTTTACATTCCAAGAAAGTAAACAGAGTTAGAGAAACTTCAAGAACAATGTCCATATAAGTAAGTACTCCTCAGTACTTAAGGGTAAACTATGAAACCAAAAGATCGTCGGCTGGAAATAAGGCGTGGTAGATAATTATTGTGCCGTTTTCAAAACTGTTTATATTAAGGTAAATAAAAGCGTAATTAAAATCGATTCCTCATCTTGATTCAGTGGAATTTTTGATCAATTTCTTACCGGATGATCTAGGTAATCCTATAGGAATAAATTTTGTCTTGCGTGAGGTTTCGCTTTTATATCGGATGTGTGGTTCGTTGATTGGTCAATTAAGCCTGATTCACGCTTGAGCTTGGAAAATGCCATTAATTTCTAAGCTGTTTTCTAAAGGAGCTCTGCAGAGACATTTCCCCCGACCAATATTTATCAGATTCGAGATCAAGGAGCTGGTCATTCTTTGTATCCAACGTAATTCATCCTAAACGAGAAAGTCAGATTCGAGCATGACTCCAATGACCATGGAATAATTTGAGCACTGTCTCGATAACAAAACTTTTCGTAATTACATTCGTCATTGTCGTCTTATATATTTCACTATTTAGTTCTCTTCAGACTATTTAAATAAACTAGTGTTTCTTCTTAGGGCAATATAGCATTTAATCTTAACACTGATTGTTGACACGAGCTCGTCTCAGCTTATTCATCACGTACAGAAGAAGATGATTGACATCTCTTGAGGAGGTAACGTTCACAAAAACTTGGAAAGCACCCTAAGGAATTTCAAGAAAAATTGTTATTTAACACTAGCTCTCGCTGTCCGATACAGAGGTCAACCTCTTTCAGGTCTAAATAAATTTATCACAACTTGGCCGTTTCTGGCAGTCCATTCAGCCACGGCTTACAAATACAAACTAAATCAGATATTACATTTTATCTAGTCATTTTATGCCAATCAGTTCCTAGTTGACATAAAAATAAGGTTAGATTGTGTGAAAACTAACTTTGCGGAAGCTGAGGTGTCTCTGATGTTTGCTTAGATATAGTCGAATAGTTCAAATGAAAGTGGCTCTTCGTGAGCGCTTCAGCGCGTTGAAAACCGTGTTTAAACAGACTTGAATTGAATTGAAGCTCCTTGCAATGAGCTTAGCAAAGAATTCTCTAGCTCTTAATCAACTGAAATAAGCAGACAGTCCTTCCAAACCTTTCGCATCAAGAAAGAGTAAGCCAAATGATCTTCCTAATTCGATTTGCTAGCAACAAGTGAATTGAATATAGAAAGCAAATGTTGCTATTATATCTGAATGACTTGACCCCTTCAGAGGGTGTCGAAAACATTTCACCTTAAAATGGAAATACAAACCTAATATTAGACAACTTTCCCTGCTAAATTTAGGAGTGGATACTAGTGCCAATTAAACTGCGGTTTTTAAAAATATTTCCCCGGCTATTTTTGAACACAACTTAGAGCCTGAAAGACAATTGTTCTTCGAGGCTGGTATCTCTAAACAAGATATCTTCAGTGTTAAAATTAATTATGACTTGCTTTATCATTGGGTGCTCAAGAAACACAGAGACGCATAGTTCGCAGTCTCCGAATCGAATTGGGCTGCTGTTTATTATTGTATAAAATGACCTTTAAATTGTTCCCCGTTCGGTCGGGCATGACATGGTTTTTTTTTGATACCCCCCTGTGGGTTTTGCCGCCACCGTGAGAAAGTTAACCAAAGTCTTTTATAGCGCTTCGCTCAATCCACACTTACCTAAACCACAGCAAATATTTGTTTTTACGCCGCCAACGAGCCAATATCAGTAAATTTGCACTCGTTAAAAGGTTATTAATCTTAGCGCATAGCTAACAATGGGCACCAATTGCGCTTCACGCTTTAAATCCCACGGAATACTCGGAGAACAATACGCTTCCATAGTTTATTTAAATGACCTAATGGGTTATTCAAAACCACGCAAAAAAACATGACTATTAGTGGCTTTGATCAATAGTTGTCGAGTGGTGAACACTGCAAGATCTACTCTAAAATCGGTGACGTGTATCGTTGATTGTGTGGAGAAATAATTCGCGGAGGGGATGCCATTTGATGGTTAAATGGGATGAGAAAGAATGAAATGATTTTAAAAGCCGGAAAAAGTACTTCAAAAAAATAGTGCCCCACTACTTGTGCTAATGCGTTTCGTTTCCTTTGGGCAAGGGTTTTCCTGCTTCGCGACTTGAGGGGTCTTTGAAGCTTATCTTTTCCCTTCTTGACCACAGAAAATCATGGGCTAATTCATGGCGTTCCATTCGAGCTCCAAAATGTGGGCCAGGCATGAAGAAATTGCAAGGCAATATATCGCTATTCATTAATTGCTTTGTTTGTGTCACAAGCGAAAGAGCACAGTGGCAGAAAAAAAAACGACTTAAAGAAGCTAGAAGCTAAACTCGCACCAGGGGTTGCGTCCAGCCTCTCAAGAAACGCAATACTATCATTGCACAATGTACACTTCATGAGATCGTCTACATCTCTGCAAACAATGAAAGTTCCTTGAGCCACCCACTAAGAAAATAACAAACAGAGACGTGTTTTGACAGGAAATCATAGTATACGTGTTGTATCACCCTTGCTAGCGACCAGTGCAAACAATAGGGGCGTGGATGTTTAAACGAAATTTCATCGTCTCGTTCCTTAATATCCCGCGTTCCTTTCCTTGGCGGCGCGCGGCGTTGGGACTTCTTCGATCGAAATGTTTACACGAACACGGAAACGGCTCTCTGTCTTTGACGGGAAGAATTGTTTTGATTGCTACGTGACCATATCGATGTCTTAGCGGGGATAGGAATTAGTGTACGTTGGAACCGCCACACAAAATGCAATACCGACCAGTAGCATTAGCATTATTCAGTCGAGATATTGATACACTGCCAGCCAATCAAATCACAATACAACAATTGCACTCAATACAAAAAGCAAGCAACGTCGAGCGACCAACAACAATTTAACAGACTCAACACAAGAAACAGCACCAGTGAACATTTGAGATCCACAAGAATCATGATCTCGTCAACAGAAGTGAGTGGATCCGCCTTCTCGCCAGTCTCAACTCCAAAGTCGCCATCCTGTGAAGTCGATGAAGAGAGAGATGTTGATATCCAGTGGAGACCTGGCAACCCCAGCCAAATGCATCTTTCTCGTCATTTCTGGTCGGTATGGGGGCCATATTCTTCCCCATTCGGGCCATCGGCAATGGATCATGTTTTGAAGCCGACAAGTCCACCAATCTGGCCTATGTGCGGCTCCTTCGGAAGTCCAGTTTATCCATCATTCTGGAAAGAACGCTTTAGTCAATTCCGATTCGCACCTTATTCTGACGAAGAGAAACCGAGCCAGTCATACATCGGTCTGATCGCTGAAGCAATTCTAAGCTCGCCAGAAGAAAAACTCATTTTGAGTGACATTTACAACTATATTCTTACTCACTACCCATACTTCAGAAACAAAGGAACTGGCTGGAGAAACAGCATTCGCCACAACCTTTCCCTGAACGATTGCTTCGTCAAAGCCGGTCGCAGTCCAAACGGGAAGGGCCATTTCTGGGCCATCAGTTCTTTGTATTACGAAGACTTTCGGCGCGGAGACTTCAGGAGAAGAAGGATCCAAAAGCGCTCCCACAAGAGCAGAAGAACGTCTAGTGAATCATCCAAAGAAGATGTTGTTATCTGTAAAGCAGAAAGCAGCGAAGAGGTGGGAACAGGTTCCGAAGAACCAGAGGAGGTTCTGGAATGTACAGTAACTGTCAGCGATGAACAACAGAAAGAAGGAGATGAGAGCGCGTCCGAGAAAGTTGAAGTTTCTCAAGAAAAGCGCAAGTCGTTTGACATGGCAAGTTTGTTAGCTCCTGACAGAGGGCAGAGAGAAACAGGACTGGTTTTGCCCGTGTATTCCCGACCCTTTGAGGCAAGTCTTGTGTACAACTCCTACCCGATCCACTCTGGCGGATATCTTCCTCAAGCAACCGCCTATGATCGCCATCGTGGATCTGAATCAACGAAGCTCATATTTCCGTACAATTACCGTCTTGCCTGTTAATCAAGATTTATTCTCTTGTCAAGTTAGACTTTTAAAAATGGAGAAACTTCTTTGCTTTCCCTTTCTCGGTGATGAAAATCGATATTTGGTGAATTTAACGTCACCAAATCATTGCAAAGAATTTGAACAGTCAAGTGACAGAATACTGTTTGTAGCCGGCTTTGCAACAAATGACTGGTTGCGAGTGAAACTATTAATTTATCGTTAAGATTAGATTTATCTATTATTGAATGGAATCGAAAACAAGAGCAAAGTGTAAAATATAATTCAAAAATATCGACTATGTTGAATTTGGAAATTTATTCCTGTTTTAAGGAATCGTTATGATGTATTGAGCAAATTGCTGTTCGATCTGTACACTACTGAGTAATTTTCTTTTATAGAGAAGATACGTTCTCCCCTATGGAAAGTTAAACAAGATATAAACGGTGGGATATACGATCAAATAATGTATGAATAGGAACAGATTTGTTAATCTACATATCGATAAGAAATAACCGCTAATAGCTTTAAATTATTTCATGAGGTGAATTAGATTTTTTCCAAGTCTATTGGCGACAAATGTATATTTTGCTGATACGTCAATTCAGTTCAGGCTTATTTAGTTTTCATTTGGCCGATTATCAACTAATCGAAACTAAGCTACAGTTTAATTTAAGGAAATGAATGATTATTTGCAAGCCCGAAATGAGCGCTAGATATATTTCGACATTGTGTTTTTTCCTATAATAGTTCATAAACAAAGCTACGCCCCGCGTGAGGGCTTTCAATGAGATCTACAGAGACTTTAAGTTGGTGTGCACTATATGCCATAATTTTAAAAAGATTGTAATGCAGATGATAATCGTCTCAGAATTTTGAATAAAGCCATAGATCGATCATTAATTGTGGTTTCCTGGTTAATGTGTTGTTTTCCCCCGCAAATTAATCACTGTTTAAAACAAACCTAGATCCTGATCTATTTCAAAGGTAAACTACTTCGAATGAGTGTTGACGTTTCATATCGAGGATTTAGAAAATAAAACAACTCTGTTTGAGTCAGATTTGGCAGAAGAAGAGGTCAATATTTGTCGTACTTGTAAGCGCCTTTCAGCACAAAATTGGAGGTAATTTTTAATTAATACTAAAAATCTCATTTGAAAGTGACACGTTTCAAGTTTTTGTGGGAAAAGCAAAGCGCCTGTCGTCGAAGGAACTGGGGTATATTCAATAAGTAAGATAAAGTTTTTCCTTGGTAGTAAACAACAAAAACTAAATCACTAAGTAAAATTTATAAACAAAACAAAACTGAGCTAGCAACTACCCAAGATCCAAATAGAATCTTTAACAGACATCTACGTCATGGTGTTAAACTGGTGAAATCAAGTGCAATACGACTCAATGTGTTATTTCAAATATTTTGATTGTAATTTATACATAGAAATCTTCTGAGCTGGCAGTTGTAATATCATGAAATATTTTGCTTTCGGCATTAAGAATGATTTGTTAGATATTGTTTGTTGGCGGAGTTTAACAGAAAAAAAACACTCCAAACACACGTAATTGTAAAGTTTGCCGCCCCTACGCACTCTGTTCATGGCCTTCAGCTTGAAGAATTTTGACCATCATTTCATCATTCGAGATTTCGGTTTCAGGCAGAAACTCAGTCCATCCTTGTCCAGCTAGCGGTTGTTCTCGAGACACTTACATACTTGTGAAGAACAAAAGATGAAGCGGAAGAAATGATTAATTGCAATCTACTGAAAAGAATCATTATTCCGGTTTTTTTTACATTAATTGAGTTACAACACTGGAAAGCTTTATGTGGACTTGTTGCTTATTGCCTCTTGGACGACTTTAAAATATCGTAAATTTATTTGCCAGAAACGTAAAGTTAAGATGTCGAATCCGCTTTTGTTTATATTTACGTAAATCCACGAGGTGGTGAATTTTTAGCACCAGTTGCGGAAAAAGAAAGTGTTTTCGAAGCATCTAGAGTAAATTACTTTGGACTTTAGTTACGATTTTATCAATGAAAACAAAATGGCGACGATTCCGAAAATGTAGTCCAGCGACCTGCCTCATTAATTTAATTACTAGGCTATCTGGAGCAAATCCCATTCGTTCCTACCTTGGGGAAAAGTACACATTTCTCGCAAAATTAAGTTCAAAGTGTGAGAGGGTATTATTAACCAATGGCCAATTAAAATATCAGGTGCTGTTTTACACTTGTATTAAAAATTAACTGATTCAGCTGCAAATTTTACAAGCTATTTAACTATCCCTGACACTTTCCTTGAATTTTTCTGCTGGAAGAAGCGAAGGAGCCAGTTTGAATCCAGATATCATAAAATTTTTATTGCTGTAAACGTAGTCTTTAATCTTACTGAACTACTCTGAGTCTTGGGACAAAATTGTCACTGATCCGTTTGTTTTTAAAAAGTCTTCATTCAGTTTGTCTTGTATTTTGACACAAGTCGCTACCAAATTCAGTGACATTTCTACTTTATAATTATAAAGAATCTAGCTACAAGGGTGTGAATAAAATACAATGACTCCCCGCCTTCCAGGTTACTTAAATTACATTTGAAGTGTATGGCTCAGCCTCAATTGTCATAGAAATCGACTGACAACAAAGCGGCTTTCGCGATCCGTACAAAATTCACTTCTAGTCACTGATTTCAATCAGTTCAGATACATCCATTGTTGTCAATATAGTGTTTACGGCCCGTATTTTCTTGCAAGAATAAAGCCAGGAATGTCTCATCGTATAAGCCCTGGTGAAAGTGCACAATCTGTATCATATATCCTTTTCTGAGTCAGAGAAGTTTCGAATTTTTCATCGATCGTTGTATCATACTCTCAACACGATTAAGTAAAGCTGTCATTTTCACACAGATTAAATTAACTTTTTTTATACTCAGTGCCTTTTAACTCACACAACACACAAAGATGAATCATTCCGAAGTGACAAAAAAGGCTTGTAAAAAAAGAGAATAATGCATGAATAATGGTTTCCTGGACACCTTTGATTAAAACGTGGTAATAAACAAGTTTCCTGCCGAAAGTTGATTTAACAAGCACTATTATCTCCGAGCTTCTGAGGTCTTTTATTATCCCCTGGATTCGCGAAAGACAAAAGGTGTGGAAACGGTAAAAATGAAATCAACACAGATGAAGAATCAATATTCTGAAATTGATGAAAAATAAATTCACGTTGGTGCGTCAAATTGAAACCGAGCGTTTAAGATTTCGTTATTTCAATTCACGCTGGATACATACTAACCCTTTACAAATGTTCTAATCCTCTGTAAAATAAAGCAACCCGCATGTGGAATTATCTGTCGTCGTGAATATCCTCTATTGTAAGCCCAAGCTGGTCTCAAACTATACGTACACTGTAGTAAATAAAGGAAAGCATATATGTGAAACTTTACTTTTATGGTCAAGTTTCGTGGACAAGCAAGCCGATTACGATCCGTTGATGGTTTTCAAAACTCCCTTTAAGATAAAAGTTTCATGGTAGAAAAAATTTCACATCAAGAAATCTTCAAGCATTAAAAAAAAGCATACTTCGCATTCATTTTTTATCCACGCCATTATTTATTTTTGTTTTGATTTTTATTGAAATTTGTGTTGTTATCTCCAAAAACACTTGTGACATCCCATGATGTTATCGGATGAAGTAAAACTTTGCCTCAAGAACAAAAAAAACTGCAGTCGAGGCTCGAGTTTATAGTGAGAGCCGAGATATTGATACCACACATCAGTCGAAGCAGCATAGAAGTCACATTTTCTGCAACTGTTAGTGAATAGGAAATTATTGTGGAAATAAAAGGCGGCCGGAAAACTTTATCCAGTGGATAAGTCGCTTTCCCTGAGAGTATAGAATATTCTTCGCGTTAAACATTGACAAAGATTTTCGAACACGCCCAGGTTACTTGTAGATATTCTTATAGTGTGCACATTCACAGATACGCGAGCAAATACTTAAATCTTTGAACAGATTGAAATTCTTGGATACCGACTTATCCACCGGATTAAGTTATATCATCCTTGAACAACTGTGGCCTGGTAGTCGAAATTCGCACTATAATAAAAATCAATACCGGTTCTTTGCTATAAAATCACTGCTGGTGTGAATTCTCGTATTGACTTGTACCGGGTGTAATTTTCCAGTTTTAAACTGCTGATAACGATTGAATGATTTCCCCAGAAAACCAAACACCAAGCAATAAAAGCAGTTTATTTGAAAAGGAAGCCTATAAAGAAACTTTATTCGAACCCTCGGCGAGAGGTTTGGCGGAGCACACCTTCCTACACGTACCAACTTTAAGTTAACAACTCTCGGATTTCGTCAAGTTGGTATCATATCCACTGAGAGTTGATTAGATGGTAGAGGTTTTACCTTTTGGAAAAATCGTAAACTGTACAAAGAACTGTACATATTAGTATTAGCTGACACGCGGGTGGACAAAATTTCTAAAAATAATTGACGATTACACTTCATTTAAGAACTTTAGAACAGAGCTTCTTTTGTCAAAATTTTCCCCCTATGAAAGATAACAAGAGACGACTGTGATAAAAAAAAAATGCTGGCCGTGGGAGACATCAAAAGAAAAAATCTCAACGTTGTGGGTAAGATATTTGATTTTATTTCAAAATGCCAACATCACACAATGCAAAATTCAATGCTAAAATTGTGACAGTTTATAACTTTGTTTTATGTAAAATAAAAGAATTAATTGCTTTGATATAGTTTTTGCTGAATCAAATTATTTTATCTTTACAACTGACGCGTGCGAAAACTCTTACATTACTTATAATTGTTTCGCTGTGCGTTTCTTTGAAGGTCATTGCGGCCTCTTTGAAAGATCTCGAGTCTCAACGAGACAGATGGATCGATTGCAATTTGTTCTAGTTTTGAAACATATCACCATTTAACACTACGTATATTCGCCTCGAAGGAAAAAGAGCAGCAAATCGTAGTTGGAATAGCATTAAGAAGATGAACAAATAATAGAGGTGTTAAACTGTGTTATCGGCTTAGCATTTCGCAACACTTGAAAATTTCCTGTTGCACGAAGCAATTAAAGGCTTTGAATGAGTCGTACCTGGCCGGCCAGCAAATGGTTTTTTTTAACACTATCTTGTAACTCGTCCTTTTCCTTTGTTCTTGAAATAATTGCTCATTGAAGAAGCGAGTACTTGGCCAG
Source organism: Montipora capitata (assembly GCA_949126865.1). Lineage (NCBI taxonomy): Eukaryota > Metazoa > Cnidaria > Anthozoa > Scleractinia > Acroporidae > Montipora > Montipora capitata. The sequence continues at coordinate 59,605,778 of OX421446.1, forward strand.
CGTATAATTCTTAAACTCAAAAACCAATATTGTTTAGTTCCACAATGCATGCACTGCCTCACAAAAATATTGTGCCTGGGAAAGTTTACTCGACCAAAATATGTCAGTCAAAGAAAATTTGCTTTTCTGTTTAAAAGGAAACTGATTTATGTCACGAATTTCTAGACTTGATAAATCTCCTATTGAATATTGAATCGCTAAGTGCTTTGAGAAACAGTCGAAATTCGAAGAGTTTATGCAATACGAGATTTACGGAACGGTACTTTAAATGGCATGTTATTGAATTCTTCGGGTAATATCTGTTTCCTGTGATTTTGTAACCAGCCCGAGCCAAGATTCTTTATATGTGCACACGACAAGTAAATGCAGTGCACAGAGATTTCAGACGAGCATAACTTTTTGAATTATCGTTAGATGTGGTCAAACACTCATCGGTATAACTGAATAAATCGTCCACTCTGGCTTTACAGACAAAGGAGGTTTGTTTTCAGTCAGACAGTATTGCCTCAGCTGCTAAGAAAAACTGTTGGGAACGTGCCACGCTTGTGACATGACAATCGAAGAAGAGCTTTTGTAGCTCAGAGGTTAGGGAGCTGGCAGGAACGTTTCGATTAGCCTGCTAATGCAACGGGATGAAAAACGGGCTTTATCTTCCACGGTTAGGAATCGATATCAAGTAGCTCTTCCACGCGTTGTACTGTAGATAGGCACGATGTCTTAATGTTTACTTCCGACGACTCACAAACTCTTAAGCTTTAAAACTCCATTGTATACAAAAAGGAATTCTTTACCTCTAAGGGCCTGTTTACATGGCGGGAGAGCCAACTTTTTATACCTTTCTTTAGAAAACGAACTCAAGCGTTTACATTCTAGGCTGAGTAAACCGCCTTCCCAGGGCACCCTGTCTACTTGCCCGAGCCTCGCACCCTTCTGGACGGGCTATCGTTTTGCCGTGTCAACAGTTCGAATCGGGTTACCCCGGCTAACCGAGGTGAGAAAAACTTGCCGTCCTTGGGAATTGTTTCGTCGTTATCACTTACTAGTGGCATCTACTGAACGAAATGACAAATAAAGTGCAAAATAGTTTCCATAGACAAAGAAAAGCGGCCGCTAGAGGAGGAAATGATGAAAAAATTATTAAGCTACCCGCCGAAACGTTTCTTTTGTCCGCCATCTTGTTAGGTGAGTTTCATGTAAACGCTGGCTATACTTTAATCCTCCTAGCCCGGTAAATCGGTCAGCCGGGGCACCCTCCCTCCGTGAAAACATGCCCTGACAGAACACTCTTAGCAAACTACCTTATGACGCAATGGCTTCAATTAAAACCGAATTTGAGAGCCATACTTGCCCAAGGCAAAGCAAGAGGCACTAAGTGGAAAAATACGGTCCAGAAGATCGAGCCAAGTTAAAAAGACATTTTCTGATATCTACAGGCAATTGAATCCAGTGCCCGGGATTAAGTTAATCGGCTTTCGAACAACCGGATTAGTGTGAACTTTTGTTTCATGTTTTCAACTTTTTGGTGAAAGTTTCTTTTACTTATTTTTGTTTTTCAAGATTGACTTCTTGAACAGCATTTGGGAGTATAGAAAACTCATTGGTTAACTTTTAATCTGGGATTAGAGTTAACTCTTTGCAACCGCTGGCGCAGGAGGATAGCACAAAAGATACAGACATTAAAGGCAACCTTCGCTGCAGCGAAATTAACAACTTTAAACCTCTGGAAACAATATTTTTAATCAACAGTGTCTGATTTTAGTTTCAAAGAAGGCAATTTGATCTGAAATAAATGATTTTCAGAATTATCGCTTGTTTTTGTTTTCACATTTCCCGGGCGTTTCCATTTCGAATAATAGGTCAGTTTTGTATTCTCACAATTAGACTGGATCTAGCATGAAATGGAGGCTTAATCCGAGGGAAATTACTTGCATGTGAAAGGATTCCCCCGCATTAGCCTCCATTTCATTCTCGATCCAACCCAACCGTATAAAATACGAAACTGGCCTGTATCCCGTTGTGTATCATACAAACGCGCTTTATGTCAACAATACGCCTTCAAGATGCCAGTTCAAGCTATTGTAGGATATTTTTCCTGATGGATACAAACACTTCTTTTTGTCAAATTCACTATTTTCTCAAATCCCATAATGGTCTGCTCTACGAGCCAGAAGGCCCATCAAGGCTGGAGCTTATCCCGGTTTCATTGGCATGAAGCGACTAGCAGTATTTCTACTCCCCCCTGGATGGGATGCCAGTCCATCGCAGGGTTACCCCCAGCATTAAATTCGCCGGTACCCATTTATACACCTGGGTGGAGAGAGGCACCGTGAGAGTAAAGTGTCTTGCCCAAGTACACAACACAATGTCCTCGGCCAGGACCCGAACCCGGATGAGGCCACCGCGCCTCCCAAATCAAATCCCATAATACATCTTGTTTACCCCCAAACTTTTGCATAATCATTGTTTGCAATTTCTCCTTGGAGAGAAATCGAAAACAATGCCTACACAAAATTTTGGGGTAGGGTCGTACCTCTTGTTGAACACTATATTCCATTAGCTGTATAGTATCGTACTTCCTATAGTTTTCTGTGCTAAATCCATTGCCATCTTTGTTCGTTCTATTCTTCTTTTGGCCGATCCTGAAGCTCGTTCAAAAGGGGGGTAAACAAAGTGTCTTACGGGATTTCACAAAGTAGAGAATAAATTAAATCCCAAACATCGTTTCCTCTAATTCAAGGAATACAGGATCCCTTTAATGGAAACTTATTCATATCAACATGTAAGGCCGATTTGTTAAAATTAACTGAAAAACAGTTAGGCAAGCAAATCGACCTCTTGTAAGCCCGTGGGGGTAAGGCCGGGGGGGTCTGAAATAGGGTATCAATTTTGACCATTTTGGTCTGAAATAGGGTATGATTTGTGCACTCTAGTCTTGAATAGGCTATGTTTTTTAGACGAAGCTACTTCTTCATCATTAGGCGATAAAACCATTTCCAAATGTTTACGCCAACCGTGTATCCTACGTAATAAAATCGTATAAACATTGCCTTTAAGATTGGTCTGACCTAGGGAACTGATTATAAGACGGGTTTGAAATAGGATATTGATTTAAGGGTCAGTCTGAAATAGGGTATCAAATTTGTTATCAGGTCTGAAATAGGGTAGGGAAATCACAGATTTTGGTCTGAAATAGGGTAAGTGTTTTAGGAAGCCTGCCGCACACACCCATCCAATTTTTCTGGAAGTACCTCCCCCCCACCCCCCTAACTTCCTTCCGGGCTTGTAAGATGCTAGTAGCATTTAACCAAGAGCCAGCTTTCAATCCGTTTGCGAATGTGAGGGGGGTCTGTGTTTGTATTTTATTTCCTCGTCAAGATAATTTGTTTAGGTGACCAACTTCAAGAAGTATCTCTTTATGATTAGTTTTTAAAACTTCATTTTCCCAGTCTCCAACTGAGATAAGGACACAGTTAACACGCCGGACAGCTTCACTCAAATAATCAGATTTTAACGCGATCGACTTTAATTAAGATGATAGTAGGTCACATGATCAAGCTGACCAGCGCACGATACGATCACAGGTTTTTGTCGTGACGGAAAACGAAACCCGAAAAATCTTCTTGATTTTTAAGAGTCTTTGGAGCCCTCACAGCTACCTCCCACCTGACACTGGACATGAGCGGTAGTTGAGCGGACCAGGGGAACTGGAGACGAGAATTTAGTGGCAATGTTACAAATGCGTCAAGCATATTTATAACACAGTAAGCAATTGAGACTCGAGGTCCGATAATAACAGGGAAGTCAGTACCCACTTTCTCTCTCCCACGTGTTCATAAATAGCAGAAATAAATCAGATATATTTAGCGTTTCAAAGCAACAGGTTTGTTTATCGCGTGACCATAATTGCCGCAAACCCAATAGCGTTTCAACCCTGATAAATGTTTACCAATAGTGTCACTTTATTTAGCCAGAGTAAGGGTCTGTTTACGTCAAACGTGCCCAGTTTGGATGTGAAATACTCACTCACAATATTTTAAATCAAAAATAGCTGAAGCAGCGGCAACTTGTAACTGATCTTTTTTTAACAGATTATTGGAAAATACATAAGATGAATAAATAATAACCTTGTGCATGGAGGGTAATTTTCGCCTTAATCATGGAGGCAATAGATGATTCTTTGCTCACGCCATTAATTGTTTAGTGGCGTTTTGTTTCATTAACATACGAGTTTCCTCACAAAAGTCATCATGCCATTTATATCAAAGGTAAAAGAACTGTTGAACTGTTGAAATTCTCCAATTTTAAGCCTTTTAGCTTTGATAACAAACCAGTTGTATCGTCATCGAGAACTGATAAGTCCTTTGGTGGAAAATTCAAGGCGATAATAATGCCAAATATTCAAACCATCATCTGGTATCTCCAGTTCAAATTTTCAGATATAGCTTATTATCAACATCTACATGTTCCAGCACACGGCAAGGCCTTCTTTCACTTATGGCTGTTTCTGCTTAGGTCGCCTCATACAGAGGCATCCCTACGAAGCTGGCCATCTGCTGGAGAGAACAGGACAGCCACAACACCAGGGAATTCATCCCCTACTCTTCTTAAATAGTGCATGTGTGGGTTCTTTAAAGCCCCACAGGGAACTTACTAACATAGAAGATATTTGTGAGACCGAGCCTTTGCAGATGAAATTACAAAGGCAGCAGTTTCTCCTCAGTTATTTTAAGATCCTGAGAGTTGATCCGGCCGAGGTTCGAACGTGCGGCCTCTCGCATGACAGCCCCATGCTCAACCAACTGAGCCACCGATGCAATGCAATGCTCTTCCGGTGTTCAGTAATTCATTCTTGGCTGAATGATTAGAAAACGATAGCCGTGTGCTAATGGAGGCAAAAACGTAAACAAAGATTCCCATTTTTCCTGCGATAGAATGATATCTGCAATCTTAAAACATGGCTTCAGTAGGACTTCAATCTTTCCTCGGTAGACGTAAAAACCCGAAACCAAATGAAAGACATTGTAGCTGTTGGTTGAATTCTGGGTTACAAGTTTCGGATTCTTTTCAATGAATCGTTTAATGGATTTGAACCTTCGTCAAACTTGGAAGCCGAATCATTTGAAGGTCAGCACTAATTGCCGCCATATTGAAAAGCGAGAAGACACTGGGGACTGAGTTAGTGTTAGAATTGTTTGAAGGACCTCCCTTACAATTTCTTGGGAAATTTCGATTTGATTTCTGAGAGACCATGGTATAACGATAACGATTTACAAAATAAATCGAACAACCCAGAGGAAATTACAATAGCCATTAAAATATTTAGTTTTCAAGTTGAGATACGCAAGGATTCTCTAAAAGGTATGGGGAACAAGGAAATCGGAAAGAATTGGGGGATTTCTCCATGAAGAGGTCTTTTCACCCAAAATTGTCAAAATAAACTATGGATAATAAAGTTTAAGTACCCAAGGATGACATCTTAAAGAACTTAATAAAGCTGAATGAATCAACAGAGAACTTTGCACTCAAGTGGAAAATTGATTTAATTAACCCGAGTGTGAGATCATCAAAGAACGCATGCGCGGGCTCCCGAACACCAGGGTGGCTGGTTTGAAAATTCAGGTCTTGCTATGTCACGCGTTGTTTCCTTAGACAAGAAACTTTATCTCAAATTTTCTATCTTTACTCAGGCCGACGACATAATGGTGCGGGTGACCGGTTTTCCGTGGAGTGCATCCTCTGTCCTGGGTGGAATAGCCATGCTTAGTCTCGTCTCGCTCCCAGCTAAGGAAAACCAGGGCCTAACCTCCGGTCGTGTGAAACCACAGTGGCTCTTGTGCGAGTTTGAAAGATCAAAGAAAAAAGACTGACACCCACACGCACATTACCTGGACACAGCCGCGGGGCGGCTGTACCCAGGCTACACGCACACAAGCAAAAACACAAATAAACCCCAGGGTGCAGACCAGGGGTGCAGGGATGGTGCAGTGGTGAGAGCACTCGCCTTCCACCAATGTGGCCCGGGTTCGATTCCCAGACTCGGCGTCATATGTGGGTTGAGTTTGTTGGTTCTCTACTCTGCACCGAGAGTTTTTCTCCGGGTACTCCGGTTTCCCCTCTCCTCAAAAACCAACAATTGACTTGATTTACTTTCATTGTTAAGTCCAGTTTGCAGTGTCCCCAATTAGCGCTCCAGCGCTTTCCTTTCCACAGGGATTTCCATTCTCGTCTTCAGAGGCCGCGATTCTTTCTGTCAGCACCAAGAATAACGACCTCAGGCTGGTTCCGAAATACGCGCAGTCTCTCTGGGGGTCTATTTTGGCGCTGACCGAAAGAATTGCGGCCTCTGGGGACGTGAATGAGAGTTTCTAGAAAAGGACCAGGAAGTTCCAGTTTTAAAACTTTCGTGACATATCAGTGGTGCCTTCAGTATCATCTTTTTCGGCATGTTTGATACTGTAATATAGCAGCAAAAATAAGGTTTTTTTAGGACACTCAAAAATACGATCTTGCCTTTTTTTTTAACCGGAGTAATTTCCTTCTCGTGTATTATATATAGCTCTAAGGCAACCGAGTACAAGAATAGAAATACGAAAACTTTGTACACTCATTCTGGCATCGTGACTGTAGGACACGTGCAAACAAATATTAATTCGATAATGGTTTACCCAACAATAATTGAATTACTGAAAAATAAGCTTGACAATAACATTTTTCGCCTGGTATTAGCTGCTTGCAAAAATAACCGCAACAAATATTTGAATGAGCTGCATGCATACTATCAGTATATCTTCCTGAAAAAAATTGGACGCACTCTCACCAAGTATTGTATGACGTATTACTGAAAGGTCTTGAACATTTAATCAGCTGTCTAAGAATGAAGATATTGTCTTTCGTAGCTTAGGGTAATATTTAAAATATTTTTAACAAATACATATTGGTAAGGCGCGTAAGGAAACAGGCTCATCGAGGCTCAGTACGACTTGATGTTTTTCAACTCCTCGTCATTACAAACTACTCTTGGTTATATGAAATGACCACAAGGAAATCTGAACGATGTGGAAGTCTGAAAGTTTACGATTTGTTACATCGCAAAGGATGTGACGATAAACTTATGCCTTGGAAGTTGTAATCATGAAATTGCCACTTATGTTGTATCGCGAGAGAGAGGGAAATACAGCGATTTGTAACAATATCAACCAAAGGAAGTCCTTAGTATTCTGGTGTTTATTACAAAGTTATTTATGTATCAAATTAATTAGAAATTAGCCAAGGGGGTTTAGAAAATACCCCTAGGGGAGACTTTGAAAGTTATTTATTCCGGCATTGGAAAACGTGATTTCCAGCGTTTTGAGGGATGACTGTGGGTTGTTTAATATCTTTGAAACCATCTCGGTTTCGAGCTATTTAAACAGTGAGAACGATTAAGGAAGCGATGTTTGTTCATACAAACGTTTTACTCCAGAAACTGCAGTTGTTCAGACATTTGATGTTCTAGTCAAAGGGATTCGATCGGACCAACCTGAATAACTCCTGGACCTGTCGCAGATAAGAAAGAAACAACACTCTGTTTCAATAAAAGTGTGAGCCCGGCCCTTCCTGGCCAAATTCCGACATCCGTGAAGCTACAATTAGGTTTTGGACACTGAGCCGTTTTGTACAACTGAGTTGGTGCAGTTGAAGTCTTGAATTGAAAAACCGATATCATCGGACGTACCAATTACTCGGAAACTCAAAGATAGATTCTTGAGTGCTAGAGAATGAGTTGATAATGGCTGAACACAGATTTAGTATATGCAAAACCGCGAACGAGCATTAGACAGTGTTTATAGCAGTTGGCTAATCTCGCTTTTTTATGGAGCCCTGTTTGGGTTTACTGTTTTGTATGTTTTTCATGTGATCATTGGCGCGTGCCTAAGCTATGCAATCAACAAAAACAAAGTTGATATCTTTCCTTATGGGGTCAAACAAAGTATTGAGTAAGTAATGGCGGAGTAAATATGCGAGTTCATGCCTGTGGGCGCATTCCATTCTGTTTATCAAGAGCGGTTGGTCGAGGCATCCATAGCATTTTTCAAAACAACGTTTTATTTGTCAATCTCAACAACCGGGTGCTTAAGCGCTATGTGAATTATTTTGGACGATTTCCGATCGATTCTTTTCAAGTGCATCTCTCGTCGAAACCTACATCAACAGTAGAGGAACAACTTGTGCAACATGCAAGCATAAAATAAAACTATGAGTAATTTCTAAAAGAAAGTGAAGTACTGCGAGAATAGAATCAGTTACTGTAACGACGGAAATGTAGTTAATTTAATTTATTCAAATATATAAATGATCAGTATATTGTACAAGCATAATTGACGTTGAAAACCACTGGGCATGTGTACTGTGAGCTCGTCTAGTGAAATTAAGGCACAGGGATCGCATTCGCTCTGACGAAGGGCTAACGCTCGAAACGTCTGCTTTTAGAATCTCTGTACGGTGGTCAATTTACATTATCAACTCCGTTGATAAAACCAAATTTTTGTATACTACTTCCCCACCGACGCAGCATCACAGTTTCTTTAGAAACTACCCCTTCATTCTTCTGTCAAGAATACTAAGCTGCTCACCGGTTTAACTACGCAAGATTTCAGAAAATTTCACTTCATACGGAAAATCTTAATAAAAGTTGGCGACAGGTGCCAGCTTATGTAATTTTCGACGCTGAAAACGAATTTAACGGTCGCCAACGTTGATTTTGCGTTTTTAGCAGGATCATGACGTCACGACGTTCGTTGTCATATGACATTCTCATAATAAATTGGCAGTTCGAATAAAAAGCAAATTCCACACCATTTCACATCCCAGGAAATCGCACTTGAACCTTGCATTAGAAGCATCTTTCACAATTTTTGTTGATTTTGAAATTTTTTCATAAAAAGTTGATAAATTAGGGGTTTTCATGCCCATACGATGCAACGCCATAAGGGATTGCAAATCTTAATGAACGATTATGCGCTTGTAGGAATTTTCTTGAATCCGCGGGGGACGCTTGCAAGAATCCTAGAATAATAGGCCAATTAAACAATGTAGACGTTATTTTGTTAAATGATCATTGGCCGCTTTTATACTAGAGACGCATAATTCGTCTGGGACAAACTTGGGCAAACATTTTTTCTGCGTCTGTTAAATTTGTCTAGTATAAAGACGGACACGGGACGCATTATGCGTCCGGACGAACTTTGCAGTTTGGTGCGTCTTGGAAGACGAACTAAAGTGGATAGTTCGACCAGACGCATTATGCATCTTTTGCCCGTCTTTATACTAGAGGAAATTAACGGACGCAGAAGCAATGTTTGCCCAAGTTCGTCCCAGACGGATTATGCGTCTTTTATGGTTCGTCCCGTCTTTACACTAGACGGATAACATGAGACACGCATAATTCGTCTGGACGGACTATGCGTCTCTAATATAAAAACGGCCATTTACAGGTTGCTTTTTCCAGTTTATCAGCCAAAGCTACCATTGCGCCTGGTTCTCACTATTGACGACAGACGTTTCACACATATTCAGGCCAACAAGTTGGCCTGCTCTCAACTGTGTGGCCTCAAAGCTAAGTTGGTAAGAGCACAGGGGACCCACACAATATGTTTGTGTATTAACCGTTTGTCATCTTATAACAAATATATTGAATTCACCGTTTGCCTCTTCTGTAGCGATATATCGATAAATATGTGCATGGACCATTGCTAAATAAACGTTGTATTACCTTACCTGCGGTGAACTGTCGTTCTTTTGCCTCAAAAGTTGTATTCTGAACGATTTTGAAGAGTTCGAGTCCGCTGTTTTTGTGTGCCTCTTAATAGAAGAACGGCTCCAGTGCCGGGGCGAGTATTCCCCAGACAGAAAATGGCATCGCTACGCTTTCAAACTTCACAGGAGAATGGCCGAAAGATTCACTCTTTTTCTCGTACTTCTTGATCGAAAATTCATCCAAACGGCCCGGACCTCGCCCTCGAAGAAAATCAAAATCCCATACCTTCCGAGCGGTCGAAATGCGTAACAAGATTCACGCGTACCAGCCTCAAACTGTCCTGCTGATTTCCTCTTTCTGATTGGACGCCCGTTATTTTTTATCGGTTGTTGTTTAACGGCGTCCAATCAGAAAGAGGCAATCAGCAGGACATTTTGAGGCTAGCACGCGTTAATCTTGTAACGCATTTTGATTTTCTGGATTTTCTTTTCCACCCTTGTCCTTCTACTCAGAGGCACAGTCAGTACAGCAAACTCGAAATCTTCAAAATCGCTCAAAATACAACTTTTGAGGCAAAAGAACGACACTTCATTACAGGTAAGGTAATACGACGTTCATTTAGCATTGGACCTCGCACATATTTATCGATATATCGCTACGGAAGAAGCAAACGGTGAATCTAAGGGCGCATTCGATTGACCCTATTCCGGAATGAGAATTCGTGGAGTGATGATTAAAACGGTATGTTTGGAGCGTTTCGAAGCACCATGAATAATAAAAATATGTTTAACATCGCATTTTGGCAGATACTTGACGATGTTAATGTGAATCTCCGTAAAAACGAAGGATTTCTAACTTATATTCCACGTATTCCTATTCCGGAATACGGTCAATCAAACGCATCCTGAGGGTGCTTTCGATTGACCGTATTCAATGTAAGTTGAAAATGTCGGAATGTAAGTTAAAAATCGTTTGTGTTTACGGAGATTCACATTAAAAATGTCAGATAGCTGTTAAAATGCTATTTTAAACATATTTTTGTTATCCATGCTGCTTCGAAACGCTCCAAACATACCGTTTTAAACATCACTCCACGTATTCTCATTCCGGAATGGGGTCAATCGAACGCGCCCTAATTAAGTGTCTTCACTCAAGTGATCAGTAACCTTGTTTTTTCCACCGAAAACAAAAGAATACGTTTGCCTGATAATAGAGCTCAATTCCCGGAGGATTAGTTAGGAACGCGAACATGGCCGCCATTCCATTTTTTAGGAACACCAACATGGCTGCCGTGACGTCACATGAAAACACTCTATACAGTTATTATAAAATGACAAACGTTTGCACAAACAGGTTGTGTGGGTTTCCTGTGATAAGAGCACTGCATTGGCCATCACAGAGGTCATGGGTTCGAATCCCGTTAAAGTCACCTGAATTTTTCAGGTGCCTGTAAAGAGGCAATTGTTTAATTTGTCTGGTTAGCGCGATCATTTGTCCAATTTACCTCTAAATCGCACTTCACAAACACTTGTTAACCGAAGACAAACTTTCCTCGCTTTCCGCCATTGTTCGGAAAATTGCCTTGATAACCACGAGTTTATCCCTGTAGGAAAAATATGACATCATTGGAGAGATCTGTAAGAAGTTGTTAGGAATTCACCACCATATATGGTGCCGAAAACATTTTAATAATTCTGTTACCCCTTATGCGGTACGTCCGATAATCTAAATTCTTACTCTGAATTGGCCGTTCTGTTTGCTGATACATGTATATTGTCATTTCTCGTTTTTAGTTTTGCATGAATTGTTTTCATTTACAGAACAGCCGCAAACACTGGTACAAAACAGACAATTTCGCTTCCTTGCAACCACAGCGCAGTGTCGTAAACCCACTTTTGCAGGAAAGGAAAGGAAAGGAAAAGAACTTTATTTAAGTTTTTAGTCGTTCTAGCGCTGGAGCACTATACTTGGGGACACTGTAAACTGAAATTAACAATTAACACAAACCCAGTCAACAGAAAACCTCTCGGTGCAGAGTAGAGAACTAACTGACTCAACCCACATATGACGCCGGATCTGGGAATCGAACCCGGGTCACATTGGTGGGAGGCGAGTGCTCACCACTGTGCCATCCCTGCACCCCAAGATATGATATGATTTCCTTTCATGCGCTTGGAATGGCTTCTCTTGTCATGAGCAGTGGAACAAGCTTATCTCTATTCTTGCAGTATGTCACCCAACCCATTCTGTTCGGATTTGGCACTTAAGGGTGCTGGCATGGACCATACCAGTGACTGGTAATGTGCACATTTGACTTGGTGCTCCAGTGCGTCCTGTGTTGGTGTTAAAGCTTCTGGCTTCGCTGCCTTGGAAAATAGAAGGACTCGTTGTACACAGCACAGATGACCTTCTCTGCATTCCTTATGGTGTTGACCGTTAGCTCTCCTTCACCTAGCGAGGCAAGGTGATATTTCTCTAAAAATGTCTTAGACGCTGACACTTTGGTGTGACTGCAGATATATGACTTTGCGTCGCAACCAGTAAGCACATGGAAAGGGAAGAATGCAGGCAATGATCCCAACGGGAGAGTGTCACTAACATCCCTGATATTGCAGCGGAACTTGCGCCTTCACGCCGTCCCAGCCATCATCCACACAATTGCAGATGGGATACTTGGCTGAAACGCAATCCCTGGCATCGACTGCGCTGATATTCATCCCTTGGTAAACGCGGGTTTCTCTCAGATCTGCGCGAATCTTAAGTGCAACATGGACAAGAGACTAAATTATGTCATGGTCTTGAAGGCGATAAACAGGCAGAGCGTGGAAATAGTCGTCATCGTCGTCATCATCATCAGCTGAACTCTGACTCGCTAACTGGGTGGCAGCCATGTTGGGTGTGGTGCTCAGTGCATCAGTGTATTTCATGGTTGTAGGCCTTGGCGGATTGTGCTCCTAAAAGTGGCATATTATGCTATTAGCAGTGCTCGAAGTTTTGCCAAATTATGCCAAAATAACGCCAGAATTCCCAAATTATGCTCCTGATTTCCGAAATTATGCTCACAAAATGACGTAGATTCTGTACATATAGGCGCGCATTAACGACACCAAATGTTGGAGTCGTAATACACCTTATTCCAAAATGGTCGCCATTTTAGTATTCTTTTAATTGATTGCAAATTAGCCCTTTTGGCCTCGTTCAAGGTTAAATATTCTTTTGAATTCTACGTTTGAAAGCGAGGCCAAATGGGCCAATTTGCAAGAAAACAAAAGAATACTAAAATAGCGGCCATTTTGGAATAAGGTCTATGGCAGTTGTGCTAGCTTACACAATCTCCACGTGAAGCCGGATGGGAAACTAGAGTACCAGACTCCTTCAAAAGGTTAAGCGCGCACGGAGAATTCGCAAAAAGAGGCCTGGTAACTAAGCATGTCAGAACAAAGTCAATACTAATATTAGCGTAGCTAAAACACGCATTGCAAGAACATACTACCTAAATTTAATTTATTTCTTTAGAAAATACACCATATTTACTTAATTTTATGAATTTATGCTCCAAAAAGTGCTAAAATTTGCTAATTATGCCGTGTCAGTGCTCGTTTAAAAAATTATCCTTTTTTGCTCCAATTATGCCAAAAATTATGCTAGCACAATCCGCCATGGTTGTCCTTCGACTAACAAAAGAATGGAGAATAGTAGTTTGCGCTTTTTCCGCAAGAATTGTGTATCTCTCCCTTGCATCGCTAAGTTTGATCAGATTGCTCTTATCCATTGCATTCTCCAACGTCCCAAGAGTTTAGCTGGTCAGTTTCAAATGTATTTTGTTCTGTCAGATCTC
>OX421446.1:59629351-59634351 GCA_949126865.1 Montipora capitata
TTTATTTCAGAGCGTGACCAAAATCATGACTCAAAGAAAGAGCAAGCGTTGACTATAACTTTCTCGCAATATGATTGGTTTATTTCCCAAAATGGGCGTTCCTGATTGGCTAGTACACTGCGTGACAAAATGACGCGAGCATGACGCGTAAAGCGTTGTCGAGACTCTCATCGACAACGGCAAATTAGCCAATCAGATTGCGAGATTACAAGCAATTGTGGTAAAATTTTCATTAGGAAGTTTCAGAAACGACGATGGCTCCCCCATCGACAACGACACAAAACAATAACATTAGGCAGCTTACGAAAGGACGAAGGCGATGACGCCAACGAGAACGTCGTCTAAAAATATTATTTTCCGTTATCGTAATAACTTCGTTATAACCTCAAGTCGTTCGGAATGGAAAGTGTGTATCACCATTGCAGGAATAAAATTGGCATTAATTGTTTGGGGAGAAAATTTAAAATGTCCCCTCATGTTCTCACGTCCTCTACACAACCCGAAATAGGGAGCTTTAGCAACGATAACGGCGACGGCAACGAGAACTTCACAAATTTGCATATTTAGTATGCAAAAACAATAGCTTTGCACGCTCTGCACGTGCATTTTTCACTTTTGTCCATTTCTTTGCCGTCGTCTCCAAAACAACAACGTGAAATTGCCAAATTTGAGGCTTTATGGACAACGCCAGCACTTGAAGATAAATTCATTTTCTCCCCTGAATTAAGCGCCGCTCATAACGGTTTAATTCCTGAGGGACTGCTACACCTTTGTCATATTAAAAAGCTTGGGAATAGTCTCGAAGTGATTGCAATAACGCGAATTTATGTTTTTAGCTGACGTTCTCTTTGGCGTTCCCGTCGTCGTCGCTAAAGAGCTCCCTAATTCACGTCGTTGTCAGGACGAGGACAGCAAAGAAATGTACCAAAATGAAAAATGCACGTGCAGGGCGTGCAGAGCTTTTGTTTTTGCTCATTAGAGCTATTGTTTTGTGGCTTTTTCGTAGCCGGCATCGTTGTCCTTGCGTACGTTTTCTGTTATAAGTTAAAGGTGCTGTTACGGTCAACACTAATTTCCATCCCTCAAACTGACATTGGACATTTCGTAACAATTGCACGACGCAATATCCCATGTTAATATTGACAAGCTTACCGCTCTAAAAAGAATGAAAACAGGCAGAATTATAGCTTTAGTTCAACAAGAAATAGCGTTTCTAAGCTATGCCGCGCTGGTCTGAAAATCCCGTTGAAGACGGTTAACTTTCAATTGTTTTTCTGGGCACTACTATTTCAATACTCTAAAAAAACTCGATTCCGGTGGGTTGTCTCGTTAGTCTAGTGGATATCGGAAACTGCAAGGTGAAGCCATCGATCCGGGTTCAAGTCTTTGCATCTTCTCAGCTTGTTGAAAATCTTTGTTTCGTTGAAGTAGATTTGAAGTCTAAAGTAGACTGTACGTCGAATGAGTTGAATAAAAAGGGAAATGTCAGTTTGAGGGATGGAAAGAAGTGATGACCCGCTGTTACACTGTGCAATTTTTCGTGCTACTTGTCTCGCAACGCCATTTCTACAAACGTTCTCGCATTACGAAACAAGTTGTTTTACGGGTATTACACTAAGCAACGTTAACGTTTCATGCAACTTGTCCCGTTTCGATGATCACATGAGGTTAAAGGAGCATTTTCATTTGCTGGTGCTGCAAACCGTTACCACACAAGTTGCAGGACAGATGTTACACTGCACAATGCTTAAAACAATCTGTTACAACGGTTGCGGAAAGTAGAAATCAGTTCTACTTTCGGCAACGGTTTCTGCAACTGTCTGGCTTAAAGGTTCGGTACTGCATTCCATCAACAGAGCACGAGTCAAGATTCCATCACGGAGCAAATGGTTTAGCGATGAACCAGCCATTTTGGTGAAAACGAGAAAACAAGAGTACGTGTGAAGCTATTCCTTTTTTCCGAAAAAATTCCAGGGGCAAGAAATGTTCCATTTGTTGTCCCACCGGAACGACCGGTTTTCTCATTCAAAAGGAACGCGCTCAACGTGTCGTTAAAAGTTGTCCCGTGTAACAATTCGTGTAACATCACTTTAAAATAGGGAAAAATCGTGCTGCACGTGCGGCACGCGTTTTCGCACATATTCGTGCGGTAATCTGCGTAACAACGAGGTGAAATCACCAAATTTGAAGTTTTGACGACAACGTGAGCAAACAAATGCGAACGCCGGTTTCATTCTCTATTTTTATTCTGAAGCCTTAGCGCTCCTATCAATTCATCTTCAGGATTCTTCGCCAGCATTGTATGAAGTGAACGTGATGGACAATGTAAAGCTGTATTTTGAGATGATGTTATAGTCGACGTCGCCGTTGTAGATCTTAAGGTGACTTGAACCAGTGTCACTACTTTTTAAGAGACCTTCTTATTACGAGGGTTACAACTACCATATTGTATCGCGCAACAGCTATGTTATGGTACCATATGAAACACCAATTATTGCTTAACAAAATGCACCCACTATCGTGACGTAATAGGTTACCATGGTAAAATTAAAGCTCTCCAAAAACACCCTACTTGCTTATATCTCAAATATGAACTAGGTGACCCCCATTTTTTCTTGTGGAATAGTAATTAACAACTTTCGAAAAAAATTAAGGTAGCTCCGAATAGGCCATTTCCGAGTTCACGTCTGCCTCCTCTTCAAGTCGAGTCTAAGTGCGAAGTTTTTCTTATGAAAATTAGTTTTCATTCATATGTAAAGTAGAACTAATTAACATCACAAAAACTTTGCACTTAGACTCGCCTTCAAGAGGAGGCAGACATGAACTCGGAAATGGCCTATTGGCCACCATGAATTTTTTAAAACTTTGCCGGTAGTTCAATTTAACTTTATGTCTCTTGTTCTCCATAGAGAAGAAGTGCATTTTTCCAAACGTTGGCCACGTAGCATTTATAGGGAGCTTACGCAAGGACAACGGCCCCGCCAACAAGAACGTCGTCTAAATTTAACATATTATTTCCCGTTATTGTACTAATTTCGTTGTAGGGAAGGTATCTGTTTACAAATATTGCTTTTGTTATTCAAATGTGCTAAACCATAGGGAACAAAAGATCCTCTGTTTCGACAGCCAATGAGGCGTTCGTTGGCACATTAATAGGGACTTTACGATATACGACGACGAAGTCAACGGAAACATCACCTCAAAATATAGACCTTATTTATAAATGGCGGTCAATTTGTAATTCTTTTGTCGAAGTGCAAATTAGCCTCCCAAGCCTCGATACCATACAGTTTATTGAAAAGAATTCTTGCTCTAAAATGAGGCTTGGTGGGCTAATTTGCACGTGAATATCTATAACTTTGCACTATCGTAAGTTTCTCGCGGTTAGGCCATCTCGTTCGCGTCGCACAATGTGGGCGAAGTATCCTAAAAAATAAATGGTACGAGCGGTTTCAGTGTCAAAACTTCAAATTTGGTGATTTCACGTCGTTGTTGTGTAGAGAACCGCACGATTATGCGTTAAAATGCGTGCCGCACGTGCAGCACGATTACTTTTCCTCTTTTAACCAATGATATTGTTGTTTCGTGGTGTTCTCGTTGACTACCGCGTCGTGGACCGTAAAGTCCCCAATGACAATTGGTGACGTCAACGATATCTTCCCTAGAACCCCAAGTTATTCGGAATGGAAATTCTGTATCAACAGTGCAAAAAAAAATTGGCATGAAGGGTGTGGTTGTTTGGGAAGGAAATTTAAAAAATGTTTCGTCAGGTTCTCACGTCCTCTACACGACCTCAAATAGCCCACTTTCCATATATTAAAATTCAGTCCTAAACAAAAGGCATCATCTCGAGGCTGTGGGGAATAAACTCATACAAATCCTTGTATTTATTCCCCAGAACCTCGAGATGATGCCTTTTGTTTAGGACTGAATTTTAATATATCGAAAGTGGACCATCTGGTCAAATTCACATCATTAGGGAGTTTAAGAAACGACGACGGCTACGGCAACGACAACGCCAAAAAGCAGTAATATTATTGGTTAAAAGAATCAAAATGTTCGTGCTGCACGTGCGGCACGCATTTTTGAACATTTCTCTCCCGTACTCGTCAAAACTACTACGTGAAATGACCAAATTTAAGGTTTGGACGACAACGTGGACAAACTACCGTGAATCTTTCAGTCACTCTTTTCTTCAAATCCGTCTGTATCAATCCAGTTTTACGACACTTCACTCACATTGAATAATATAAACAAGATGGAATAATACTTAAAACAGCTCAAAGTTATATTTCGGAGTGACGTTTTCGTCTCCGTAGCCGTCGTGGTTTCTTAAACTCCCTGTTGTGAGGACGAGGACGGCAAAGAAATGTGCCAAAATGCAAAACGCACGTGCATCTGAGGTATTCAGAATGAAGATTATCATCAGCTTAAGAGGTGTTATATTGATACAACACCAAATTCGCAAGACTATTCAAAAAAGAAATATATGGTACTAGTTGGGAGAATGAACGTTTCGATCGCGCGAATGAAAGGGTTAGAGCAAAACCAGAGCATAAAAAATGAAAACAACGTTTAGTGTTACAAACCTCTTTATATCTGCGGTAGTGATGTTGAATTAAGATGGCTGCCTCGATTTCTTGCTGCTGTTGATGGCGTCTCGTCTGAAATAATCAAACGAGGAGAACTTAAGAGTCACGTTCAGGTAAGTAGGAAGATGACGAGGAAGATATGGCGAACGTCGCCGCAGGAGAGAGAGAGAAAGAATATACTCAGCAGGCCTAGATAAAGCTCGTAACTTAGCAGATAGGGTTATTGGAAAATCTTCAGCTAATTATCTAGTTAGTCAGAAGGGGTGCGTTATGACGGTGGGTGCAAATTTCTTATGGCGGATTTCGAGAGTATTTTAGAAGTGAGAACAGTAGGGGAATGGGCCTTTTGCAGCTTAGTGATTACATGGTACAAAAACCGCCATGCTGGAACGCAAATTGCGCACTGGG
>OX421446.1:59636851-59641851 GCA_949126865.1 Montipora capitata
AGGGGAAGAATGGGGCGAATTTAAGAAGCCAGGAGAGCCTGGAGAGAGCGAAGATTTGGAAGAGCAAGGCGTCAGAGGGGAAGACTGGGACGAAGCTGAACTGAAGCTGCGCAGCCTCATTGTCGCGCCCCAAGTCCCGGATGTAACGAGTTCGGCGTTTTCTTGAAGAGGTGACAAATGTCCGGGCAGGCGATGACCGAGTTCTGCTTCTTGTTCGGCTTCGTTAATCATCGAGTGTATCTGAACTAAAGTTTTCGCTAGAGTATTGACTGGCCTTATACTCATCTGCAGCTGCTCTGTATCTTCCTCCTCATCAACGAACATCGGAGAGCCCGCTCTTTCCGCCATTGGGGTGTCCCCATGGGCCGCCAGAAAGGGACCAGAGTTAGGAGCCAGGGATAGAGGCTGAGGGGAGCCCTCACAAGACGAGGCCTCAGGTGATGGAGAACCCTCTGAATCGTGAACCACCTCCACAAAAATGCGCCTATAAGGGATTCAAAGTAATGCCAACGCTAAAGAAGAATTCAGTCTCACATTTTAGGTTTACTCAAATCACTGGAACCTACAGTATAGAAACCTGCGCTTTTTTCCCTAACGGCTAGAAGAACAAACTCCCTTTCACTACTTCACCAATTTTACTAAGCCACCTCGAAAACTATAACATATCATTGGCACAATGGATGGTCATGGATCTAACTTGCACTTTGCTCTTGGCATAATTTTTCTATCTGAATTTATTGGGAAACCCATATTACGGGAAAGTGCAATACACGCTAAGCTTAACAGCCTTTTTTAAGACGACGAAAAAACGAAATCTTTCCCTTGCAAACATGTGGAGGGAGACTTCAAGCGCGCAGTGTCGGGTACCATCATTCGTAAACTCGATTGCTGATAGAGCGAGTTTCAATCGAGTGTCGTAAAACCAAAACCAAAGTAATTACTTTGGCCAATCAAAAAGGACGGAGACAATCCAGTAAACCAATCAAAACTCGAATTTCACGTAGCCGACACAAAGCACGGGAAAATGTGCATGCGCGAGCCACGATTGGTTTTGCGTTCACTTGTGATTGGTTGAAAAAGTGGCGCGAGAATTTTGAACCAATCACTGAGTGAAGTAATGCAAAACCAAAGCAATTACTTTCGACACTCAATTGAAAACCGCTCTACGCAGCCGACCGTGATGCTCAAGTCATCGAAGTCCTCGATTAGTAAGCTCTCGATTTCGAGCTCACCGTCGCATGCGTCAGAAAAAAGCGCGTAATTCTGGAGAGACTCACCTATTTGGCATGGACACGACGAAATCTTCGATTACGTCCACGACATCAAGGAAGCCCCTGTCTCTTGCCAGCTGCAGTGGCATGCGACCCCGTGCATCAGGTTCCAGCAACGCTTTGGGCTCGGTCTCCAATAAAGTTAACGTGGTGACAGTCTGACCCAATGCGCATGCCCAAATAAGAGGCGTACAACCAAACTCGTCCTTCCTAAGCGGGTTTAATTCATCTCTAACCAGCCCGCTTTTACTTTGACGCCAATATTTGAGCAGAACACACACAAGTCTGTTGTACCCCAACGCAGCAGACAAATGAAGGAGTGTCATTCCTCGGAATGGCTTCGTGCCTCGCGCTGAGTTTTTGTCGTCACCTGATGCGTGCTGCAGAACCTCGCAAGCAACAATGAGCCGCTCCTCGAACGTCCTGCATTGCTTCCCTTGTTTTTCATTGCTGAAGTTATTTGCTTCCCTGGCATTGCGTCTGGACTCTAGTCTCTCCAAGCGATCCAGTAAAGCCAGTTTAAACCGGTCGTCATCGGTCGCGAGCCACTCGTGACAGCTCGCGTTGCCGACCGGCGAATCACGTGTGCGGTACTCAAACACGCATGCGTTGCTGACGATAAACCCGTTGCAGGCCACCTGAAGAGTAACTAGGCCGGGATCGTGCGGCGGACAAAAACATCGGAGGACGCCCAGTTGATAAAGGACCGCGGGCACGCTACAACCGTCAAACAAACACGTGAAGACGCCCTGCTCCGTTCTCCATTCGCCGGTTATCAAAACTTTCGCTCCACCTTCTGGGTAACACCACTCGGGAGAAAAATCAGAGATGCGAGCGGACCCTGGAACGACAAGACTCTCTGGATGCGAAGAATGCGTAACAGTGATTTTCCCTCTATCGGCTGTACGAGAATAGTTATTGTTTACGTCATTGGGCAATGGGGCAGCGGATTGACGGTTAAATGTTTGCGACGAAGATTGAACGAGCGAAATTTGGTTTGGCGTACTATCTGAAACTGTCCGAGTTTCGGCGACACCTGACATGGTTATCTCGCTTGATTCTCTCCTTCCAACGTCCAAAGCCTGGGGGCTATTCACTTCTGAGATCCCGGATGTACACGTCAGAGAGTTCTTGCTAACGTTAGCAAAACATGGCGTCACAACAGAGCTTCTATTCGGACTGACGGGTTTAACAAGTACGTAGGTAGTGGATGATACACCGCAAGTGGTACCTTGAGCAAAACTCCTGGATTGCTGTGCGATTTGGCTGCCGGAAGTAAACAAAGTCGGCGTGGAAGGAGACGACGTTGTGTTTACAGCTGAAGAGAAGCTCGGCTCGAGGCAAACGCTAGCGAGCGTTGTAGGAACACTTTCGTTCTCTTTCGGTGGCGATTTAAGGCAATCTGTGAAACACTCTGGCATGACATGGCTTAAATCGTATTCGAACATGTCATCAAACTCGAGAGAATCTAAAGGTGTTAAGTCAGTCATGTCCACAGTATCCTCACTGCTGTTAGAAGGTTGGGATACTCCAGGCGCAGAATCCGTCACAGTACAACTTCCGGATTGGCTTTGACGGGACAATATTTCATCATTTTTCGCAAAATCAGTGAATCGTGATTGGCAATCTCGATCGACGGGAAGGGGAACTCGAAACGGACCATTAAACACGCACTGATCCGAGTCCGGGATATTTTGAGCGGGAATCCCGCCAATCACGGAATCGGATCCCGAGTAACTAAGCCGGGTTCCAGCATCAGACATATAACTTCCATAATCGCTGGATGGACTGCTTCCTAACTCGGCTACGCGAGGGTGAATAAAGATCGAATTCCACTGGATTCCACCGGAATGACAAGACTCTTGAGAGAGTTGGTTGATCTGTATTTCATTCGAAATCTGATTCTGAGGCAGAAACTGAGAATTTGACGTCGAAGTGACATTTCTGGTGCTGTTTGTCAAATTCTGCAATTGATATGACAACGTGGACGCAGACGAATTTGTTACCATGGGAACGACAGAAAGTATGGACACGTCTCCCGGAGACTGTAGCTGAGATAAGTTTTGCGCGCCGCTGTCAAAAATGTGACAATCACGTGATAATGAGGAAAACGCTGACTGACTCGTGTTTTGACGGTGATCACCGTTCCCTTCCTTAGGTAGGGTGTCATCTTCTAGCGAAGGTGAACCTTCTCTATGCCCCGTTACAGTTAAACGCCCTTGATCGTTTTTGGTGACTTTGATCATTTTTATGCGCAGTTTTCCTTCCTTGGCTTTTGGCTGAAGGCTTTTGTTAGGTGAGATGGAGATCTTATACACTGATTTGTTACGTTTTCGAGTCTTTTTTCCTTTAGATGAAACTGCCTCGCCTTCCTCAGAGGAAGATGGTGATGCCGGCGGACTCTCTTCAGAAACCTGCGAATTAAAACGTAAAGAAACAAGACTAAGAACCCGGGTTAAACTCGGGATTACCGAAAACGAATCCAGTGTCGACAGGAATTTTGGCGCCACATTCTCAACCAATCAGAGGCAAAAACCAAAATCGCTTGTGATTGGCTCCTACGCGTTTTTCCGCGCTTAACACCGGCTGCATGAATTTGCTATGCGCTCTAATTGTCTCCTTTTGCTTGCCCGGTTCTTTTGTGATGGGTCAATTTGACGGTACCCGGTCGCTACACCTTGTCATCTCTGAAGTAACAAAGGGCACTTTCCATTCGACAAGAAGTTTTACTTATAGTTAAAAATTTCGATAATTGAATGGAAAAGCATTTTCCGGGTGGCCGCTCGAAACCAATCACATCAACGAGTATTGCCCCAAAATGTAAACAGCACTGTGATGAACCTATTCAAGGGAATTATTAAAATTTTGTCCAGGAGGTCATCAAAGTTTGGCAGCTGGGCAATTTAATGAAATCTATGTAATTATGTGAGCGAAAAAGATAAAAACAGCCGGGCAAAGTTATCGCAAAAGCTTGCGCACAGCCGTTCAATATATCGGTGCCCGGCCCTTAAAAAATCCCTTGCCAATGGGACGGAATTTTCCGTTTGTTTCCGAATTCCAGAACTTCAGGACAACTCCACGGGGTAAACTCAAATTTCCGAAATTTTCTCCCGGGATATTTCCTTTCCATTCGATTCCTTACCGGTTTTTTCCAAAATTTTGGTCAAATGGGAAACGCCAAAATCTTACTCACCGTGACATCGGGTTTGACATCCTCGGAAACGCCAGAATCTGCAAAGGAAGGAACAAAGATATCTTTAGATCTCAAAAGCTTCCTAAGATCGAAACTTTGTGGCGCAAATAGAGAACTTATGCAACTGTCAATGCAATAGGGACTTTAATTAAGCCGTTAAGGCCTGCAAGATGTTGCGTTGAAATGTTGCGAGCGTTTGGCCAGGCCTTTACGCAGAGTACCGCACGAATATGTGCTAAAACGCGTACCGCACGTGCAGCACGATTTTTCCCTCTTTTAAAGTGATGTTGCACGGGACAACTTTTAACATTATAGGGAGTTTAAGCAAACACGACGGCTACGGCAACGGAACGTCATTCCACAATATAGAGATTTAGCATCATCACGTTTACGTCGGCTTGCCGTTTCACGTTTCACGTTTCACGTAAAATAAAGAGAAGGTTGTGACTTTAGCTTCCCGTGACACACGGCAACTCGAGTATTTAGTTACTAAAAAGCAAAAACAAAAACTCGGTGTCTTTTTAAACATTGTTTGT
>OX421446.1:59646851-59649351 GCA_949126865.1 Montipora capitata
AATTACTAAATACGGTATCTAATATACAGATCTCCATCTTATTTTTATCCCCGACTTATGATTTATTTATTCCGTCAAAAATGAAATACCTGAAGCATCCAATAGCATCGACGATGAAATGTCGGCACGAGAGCAGAATGAGTGTACAGCACACTAAGACACTGAAGAAAGACAATAAAACAAATTACAAAAGTGGGCAGAAAAAAAACTAAAATTCAATTTTAAACCTCAAACTTACTTTTGAGAGACATACTATTTAAAGTCTTGTCATCTGAAAACCTGATTGATTCACACTCTTTCACCCAGAGATAGGTGATTTGCATGATGGTGTCATTTACTACTACACTGTAAGACCACACTGCTTTGAGTTGCTTCTCTTGCAAATTTAAAAAATGGGCCAACAGCTTTAAGCCTTTTACTTCCAAGAGTGATTGATAGAAATAATCTCCTTGAAAGATCAGTACATTGTCAAGCAGATGGGTGATGAAAATACATACATACATACACACATACATACATACACATTCTTTATTTAAACACTATAAAATTTAAAAGCACTGACGTGCTTGTGGGGTCGTGTGTTATTATACTAAAAATATTACATAAAATAAAATGTGTACTATGTCGAAATGCTAGTTTAGATAATTGAGATACAAGGTAGAACTATTTAAGAATTGACACCTGCAACTAAAAAATAATAAACGGTCTGAAGAAGAGACTCAAAAACATTTAAAATCATTATAAAATCTAGGGAGTGATTGAACTGACTGGGCATTAAAATTAATATTTTTAACGTACGTGTCTTTCTTAACAATGCGGAAGAATGTCTTGACAGAAGAAGAAACTGACAGAAGAATTGTTTGATAAAGAAATTTATCACATACCAGTTTTTGTTTAAATATAATCATCGAAATAAATTACCATAACTGAATATACTTATTTTAAAGAGGATGGCAGTCAGTAAGGAGAATTAATGTTTAGATCTTGGGGTTGAAAGGGTTACGAAGGGTCTAAAAAACAGAATTGGCCAAACGTCAGCCATCAGTTGCTGAACTGTTGGCTTTCAACTGGTAAACTATCAGTTGTATGATTGTCATTATGCTTTTTAGTGTAATTATTATGCAGTTATCTTTGGCTTTTCAAACGGTACACATCACCCTAGCAATCACAATTTGTTTTTACCAAACAACTTTTCCATTCAATAACATGCAACATGTGCCATGCTTTGATCTACATGTATCATCCCTTACTGCCCAGTAGTTAGGGAAACTTAGGTGCTACCATGCTGCCACTGAAATTGGTTTGAGTTGGAGGACAGTGAGCAATATTTAAGTGAAGGTGACCATGAACACAAGTAAGCCAGAAATTATGACAAACCTAAATTATTCTGCTCTGAGAAAGACATTATTAAAGGTAAAAAATATTCAAATGTCAAAGCAAATGACTGTAAAATTCAAACATTTCGCCAAATCTGTTCAACGTCATCAACCACGGAAAGTGGCCCGTCAACATCAATGTTACATGTACCCCAGTGTCACTTAATCCAAAAAGAGAGAGTTATAAATGGACAGAAAGTCCTCTGCCTCACCCCAGCTACTCAGAGATGATTTTTTTCCTGTCCTATAAAACTGGCTTCCTTCAGGCAATGTTTCCTGAACTGAGCTTTAGTATTGATCATCTTATATCTGTGGCAAAGTTCGAGCGATCTGAATGGAATATTCTGAAGGTTGGATTTTTCTGAGTTCCCATTTGACATTGCATAATTATCTTTCGTGTACTTCTCACATTACTCGCCCGGGGGAGTTGGTTGGTTGCATCTCTGATATGCCTTAATGTGACTGCCGCATGCAGTTAGCGAGGTGTTACATTACTTTGCCGATATGCCTTAATGTGACTGTGCGATGCAGTTAAGAATCGTATATGGTTATTGCAAATATTGGACTATGTGGCTGCGTGATGCAGTTGTAGTTTATACCCACATTTCACCATTGCTCACCACAGACTCTCCAGCAGCCCAGTGGTTAGAGCATCCATACTACTGTAGATTGCGGAGCGTTTAGGGTTCAAATTCCATCTGGGGCTCGGACTTTCCTGATTTCCCATTTGACGACGCATAATATCTTTCAAATTTTTGAATACTAAAATTATTTGCTTTGAGTTTTGGAATTTCTTCAGCATTAACCTGAAGAAAGTTGTGCTAAAAGCCCTCCAAAAACATGAAGACAAAAGCTGACAAAAACAATACGGTGCTTTGCAGTACCTCAACTCCATTGACCTTCAGTCGGGTGTGGTCCTCCCGTATGGTATTTCCTGACCTTCTCTTCTTCCAAGTGTAGCCATCCTTGCGATAGTTTTTCACCTGCAAAAAATGATCAAGGCTTTTTGTATTTTCTTTGAAGTTCAGGGAATGTGGAGAGTTGCTGAACTCAAGAACGTTCTCACTGAAGGTGAAAGGAATGGGTTTATTGGAGTTGTGTAAGATCGGCGATGTTATATGGGA
>OX421446.1:59659351-59664351 GCA_949126865.1 Montipora capitata
ATGCAAATTCCCGCGAAATTCGAAGCCATATGAGGACATTCCTAATATCAAATTTTTTATTACGTTGCGCCTTGGGCAATGATCTAATTTTCCGTTAGGTGAATGATATTAAGTTAGTGCAAAGTACGAGCACGTACCGTGAAAACAGGAAGTGGCCTTGGTCCAGAGCACTGATCGACGGGATTTGTTTCAACATCATTTGCAAGTCTTGAAAGCAAAGGAAAATAAAGGCGACAAAGGCACATTTGAGTAAACCAAAGACTCACATCTATTTAGTTGCCATAAATGTACTTGTTGTTGTAAAAAAGGCAGGTAGATCCCCTCCAGAGAAAATAGAAGCAACGAAATAGACCAAAACTTCCCTTTCATACATAGCAAAAATTATTTACCTTTCACAAAATTGTTGTGCAGCCCCACTGAAGTTCTAGATTGCATTAGTCTAACCATGATTACATCAGGGGCGTAGCCAGGGGCAGTCAATAACATAATTTAGTATAAACACACAGGTGATTATACAAAATCGCGCGCTCTCATTGGCTCGCTATCTCGGATTATCAGCCGATAATCACCTCGACGGACAAAATGGCTGCCAGTAGTCGTTTTGCCACTGTAAGTGAAGATGATTTCGCGTTGAAATGTTTTTTTTTTCTCTTTTTTGAAATAATCACCTGTGTATTTATACTAAAACAATTATTCGCCTCAGGCTCAGTGACTATCGGTGAATATTCACCTCGACTTCGTCTCGGTGAATATTCACCGATAATCACTTCGCCTTCGGCGAATAATTGTTAAACAAACCATATCTGTGAGACTGGAACAGAGTAATTTATGCCACCTGCAGCTTGCTTCCTGTACTATCAATCTCAGACGTCCGTGGACAAGGACATTTTTTCAGCCCACTTCACGGACCGTTGATTTCAGGTCGCGTTTACACGAAAGCAGTTCACATCATCATGGTTCCATGACTTCGAAACCGCGTGAAAATCAATGCGGTTTGGAAGTGTTTACACAAAACCGTTTTCACCAGAAAATCAAAGTCGTGAGGTTATAACCGAGTGCTGCACTATGTGCTAAATTCATTATTTTGAATTGAACAATGCAAACAAATTTCGCACCAAAATAGTAACCGTATTCAAATCGATGCGGTTTTACTGTTTACACGACAGATGAAACCGCATCGTTTTGAAAACGCTCCACTTTTGGCGGTTTCGATCGGTGTCGTGTAAACAGAAGGTGTAACTGCATCGAAAACGATGCGGTTGCAAATGAAACTGCGTTCGTGTAAACGCTGCCTCAGTCTGCGGTTAAAAAATTCTGATCACGTTTGTTTGTTTGAGCAGGTTGAAGTATTGGCAGCTATTCAGCTGATGTGGACCTGCTATACCCACCCACCCATATACTCACAGAGGACAGCCACAACACCGGGAGCTTCATCCCCTACTCTTCTCGAATAGTGTGTGGGTTTTTTAACGTCCCACAGGGAACTAATGAACATGGAAGATATTTGTGAGACGGGGCCTACAGTTTATAGTCCTTATGCGAGAAGACTTGAAAGTCTAACCATTTGCCAATACATAGGCAGCACTTCCTCCTCAGTTATTAAAAGACCTTGAGTGTTGGTCCGGCCGGAGTCGAACTCACGACCTTCCGCATGGCAGCCCGATGCTCAACCAACTGAGCCGCCGTTGCGCGGTTTTTTTTTTTGGGCTCTGCAGTTTCGAAAATACCGATCTCGTAACGCTATTTTCTGTTGCTCTCCCCAAAGAGAAAAGCGCGAAACGGTGTTGACGGCAAGTAAAACCGGCCGAAGCTATTACGGGAAAAAGACTTGTTGGAGGAAATAAGAAGCAGATGGAAACTTTTCTTCAGATTGTTTTCTTTCGAAACCGCAGAGCCACAAAAGTGTTATCACGTGATCAGATTTTTTTAACCGCAGACTGATATCAACGCCCTTGTCCACTGACGTCTGAGATCGATAGTATGCAGCAATTTGATAGGCTTGTCCCCCCCCCCCCCCTTCCCCCCGCACTCGCTGCTCATCCGAAAAATTGTCACTCTCACCAAAAACACCGCGGATGACCAGTAAGTACGTTGGGTATCGTTGGGTATGAGCGAATGTGACCCCCCCCCCCCCTTGAAAAATTCTAGCTACGCCCCTGCACAAATTTATCATACCAAATCTTCAGTCTTTACTGTTAATCTCACCTTGCAAATGATCACTAAGCAGCTCCTTGCGCAGCTCTTTTAGAAATAGCAGTGACCTCTCGGTATCGCAGCAGTCGTTCAAAACAGGTACCTCAATTTTGTTTCGTAATAAGAGTGCTATGTTGAGTTCTTTTTTTGTGAAAGACAACAATCCCGTCAAAACAGAAACGCTCAAGAACAAATTAGAGTGGATCTTTGTCCATCGAGAAAGGTCCTTTGTTCGATATGGATACCTCTACAATGTGTGTGGTAAGAGAGTGAGCGCTCTAAAAATGCTTCCGTACAATGTCGACTTCCACAGCAAAGCGACATCAAAATGGCGGACTGATCCGCTCAGAGCGAGACACGCGACTTAACCTGCTCTCCCTGTCGATGATTTGGATATCGGCCACAGATTATCTTTAGGGGATCTACAGGTCAGCGACATTTCCCAGTTTGTTCTCAAACGGCCAGTAGACTCACCTACCCCCACATAAGATATTTCGAGATACTTACCCACCAGTACACGTGGTCTAACAAAGAATTCGAAGAATTTTCAACCTCTTTTGCGTCAATTAAGGCCTCATATTGTATCGGACCTTTTAGAAGATTGACATTTAACGCCGGAATTTTGGTCAGGAAATATTATGTTGCTTGCTTGAGGTATCATGCCCCATTCTAAACCTAATAGTTCTCCGTCCTTCGGACTTCGCACTAATAAAATGACTAAAAATATTGTAAAATGTTTGAAATCTGTCCCTTTTGAATTCGGCCAAAATCCCATACACTCACCGTTCGCGTTTTTCAGAAACCGTGAAAAGGTTTCGAACGAACCCTTTCGTGACCTCTTTACTCCGAACTCTCCATTTGTAGTTATTTGTAGCCACATTCTAGATGCCTAATACTTTCGATAAACGTTCTTCACATACTAAAATATATCGTCCTCGTGGCATCTTGGCTCGTCTAGTGATTCAAACCTGTAAAGTTCTTTCATAAGCAATTACTCCTAGATTTAAGTCTCCTAAAGCGGAGAATGGTCAGGATTCCGTTAAACACGAGTATTCCGATTGAAAAAAGCATCAGTTACGATGCATATGGCGTCTACGATCGGTATTCCGGTGTCGTACACTGTACTCCGTACATGTCGGTCTCCCATCCAGATAGGAACGCCGCCCGATACGTGGCTACTTGCCATTTTACACTACGAACAAACAAGAAATTTAATTTAGCTCGTTATTTCATAAACGGCACTTTGTAGCTGAGTGGTTCAGCGCGCGCTTCTTTCGTGCGCTCGGTACAGCTGAGAGCTCGCGTTCGCCTAACGCAGGAGGAGAGTAAAACTACTGTACGGAGTTGAATTTATTCCCCCGGATCTACGTTAAACCCCTTAGGGTTTAATCAATTTCCGCGGGGTATGCACATTTGTGACTACGAAGAAAAAAAGGGAACACGGCTGGTTTTCAGACGGTATGCTACTATCAAAAATACCACTGTAAGTCCCAAGAGAAACTGGAAACGATACTTATGCAAAAACAAGGTCTGTGACGTCTTTTTGGTATCAAACCCATTCCTCTACGACCTGCGCGGTCGTAGATCAAATTATGACTAGCTTTTCCACTTTTTAGGAGCCTCTGAAACACTGAAGTTGAGGGAGACAGTTTCGCAAACCAAAGAAATAGGGTTGGAAAAGTGCAGAGAATTGTTCAGCGAAAGGTTTTTTTTTTCAGGTGATAGACTCTTTAAAGCTGCCTTTGCTATCAGTTCAAAACCTGAGTTTTGAATATTTGAGCCTGATATACTAAGCGTCATCTTTGCAAACTGGGTAAGGGGATAGTTTGACATCACAAAGAGGGAGAAGAAGAAGAACACAGCAGCTTATTAAGAATAAAATACAAACAGCGGAGATAAACACTTTTAAAGAAGGCAGTGGCTATTCGTACGGGACCCGTACACCGACCTATATTTGCTATTCATACGAGAGTCTTCTTAGAATGATTATGAACGACATAGCCACGCAGCTATTGAAAGCTAACGGTTGTAAAATGGGTGCTTAGACTTGAATACTGTTTATCAGCGCTATTTGAAATGGGTGCTTAGACTTAAATGCGAGGAATCACAAGGCAGGTCAGATGGCCAGTAACATCGAACGAAGGAGGTAGTTCGTGAAAATAAACCGGCATCAATGCCGTTGTTTGATAGCTGAAATGTAATGACAGAATTAAAGACGAGGTAAGACTTTCCAAGTGTTATTGAACCTGTAATAATTATTCTAAGAAGACTCTCGTATGAATAACGAATATAGGTCGGTGTACGGGTCCCGTACGAATAGCCACTGCCTTTATTTTATATTAACTTGACGTTTTGCATAATTGTCTACATACATTTTCAAAGTTTTCTTATATACGAAATAAAGAGATCTGGGTACTCTTTTGGGCCTTGACAGCGTTTGATTGTTACTAATAAAGTAACAGCCTCTCAGTGCTAACGTTCTAATTCAAAGCAGTGAGAAGCCTTTACTTTATTAGTAGCAATCAACCACTGTCAACGCTCTTGTTATTTTAGGATCGTTTTTCAATATAGTACCCACATCTCTTTAATTCGTATGAGAAAACTTTGAAGATGTAACGGTTACTTTTGAGAATGAATGTAGACAAGCATACGAAACATCAAGATAATATAAAATGCATTTTTTTTTAAATGTTTATCTCCGCTGTTTGAATTTTATTCTTAATTAAGCTACGATGGCCAAAGAGCAAGAGTTTATAAAACCTAGCAGCGGCAAAGACAACGATAAGACAATAATTCAGGGACACCCA
>OX421446.1:59674351-59686851 GCA_949126865.1 Montipora capitata
CTACTCTGCACCGAGAGGTTTTTCTCTGGGTACTTTGGTTTTACCTCCTCCTCAAAAACCAACATTTCATTTGATTTGCATTAATTCATTGAAAATTTTAGTTTACAGTGCATGTGTCCAATTGGTGCTCCAGCTCTAGAAGACCAGAAACTTAAATAAAGTTCCTTTCCTTTGTCTTCCCTGACTTGGGGATTGAATCCACAAAATTCAACCAAGAAAACAAGTACTACAAGTAGCGCAGACGAAGAGTGACATGAATATAAAATAATTTGAAATATTATTCTTTTTGAACAAGGACAAATCTAGTGTAAGAGGAAAAAAATTGTCATTTTTATATTAAAGTTACATGCCTTCATAGTAAGCAGGTAGCATCCCTTAAACACGAAATTCTTATCTCAAATACAAGTGATTCCAGTTTACCCACAAAAGGCCCCTTATTTCGACCACAAGAGCAATTCCTTACCAGAGTACAATACTTGACTATAATCTTTTTTTGGACAAAAATGCCACCCAAAAAAGTCGAACAATGGAAACATGGAAATCGCATCACTTATGATGCGGTAAGACACAAAAGGTGTTAGCTAATCTTTTAGTGCAGGATTATTGCACTTCTATTCTTATCCCCCAAATAAACTGCAAACAAAGCAGATCCTTTGTCAAGTTTACTACAAAGACCCAAAACGTTTGTTAATTCACTTTGTTGAAGTATAATATTAATTTTATCATTTCTTAGTTCTGAGCAACTTTCTCTGAAACTAACAAGTTTCTTACATTCTTAACGGCATGAGACCTGATGTGCTCTTGAGAAATTTGGCAGTGGATCGAGATATCCTGCACTTGAACACTTCAAATATTGAAAGGCACTTACGAAACAGTTTTGTAAGATTATGATGTTAAAGATCCTTCAACTTCCTACATTCCCAAAAATTCCTTTCTATTTGAGAAATACACTAAGGAGGGCAAATGTCAAGGCACATGAACAAAAAAGGAAGAATAGCGAAGAGTTGTCACTATAAACAATACGAGATTCGGTCGATCATTTCAAATATATAATAATTATTAAGCCTATGTATAGTGACAATGATCTAAAACTTATATATTCTCCCCTCAGTGAGATCAGATCTAAAATTAACCACATCATCGCAATTTAAATCGTTTCGGGTTTTCGGCACAAGTTCCAAACATTTTAGCTAAGGTATATTATAAACTTAGTTTCATTTACCTGCCCGAGAATCAAGTTCCGATAATTTTGCATCTCTCTCCAACACTTTGTCAACATTGACTTTCATGATGTCCACAACCTAGAGAAAAATCAAAACACGACACCGCAAAAAATAAACACATAATAAATAGTAATTGCTGTCATTTACAGACCACAGTAAAATGCAATTTGATCTAGTCTTAGAAGAGGAAGTCCTATAATATTCCGCTGTGCCTTACAACATCCGCAAAGTTAGGTCTTTCGTTGAGAAAAGGAACTGGGAGAACGAAAATATTGAACGAACTGCTGTAGCTCATTTTCGGAATTTGTACATCGACAGGTATCACGAAAAATCATTTGAGTTACCTCATCCACTTGGGCTTGTGTCTGTTGTAA
Source organism: Montipora capitata (assembly GCA_949126865.1). Taxonomy (NCBI): domain Eukaryota; kingdom Metazoa; phylum Cnidaria; class Anthozoa; order Scleractinia; family Acroporidae; genus Montipora; species Montipora capitata. Next base: position 59,675,949 of record OX421446.1, read on the forward strand.
CCTTTTATTCGACCTGAAAAGAGAAAAAAACCGTTTCCAGTTATTATTGCAGTAAAAGCAACTGGAGGGTCTCAAACCATGAGAGAAAGTTGTGCTTGGCAAAGTACGTATGTACATCCTTATTTTCATCAGGATGAGGAATCGTAAAGTAAAACCATCTCGATCAATGCTTTGTTAGTGAAAAAGGTAATAGGCCGTTCTTACATTTCGATGCTGAGTGTCTGAACTCCTCAACTGAACTCTCTGTAGCAACTTGCAAATAAACCCTTCTCGCTCTTCACTAAAACTGTGCAGTGACGTCATTCAAAGAGCCCGCGATGAACATTAACCAGCGGTGATTCCCTTAAGCAGTAAGCATGAAATCGAGGATCATTGGAGAGTAGACCGCACGCACGCACGTGTGACAAACTTGCATCATAAATTTCTCCCTAAAAATTCGTTGTTTTTGTCATTGAGATTTTCGTTTGATGTCTTGGTTGTTTGGAGTCAACAAGCCTCCACCATCAGGCGAGGAACCGCCGTTGATTCCGAATCCTCCAGGAGGCGGGGATGACGGAGGGAAAGATGAATCATCTGAAGGCAAACCAGCCCCAGTTTGGAGAAGCTTCGATCCTTCGGGCCTGGAAAGAGCTGCCAAGGCTGCAAGGGAGTTGGAGAAATCACGTAAGTGCATGAAAAAGTGCGCTTTAAACCCTATATAAAAGGCAATCTTAAAAATGCTGTATTGTGTACACTTCAAACTGTATGCATTGATATCATCCATGACTTTCCTTTATATTGTACTCATCGTCATCATCATCATCATCATCATCACTGTTTAGGAAGCAGCGATGGCGCAGTGGTGAGAGCACTCGCCACCCACCAATGTGACCCGGGATTGATTCTCAGACTTGGCGTCACATGTGGGTTGAGTTTGTTGGTTCTCAAGTCTGCACCAAGAGGTTTTTCCCCCGAGTACTCCGGTTTTCCCCTCTCCTCAAAAACCAACCTAGGATTTGATACCAGTTGACATGATTCAAATTGATTTCTGTGAAGTCTTCCAAAATTTTTTGTTTAGTCTACCGCTCGAATACCATTATGATATCTTTTTAGAGGTTCTTCAGTGAAAAGATTCGTACATACATTGTATACGGTATATTCCATCTCTTTCCATTGGCGTCAAGTTCAAATGTACGAATGTATCGTGGGAACCAAAGATGCTGATTGGTAAACTGTCATGCATGAATTGATTTCATTTGATTGGTGGAAGCCAAAATGCAGTTTGGCAGTTGGCGCTTGAAGATGAGATTCCACAGAATTATGAAAATCACAGTAACTAAAGTTCAGTACTGTCATGGATATCAATATCATTGTTATTTCCACTTTCAGATCATTCAAAAGAAGCCTTAGAGATGGCACGACTACAGGAAACAACCAAGCAGTTAGAGCAACAGCGCAAGATAAAGGTATAGTGGAAAATTTATGGCCAGTCTGAGTTCCAAAAGAACACTTGCACACATCAGGATAAAAACAAGCATCCCGTTTACATTGTGTTGATAATGGTCCACGATGAATGTATTGTTGTGAAAATAAGATGGACAATTTGGCATTCACGATTTTTTTATTTTATCATTATCAAGGATCTATATTCATTTTTTATCAAAGTCGTCAGCCGGGCAAGTACGTCTTACGATGTACTTGCGCGGCCAAATTTTAGGTTGCCCGGGCAAAAATCCGAAAGTATAGAAAAAGCTTGATAAAATTGCTTGTAACTTGCGCATTTGCGTTTTATTTTACACTCTCGTCAGAAATTACGAATTTTGACTCTGGAGTATGATGTTATTTGTACCGTGGGAGAACGAAGAGTAATTGATCAGAGTGAAAGTATATGCTATATTATAACATTTGATGGAATTCATGATCAGACATCTATTAAAACTTCAGTTGTCCAACGGACAACCTTTGGAGTTATTGTACTCGTCTGGACAGATTTTTAGTCGTCTGGGAGGACCAGACGACTGCAAAGGTGGATACCTGCATTAAGTCTAATTTGTGCATGTTTTAACTCCAAATGGCATACACTATATGATGTATAGCATTAACAATAGGAGTTGTACATTTATAGACTGAGAGAGAAGCTAGTTTTCTACTGTAAATTTGGGTGCAGTGTGGCCCAGTATGGAGGCAGGACTCCCCATTGGTTTGGGCACAAGCCATGAAACCTGGAGATCCTGGGTTCAAGACCTGTCCTGACAGGTCTGAATTATTTTGATAAATACATACAAACATACAATCATAAAATACAGACTTATCTTTTTAATTGACCTCTCCTCACAGGGGCTTTTCAGAACCATTGTAACGAAATTGAGAGAACAAAAGACCTGGACAACAACAACAACAACAACAACAACAATATTTACTAATTATTATTATTATTACTATTATTATTATTATTATTATTATTATTATTATTCTTAATTTATTATTATTGTTAAGGATTCCTACTGGCTGGAGGCAAACCAGCTGGCTATTTACAAGTGCAACAGAGATGTTGAAACAGAGACTACCAGGATCAAATTCAATGGCTGCACTTGTTGCATATTCACAACAAATTATTGTTGTTGTTTTTATTCTGTTGTTTTGTTGATTGTGTTTCTTTGGCCGTATTCCCAATAGGGTATGGTCAATTCCACAACACTGAACAGTAGCTCTACTCATTGAGCTACTAGAACGGTCTATGGGCTCTACAAAGTCATGTGCCTCAGTTTATACAAATACATGTACATGAAATGATGCAAAGGTGTAATGCTCCTGTCGTAGGGATATGATACAAGATGCTCGGCAACGCCGATGAAACAAGCATTGAAAAATGAAAAATGTATTTGCAAAATTGAGGCGTATGACTTTGTAGAGCCCACAGACCAGTGGGCACATTATCCATTCAGGACCAAGATAAACAAACCAGTGCCCTAGGAGTTCTAGTAGCTCAATGTGTAGAGCATCCAACAGGTGTTGTGGAAGTCGTAGGCTCGAATACTTTTTCTGCTTAAGACTCTCATTTTTCAGTTACTCAAGTTGCATTACACCTTTCCATCATTCCCATCCCTTGTTCTCTTGCTGGAAATATTTGTAGGGATTTGGTCTCTATGTTGCTTTTTGTTGATCACCATCTTCAGGGGTTTCAAAAGTGCTCGAAATTTAAAAAAGTTCCAGCACAGTGCAGGTTGTCCCTGTTTTAAAAGTCGTGCAACTACATGTAAATCTGTAAATTTGGTTGCCCTGATAAATGCTTGGTTGCCCATTGGGAAACCTGCCGATGATTAAGCACGCCATGTTTAGATGCAATCACATGGCATTGGACCTTGAGTATCCCATAGTTCTAAGTGTGCGTCTGTCTGGGTTTTTTGTGGAAGTCTGGGGTTTAGCATTTACAAAATGGAGTCTTCGATCTCCATCGCCAGCCACATCTACATGTGAATTTCCTTATCTGAAATTTTTTTCTTAAAGCCACAGATATTCAAAACACAGGAAATGCTCAACTGCAAATTAATTATTGTTAACTTCACACCACTATCAGATATTGACAATAGAAAACCATCGATTGAGTTGTGCGCTGCTTGTGTAATACATTTTCTATTTTTTGGCTGCGTTGTCCGTTGTTTTTGCTTTGGGCAACCAACCTTTTCATTTTACCAAAAACTAGTCGCCGCATAAACGTTCTGGTCATCTGGGATGACCGGACAACTGCTAATTTCGAGCACTGGTTTCAATAACTTTTGAAGTAGATACCTGTCTGGGCTATTCAATGTAAGAAGCAGTCACTCTTGTCTTATACAAGGGTTTGAATAAAAATCAAGACAGAGTAGCTGGTGGTGAGAGCCCAATTTCTGACAAACAGACGGCGGTATACCGCCAGTGACCGGCTTCTAATGAAACCCCTGATCTTGGATTATCAGTTGTGCTGGAATGAAGTCGAACAAAACCAGAGCTTGAAGCGATCACTTTTATAGTGCATGTTGGTGTTTAAGTATGTATGTAACTAGTTTGTTATAATTATATTTACAAGTAGGAGTTTGATGCAAATATAGAAGCAATGCAATTGGACAAAACTCGAGTTGAACAAGAGGAGAAACGGAAAACCCTGGCAGCAGAAACTCAACAACATCAACAGGTAGGAATGGAAAATAAAAGAAAGATATATATGTTATTTGCCAGCTGGGAGGTCCGTATAGTGAAAAACTGTGACCGAGCTTGATCAAGACTGCGTTCGCCATTTTTTGCTATATGGACTGACCAGGGCTCGAAATTAAAAAAAATGTCTGGTCGCAAATTTGCGACTAGTTACGAAAATTTGGTCGCAACTTTGAAAATGTTAGTCGCGAAATTAATTGAGGCCATTTAATCAAGAAATAAGTAGGCTTTTAAATGATTAACGCTTTAATTTTCATTCTTTCAACAGCTTTCATGTCATTTCGAGACTTAATAGTACAGAACGTTATGTGTCTCGGACAACACCAGTTCATCTAAAGGATCAAGTTGAACCTGCGTTAAGGCACATAAATTAGTGTCTGTTATTTTAGTCAAAGCGATAGATTTCCAAATCATGAACATATATTACAGCAGGAAACTGCAGTTCTTATTAATTAAATACCTCCAATCTCTGCAAAATAGCAATAACATTTGTACTGGGCGGACATGTTTATAGGTTACGTTACGTAACTAAATTCCTTTAGTTTTACCTTTTGCAGGTTTTCCACCGATGACAAAACAAGTAACGAATTCTTTTATATATTAAGCTTTACACTTAAGTATCAGGGGTGTTACTACAGTGATTATTCAAAGACCCCTGAAGGACTGAATCATTCAATACGACTGTATATGTGACATGCCTCAACGCACCAGGGCATTCCGCCATCTTTGTTTGCTAAACCTCGTTATCATGTATTCGCAACCCACTTGGAACCGATTTATTTTACATGTTTTGGCTGCTGACTGATTAAACGTGAGAATTCCTCTTGTTTTCTTGAGTATATAACTTTCGCTCGGTCGATTTCTTCGTTTAAAATGTGACCCTTGAAACAATTTAAGTCGCTTTCATCTGACATAATTGACTCACCAAAGAAGAACACATGTGTATAGACTTTCGAAAAGTCCTTCGTCTAGATACGCGTGGAACGAAGGACGACCTCTCGCGACTTCGTCGCTTGCTCATTTACTTTGCGTAAGAAAAATCACGATTCGCTCGCCAAAACATTTTCTCCTGGGATTATCGTGAGGTTGACTTGTGGCAAGTCTAACATGTGTACTGTGTGGGCCGAAACGCGGGTCATAAACGCGGGAAAAGTCCTCAGCATGCTGGCAGGACTGTCGAGCCTGCAATGTACATTTTTACAGAACCCGCTGAAAATGGCGTGCTGTTGAAGGAATATAGTTGCGTGTATGCATTCCAGGTAAATTACGGTAAACCTTCAGATTGTAACAAAATTATAAGATGCTACTTCAATGAATCTTTTTATTTCTAAATAATATTATATTTAAGCAAAAATTCAAGTGCTAGTCCTTTTATTTCGTATCAGTTAAGGCAAAACCTAGTCGCAAATTTGCGACTACTCTCGTTTTTCTAGTCGCAAATAAGAAAAATTAAGTCGCAAATGCGACCGTATCGGTCGCAATTTCGAGCCCTGCCGACCCTTAGCTGGTAAATAACTTCCTTTTTTCTCTCTCTCCCTTCCTCTCTGAAAATACTTTTTAAATTGTGGACTCATATCACGCTTGAAAGCTAATGAAGTATTAAAGCAACTTTCAAACTGAATGTTTCAAAGAGAAAATTAATATTTTTATTTGAATTCTATTTCCAAACCTCTTGTCTAATAAAAAGCTACTTCTGTATGTAAACAGATTCGGTGTTAAAAAATGGAAATTAAAGGTCAAGGACAAAAACTCTATGAGCGTTACCGTGCCCGTGGGCAGAGATAGGAAAATCCAGACTGTGCGAAGAACCAATCAGATTGCAGGATTTGATACCTTGCCCTCTCAGAAAAAAAATGTGACCCTTCACGCGAAAAGGGGGCTTATCCAAATTTCACGCTATGGCTATTTTCACGGTCCTGGCCGTGAAGTTGTAAAAAATTATTGGAATGTGAGTGAAATTTCCCTTTCACACCGTGAAAATATTTCACGCTGTGAAAAAGGTCACAGTCACTGTTAAAATATTTCACGCCGTGAAAACAGGTCGTAATGTCTGGGAAATATTTCACGCCGTGAAACAAAGTGAATTTCTTGCGTAAACATCAATCTGTTACCCTGGGCCCGGTTGTTCGAAAGCGGATTACCGCTAATCCCATATTTAACAATTTAGCAAGGAGTTTATTTCTCTACTCCCAAATGTTGTACAACGCTGATATTTGGCAAAATTTTAAATTAGAGGAAGTCAATCTTGAAAACCAAAAATAACCAAAAGAAAGATGCACTTAAAAGTTGAAAACATTTAACCAAAGTTTATGCTAATCCTGGATTAAGTTATTAAATCGGCTTTCGAACAACTGGGCCCTGAACATCATGCCATCATTATGCAGGCCGTCTGCAAAGGTTTTACTGCAAGCGTTATTGAAAGTCTTTAGGAATCGTCTTTCTGTCAGCGAATCGCCAACTCGGTATTGGGTTCATCCTTTTGTTTACTTTTCTTTATTGTGGTTTCAGGAAAACAAAAGAAAACAAAATAAGAGAAGAAAAAATTTATCGTACATACTAAAACTTTCAACATTAGACTATACAAATCGATGCACAATAAGATCAGTGTTTCTTATTTCGTTTCTCTGCTTTCTCCATTGTGCTTGATTGGATCTTTACCAGAAATTCAAAAGAATGAGCTCAGTAGAACCATAACAGAAATCAAAACATCATGCACTGTCTGTAGTAAAAATTAGATAATCAGTTTATGAGATCAGTAAAAAATTACATTCCCTCCCAGACATACTAGTAAGAAACAGACATGCTTGGCACCAGGGAGTCTGGCTTTGTAGGCGTAGCCAAAAATCATTAATCTCTTCGCGAATAGTTTTTATTCGCTTGCACAAAACATTTAAAAGTGATTGGAATAAAAACTCGCAAGCTCTCAGCATTTTAGCAATTTCATTTTTTTTAAAATTAAATTATAGATAAACTTGCATGACAAATTTAACAAAACACCTTTTGATTCAACTTGTTCATCATGTTGCTGTTGTACTTGTTGTACTACTAATAAGTATACACTTTTGGTAAGTTAGCCTCAAATAATTCATTTGAAAAGTTGCATGAGAAAATAATGCACCAAAAGCGGTAAGTCACCGATAATATTATTACAAACATCAATACTCTGACAATTTCGGTAAACATTTCCATAATATATACATGCCGTCCCAAAAAGAACAGTGCAAATGTTTGAAAAAGTCACCAGAAAAAAATAACCGATTTTGCAATTCTTTTGTCGCTTTCAGGGGTAGAATTTACTTTTTCCTGAACTTTACAACAATTACGTGGTCATCAGAAATTTCTTTACAATGTGACATTTTCCAGGCGTGAATATTCAGGAATGAAAATTCTTCTTCTTCTTGGTGTTGATCAGCTTTCAGATTTCTTGTACCCTGCGATCAGGCATTCTTTTTGTCCTGAGTGCCAGTAGATTATTATCATGGTGTGACTGATTTCTGAACAATCTGATCAATTTCACAGCGTGAATATTATTTTCACTCCCATTTTCAGGGCGTGAGATTTTAACCTTAACTTCATGGTGTGATTAGTTTCACGCCAAGAGTGAAAATTGAATTTCACGGCATGAAAATTAAAATTCACGCACTGTGACCGTGAAAAAAATTCACCGTTTTCAGTGAAGTCCATGAGCCCCCTTTTTGCGTGGAGGGTCGCAAATAAAAATGATTATTATTAATGTGCACCAGTTTGGACCAAGCTTTCAACTGAAAAGCTTAAACAAAATAATGTGATGCTATTGACAGACTTGATTTTGTCTGGGGAGGTGGGGAGGGGTATCGCATATAAAAGGGGAAAGGATGCCTGTCCTCTTGCTTAGAGGTGTAAATTCGTACAGTATTGTGATCTTGCTTAGGGTGTTCTGGGCAAAATGCCGTCATATGTAGCTGTGAAGGTCTTGTTTAATTTTATAGGGTTACACGTCTAACTCCAGACGATTTTGCTTGTCAACTGGGGTATTCTAGAGTGTCTGAGATGTCAATGGGTTAAGCAATCAAAAACCATGTGTACGTCCCCTCCATTAATATGTTTTAAATATGCCTTAAATATGGTTAAGGGGTCAACAAAAGCCTTGGCCTTGGCCACACCCAGATTGGCCTCCTCCTACTACATGTAGCATCCCCTCCCCTTCATATACAAAGTCCTCCTCTTTTCCCCCCCATGGATTTTGTTTTCAAAGGAGCCAATGTGTTTTGGAAGAACTAAGCAAAAAACGAACATGATTCAAACAATAATTACTTACTCAGAGCAACAACAGTCTTTTAACTGAATTATTTCAGTGTAAATGGTGTTAATGCTTTTGAGTTGGCGATTGTTTGGATCATGTTCTGTTTCCAGAGCAGGAAAGTAGTCTTTTTGATGCAGAGAATTAATTTTGACTCTGTTCAACAGCGGGCTCAGTATCAAGACCAGTTAGCAAGGAAGCGTTATGAGGACCAACTTACACAACAGGTGAATTTTAGTCATTTATCAGAATAGAATTTAATATACCGTACTTATTCGGTTACAAGCCGAGACCCCTTCTGCGGCTTCAAATTTGCCCAAATTGAGTAAATATTTGTGTAAAAATCGCTCGGGTTATAGCTGAATAAGTACGGTAATATTAACATACTAAGGAAAGGAAACATACGCAATGTACCTAGCCAATCATATAAAATCAATAATGCCCACTTCTACATGCATATATTAGTTTTCTGTCCTATAATGGTTGAAAACTTTTGAACTTCCCACACCCTACAAGTGACTTGGCAATGACATCAACAACAATCAAACAACACTCTAACTGACTTATTTTCGTAACAATAACTGACCAATGTATTTGACAATACACGTACATGTACAAACCCTAGACCTATACACGGATCGAAACTCACCAATCACTGTTTGCAGCCTTCACAGCCCATGACATCTAGGCTTATTTACATGTATAACTGACAGTCAACCAATAACATCACAACTTAGTTGACCAATCACATCAATATGCGGAGTGTTATACCATCTACTGATGTTACACAAATCACTTGACTCTGAAGATGACTTCCCCGCAGGAAGTCACAACGTCAGTCAAAATCATCCTAAATAGTCCTTCTCTGGCCGGACTACACTCACCGGGACGATCATACTTCGATCACTTAATTATAATTTATTTATTTATTCACTAGCGTCGTATGAATGAAGAAAACTTGGCTAGACAAGAAGAATCTGTCAAGAAGCAAGAAGCAATGAAAAGAGGTTTGTCTTCTTGAGAGAATAGATTGATATGGGAGCAACAGTCTGCTTTCTCACTCTGGCACACAGGTCCCAGCCCTGGGATAAGACCTCAGAGAGATATATTTACCAGTTTTCAGCCACATAATATTGTTACATGTATATAACGTTGTATAATATGCTTTATCATGTTTTACAAACTCAGATACAGGGGTTGATTTAATTTTTCTTTTTTTTTTGAAGCTCATGATTTCTTTTTATTTGTTTTGGATTAGGCACAATTGAATATGAAGCTCAATTAAAACATGAAAATGAGATGAAAAAGCTTGAAGCTGAACTCCGTGGAAGGTGACGGACATCTTTTTTTTATATTTTATTCGTTTTAAAATCGAATGCCAATGATGGTTTCCTTTCATCATTTTTCATGATTCACATATGGCATTATTTAATGTATTAGATTAAAACAGGACACATTTAATTTATTTGAGTAGGTTGTGTGTGACTCAGTGAAAGTTTTACTTTTTGTTAGGGCAAAGATAGAGCGTGAAAACAGAGACATCAAGCTCGAGAAGATCAGAGTAAAAGCTGCTGAGCAACGAGAAACTGTGTTGCAGTCGATTAAGTGAGTAACAAATTAAAGCAAAGTCATTCTAAATTTGCAAGTTTTGTACATATAAGGTGTGTCAGCGCGGGGGCTGTTAAAACTTGTTCTGTACCAACAGTAGGGTTCTTAAAATGTTTGATGCAAATGCTTGAAGCCTCAGATATCTAATAATTATTTTTAAAATGTTACATTTACTTTTATCGAGTCATTAATTTATTATTATTGTTATTATAATAATCAAGTGAAGCTATGATCTTCGCAGTTATGAGCGCAATTTTTGCAATTGCGTAGAGAAGCCTGAAAATTTCAGGACTTCAACGGGGTTTGAACCCGTGACCTCGCGATTCCGGTGTGACGCTCTAACCAACTGAGCTATGAAGCCACTGACGTTGGGAGCTGGTCATTTGTGGGTTCTAATGGTCCCGTGAGGGACCGTAATTATAATTATAATAATTATACCAAGAAACATGACATATTCACAAATTATAATTGTGTGAAACAGCAAGGTAAAGCAAAATGTTATATTGGAAAGGCGTGATTATAAACAAACGTATCTTTAAAATGCTTGGTGCAAACATAAACTCAAGTCTATGTGACCTTTTTTCCTTAAACATCGCAAGTTCTTGAAAAGGTGGTAGCAAGTCTGATACATGTAGAATTGTTATTATGGTTAAATGTCTCTTGTCCCTGAGATTTATGTCTCTAGGCACTTGTATGTCCCAAATGCTGAACTGCCTGAGACAAAAACCATATTAATTTTACACGTGACTGTAAGGCCTAGCAAACAGTAGAATATAATACACCCAATTTTCCGTACCTTTCTACCATTGATGTTTTTTAGAGCAAAAAGGAAGTCGTTTGAATTTG
>OX421446.1:59699351-59724351 GCA_949126865.1 Montipora capitata
TCGATCCGTGCGCTAGTTCCATTATTCGACTTCTCAGCTGCACAGGAACCATAACCTGCTTAAGGGGTTTACCTCCGCTCACATAAGGGTGCTTGTAGACGCGGTACAGAACTCCACCTTTCACTTCAAATAAAGTCTCAGCCTGGCCTCTCACAACTACGTCATCTTTCTCCCAAAATTTCTGTAGGCTCTCGTCATCACGCTGCATTTGCTTGAGCATTTCTCTATCAACTACAGGACTTTCTTTGGTACCCGGTACCTTCAACGGAATATGTTCTCCCGCTTTCTTAGCTTGACTTCTCGTGGTTACAGCACAAGCTTCTTGTACAGGAACTTGCCAGCTTGGGTCTGGGTCGTCAGCAGCTCTTGCGCCTGGTACATTACCAATAATTAAATCATAAACAGCATCGGGAAGACACTGCGCTTCCACTTGGCCCTTAAGATAAGGTGTATCAACATCAATCTTTGCGATGGGAACTTTCCTTGCCGTATTGTCAATGAGCAGCATAACATTAAATTCGCCAGTAAACTGATCCTCAGACACAAGGTCCCTCTTTACTACAATTCCACTACAACCAGTATCTCTCAGTACATCAACAGGCTTCTCTCCAACTCTACCTTTCACGACAGGCATTTTACTTCTCACTCCAGTCAACGGTTCAACACAAGCACTACTCAACAATGGAATCTTCTTACCACAGGCTAACAGCAGCTTATCATCTTTAATACAGGCCTTAACTTCTTCATCAGTAGGTTTAACCTCAGGTGGCTGAACTAAACAACTGCCACTCACTTGACCACGCTGCACAGGGTTACCATCCTTACTTTGTCCTCCTGATCTGCGTCCACCTGATCGACAGTTTCTAGCTTCATGTCCCTGCTTACCACATAGAAAACACTTTCTTGTTAGGGTTGGGCAGTTGACAGCTTTATGACCTCGGGTGTTGCACTTAAAGCAATGCAGAGCTGGTGGATTAATCTGCATGTTCTTGGCTTCGTCCCTCTCAGGCTGCACTGTTGGCTTTCTGCTCGCTGAGCTGAACAAATGTTTACCATGAGCCTCCAAGTACTGGTCAGCGATCTTCGCAATCTTTGCTAGGGTCTCAGGTGCCCTTTCTTGCAGGTGAATTGCCAAATCCTTAGGGCAAGAGTCAATAAATTGTTCTTTCACGATCAAGTCCTTAAGACCATCAAAGGTTTGCGCAGTATTCGAAAGCTCTAGCCACCGTAACAGGTATCTGTCCAGTCGCACAATAAACTGCTCCGGACTTTCGTCAACTTCTGGTTTCGATGCTCTAAATTTTCGACGATAGCCGTCTTCGGTAAGGTCATATCTCTTCATTAACGCAATCTTTACCCTGTCATAATCCTTAGCTGCGTCCTCCGATAGACGTGAATACACTTCTAGTGCCCGTCCAGACAACAGAGCACTGAGCTTCGATGCCCATCCATCTTTTTTCCACTTAGCTGTCTCGGCAAATCTCTCGAACCTCTGCAAATACGCGTCCAAATCGTCTTTGCCATCAACAAACGAGGGGAGTTTAGGTGCCTTAGCCCGATCCTCTCTCACTTCAGGACGCACGTCAGCATTCTCCACAGCCAAACGTGAGATTTCCAGCTCATGTTCTCTTTTTGCCGCTTCAATAGCCTCTTTCTGTTTCAACAGCTCAGCTTCCATCTCCAATTTTCTTAGTTCGCGTTCTTGTCGCCTAGTTTCTCTCTCTTCGTCTTCTCTTCTTCTATCTTCTTCAAGTAATCGATGTTTCTCTTCCTTTTCTTCTTCAAACCGCCTCCTTTTTTCTTCTCTTTCTTCCTCCAATTGTCTTCGTTTTTCTTGTTTTTCTTCCTCTTCCCTCCTTCTTTCTTGTTCTAATTGTCTGCGTTTTTCTTCTCTTTCTTCCTCTTCCCTCCTTCTTTCTTGTTCTAACTTTTGTTGCTTCTCTACAAACTCGAGCAGCTTTGCTCCTTCCAATCGAAATTCTTTTCCCATCTGCAAAAGCTTTTCCATTTCCATAGCAGTATTCCACAGCGAAAACACAATATACTCTCTTGTACAGTTCTCCTTACTTTAGCTGTAACTCCTTCTTGAATTGTCCTTTCCTGGTTTCTGTAGTCGGCAAACAAATGAATTCCTCTCCCGGACAGGCCCCCAATGTTACGAGTTCGAATGTTTTGAGGAAAGGTAGTTTACAAACTAAACTGAACGCAGGGTTGTCGGAACAACAACAAGAAGATTTATTCCAAAATGAACGTAGTTTCCACGAAGTAAAACTCTGAACAACACGTACTCAATAAACTTACACGGCCTCCGCCAACTTGAATAAACACGGCTTCTGTCACACTTGAATAAACACGGCTAACGCCAACTCTCTTCGCTTGTGGAAAACTAGTTAGAAAAACACTCCGCTTGGACTCGTCTACTTATTTACTCTGACAATAAACTTCTAGAACTTTCTAAAATAGTAATCAATCTAATTATAGAAAGATTACAAAACACATCGATTTAGAAACGCTTACGCACGAATCTAAAAATAAACAAACTACGAACTCTCGCGAAGCTTCTAGACAGTAACGCTAGTCACGCAATGCTATTTTTCGTAACAGGCACAAATGTTTATGTTGAAAATAATGCTTCTTTTATTTACATGAGCAGTAATGCTTCATTTACGCTGACCCTGATTCCCTGGTTGCGGGAATAGTGCACTTTTTGGGATAGTTGCGTGGTTAGCTTGAAGTCCTCGCCTTGGGTAAAATACACCCAGTACGTAACTGTTTTCCAAAAAAAATTCATGTTCTACTATCAAACTCTTTTTCTCCTTCAAATAAGTTCTTTATTAGACTGTTCTCAGCAAATACCTGACAAAAAAATCGGGGGTCACCGTGCTCGTTTGAGAGAAAAGGAGAATTTATTTCGCTATCGGGTTTAGTTTGAGCGAAATCTCTTACGTTTTGTATGCGCACTTGCTCATGTGCGCGCGCTAATGACACAAAAATCGTGCGCAGTAGGGATGCGCAATGCAATACTAAGGAATTACCTTAATTAGTGTGCAGTGGCTGGAGGTCGTCTTGGAAATAACGACGTTGTTTTCGTTTTTCCAAAGTTTGGAGGAAAATTTGGATGCAAATGGGTAATTAAATTTCTGAGATGTCTAACCGAAGGACATTTACGGTTTCTTGACTTTGAAAAAAGTTGAAATTATTGAAAAAGCTGATGCGCTTGCGCGCACAACTTAGATTTTAAATGGAAATTCAATCGGAGCGATCTTTTTCAGGCGCAAAGTTTAATAATACGTCAAGAAATAATTGGAAACCGTTATGGGAAGTAAATTTTAGTAAGAACTCCACTAAAACGATTAGATTATTCACTCTCGATTTCTATGGTTAGGGTTAGGGTTAGGGTTAGGTTAGGGTTAGGGTTAGGGTTAGCCTTCGGCCTCATCAACTATCACCTCATAGAAATCTCGAGCTCATAATCTAATTGTTAAATAGAGGTTTTGCACGGCAGCCATATGCATTTTGCATGACAGGAACAATAGATTCTTTTTCCTATGGGAACAAATGTTGTTTCCAATGCAAAACATTTTAATTGTTCCTGCCATGCAACATGGCTGCTGTGCAAAACCTCCATTGTTTCAGAGAAATAGATTCACATTTGTACGTGCGCGTTGTCGTTAAAACCTCAAGTTTGGTGATTTCACGTCATTGTTGTGCAGAGTACTGCACGAATTTGTGCTAAAAACGCGTCCCGCACGTGCAGCACAATTATTTGTCCTCCTTAAACCAATAACATTAGGGCCGTTTATACGAGAGAAAAGAAGCCGTGGCTTACACCAGACGCGGACACCCCGTTATCGAAGCTCACGGCTTACTTCATCCGCAGCTAGCTCACCCTGCGGGCTTATCCTGGCCAATGAGTTTGGGGCTGTGCTTATCTTGGCCGCGGCTTAGTTTGGACGTGAAAGTGTTCGTATAAATGTACTCAAGCATTGTCCGTGGCTTGCTCAAGCCGTGAATGGCTCCTGCGCATGCACTTGTTTTGTTATTATAGCCCAGACTTCCTTTTTGCTCCCGTCCATTCGCCTGAGAAAAATGGCGAGCGCGAGCAACGAATCACGTATTACTAAAGAAAAAGATTCAGAGAAAATTCAGGATAATTGCGTCACTTCAGCCAGTGCAAGTTCTGGGGCACACCGCAAGTGTTCATTTTCGACTTTACGGGATCGATGCTGGATTACATGTAGAACTTTAATTTAATAATTTTTCTTTGCTTGTTTGCTTACTTGAGCCATTTATCTTTTGATGTCGCAAATCTTGCGTCACGATTACCCCAAAATGAGGCATCAAAATAAATTACGTGACATTGGACCAGTTGGCCGCGAGCTTAGCCGCGATCCATTAATAGGAGCATTTCGCGTCTTATGTAAGCCGTCGTAGTAATGGCCCAGTTCGCGTCTTATGTAAGCCGCGGCTTATTTCCCCATGTATAAACGGCTCTATTGTTCTTTTTGTGGCGTTCTAGTCGACAACATAAATTCCCAAGGAACTGATGACGGCTACGAGATCGCCACAGGCAATGAGTTTGACCAGCATTTCTTTGCCGTACTCCACAAAACGACAACGTGGAATCACAAAATTTTAGGTTTTGACGACAACGTGAGCATAAAACAATGAGCCATTCATTTTCCATTTTACTTGAAAACCGTTCGTACCCATCCAGTTACAGAATAGTGTGCCCGTATTGTGCAAGGTAAACCAGACGTAATAAGCACTAAATACTTGTGATAGAGCTGTTTTATTTTGATCCAAATGTCGACTTGTCCCCCAAATTACTGCGGAATTCTGCAAGTTGGCCTCCCTCATAAATTCTTTCACCGCATGTTGCAACATCATGCAACAACGTTGCAAGATGTTGCGTTGAAATGTTGCGAACGTTTGCCCAGGCCTTTAAAGTGGATTGATCAAAGCGATATCAAGCCAAAAAAGATGGTTCTCATTCAGCAGTAAAGTAATTTTGCGATCGCACCTTTTCGCTTGGTGATAAGTTTTCAAAATCTTGCGTCATTTTTAGTCCATCAGAGACCAAAGCAAATCCATTTCGACTTGCGCGAACGCGTTCTGCTGTTATTGTTCTTGTTCACAGGTTCATGTTAGTTCTCGCCAGTAACCAGCCAGACCAGTTTGACTGGGCAATCAATGACCGGTTGGACGAGATGGTCGAATTTGCTTTGCCGTCATTAGAAGAAAGAGTGAGACTGGTTCGACAGTATTTTGAGGAGCACGTTTTGAAGCCAGCTACGACGGGTTCGCGAACAAGGTGAGTTGCAGCACACCGGTGGCAGCCATACTCAGTGTTTGCCTTGATTAACAGTGCTTCCTGTAAGCGGCGATTGTCCATCTTTTCTTCTTTTGCAAGTGCAGATTCACAGAAAGTACGGCGTTTACTAATGAGACAAAGCCAATTTATATTATGCAGTAGCCTCTTGGTTATCGGGAAGTAAATTAACCGTAGTGATTGTGATTTCATTTCAGTCGGTTAAAGATTGCAAATTTCGACTTCAACGTGAAGTGTCAGCAAATAGCTACAGCGAGCGAAGGACTGTCGGGTCGGGAAATTTCCAAGATAGCAATTGCTTGGCAGGTGGGTTTCTCGGGCTCCCTTGAGACATCCTGCCTCGTTCCCGATGCTGGGAAACAGGCATCGATTTGGGCCCGGCGATTCGGTATAAACAGATTTTTGCCAGTTTCCAAGTCCGTAGGGTGGGCCGCCGCTAAAAGAGGGGAATTTGGATGTAGTGAACAAAAACAAAACAACGAATCGTAGTCAAGTATTTTGGGCAGGTGCTGTTCAATCAAAATTCATGTTGGTGACGTCCGTGCTTGGGCACCGGGCACAGGACGGGCATCGGGTCTCAATGGGACTGGACCTCGTGTCCCATGCGAGTAATCAATAAGGTAGAGAAACTACGTTAAGAGTGCCTGCTGGAACGCGAGTTGGTCATTATAAATGAATAAGAAGGGAAGAGAAAGGCAACTTACTAACTCCTTCCAGTTTGGTCTCGTGCTGTTTTAATTTCAACACGACTCCTAAAAGTCTTAAGGGTTCACGCTTTGTACGTGTTTCACGGATTCACTGCACGATTTGTACGCACTCATTGCACGCACTGCACGCCCTCACAACACACATTCACTGCAAAAGCTTTTCAATTTTTCCGGCCACTCTTATAGTATGTGGTTTGCAAAGGGTGGCGACGATGAATTTTCCATCCTCCCTTTTAACTTAACGGCGGTCATACCTACGCTGTTCTCTAACGTGTTAGGAGCCATCGCAAAAGGATAGGAATGATGCAAAGTGAACTTTCAAATGGCATGAATACTTTGTCTCGGCCTTACTGTTTTTTGTTGTAATTTAGGCTAGTGCGTATGGCTCACCCGATGGTGTACTAACAGAGGAAATGATGGATGCGAGAGTAGAGGAAGCCGTTACACAACACAAGCAGAAAGTTGAATGGCACAGTAGCGAACAACCGAGCGAGACAAGTAGCACGACACTTAAAAACAGAGAATCTTTAATAAAAAGAACAAAAGATAGTTAATTACATGGGCAATGATTTGTCGATTTAGGAATTTGTCAAAAATCTTATAGCTGTGGAACAAATTGAACGCGAAGATCGAAATTACTGCTCTCAAAGGATGGTGTGCAGTATTAGTAACCAGGTTCCGTCGCTCTTCTTGGAGAAGCTTCTGGTCGAGAAGAACTAGGGCGCTTATTTGTATAGGAAAATCATTTTTTTGCGGTGGTAAAGCAGATGGTACGATCAGCCTCGACAAGAATTTTCCCGAAAAAATAATACCTCCGAGGCATTCCTTTTTTCTCCTCTTTACAACATGTAGCAGCTATCGACGGTAATGTAGAATGTGATAGGCTTATGAAAATTAGTCCTACTTTACATATGAATGAAAACTAATTTTCATGAGAAAAACTTCGCACTTAGGCTCGTTTTGAAGAGGAGGCTGACATGAACTCGGAAATGTTCTGTTGGCTCGATACCTAAGCCAAAAATAAAAATCTAAACAATTAAAACTTAAAGGCAGTAGAAGCTGCTTACAAAACCAAACAATAGCATGTTACGAGATCTGCTACATTACTGCTTTGTACCAATGAAAACGATCGAATTTTTTACGTACCTTTAGTTCATGTTACTAAAACCAGGCTCCACCGCGAGGATCACGTTTATGTGTCTTCCCACCAGAGCAACCGGTTGAATAGCCTCCCACGCTGTCGTTCTTGGAGCTTCGTCCCGCGTTCCTCCCCCACTAACGTCTGCGGAAACGAAGATCCACTTCCGTTCGTGAATTACCGAACAAGCAGAGGCCATTTTCCAGCTTTGGGTAAACTCGTGTTTTGTATGGCATTCTTTCGCAGCATATGATTGGCTATGCACAACACAATTAGTCAATGCTGATTGGTTTTTTTAAATAATGGGCAAGCAGCCGTTGAACGGAAGTGGTTTTTCGTTACAGCAGACTTTAGTGGGGGAGGAAAGCGTGACGAAGCCCTAAGAACGCCTGCGTGGGAGGCTACCGGTTGAACAGCTCCTTGTTCATTTGATTCCGTGAGTATGGAAAATTTAAGGTTTCATTTCACTTTTGTGTCACCGCTCGCCGTGACTTTTTTGTGAGCACAAGACGATTCTGATTGATTTTGTTCAGTAGCGAGCCTCAGCTCCGTTGCTGTCTCGCAGCGATGCTATGTGACGACCTATTTTTGGAATTTGTAGGTATTTATTTGCAAAATAAAACGGATGCGTTTAACGGTCTTTAACGATAACGGACGTAAATACGCCCTGCAGCATACTAAGTCATTTTTAGTTTCGATCGAACTTTCAATCTTTGGAATCATCGGTACGCAATGTAGCCCGGTGACACAGTTACAAAAATAATTCGCCTTCGCACCGCCATGTTTTTATGGTAGAGTATGATCTTTTAACGAATAAAAATTAAATAAAAAGCAAGAAATATGAAGCCACCCAGCTGATTATGTTTGCGCTGCGAGTAGAAAGTCCAATATGTGAGAATTCGGAAAGGAACTTTTATTCACTTTTTTTCTCCATAGCGTTAGTGCGTCGTTTTATTTAACTAATAAACCCTCCCAAAAATCAGCACTAAATATTGGGAGTGCGCTGTGTATTTATCTGTCTCTAAAAAAATGACTGCCTCTGTTTGCTCATTTCACGTCGTTGTTCAAGCGTTGGCCTAACATTGTGGACTAACCGTACGCGTGCACTCAGTTATATTTCATATACAGTAGCAGGAAAATCATTAAAAAACAGCGTTTTAGACAGTAATAAAAAATTTGAATGCGCTTATTGCATAGAGATGTAGAGTCTGGAAATATACATCTCAGTATTCTCTTGTTCCTTTGACAATAAATTACGAAAGGCCAGTTTTATGCTACGAGGATAATGCGCCGATCAACTCGAAACTTCAACATCCCCCCCTCCCAGGTAAAGCCCGGGCATTTGAATTTTTGAAGATTGGATCACTCAAATTCCCTCCCCCTCGGGCCAAAATGGTGTTCAAATGCCCTACCGTATCGTCGTATTTGAAAGATTTGTCTGCCATACCTTAGTAAACAAAAATCGTCGGCTCCTGCCGTCTTTAGTAAAGACCTTTTGAAGACCTCTTTTGTAAGCCAATCGCTCACAAATGCTACATCTCTTTCCTTAAACTCTTCCATCTCGTCCAAACACGTGTTTTATAGCTGTTAGAGACTTCGGCGCCCGAAAAAAAGCAATTATTTCAAACCCGACACTTCCGGTTCAATTTTCCCCACCCCATGCAGACAAAGGTCAAATTCCCCACTCCCCTTGCACAGAAGATAGTCAAATGCCCTTGCTTTGCCCGGGTTTGGGGGGGGGGAGTTGAAGTTTCCATTTGATCGGCGCATAACAGCTAAAAAAGCACTACTTTGTTTCGAATTTTCTATGATAGAAACTTCTTCAAAAATCAAAGGTCTACGTTACCAGCACACACCAGGGTTTCTCCTTGATATCTGGATAGAAATCTCGCTACTTTTTCCTCCGACCGCGCTTGAGCCGTTTGATGAGGGCCAGTCTCGTGCTTCTTAAGTTTCCTCGTTCATGCCCAAAAAGAATTCTGGGTAATTCTGCCATTCCATGACAAGGGCAGATCCCCGATTCTCATTTCATTGATATTTTATACGTGTCGGGCCAGCCAGTCCTGCCAACAAAATACAGCGTCGATCGACGTTTTTAGCTTGAGGCTTGAACTTGACAGACAGGCCAGAGAGACAACTTCACTCGTGAAACGCCATTTTTACAACAAAGCATTTTAGGCGTCCCAGTCTGCATGAAACCATCTGTCACCTCAGTCTCGAGAAGACCAGACACGCACGGTTCTTACGTTAGGTTTATACCTGTAGGATCAGCTGAAAGGTCAATTCCTTTTTAAAACCAGCATTTGTTTTTTGGTATGGTATATATCGGAAAGCCAGAACATCTGCGCATGCGCTGACGGAATGTTTGAACAAGAAAGAAAAATGTAGTACCTCTGTACGTGGGGCCGGAGCGTAGAACAAAGTGAGTTATCCCGTGATTTCGGTCCGTGCGATCGCTTTTAGACGCAGTTGGCCCTTCGCTGCTTTCAGATACCGACGTTCCTCCCGGTACGGCATTGAGGGAGAGAAATGTCGGCCCCTAAACCATATGTGACAAATCCCACGCCTACTCACAGCTCCAGACCGCCCTTGTTAATATAGCGTTTTTACATGACGTCACATCGGCCATGTTGGTGTTCCAAAACAAAGAAATGGCGGCCATGATGGTGTACCAAACTAATCCTACGGGAATTGAACTCTATTTTTATGCAAATACTTTCTTTTGTTTCAGAAGGCCAATATGGCTGCTGGTCACGTGAGTGAAAACGCTCATCGGCCAAGTTCATGTCTGCCTCCTCTTCAAAGCGAGTCCAAGTGCGAACCTTGTGTGATGGTAATTAGTTCTATTTTACATATGAATGAAAACTAAATTTCATAAGAGAAACTTCGCACTTAGACTCACTTTGAAGAGGGGGCAGACATGAACTCGGAAATGGCCTTACTTAGCCTAAGATCTCGATTGCTTTAATATTCACCGGAAGTCATTTTTTTTTCTCTCATATGGTAAGCGCTGGAATCGCACTGCTAAAGGTAACATACATGTATAAACATTACTTCATCTCGAATTTCTAGTTTTATTCCCCTCGAATGCGTAAAAAGAATCAAAAACCAACATTTGACTTGATTTGCGTTCATTGTTAATTTCAGCTTACAGTTTTACGAAGCGAAAGAGAGCTGTGAAATAAACGCCTGGAGATCGCTGTTACAACTTCAAAGCAAACGATCGTTTTTTATATTTCCATCAAATGGTGAGAGTAAATCGTTTCAGTAGTGTCTATGAAGCTAACAAAATTTAACTACATTTCAAGTTGTTTATTTTACTGCCTGGAAAAGCGCATAACGGTAAAAGTCGTCTATATATTGCTTGATTCAGTTTTCAAGCTCCAATACAATGATATTTTAGACTGTTTGACTGAGATTTCAGTATGAAGCGAATGTTACCAAGACCAATATTCATATACCTGAAGAGCCTGCTTGAAGTCCTCCTTAGCAAAATGACAGACCCGAACAGACAATATATAGCATGCAGTCAGGTTTTCAGGTTTGAGGAATCCATCCATGTTTTATTTTCACAGGCCAACTTTTCTTTAAATTTTCATTTTCCGGTGGAATCTTTTAGTTTTGTTTTTTTTTTTAATATGTGTTCTAAGTCTAGACATGTGTCTAGTTTCATCCCCCTCGAAAGCGTATAAAACCCCAAAAACGGTAATTGTCGCTGTGAAAAGGCCTATCTGTGTGTATTGAATAACATCTGAAAGCTTCGTTGGCGAAACAAATACGTTTGCTGAAGCATCAAAGGCGGCTGTCGCAGAAGAAAGAAAGTGAAAAAGAAAAGAAGGTGGGCTTGTCGAATATTTCTATGTCACATGTTCAAGGTTTTTGTCTTGTTTACATTTGCTCTGGCTGATTAATTGCCCCGTAGTTTGATTGACCAGAGAATCTACAAGTATTAAGTGACTTGAGTTTCTGTCACACTTATGGCCTACTTGGCCTACTAGCTATTGAACCACAAGACCGTTTACCATAGTTCATCTTACATTTGAATTTCTTGGAGCAGAAAGGTCAGACAACATTGAGAAAGTGATTGGGGAACGAAGAACTTGGTGAGGTCGAACATGTTTGTTGACTATATTGCTAAGTCATATCCAAGATGGCACTCTCCAATGCAAGTCACGAAGAGGCAACTTCAAAGTGCTCTTGTCACATTTTTACAGGGAACTGGACAAAACGGCAATTATTTTTCGAATTCCTGGGGAAAGTTTTAGCAATTTAGAGAAACTTTTTCTAGACCGTGCTTTCCCTTTAACCTCTCTTTATAAAATAATTAGGATAGTAGTACGCCCACTCTCATTGGTCAATAGCTGTGTTTAAATGAGAGTATGGAAACACGGCTGTGACACCACACGTATTTTGATTGGTTATGTAGCCAGACGGGGGTTTTGATTGGCTGGTAGGAAATAAGAGCTTATATCAAGAAAATCTGTTTGAATCAAGAAGTAAAAAACAGCATTTTCCTTCATTTTTCGAATCATCTTTGAGTAATATTTTATAAAAGCAATAGAAAACTTTTTTTCCGTGTTCCAATGTTGTGCAAACCCTCGACTGCGTCTCGGGTTTGCATAACTGTCTCGAATTCTCCCAACTCCTGCTTGTGTTTAAGTGAGGCTATGGAAACATGGAAAACGTCCTCTATTTCTTAAATTGTTAATAGTCAAGAAGCGGTGATCTTAAATTGGAGGTTACCACTCTTAAACTCCCACTATTGCCATCTGTTAGGACAAGTCTCTAGGCTAGGTTACTATAAACTTCAAATAAAATAGCATTAAAAGGAGCCAAAACTAATTGTAAAATTGTCCCAACTGATGAGCAGTTAAGATATTTGGAGGTATCAATACCATGGTCCCGGTTGTTCAACAAAAACAGTAACATCTGTATTTCAACTCAAATTTGAAATAGCAGAAAGTTGATTGTCTTCGAAAAAATAGAGTAAGTAAAAATGAAATTATATCTATGAAAACGTATAAAAATCGAAACTATTTACAAAACGTACAGCAGTCACCAGTCACATGAATTTATCTAAGTTTAGAAGGGTGGTTGAAACTCCTTTACTATAGTTAGTATTAGTAATCTAATGTGGAGAGGAAAAGAGTTCCAAAGTTTCCTACCAGTGAAAAAAAAAAGAGTAAAGACCGAAGTAGTTGCCTTAACAGGTTGAAAGGAAAGTGAACGGGACATTAATCCGGTTGATATCACATATATTCGAAACATATTGGTAATGAAATTGGGAGTCAAACCTTTAAAGGGCCTTTTAAATAAGATTACGATTTCTATGTGTATGTGCACAATGAGAAAGAAATATGGATAGGGGCACATGGCGTGAGTAGTCAAAGGCCAGATAACTTTCTCTAGTAGGTAAGTATTGTGGCCAAGAACTGCCAATGACGCTTTGACAACCACCATGTAATTTTTTCGAAGAAATAATGTTTTCAAAAGAAACTTAAGTCACTATCGAACAGTTTCAATCTGTATTAAGATTACAGGATTTTCTCACGTATTCGTATAGCACATGTACAAAGGTGCGTACAAAACCTTGAACACCCTTTAATTTAAATTAAACACCCGAAAAGTTACATGGTTGAAATGTTGCGTTTGAAGTGAAGCAATTTGAAATCATCGCAGGCTTTAAAGTATATTTCACTGAGGAATTTTTTTTTGCTCAAAAGACATTAATGTTTTAGTTATCTGAACATTTATAAACAACTTAACGAAAGGGCAATTCTTTTTTTAAAAAAAATAAGCATACCGATGAAAATCAGTAAATTTCGAGCACCTTTTTCACAAGTCGAGCATTATTTAAGCACTTCTTTGCCATTTTTGAAGCACCATTTTCCAGTTTGCCAGCCAAATCAGGATAGACCTATCGTCAAATCATTTTTGGGCAAACTTCGCAAGGCCAAAAAACTAGGAAATACGAGTCACCTTATAGCCTAATTTTTATGGATGCAAAGCTTAACTATCATAGATTTGTGCTATACTAAAACACTTTAAATAAGACCTATTAGAAGAGAAATAACGATTTTTCCAAAAGTGCTGAAAATCGCGATTTTTGGCCAAATAACAAAAACAAACAAACGATGAAATGTGATGTACCACAGAGTAGTTTCCTCGGTCCTCTTTTATTCTTACTTTATATAAACAACATTTCTACTGCTCTGATAAACGGAACTTTAATTACATGATTGTTAAATCCCCTAAAAAGAAATCAGGAAACATAAATGTTAAATTACCAAATAAAAATGAAAACAGTGAAATACGGACATGTAAAAACTAGCTATAAAAAGCTTAACTTCCGACGTTTCGGCGACCTCATGACGCCATTATCAAGGAGTTGGAAATGAACATGCGAGTTCATAACGGTCAACACTAATTTCCATCCCTAAAACTGACATTGGACATTTCGTAACAATTACACGACGCATTATGCCATGTTAATATTGAAAAGCTTACAGCTCTAAAAACAATGAAAACAAGCAGAATGACAGCACTGATCTACAGTATTTAGGTCTAAAAACCCCGTTGAAGAAGGTTAACCTTTGTTTTGCTAGGTACTATTATGTCAATACTCTAAAAATTCGACTTTCCGGGAGCTTGTCTCGTTGGTCTAGAGGATATCGGAAACTGCAACGTGAAGCCATCGATCCGGGTTCAACTCTTTGCCTCGCCTATTTTGAATCTTCTCAGCTTGTTTAAAATCTTTGAAGTAGATTTGAAGTCTAAAGTAGACTGTACGTCGTATAAGTTGAATAAAAAGGGAAATGTCAGTTTGAGGGATGGAAAGAAGTGATAACCGTTCATAGCAGGTACAAAATACTCGAAATTTGCATAAGCGGAGGAGAGCTAGACAAAGACTTTAGCTCGGATTGAATCTGTTTGCACGTTCAGCTGTGGTCGACGTGACTACGGTAGTGGAGAAGTAGACCTTAGACCTTACTCTCGATTTGGGGTGCTCAGTTTAGGAGATGGGTGCCCATCCTGCCCTCAGTTTTAACATGGAGAAAGGATGGAATGCTTCCCTTTTAATTCCTTTGTCAACTCAAGAGTTACTGACCAACGTTTGGAATGGTGCGAAATGGTATGAAATGACGTGACTCGGGTAGTCATACCATTTTTAAAATTCAAAAAATTTCCACAAGCATATGCATGGGCAAAATCCCACCTCCCCAGGGGTTTAAAATGCACACAATTAATTAAGAGATCAGGTAACTTTTACGCCACACACCTTTTTACCTTCTAGAAGTTTTAAGAAATCGCCCATTTCATTGAATTATTTTGCATTGGTCCAGTCCCTCTGTGACAAAATATCACAAAATCAACATGCAAAACTACAAAGTAAAGAACTTTCCATTTGTTTGGTTCCAGGCCCTAGCAAGAGTCCATCACCCAAGAGTTAGATTTACCCAAATTGTCCTAGTCCTCATCAGCGTCAGAAAAGTGTCTGTTTTTGAACCACGTTTTGCGGGAAAATAAACAATAAACAAATCGGCTAACTCAATGTTGTGCCCGATTTAAACCCTTGGGAATAAAGCGTTTTGTTCCAGGAATTTCCATATCATTTCAATGTGAATGCTACATTGAAATTGTTGTAATTTCCAAACACTTCTACTTTCCTAGGTTGTTTTTAAGCTTATAGACATTTGCCTCCCGAAACAATTAATTTGCTTATTTAGCTTTGGCCAACCTTACACAGAAAATACACATTCCCCGAGACTGTCACTTAATGATATTGTAAATGGAAAGTTGGTATAGCAAGCTAAAGAGTATACATGTCACCTGAGAAACATACCGCAAAAGCTTGGAGTTATTTTCAAGGGCCAAAATAACAAGACGGCTAGATCCTCAGTTATGGAAACAAACCGTTTTGCCAAGTCCCTGATTTCTATCAAGTGATTAACCAATCCTGGAACAGATGCTTACAAAACAAGGCACAAATGAAAGGACTTGGACAGTATCTTAATACTACTGAAATCTCATGGTACTTTAACTATAATTGGCATGATATCTTGTGTCTGACTGGTACTGAGGTATCAATGATTGAATTGTTTTCAATAACTCATATAATCGACGAAAGGAAAAATAACATATCGACGTATCACAGTCCAAGTAAATTTCTCACGTTTTGGACATCGTTTCTGAAAAAACAAAACCAGCAAGAAAGAAACAAGTAGTTGGTTAAATGGCAATAATGAATTTTGTTCTGATTAACAAGTAAATAATTATCTTAATTCATTCATTTAACTGTTTGTGCTAAAGTTAATAGCAACAATTCCTATTCACTGTTACTTTGACATGTAGACTTGAAGAACTCAGTAACTCACTCCACTTGACATAAGCAATCGACAATCACCGATCAGTTTCACAGTCACTCCATCATAACACGGGCTCAAACAGCTAGCTATCTGCCGAAAGCTGAAGTAGCTGACTCAGTGAAAGCAGACATTATTTAATTCAGGTATTAGCCAAAGCAGTTCGAGTAAAAATATCCACTCTGGCAACCGTTTATAAAGCCATTTCTCTGTGAAGAACGTACCTGCTCCTTTGGACAAATTCCTGATTAAAAACATGAACAAAGTACAGCGATTCAGTCATTAAAGTTATATTTATATGGCACTTACCATTCTTTTCGTGTTTGAGCTCCCCAAATTCAAAGGTGACATCATCGCCAATTAGGACAAATGGTGCCCAGTATTTTATGGCCGAATAATTTTTTGTCTCCTGAAGAGATTTCATGGCATGGTGAAGAGCTGCACTTGCACTTTTTCTATCTGCCAAGTGTTGGTAGAAACTCTTCATGAACATCCAGGTCGCTTCATCGTCGATTGCCCAGAGTGACACCAGAACAGACCGGGCACCAGCACACAGGAAAGCCCTGGCTATTCCCACAATACCCTCAGATTTTACCTCTCCCTGGCCACTATGACAGCAACTCAGCACAACCAGTCTTGCCTGAAGACGAACTGCTTGAACATCGCTCAATGATAACATGTAATCTTCCTTTTTAGGGATCTTAGATGTGCGTTCGGGATTTGGGGCCAAAGCAATTTCTCCAAATTCGGCATCTCCGTGTGCAGCAATGTGGATTAAAGGAACTGACTTCATTCTTTTCAGCACGTCAGCTTTGGTTGCATTTTTTCCTGTCAGAGGCGTGGTCTGCAGAAGTTTTCCAATCATATCCACCTCTTTTTTCGCACACGGCAGCTGTCCATACATGGGTTCACCAGTGCTGTAAGTGACTTCGCTCAAGCACGGATCGCCTACAAGCAGCGCTTCATTCTTACTTTCGAAGTTGTCAGTTGCCATAGTGATCAATTTTAAAGCAGTCAGCGAGGGAATTACACGGATCCTTACAGAGTCACTCATTGCAGAAAAAGGAGCCAGGCAAAAGTGTCCATCAGGAACAAACACTAAGTCATCACCCTGGATCAAGTCCGCTATAGGACTGACTAAGACATCATACAAGGGCTGCAAAGGGTGCACAGAGAAGCTCAAATACCGAAAGGTTTCTTCAACACCTTCCCCACTGCTCGAGAAGTCGCTGCCTTGTCTTTCAAGTGAACGATTCTCGCATCGCAAAACGGCCCCTGCATTGATCTGTTCTAAAGTACTTTTCATCAGAGACTTGGCAGTTCCATTTTCGATTTTCTTTTGTCTAAAATTTATCCCGATATCATCTCTTAGCAACCAGAGGCTGATCGTGTTCCCTTCGAGTGCTGTGAACACAGTTTGTGAAGGTAGATCTTTCATAACCAAAGAGATAGTTACCTTCATCGTAGGTTTCCCATCAATGCTGTATTGCATCTTTAAAATGTCTACCAAAGCCTGTGCTCGTCCTTGCTCAGCAGCATACAAGGCTTCATCAACCTCTCCATTCTTCAAGAGTTCTGTCCACAGAGTGGTGTACGCAAACCCCTTTGTGTCACGAAAGCTTATTTTCCATGCATCCTCTGACTGAAGAAGATGCCTAACTTCATCAAAATAATAAATGCTTAGACGATAGTAATTAAGAGCTTTGCTCAAGCAGCCAAAAAATCCATGAGCAAGACCAATATGATAACATGCGATTGCCAGCCCTATTGGGTCCTCTGTTTCCTGGCAAATTCTAAGATCTTGATAGTGGTACTCTATGGCTTGCTTGAAATTACCAAGACTTCTATAAGCGTTGCCGAGATTGCAATAAGCTTTTCCTTCTCCGGCCCTGTTCTCTACCTCTTTTGCAATAGTAAGATGTTGATGGTGGTACTCTATGGCTTGCTTGAAATTACCAAGACCTTGATAAGCGTTGCCGAGATTGCAATAAGCTATTCCTTCTCCAGCCCTGTCCCCTACCTCTTTTGCAATACTAAGATGTTGATGGTGGTACTGTATGGCTTGCTTGAAATTACCAAGACTTTTATAAGCGCTGCTGAGATTGCCATAGGCATCTCCTTCTCCCGCCCTGTCCCCTACATCTTTTGCAATACTAAGATGTTGATGGTGGTACTCTATGGCTTGCTTGAAATTACCAAGACTTTGATAAGCATTGCCGAGATTGCAATAAGCTATTCCTTCTCCGGCCCTGTCCCCTACCTCTTTTGCAATACTAAGATGTTGATGGTGGTACTCTATGGCTTGCTTGAAATTACCAAGATTTCTATAAGCGTCACCGAGATTGCCATAGGCTGCTCCTTCTTCGGCCCTGTCCCCTACGTCTTTTGCAATACTAAGACGTTGATGGTGGTACTCTATGGCTTGCTTGAAATTACCAAGACTTCCATAAGCGTTGCCGAGCTTGCCATAGGCTGCTCCTTCTCCCGCCCTGTCCCCTACCTCTTTTGCAATACTAAGATGTTGATGCTGGTACTCTATGGCTTGCTTCAAATTACCAAGACTTTGATAAGCGTTGCCGAGATTGCCATAGGCTTTTCCTTCTCCGGCCCTGTTCTCTACCTCTTTTGCAATAGTAAGATGTTGATGGTGGTACTCTATGGCTTGCTTGAAATTACCAAGACTTTGATAAGCGTTGCCGAGATTGCCATAGGCTGCTCCTTCTCCGGCCCAGTCCCCTACCTCTTTTGCAATACTAAGATCTTGATGGTGGTACTCTATGGCTTGCTTGAAATTACCAAGACTTTGATAAGCATTGCCGAGATTGCAATAAGCTATTCCTTCTCCGGCCCTGTCCCCTACCTCTTTTGCAATACTAAGATGTTGATGGTGGTACTCTAAAGCTTGCTTGAAATTACCAAGACTTTTATAACCAATGCCGAGATTGCCATAGGCTCCTCCTTCTTTGGCCCTGTCCCCTACCTCTTTTGCAATACTAAGATGTTGATGGTGGTACTCTATGGCTTGCTTGAAATTACCAAGACCTTGATAAGCGTTGCCGAGATTGCAATAAGCTATTCCTTCTCCGGCCCTGTTCTCTACCTCTTTTGCAATAGTAAGATGTTGATGGTGGTACTCTATGGCTTGCTTGAAAGTACCAAGACTGTCATAAGCGTTGCCGAGATTGCCATAGGCTGCTCCTTCTCCGGCCCTGTCCCCTACCTCTTTTGCAATACTAAGATGTTGATGGTGGTACTCTATGGCTTGCTTGAAATTACCAAGCCTTTGATAAGCATTGCCGAGATCGCAATAAGCTATTCCTTCTCCGGCCCTGTCCCCTACCTCTTTTGCAATACTAAGATGTTGATGGTGGTACTCTATGGCTTGCTTGAAATTACCAAGACTTTGATAAGCGTTGCCGAGATTGCCATAGGCTGCTCCTTCTCCGGCCCTGTCCCCTACCTCTTTTGCAATACTAAGATGTTGATGGTGGTACTCTAAAGCTTGCTTGAAATTACCAAGACTTTTATAACCAATGCCGAGATTGCCATAGGCTCTTCCTTCTCCGTCCCTGTCCCCTACCTCTTTTGCAATACTAAGATGTTTATACTGGTACTCTATGGCTTGCTTGAAATTACCAAGACTTCCATAAGCGTTGCCGAGATTGCCATAGGCTGCTCCTTCTCCGGCCCTGTCCCCTACCTCTTTTGCAATACTAAGACGTTGGTGGTGGTACTCTATGGCTTGCTTGAAATTACCAAGACTTCCATAAGCGTTGCCGAGCTTCCCATAGGCTGCTCCTTCTCCCGCCCTGTCCCCTACCTCTTTTGCAATACTAAGATGTTGATGGTGGTACTCTAAAGCTTGCTTGAAATTACCAAGACTTTTATAACCAATGCCGAGATTGCCATAGGCTCTTCCTTCTCCGGCCCTGTCCCCTACCTCTTTTGCAATACTAAGATGTTGATGCTGGTACTCTATGGCTTGCTTGAAATTACCAAGACTTTGATAAGCGTTGCCGAGATTGCCATAAGCTGTTCCTTCTCCGGCCCTGTCCCCTACCTCTTTTGCAATACTAAGATGTTGATGCTGGTACTCTATGGCTTGCTTGAAATTACCAAGACTTTGATAAGCATTGCCGAGATTGCAATAAGCTATTCCTTCTCCGGCCCTGTCCCCTACCTCTTTTGCAATACTAAGATCTTGATGGTGGTACTCTATGGCTTGCTTGAAATTACCAAGACTTT
Organism: Montipora capitata; assembly: GCA_949126865.1. Taxonomy (NCBI): domain Eukaryota; kingdom Metazoa; phylum Cnidaria; class Anthozoa; order Scleractinia; family Acroporidae; genus Montipora; species Montipora capitata. The sequence goes on from OX421446.1 coordinate 59,719,137, forward strand.
GATAAGCGTTGCCGAGATTGCCATAGGCTGCTCCTTCTCTGGCCCTGTCCCCTACCTCTTTTGCAATACTAAGATGTTGATGGTGGTACTCTATGGCTTGCTTGAAATTACCAAGTCTTCTATAAGCGTTGCCGAGATTGCCATAAGCTGTTCCTTCTCCGGCCCTGTCCCCTACCTCTTTTGCAATACTAAGATGTTGATGCTGGTACTCTATGGCTTGCTTGAAATTACCAAGACTTTGATAAGCATTGCCGAGATTGCAATAAGCTATTCCTTCTCCGGCCCTGTCCCCTACCTCTTTTGCAATACTAAGATCTTGATGGTGGTACTCTATGGCTTGCTTGAAATTACCAAGACTTTGATAAGCGTTGCCGAGATTGCCATAGGCTGCTCCTTCTCTGGCCCTGTCCCCTACCTCTTTTGCAATACTAAGATGTTGATGGTGGTACTCTATGGCTTGCTTGAAATTACCAAGTCTTCTATAAGCGTTGCCGAGATTGCCATAAGCTGTTCCTTCTCCGGCCCTGTCCCCTACCTCTTTTGCAATACTAAGACATTGATGGTGGTACTCTAAAGCTTGCTTGAAATTACCAAGACCTCCATAAGCGTTGCCGAGATTGCCATAGGCTGCTCCTTCTCCCGCTCTGAAACCCACTTCCTTAAAAATGGCTAATGCTTCTGTGTAATTTGTTATGGCCTTATTTAGGTCAGCTGTGCGCTGATAGTATGTACCAAGATTGAAATAAGCCAAACCCTTGCCTTGTCTGTCTCCCTCCTTTCTTTCAATGCTAAGCTCTTGCATATGCCGCTCCAAAAGGTCCAACTTTTTATCCACCATTGTTGACAATCAAAACCAGGAAGTTTTTCTCAGAAATCTGGGGTGCACCTAGAAGATAAATGAATGAAAACACAATAGGTTCAATGCTCTGAGTACAGGATGCTAAACTGGCACGGCAAGATTAATTGAACAGTAAGGGAATAACTATCTCAAGCCAGTATTTTGAAAGAAAAATGCCATTCTTCATCATGGTTTCCCAAGGAATGATTTCGGCTAATGGAGACAGTTGTTACAGAATAAATACTTGGGCATCACGGAACATCAAAAATAGATAATTCTATTATGTAAACGAGGGGAAAACAGCCTATAGAAAAGTGATGGCTTCCCATTTCATCTTTCTTATCGAAAGCTAATTAAAAGTTCCTAAGATATGCTTTCCTGGCAGGAAATTTGCTGGTATGTAGCTGACACCAAAAAAACAGGAGGGGATGCCATTAATAGTGTAATATTAAATTTTCTCAAATTGACATCAAACTCATAACTTTTTATTTCATGTCTAAATCTATTCAATGTCGGAATTGCTTGTTTTTTCGTCACAATTTTTTCTGTCTGGATACCTGGTTACTCCATGTATTTTGATCCAGGGACTTTGAATGAGCTAATTGAACTGCTCACACGTTTTCATTGAAAAAGGCTGCTCGTCAGGACAGAATTGGCCGTTTTTATACCAGAGATGCATAATCCGGCTATTCAAATTATGCCTTTCCCTCTCTTTCTCCAGAAGCCAAAATCATTCCTTGGGAACCCTGATGAAGAAAGGCATTTTCTTTCGAAAATTTGGCTTAAGATAGTTATTCCCTCACTGCTCAATTAATCTTGCTGTGCCAGTTTAGCATCCTGTAGTCAGGGCATTGAAACTATTGTGTTTTCGTATTTCTCTGCGTTGTTTAAAAAAGTAGGTATGCAATGCATACATGTGGGTAACCACTTAGACACTGTACTACCAATGGAGTCTTACGTATGGTGTTCGTTTTCATTTGGGTTCTAACCATTTATTATACTAGCTCTCTAGGAACATCATTGGCTTCCCATTGCCTATCGAATCAGGTTTAAGATTTGGGTACAACGATTTGCCCACGGCATCGTGATCCGATTTGGAGAGGTAATAACAAAAATTGTGCCTGCCCACGTGAATGGGCATCACACATGGCAGTGAAAGGGGAGCGTGGATTAACCCTTAACACCAGCTAAAACGAAACTGGAATGAAGGGGTAGTTTCTAAAGAAACTGTGGTGCTGTCAAAGACACCATTCAAAATCTTACGGTTAATCAAGAATTACCGGACACTGCCACTAATCTCATCATCAACACCCCTAGAACTTTGTGCATTTACTTCTTGCCTAAAATTCACAAACCCAACAACCCAGGTTGCCCTATCGTTTCTGCCTGTAGTTGCCCTACCGAACTCATTTCTAGCTACTTAGACAGGATTATGATGCCTATCGTCAAATCTTTGCCATCATACATTAAAGACAGTACACACGCACTACAAATTTTCCACGATTTCAATTTCTCCTACCAAGACAAACTTATTTTCACCATGGACATTACATCTCTATACACAGTCATTCCTAATAGCGAAGGTCTTCAAGCACTTCAACACTTTTTCGATCAACGCACTGTCAAAGAACCTAGTTTGGAAACGTTCCTCAGCCTTGCCGAACTAGTTTTAACGCTTAACTGTTTTTCATTCGCCGGCAACTATTACAAACAAATTAATGGTGTAGCGATGGGCACAAGAATGGGACCTAGCTATGCCAATCTTTTTGTAGGATATGTTGAACACCAATTTTTTAATCAGTACAACGGCCCCAAACCTGAACTCTACGGCCACTACATCGACGACTGCATCGGCGCTATTTCATCCAGCAGAGAAGAACTCGATCAGTTTATAACCTCCATCAACTCTTTTCATCCGGCTCTTAAATATACCTGGGAAATTTCGGAAACTTCATTGGCTTTCCTAGATATCAAAGTTTCTATTAGAGGCAACGTGCTGTGCACTAGTGTGCACTACAAACCTACAGATTCACACAGTTATTTGTTGTATTCATGGTCACATCCATCACATGTCAAGAACTCCATTCCTTATTCTCAATTTCTTAGACTTCGACGTCTATGTAGTGATGACTCCGATTTTTCCAGCAAATCAGAGGAGATGTGCCAGTTCTTCGAAAAACGTGGCTATCCCTTGTCTGTGGTCAAAGCGGGCCATCATCGCGCCCAACAATTTGATCGACAGTCATCACTACAAACGTCACAAAAAGATAAGAATGACAGAATTCCATTCACCCTCACTTTCCATCCTCATAATCATGCAGTGAAAAGCATCATTCTTAGTAATTTTAAATTACTCCAAAATGATCCCGAGACTAGTAGAATCTTTTCGCAACCTCCTCTTATTTCATTCAAACGTGACAAAAACGTAGGCAACTTTTTAGTTAGAAGCGCGCTCAAAACTAATGAGCAACCCGGCACTTTCAAATGCACGCGCTCACGATGCAAAACTTGTCTTTTCATTGTTAACACTAGCAAGATATCGGGACCTAAGCGATGTGTTAAGATCACCGATCGTTTCACATGTACCTCCGCAAATGTCATTTATTGCATAACGTGTACGTTATGCAATAAATTATACATTGGTGAGACAGGTAGACGACTAGGTGACCGATTCCGCGAACACCTTCGCGATGTTGAGAAGAATGACAAGGATGCATCTAAGCCAGTCGCTCGCCATTTTTATCTGCCTAACCACTCCAAAAAACACATGACTATCTGCCGCCTTTCCCTACATCTAGGTACGATGGAAAGCCGCAAGAATCTGGAACAAAAATTCATCTTTCAAATCGGCACCCTTAATCCTCACGGTATTAACGAACGCTTTTCATTTAACTAATATATTCCTATTTTTCACGTTGCCATGTTACCACCAATAGCGTAGCTCCTACTCTACTATAAAAACTGCACGTAACCCATAATCCCTCGATTCGCTCTGACGAAGGGCTAACGCTCGAAACGTCAGCTTTTAGAATCTCTGTACGGTCTGTACGGTGGCCAGTTTACATTATCAACGCCGTTGATAAAACCAAATTTTTGTATACAAACTGGAATGTTTGATTCAGTACAGTTTTAACCAATAGGAATCAAATATCAAGTGGTGGCTTATCAGTACTGAATCAGTCGACTGTTTCATACCCTCTCCGCCATTCGTAATTCTTGTGATGACAAGTTTTCTGGCTCAAATCAAACCACAACTGAAGCAGTTTCGCCCAAGCCACTGAAAAGCAACCATGTTCCAGGGGTCTCCTCATCAGGTGGTAACCGGTAAAATTTACCGCTTGTAAGAGCACTAATTACCGCCTGCAAACGCTCAGACGTCGATTATCCGTTGCAGAACGTCCAACATTAACCAAATGCTTTACCGGTTTGAAAAGATCCCTTACCAGTTGTGCTGAAAACTAGGGAGAACCCTGTGTTCGTGCCAATTTTTTTACACATTATTTATTCTTTAATTTCTTTATGAACATAGAGCAATCTTTGACTCACCGTCAATATTGAAACTAATTAGAGATCATATATCGGCAGTTCAATCCATAGCTGTTGCCAAGTCGAAGTCAAATTTTTTTTACATTCTGTAAATAATTATTTGCCTTGGAAGCCTTAGTGGGGAACTAGAAAGGAACAAGGAGAAAAAAAGCTTCGAATCATTCTCTGGTAAATTCAATTATTGCGATTGCGCATTGAATTACATTGTAGACACGTGCCCGTGACATTTGCGCTGGTGTTGGTGTCGTTTAAATTGGCGTGACGGTTTGTTTTCCTTTGCTTATTCACTGATGTTGTCCGCCTTAGTTCCAAAAGGATATGAACAGTGATGCATATATATCTCTTTGCATATAGGTCCATATACCATAAAGTTGTCTCACTGATAACTGCGTCAAGTCTTGTGGACTTGTTCAGTTGACTGATTTCGTACGCTAAAAGCTTGATTGCCCAGAGAGCCTTCCAACTGATTCATTCACACAACCCGACTTATTCAGTTGACCCGGAGAACAGCAAAAGTTACTGCGAGTGCGAGGAAAATCGTAGGGATGGTCTTCCGCTATTATCCGGCGCTATTCATGTCAATAACTGATTCAGTTGTAAATTAATGGTAATCTGCTGATTCAGTTGGATCTTCTAACTCGAGAGCAGAGAAATGAAAAGGTGTCCATTGCCGGCTTGTCCGATTTGCTGAGAGCATTGTTCTATAAACCTTATTAACAGAAATTTCTTTTTCACCTTGTCGCTCTCGTTCCCTACTAAAGTGAATCAGTTGACTGATTTCGTACTGTTAGTCACGGTAACTGAGACGCCGATTTATACCCAGAGAGCCTT
>OX421446.1:59729351-59731851 GCA_949126865.1 Montipora capitata
CTTGACCTACAGTAGTTCCAGTCAATTCACGTTGTATTGTGTCAGTAAACCTAGAGTCTCTAATTGTTTAGTGAATAAATCGAGATTAGCGAGTGTGATTTCAATATACCTCGCCTCTGCTTTGGTGGTCAAAGGTCGACTTTTGTTGACAAACAGCATGTTGAAATTGGGCCTCAAAAATCCTCCGTTTCATTTACCCTAAAATTTTATTGAATTTAATTGCAGCAGAAACATTGATTATTCCGGTTTTTATGGTCTCGTTTGAGAAAGCCATGTACCAAGATGCTTTTTGACGGTCGAATTTCGCACTAACCCCTTGCAAAATGAATTTCAAGCTTTCTGTTAAGTTCTGGAAATTTCTGGAAATTTCTAAAATGTGACAGCTTTATTCCAGAGTCAAATTCCAGCTTTTATTCCAGAAACTGTTTTCCAGTTTTTGCAAGTTTTCGGTTATTTCAAAAGCTTGAAATAGCTTGAATTTGATACATCTATCAGGTGCTGCCAGAAAATGACAGTTTTTTCCAGTCTTCATTTCTTGCAGGAAACTGGAAATAAACTAGCAATAGTCTACAGCTTGTTAACAATTTCTCAAATGAAACATATTTTTAGTTTTTTACAGTTTCTATTCTATAAATTCAACTCTTTTCAGATAAAAACTTAAAGAAATGTTTAGCATGCAGTTTCTTATTATGTATAAAATTTAAGAAGTAAGAAAATTCCTTTGTAGAACCAGACATATGTAAACGCTATGTAAAGTTTATCATATAACTATGTTGAGCTATATAAAGGCTATTTACTGCTCCTTACTTGCTATGTAATAACTATGTAACTTGCTACATTACATAGTTCAGTCTGTGTAAAGCATATGCCATTACTATTGCAATACCATTTAAAGGTCACATAGCTCTCTGAAATAGCTTATGAATGTGAATGTGATATCTTTCGAGTTAATACATTTACTTAGCTTATGCAATGTCCTTTAAAGGCTCCAAACTTTGAACATAAAAGCACTCTGTACATGGAGAAATGAAAAAGAAAACTTATATTCCGATGTATTCAATAGGTTGTGAGAAAAACCAATCAACGGATTACCTTGTTTGATGCTCTCTGAGTCTCATAATCGCCTTTATTCCAAAAGGAACCCATGATGCATTACTCTCGAAAATTACACACTCCAAGTCAGCACTTAATCCTTTCAATGAACTCCAGTATCTTTCGAATCTTGCTCCGTAGAAAGATTGTCATCCTCCGCCATCTTGGATAACACGTGAGAGACAGGATTGGGAACTAGTGAGTCCTTTTCGTTTTGGTCAGCAGTCAGCAACAGGGCGCTTATACATAGGGCGTCTATAGGGCGGTGAAACGGGCATTCCGCTCTTGGTCCAATGTGCGATGGCTGCCAAAAATATCCTCTTGACGAACCGGAAATCAAGTTTTCTTTCTTTATTTTTGGGCCACCATTAGCGTATTATTTAAAGGCCTTTTTGATATTTTTGACCCAAAACTCAATACTATTTTGTTTGTCAAGTATTTTCGTCGGAAGCTGCTTAAATTTGAGTGAAGTAAGACAGTGTCGAATGCAGGTATGTCCCGCTTACTGTGACCAAGGGTAACTGGGCGTTTCGCCATCGTGTCAGCTCACCAACGACCTGTTCGCCAACGTATGAAGTCTATTCGCCAACGTCTAATGTCAGTTCGCCAACGCTTATATGTCAGTTCGCCAACGTCCAAAATACTTTGTGAAATAGATCTGAATTTTATTTACAAATTACCAAAAGAAGATAATGTGACCTTTGATCCAAGATGAATTGTTTGATTCGGCTTGAAAATGTTCGTTTCACTCTCCCCAATCTCTCTCTCTCCCTCTCTCGGCCATCCACGGCTTTATTTCTGAACATAAACAGGCTGTAAAACCTTTTTATTGCTGGGTTGCCAAACCCAGTCGGAATCTCGGTTTATTTCGTGGGTTTGTTTGTTATTTTTTTCCGTGTCGGGAAAAGTCTTGCCTGTCACTTCCCTGCTAAGTGGTGTCTTTGTGCATAGAGTCTTCTGTGCGTATTTTGTTAGGTTTGAGGGGGCTGGGGTAATGTGTAGCTTGCTCTGCACAATTAACCTGTAATGGCATCGAAAGTCATTGTAACGCAAATGGCGTTTTAGAACATCTCTAAAGAAAATATACCCATATGGAGCGCAAGAATGGAACGTCAAGACAGGCGGTGAAACATAAAGATCTGGAATCTTAAAAGCGACGAGTAATGGACTTCGACAGCGTGAATCTTTCGCCCGTCGAGCCGAAATCAAAATGAGCTGTACTTCTAATATTTCGCCAAGGTGGTGTTACGTACAACACTGAAACCAAATGGAAATTTCTCTGGTAACTTACCGGTTCAACAAAGACAGAGAAGGGATCGAACACCACAAGTAGATCTGTGATCTCTGTTGTGTGTCTCACACTGTTTACTGAAGTCGCATCTCTTTAAAGTTTGCCTCTTTTTCTGGC
>OX421446.1:59736851-59741851 GCA_949126865.1 Montipora capitata
TGGTAACATAATTATTGTTTAACTACTGTTTGTAAGACATTATGTTTTGGTGCAATATTGTTTCTTGTCGCCTGTTTCCATTATTTTATGTCATCTGTATTTCGTACACTAAGTAGATGTTTTTGCCATACATTCCGACTCCCCTCAGAGGGTTTTTGATTCAAATGCTTAACCACCCTGCAAAATTCCAGTCTTCTTGATTGAGTTATAGAGACTATAATCCAAAAAAATACGTTTATCACTCTTTTGTAAAGATCATTCAAAAAATGAGGGTGCTAGCATTTATGACTTTGTAATATCTTGTCTCATATTTCCAGTTTCATTTTTTTTTTTTGGATTTTGCAAATTAGAAGATTGTAGGACTTTTATTTTCAGATAATTAATGGTAAGAGGTAACAATATTTAGTTCTATTTTCTATTTTGTTTTGAAAATAGCATGTTACTATTTCTGCTAGTGAGAGCTAACCATAAATAGGCTTACCAAATTCTCTTGACACTAACTATACAACTCTTCATACTAACTAGTAAGCTTCGATGGTATGTCATTTAGCCTGAGGTGCCCTCTGGTCAGCCTGTGTTCAGTAAGCTCTCAATAATGACAATAAAAAACACTTTACCCAAATCCTGTGCCAATAATATCTCTGAACATGACTGATTTCTAAAGACATAATTAAACTTTGCACAACTATTGTACTCACAGCAAGGCACATAATTAGCTCAATTATCATTCAACTACAGAAAATATTGTGGTAATCAGTGGTGGATCTAGACCTTGAGCTAAGGGTGGGGGAGTTGCTTGCCCTGCCGGCTTTTCCTCCTGTGGTTCTTTCTTGGTTGGGATTTTGCTATGCCGACCATTTCTTTGGAAGCGGTCATAGGCTGTGTAATTTTTGCTTTTGAAAAGCCACAAATTCAAGAAACAACCATGGCCCGAGTACCATATGATAAACTACTTTCTAACTAAGCTTGCCCAAGCCATACTGAGGAATATTGCACCTTGGTCATTTTTGTATGGACCTCGCTGCGCTCCATCTTTAGTTCCACAATGTTCAACCAATATTCCCCAGTATGGCCCTCCAGAGCTTAATATTTCCAAGTTGTTACTTGTATTTTGACTTGCCTTTTGGGTCCTTCAACACACAGCGTGAGTCGTGAAAATAATCACCAGAATATAAACAAAATGTAAAAAAAACCATGGCTTATAACCTTTTCCATGGAAATGGCTTGTATGGCTCTGAACAAGAAAGCACCAATCAAAACACTTGGATTTACCTAAAGACCATAGGTTATAGGAGAGACCAATCAAAAACAGAGGGAAAATGTTTGTTACATTAACATCAGCTATGTGTCTGGGACATCTGAAGAATTTTTTACCTCGTTCAAATCAAAAAAGTCGTCTGTGATGTCCTGTAAAAACAATTCTTCCAATTCTTCGAGTGAGTCGCCGATCTCAACACTTGCCACCATTTTGAAAAGGCTTTTTAGTAGACCCCAGTCTACTGCATCACACCTTTTTGCTCGGACCCGCTCGTTTCACCGCCCGGTCTCTTTCCGCCCTGGTCAGCAGTAACCAGTCCAGCTCTTACAGGTTTTGCGCGGTTGTATTCAAACGTTTCATCTATGATCACGCTTTTGTGGTGACGATTTTTTTGATAGTTTTACTCTTTAAATGCTGATCCAGGCAAGGAAATGCTTACAACAACTCAAGTAAAAGGTAAGCCTTAACTTGAAGCGAATGACATTTGATTTGATGCCTTATTGTCTTCAAAATGAGGAACGACTTACATGTATGTAGAATTCACATTTTCACACCTTCGAGTCAATTTGTGAAGCAAGGAGACTCAACTTGGCTTAAGGTGGCTCCCTAGAGTTTTGAGACCGCGCGCAAGGTGGGCACTAGTATGGCGCGAGGTTTTAAATCCAGGCGAAGTCCACGCAAAAAATAAAAACAAAGATGGCTTCCCTTTTCCGTAATATCGTCCGGTTAAAGTTTACTAAATTGCGGGAAGCTCGAAATGCAAGTGTTTTCGTTTGCACGGGATGCTGTATCCCATGCAAACGAAAACACTTGAATTTCGAGCTTCCAGAAATTTTGTGTGTTGCTAGTGTATTTTCCACAGAAAGTGCGAATTATCGAAAGCGTGAATCTAATTATCGTAAATATCACCTTAAGTTTCCGTACGTGTACTCAGTGTTTGGATCAGTAAGTTTGGCCGCCGTTAACTTGAACGATAAAGAAGGAGGTAATTCACCGTTATCACTTACCAGTCAGAGTCATTCTCCCTTTCCCTCTAACCACGTAAAGCGAAGTGCAAATGGGCGCTTCACGAAACCCGGAGAAAAAGGAACTCCAAAAAATCTGGAGCACGTGAGACGCGGATATCAAAACTACATTGCGAAAAGGAAACTGGAGTTTGGAAACTGTATTGACGAAAACGAACCACCCTCTAAACGAGAAACAAGGAGTACTTGGGTATGGGCGCTTTGGGATTTTATATTCACTACACAGAGGTGCAATTACCGGAACCATCAATTTTTTTGTGCTATAAAACAGGCTGCCACCGAAAGAGAAGAAGCTATTCCCCGTGGAACTCGATTCATTGACCTCGATGTGTTTCGGGAAAGTCTCCAAAGCTGCACTCACTGCCAATCAGTTTCTTGTGCAGAAACCCCGGTGAAGACAAAGAGTTAGAGAACGAGATTCCATGAGCTCAGGTTAACCAAGAGCGTTCGAAGAAGACCAACAAACGACCGATCGAGACACGAGAGGCCAAGCAACCGGTCGATGTACGTCCAGCAATATCGAGCAAAAGCAATCAAAGGGAGAGGAAACGTTCCCGAGACGAGCGCGAAAAGTCCGCCAAAACAGCCAGCAGCTCCGATGCAAAGAAAGCCCGCCAAGATGAAGAACAGAGCTCCTCCATCCAAGAAAAGATAAACAGTTTTAACCAGAGCATCGCTAATCTGCAAAGTCATCTTGAGAAAGGCACATGCCCCAAGACTTTGAGATACAACGTAAGGGCGAATATTACGCCCGATGAGGACTTTAAGAAAAACATAGCTCGATTAGAAAAAAACCAGAACAGGCTCTAATAGGAGCCCTGGTGAAATATCACCACAGACGTACAGAACGCTTAACAATCAAGCTTCGTAAGCTCGAACAGTATAAATCTCGTAGAAGTACTATCACTAAGCAAACGTCTCACCAGAAAACGCAATCACTGGCTAGAAAGAAACCTGTCAACAAAGGTGACAATGTAAACGAGCTAGCCAAAGAGTTGAAAGCCAAGATTAGCGAGGTCGATGTACTGTTAGAACAAATGAGATCACAAGTACATGTGAATAAACAAAGTGAATCTTACCATTGTGTCTTATAACAAAGCGGGAAAAAAACCGCAAAAGAAAAGAGCGGAGAAAAACCAAAGACAAAAAACGCTTTTGTAATGCCATTGAGTCACGCACACAGTATATCGAAAAACTGTCGAATGAACAACTGACAGATGAGCAAATTACTCTACTATCGCGTGGTCAAAAGTTCATCCCTACACCCGTGACAAAAGAAAATATTATCAGGCACCAACTTCTCGCAGATTTCGATCAATTTACGAGACGAATGCGACTACAATATATTTTTCACGGAGAAGAAAGCGAACCTCATCTTTTCCACGTTAAGTCGGACTGGAAACCACCAGTCCAGCCATCAGTAGCTCTGGAAACTAGAGGAGGTCAAATTCGAGCTCGCAAGTACTGAATTGGTAAAGCCAAAAGATAATATATCTACGGGAGAGCGCGAAGCTCTCAAAGAACTATCGCGTAACAAAAGCATTATTCTCAAGAAATCAGATAAGGGCAGCACAACCGTATTGATGAGCAGACAAGACAAACTTAACGAGGGTCAAGTTCTACTTGATGATTTAAGTAACTTCCCTCTCGACAAACCAATGGTTGAAACTACAGCCAAGAAAGTTCAACAACTAAATAAATCACTGCTCTCAGAAGGCCACATTGACAAAATGACGGCTAAATGGCTCTCCCTTATGCCTGATCCTCCGCGAATACCAGTGTTTTACACACTTACAAAAATTCACAAACCGACACTTGCTGGTAGACCTATTATCTCAGGGTGTTCAGGCCCTACAGAAAGGATCTCAGCATTTGTTAACCACCTTATTCAGCCAATAGCACAACAACAAACTTCGTATCTCAAAGATACAACAGACTTTATTAACTTCATCGACAGGATTAAATTGCCTAACAGTGCCATACTTGTTTCAATGGACGTCACAAGCCTATACACGAACATACCACAACGAGAGGGTATTACCACTGTATGTCATGCATACAAAGAATTTCACCAAGGAAACCCTCCAGTCCCTACCAGGTTTTTAGGCGAAATGCTCAGTCTAATCCTACAAGAAAACTCGTTTCAATTTAACGAGAAAGATTATCTTCAAACCCATGGAACAGCCATGGGCACGAAAATGGCCGTAGCCTTTGCTAACATCTTCATGGCCAAAATAGAAAAAGAAATACTCTGACAGAGCAGCATCAAGCCAATTGTTTGAAAAAGATTTATCGATGACGTCATATCAGTAGGGACATGAGCAAAAACAAAATAGAAGAATTCCTTCTAAAGGCAAACAACTTCCATCCTACAATCAAATTCACGGCTGAAATCTCAGAAACAGAAGCTACATTCTTGGACACGAAAGTATACAAAGGTGTCACATTCAACAAGGATTCTATCTTTGACGTGTGAACACATTTCAAGCCCACAGAGACCTTCCAATACACGAATTTCTATTCGTGCCACCCACCAGGCGTCACAAAAGGTTTTATCAAAGGAGAAGCGTTAAGGCTTCTAAGAACAAATTCCTCTGAAATTACTTTTGAGGAGAACATGAGGAATTTTTCAGCACGCCTCAAGAACAGAGATTACCCAGCTTCAACTGTAGAAAAACACCTCTTAGAGGTCAATTTCTCTGACAAAAAGAAAGCAC
>OX421446.1:59751851-59759351 GCA_949126865.1 Montipora capitata
GGTTCAAAGTTAATGTTGTTTTCATGTCGTAAACATGTTATTCTCGAGCGACCGTCCTGGAAACTTCCTTCTGCTCTTTCTAAAAACTGTGTATCAATTTACTTTTGCATCAATATTTGTTTTTGCATAAAGCAAGCTAACAAAATCTGTACCTTGCTGAGTTCGCATTGGTTAGCGTTAATAGTATTTAGGGTCCAATGCTTCTGTTTTACGAAGGGGTATGTGTTTGAGGTCACCCATCCAGATACTAACCCCTCCGGAATCCTAGGAATTAACCTTAGTAAACTTTAGTGAACTTTAGTATGACAAAGCTGTCAGATGCTCAGAGGGCACGCTTAAACTTGAGGTGAAAGAAGATGTGAGGGAGCTTGAAAATTATCAACATGTCAGCCCAGAAGCCAATGTTTCTCACTTTCCATTTATTTTCTTCAATCTTTCTGGGTTCAGTACTTTGCTAGTAACCACATGTCTTCTCAGGCTATTTACCCAAGACTTCTATCATGGCACTACAATGATAGACAATACCAAATCAATATCGTGCACTGTTAGAGCTACATATTACGCAAGGACAACTTGAATCTCCTGGAAGACAACACACAGCTCAGTTGACATTTTATATGGAATAAATTGCTGTGTTACTTCACTACCACATGTAAGCAATGCATGTCTATTTTTTGTCAAGAGGACAGGAATTTCTTTTTTCCGACAAATGATTAATTAATAGGCTGGTAGCCAGGTTTTTAACCTCAGAAAAGGATCTGTTCGTCGTGCGAACGTGTGAGCACCTGTGAGCCAAAGGGCTTCTGCTGCTATGACTTCTGGGTGACCCCTTAAATGGTCTTAATGACCCCCCAACTTGAAAAAAATATTTCTGGAAGGGTGCACGTATCACAGGCAACCCAGTGTACCCTCACGGAGGGTCTAGTTAAATTTAAAACAAGAACCCAATCCAAAGATTTTGGCATGAATTAAATGTCTAGGCTCATGCAATAAAAAAGTATAACTGCTTTGAAATCTGTCGTCTATTTTTTTTTCTGTGAGCTATGGTAATAACTGTTAATAGCTTGACTACAATAGATTTTTTGTAGTTTCCAGCACATTTCTGATTTGATGGAATATTATTTTATAGGAGCAGGATAATTATGTATGTGTTGTGTATTTTCTGTTTCGAATCTATGTAGAAACTATGTTGAAACTATTTTTATTTTTGGACACAAAAACCCCATAACATAGCCTTTACATATGCTATGTAAAGGTTCCATTTGACTAGCTAAAACATAGCATTTCCTTTCAAAATATATAGATGAGGCGTACGTATAACATAGCCTTTGAATAAGGCTTCTGTATCCCATTTATGTATATCATAACATACCATTTACATGTGGTCGTTAAATAGGATTTACATAGATTACACAGTGTCTGGTTCTACGAGGGAAGGTACAAGACATGACTGCCTGATTACCACTTATGACCAATAACTTTATAGTTAAACAAAGTATTCAATCATCTTTGGTAGTTCTTTACACAGACAAGAAAATGATGCCTGTTTTTGTTGTGCATTTGACTGCTTAGAGTAAGAAGCTTAGTAAAGTTACTCGTGATAAATTTAAAAAGTTACCAATGGCTGAATTGCCTTAAAGGAACCAAAAGCTAAAACCATCAAGGAATAAAATTAACTGGTGGGAAAAGGCAGAGGAAAATCATGAAAAAGTGGAATATCCTTGGAAAAAGCTGGAAATTAATACATGATCTTCACGTGCTTTCATTTAATAGCATGCAGGAATTTCTAGAAAAATCTAGAAAGCAGCATTTGTAACAAGCTGGAAAAACCTGATTTGATCCCAGATTATGATTTCTGGAATAAAGCTGGCTATTTCTTCCCTAATTAGCATGTTTCATTAACATTCTAGAATTTTCTAGAATTTTCCAGGCAAGGAAACTGGTAAATTCTAGGAATTTCTAGAAATTGTTTTGTCATATTCTAAGAAAAATTCTGGAAATAACCAGAATATTCCAGATTTGTTTTGCAAGGGTCTGTAATCAATCTAAAAAAGGTCAAGTTTTAAAATTTGGTCAAAATTCCAGTTTTGGTATATTGTACCGTTAACAGCGCTAAAGGGTGAATGAATTACTCTAGCTGTGCCATGTTGTTTTGATTTTTAAGTTACTCGTTCGTTATTTCAAAAAGAGCGATTCAAACAAGCGACATTTTGGAGTCGTTTTCACTCGCTCGCAAGGCCCCATACCGAAAAAAGTCGCCGTCCAGGTAAAATAATTATCGAAACAAAGTAAAACATATTTTTCTAAAAATGGTTTTGGATTCCTTCATTGTGACAAAGTTTGGCAATTTTCGATTTTGTTATCTTGCACGGTCTTAGGTGAAAATTGCTGAGAGGCGCTCTTCAAATGTTCCTTACCAGGAGGTGAAACTCAAACTAACCAACGATACTATAGAAAACAGACTGTAACTGACACAATGGTAAATTTTAAAAGTGTAATGCTAAACCGACATGATCAACTTGTTTGTTGAGTTTGCAGGTTTCATCTGCTCAATATGGAAGCTCTCCCTGATTTTGAGTTGATAGAAAGAGGTAGCATTTTCAATAAATTCTAAGCAAAAAAACATCACAATTATCCTGACAATGTTTAGACAAACTAAGATGCTTGAAAATATGATGCTTTTTATCCCAGAAAAGGTGCTCATTTACACGTGTGTAGAAATGCCTGTTATGCTTGTTATTTTCCTTGCCAAATTTTTTAACCTTCTCTTGCACAAAGTTTAATTTCCACTATGGAAGACCAAATATTTTCTTGGTCAATTTATGACAGCTGATGACATGCATCACAGGTCAACTTGCCGGTTTTCAAAATGCAGGGGTTTTGTCTGCAAGCGTTTCCTTTTTGTCTCGCCCCATTTTTCGTAACTCTAAAAATTTTAATTTCATGTGGTTATCCACTGCCAAGTCTTTCGGTAAAACATTATCTAGTGGGAAATAACTTTCTAACACAAATCATTTATACCTACGCAAACACCGAGGATCGAGATCAAGTGAATGTAAACAAAAATATATCAAAATACATCACTTACTTTATTGATGTGTAAGGAAAGAATAGAGGGTAATATATTTCGGTAAGACGGCCAAAACAGTCAACGCAAGAACAACAAATTTGAGCTAAGTTTTACGAGTTTTGCTTTGTTTGTAAACAAAGCCACAATAAGCCAATGGCTTAAATATAGTAAATTGATATTATTTACAAGCTGAACAATCAAAACTATGGTAAATAGCTGATACATGAGAAACATGCTTGCGTACTAAAAGGCAAAGAAATTACCAACAAAACGAGTAAAATGAGATAGACTATTGATCGAGTTACGAGTTGAGTTGAGTTTGAGTTGAGTTTGAGTTGAGTTTGAGTTAAGATTGAGTTAAAATTGAGTTAATATTGAGTTACGGTTTTTGGCATTTTTGGCACTTAAATCTAATAAATATTAAGTAGAAGTCACTGAGAAGAGCACGAAACACCGTTTTCGTGAAGTTCACAGGTGTATATTTGCAAAATGGTTTTAACCTGATCAAAACAACCTTGAAATTTCATGCACGGTAGTATTCTTGTTTACCAGTTTTAGCACTTGGACTCCTTCAATTTGACTACTGCCTCTTTTCCTGTTATGTGGTGTCACCGATCAGTAATCCCTTCAGAAGATTATGCCAAACCGACTACAAGGCTGATGAAAAGACCAGACCACACCACCGTACTCTTTTCGACTAGTGTGTGCGATCTTAATATCCCACAGAGTTTATGAACATTGAAGGTTGTGAGACGGGACCTGTGATTTGTAGTCCTTATTCGCGAAGACTTGAAAGTCTAACCATTTGCGGATGTTATTACAAAGGCAGCACTTTCTCTTCAATTATTTTAAGACCATGAGTGTTGCGGGTCTGGCCGGAGTCGAACTCACGATCTCCTGCATAACAAACTGAGCCACGGGCGCGCGGTTGTTCCTTCTAGCAATCAAGTCTATCGATGCAGAAAAGATGTCTTCTTGTAAGGCTAAGGATGGGGTTTACTGTTAAGCCAGCTTATAGCCCCCGCGGCTAAACGATGAAACGTACCGTTTGTCGTCCAGCAGCGTTGGTTTTAATGATCAGTGAGCTGCATGAGGGTTTATGTAAAATCAGGAATCCGGAACCTGGAACGCCTTTTTTTTCCTTACTGACCCTTTGTCAGTTCTCATTTATGTACTTGCAAAAACAAGAAGGTGAGCGAAACAAACATCATTTCATAGTGTTCTCACTGATTAGTAACAAGTCATATTTTAGAAAGGGGCCAGTATAGATTCCGAAAAACAATGCGAATCGCACCCGTGACCTTTCTAGTCGCAAAGTAAACGCGCGTGACACTCACCCATAACCGAATCCTGGCTTTTTCCCTACAACTTCGAAAAGGGGGGAAGGGGTGAACTTATGTGTGGCATCAAGTGTCCCCGAAATGTATGACCGAGATTGGGTGGGGTCTAAAACAAAGGTCACTTTCAGTTTGACGGGTCACTCATACTTGCAGGTCATTGTTTTACTTTTTCGAAAGTAACCCAATACCTCGATTTGTCTAAGCCTAGGCCTAAAAGCCAAGTTTAGGTCTAGGGTTACCAAATCAATTGGTGTCACCATCTTTTTGGCTGGGATTGTAGCTAGGCAACTAGACGTCATAGCGGACCGAAGTAGGGATTAGCATGCATTTAATTTCATAACTTACAGTTTAAGTTACCCCTTAATAGCACTTTAAATAAAAATGTAATACCATCAAGGCCAGGCGAAACAATCAAGCATTACTTTCAACATCTTGTCTCTTTCAAATTTGCAGTGAAATATATGGTTTTCCGACATGTGTGACTAGGTCAAACATGTTCACTTACTTAAATGCTCGGCTCGTTTAACTGCCAACATCACAAAACTTTAGAATTTCAGCGGTTATGAGCAAGAAGCGTAATGCGGGCTTATTTCGACATATGTTTTCCTCTTTCGTTTACGGCGTTCTTGTGATGCCGGACGACAAATACGGTTCATGATAGCCGCCGGGCCGGCTTAAACTGGCTTAACAATAAAGTTCATGTATCCCTCTAAGAAGACATCGTTTTTGACGTCGATAGACTTAACAGCAGCAACGAGATTGATGCCGTGAAAGGTGTAATAATTATAAGATTGTTTTGATCATTGGAAAGCCATGCCATTTTGCAAAATTTATGCAAATATATCTTTCAACGCGGAGAAAACACTTTTCGAAGTGACTTGTACTGAATATTCACTACTTTTAATCAGGAGCACCCAACGTCAATTTTCGGAAAATATCTATTCGGAAGACGATTTGAGATCTGGAATTTTCGGAACATTTGTTTTAAAATTCCTTGCTTGCCTACCTGTCCTAGGATTTTCGAACATCTAAAACATGGTATGATTGCCCACTTTTAACGGATTTTTACTCTTAACAGCTCACCTAGAATTTCGGGGCCTTTTTTTTGACTGAAATTTTCGAAAAGGTAAGTTTTGATCCTTATAATTTTCGAATCACTAGACTTTCAGCTAGGGAATCCGAACAGATGAAAAATTTTTAGGGGATAAAAATATGCCTATATCTACCGTTTAAATACTAATACGATTAACAATGCTACGTTCAAGTGCTTTTGAACTATATTCTCGTTGAGTGCCCCTGTTTTAATTCCGAAAAACACCTAAAACTGTAACTCAATCTTAACTCAAACTTAACTCAAACTTAACTCAAACTCAACTCAAACTCAACTCAAACTCAACTCAACTCGTAACTCGATGAATAGCCGATCCCGAGTAAAATGACTTCAAATTGTAAACAAACTAAACAATGTTATAATCCAAGAACTATTATATGAAGCATGGATTTGAAAATAGCAAGAGCTTCAAATTACATATTGCACAATAATCCCACAATAGTACATTGAAACTAGTAATTGTGAAATAATGGTAACAAACGGATCATTTGGAATCAAATGCAATTAAAAGGATACAAAGCAGTAGACAAAAATACAACAATTACTCATTGGGAAACAGCAAAAATATTCAAGGCGCAAATCACATGCTGTGCCAGACTAAAGTTTAAAATAGATAAATAAACCTACACAATAGCAAATGAAATTTTGCAATCACTGCTAAGAACTAAAATCAAGAACAGAAAGCTATATTTAGTACCTAAACTAAAGGCTAGGCATAAATAAAGAAATATTTATTTAGGATAATACTGATAACATACCAAATGTTATTGATAACTACACACCTCAGAAGACTTGGAAAATGACTTGTCTTGATAACTGACATTCTTCAGATAAATTAAAGTGCCCCTGTGATAAAAAAAACCACTTCCTTTTTTCCTTCAGATTTTGAAAGTGTGTTTGCTTAACACCTGACTGGCAAAATTTTGAGCTTTGATTTTTATCCAGTGTTGTTCCAAACGGATGCTTTTCAAAAGCCAAAGTTTCGTCTCGTAGTTCTATCAAATTTAATTTCAAGTAATTATCCACTGCCAAGGCTCTCCTTAAACATTACCTTATGGGATATAACTTTCTAACACAAATCATTTATGCCTACTCAAACACCGTGGATCGAGATCAAGTGACTGTAAATAAAAAAAAGCTCAAAATACATCACTTACTTTAGGTACACCTTATTTAACGTCAGTAATTCCTTTACCCTCTAGAGCGAGGGTATTCTCCCAGGAAGCCGTCGGTGCGCTCATTTTACCCCCCTCTTTCAGCCAGTGCTCCGTTTTAAGGGAATTTAAGACTACGTATGCTACCCTGATAGGAAAGAAGTCGAAACAAGGATGTGAGATCCGGGGATCCAACTTGGGACCTCTTGCACCAAGGCCGCGCATTATCCGACTGTGCCACCCTTGCTCCTGGCTCTCGATATGCAAGGAAAGAATAGAGGGTAGTATAGTTCGATCAAACGACAGACAAATAACTTAGTACACCCGGCAAGCTAGTATTACTAAATACCTTGCAATGTTCCTCTTTAAAACCTTTTGAGCAGGAATAATCAATGCGGCTGAAAAACAAATTAAGGGATAAATAATACTGGTAGATCATTTGGATGCGTCTGCAACTAGCCCGCGTAGCAAGCGCAAGTAGACAGGGAAGCGAAGCGAGTGACCAAGTCGCGCAGAAAAGAGAGCTGGGGAGGGAGAAAAGAGAGCGTGGTTTTTCTGTTATTACGTTCACTGGATGAACGTAAAATTCTGATTTGCTGAAACCGTCCCGAGGGGGGGAAAAATCTGTCCGTTTTGGCGCCCTTTCGACAACAGATACGAAACAACATGGTGGACAGTGCTGTTTTCGGATATGGTCGCCAAATTGTAGCAAAATTCAACAATGAAAATTCCTGCCAAAACCAACAACTTGATACCTAATTCAACAAATCTTTATCAACATCAACACTCTTAACCTGTCAACTTCAACTACTTTATTTTTAATTC
>OX421446.1:59771851-59774351 GCA_949126865.1 Montipora capitata
ATGGGTGTTTTATCGACGTTAAACCCGCGAGGCGAACGCGGATGATTTTTAGACCCGATAAAAAGCGCAAATGTGAGCGAATTTTGTGGAAACATCCGACTCAAGGCACTTGTTGGCTTGTCAACGATTCCCGAAATCATTCCTTGTTCTCGCTCGTCCCTCCAGTCCAGGGTTTTGCAATTTTTTCCTCCTTTCTTTCATTCGCTCACTGCACAAAAACGTTTTTCCAGTGTTATGTCCTTTTTTTTAGTGTCTTTGTAACTTCGCTCATTTGTCTCAGTTCTTAAATAAATTCGTGGGTCACCGCTTCAAAACAAGACGCCTTTGTTTGAAAAACAGCCACAGAGCAATTCCTTCACTGTTGCTAATGATTTTAAGTAATTTTCCCAGCGGCAATTAGCAAAATTAACGAGTAATGCCCTATGTCATTGCCCTCTATGATATTAAAGACAAGACTTGAAAATTTATTGTCAGGTACCGAGGTCCTCTACACGACTTCAAATTTGGGGGCGTAACAGAAAAACCACCCACTTCGTTGCAAGCGCTCCCTCCCCACTTCCCTTTGCCGCGCGGCTTGGTCACTCGCTTCGCTTCCTTCTCCCCATCAGCTTGCTACGCAGGATATTCTGGAACTGATCATGAGTGACGGTGATCACTTCACAAAATAAACATATAAGGATTCAGTCTGACATAATTACTAACTTGATCCAAACTGAGTAAAGAGAAAACAACAAAAAGTCACGCAAAACTCATTACAACTGGTTTATCACACATTGTAAATTACTTGTTCGTGTTAATATTATAAGAAATCAGTAACAGTGAGCAACTTACCAAAATGGATGCTAATCAATGCGAGGTCCTCGACGACAAGAAATGACTCTGCAAAATTTGATGATTTAATGTGGTTATTCATGCATTATCGAATCTTGTACGAAAACTTTTAAGTTTCATAACAAAAATTCCTTATGCCTAGTATGCAAAAAAGGTAGAACTGGAGCGGAAAGCTGGAAAATTCTCAAGAGAACGGATGGAGGTGAGATGACTGTTCCATTGCTCCAAACAATTCAAGTAATGCTTTCGTTCGGCGAGGTTCAAAGTTGTAAAGAGAACGCATACATTATACGAGGCTCTGGTCTTGCTTAGCTCTAAGTCAGACTTTAAAGCGAGTAGACATTAAAGGTTTGTTATGGCCAAAACTGACTGAATGCATTCTTAATCGTCATTTGCTTTGTCACACCCTCAATTTTGAATCTAAGCGGATTCAAAAACTAAAATCTCCCTTCAGAAACAAGTCAAGATATATCATTTACTTACTTTCTCGATGTGTAAGGAAAGAATGGAGAGTAGTATATAGTTCTATCACACAAGAAACAAATAATTTATTACACCCCTCAAGCCAATGTTACGTATTGAGGGGGGCGTTAGGATTTTCGGTTTTGGCCACTTTTTAGGCCGGTTTTTCGGTTTTTATGACTCTTACGGTTTCGGGTTTTCCTCTTTTTTTAGCATTTGGTTTTCGTTTTTCGGCCAAAATACGTGCATGCGTTTTGCATTTTGATACATTTCTTTGCCGTCCTCGTCCTCGTCCTCGTCCTGACAAGGACGTGAATTAACTATAATTTTAAGGTTGTGTAGATGACGAAATATTTTTAAGTTTCTTCCCAAATAACCACACCCTTCATGCCAATTTTACTCCCGCAATTTTGATAAACACTTTCCATTCCGAACGACTTGGAGTTATCACGAAATTATTGCAAAAACGGGAAATACTATTTTTTGAGAACGTTCTCCTTGGCGTTGTCGTCGTGTGTCCTTGCGTGACTGTTCCCTAATCAATCATCAGTGCCAATGGTTCTGCATGACGCGCAAATGCATTTAACATTTTTAGACGCCATTTTCTAGTTTGGATCGCTAATCTCTTGAAATTGTTGCTTGTTCTTGCATTCAAAATAATCAAACGGGCAACTTTATGTTTGTAAGAGAATTCTGTCTGTAGAATGTAACGGTTCATGCACAACGCAAAGGCAATAAATCTGTAAGGTCAGCTGGGATTGGGCTATACCGTTTAATGATGAATATGGAAAAGCTAAGATGTAACTAGGAAGGTTGACTTAGCGTCAACAAAGCTTTGGAATAGACTTTTATTGTAAAGTTGGACGGTATACCAGAATCTCATTTTTTTCTCGGGTTTAAATGAAAATGTGACATTTGCAGTTGGTAATGCAAAAAGGGTTTCATTTTGATTTCAAGGTCTTCTTTTCAGGGTATATTCACCAGTTCAATTTTATCCAGAAAACATGAATGCCAGTGGTTGTTTTCCTTGAAAAATGTTCTAAGCATAAATACGTTTGACTAGGTATACAAGGAAAAGAGTTTGTACTGTATAGAATTTTAACATAAAATCCTCTTTATTTGTTCATAAAATTTGATTGGTTTTAGGACTTGAAAAACCTTAGTTTCCTTCAGTCTATGGACAGCAATATGAAGTCGATCGAGACGG
>OX421446.1:59789351-59824351 GCA_949126865.1 Montipora capitata
TATTCATTTTGGACGTCTATTCTGCATAATTCCAGGTATCATCTTCTCCTAATTAACTAGTTGTTCTAGCTTTATCAACAAGGATTTAACGTGAAAGATACCTGAACAGAGCTTGAACAGAGCTTAACTACGACCGAGGAAGTTTGTTGTCTTTTTTTTTTTTTCGCTTTTGAATATGAATATTGAATTAATTGCTTACAACCTTTGTGACACTTGCCGGCCCTGAAATTACCTCTCGTCAAACTTCAAACAGTTGTCTTTTGGACGTGTTTGGATTCTGCAGTAGTTTGCTGTATTGCATGTTGGTTTGCAACAGTTTTGGTCCCAATTTTACTTGGATCAGTTAACAGGGGATTAGAACGCCTAATTTTTGCAAATAGTAGACCAGTCAAAGATGAGATTTGGCAGGTTCAACTTCTTCAGTGTTATGAAAAGAAAATCTCTGTTCCGGTAAACTGTTGTTTAGTCAGCATTTTACGTACGGTATATTCCTTTCATTACAATAAATAGATCGCTTCCATTTTAGATAACTTCACTTATTCCAGTTGCCGTGACAAATGGATGCCCTTCTTTAGAGCTTCCGCCTCGATTGAACCTGAACCTCGAACAGAAGATTCTGACTCAAGCATGGAAGCTCAAACAGATGCGCGATGATAGAACGATACAGTCATAACGCAACTTGAACCAATTACATGTAACCCTGGTCTCTCTTCAAGTCTGTTAATCATTTACCACTCGCAGCACTTAAATATGGAAAACAATCCAAGGAAACATTTATCAGCGAACGAAAATGTAGACTCCATCAATGAATTGTTTGATTCCGAAAGACAAATACTGAATCACGGAGAGAGCTACAGAGGAAAGAAACATCTGCACGCGAAGTCAGAGGAGATAACTACCTTAATTCATATTTTAACAGCACTGATTGGAAATTTGAATTCTCCTTATCGTAAGCTTAGTAGCAGTTGTTTGCTACTGTGGTTATTCAACTTGACTGCAAATTTCATATGGGATGGCTTCGAATCACGTGCCAAGTATGGTTATCCTTGGTTGTTCGTGCGTGGGTTGCTATGGGTTACGTGCTGTGTTTGCACGTGGCTTACTGTTTGTCGTGCAGTGTCGTGGCTGGAGCGAGGACTGGGTGAATTAGAGCGTGACAGGCAGTACAGCGAGGTGTTTCGTGACATATCGCGCGCAACTGAGGTAAGTTGGCATGCGCAGGCAAGGAAGCAACACATTTTGGTATGAATCTCCGGAAAACTGTTTATTCCAATTCGGCTGAAGATTGGTAGAAAAAGTGGAGAATGGCTTTCCTGATATTTGGACGCGTACGATTTTCGCGCAAAGCTAGATAAGCCTTAAAGAACGCGCATTCTATGCAAATGCATAACAAGTCTTTAAAGTGTTACTATGATCAAAAATCACTTCTCTTTTTTCTTCAGATTTTGAAAGTGTGATTGCTCAACACTTGACTGGCAAAATCTTAAGTTTTGATTTTTATCCAAAGGCTATTTACTTTGACTGTAAGTTTTTTATTTCACGGTCCGCTATTACTCACATTAAAAACTGACCGATTGGACCTCAGAGGGTTGGATCAATGGAAAAGTGGCGTCGTTTACTCACTAACTTAAAATTTCAGCGTGTAAACGACTTTAAAGGCCCACCTTCAACCGACATGCATTTCGACCGTTTGTTTTTGTTATGGAAATTCACAGTGCTTATCGCAGCTTTGACGGGATTTTCATAAACGAAAATTGCTCCACGGCATGCAATGCTTGTCGGTTGAATGTGGGCCTTCAAGTAACCCAGTTGCGAAAGCTTCTAAACAGGGGCAACCTTGTTTTTACCATTTAGAAACTGTCCTATTTCCTGGCATTGTTCGCGATCATATCTGGTTCTCTTCAGTACGGAATGATGCGCAGAGACCAGGCCACACATCTCGTCTTTGGACATGAAGCTCACGCAGCATTGGGCGTGGTCTTGCACGTGCTTAGATTTATCAGTGGAGTCCACGTATATTATGCTTTGGCTTTGTTCTGGAGCATTCCCACGTGCATAATGTTGATGACTGGGTACTCTATGATTGAATTCCAAGGTAACATGACGTTCCGGTCCAAAACTGTTTACAATTTATATTTAAGAAAGAGGGATGCGTTGGGAAGCAGTATGACACGGTGGTCGTATTCTGTTGAGTTTGAACTGGTTCTTTCAGGATATATATTTGCGAGAACTACGTGTGAACTGCCTCAATAGCGAAGTCCACTGAAAACAAACAGAGCATAGCGGAACAGCAGTCCTAGCAGTATAGGGGGACAATTGTCTGCTTAACATTAACGTTAATAAGCTTTTCCATTTACCTCGGAACTTGATTATCTTCTTCCCTGTTTTCATCTCAGACATATCATTACACGTATTTTCAATTGTACCAGGGCAGTGATGAACTTTTAAAGGGGCTATGTCACGTTATCTTAGGGCGTTTAGGGGAAATTTTTAGTTAATCGCGATTTTAAAAACTCGAAAATGGTAAGGTGGAATTCCTTTACTGATAAAATCAAGATGATTATGAGCAAAAACGACTTTTATTCAAGCGATTTGCCGAGTTTTTTCAAGATTACCCAAATGCAATCCGTGTCAATCTTGTTCATTTGTGTCCATGCATGCTTCTCTTTCCTTTTGTTGTATTTCTTTTATCTTGTTGAACAGTCTTAAGTGGTTATTGCAATGTTTCATTCTACGTTTTGGGCATTTTGGGTGTCATGAAATTGCATCATTTTAGGTGACATACCCCCTTTAGGCCTAAATCGAAGCATTGTTTGCAGTGCTAGTATTATTCAAGCTGATCGGTGCTCCCGAGTAGCGTCTGTAAGCATTTTTGTCCATTACATGCAGAACTCACTCAAAAACGACTGAAAAACAAAAACACCTTCTTCTCATCGAAACACGCTTTTGAAGATTACAAAGAAAGAGTTCAGTTTGTCAAAGATTCATCATCCGCTTGTATGGTAAGTTACTGCGACTAAAAAGTTTGCTCATTAAACGTGCTTGTAGTAGGCTTTGTGACTACGTAGTTGTTTTCAAGGGTGTTTCTCACTTCAAACTTTAAATTAAAATGTTGGAAGCATACTAGCTCTTGATTACAACTGCTGGTCTTCAAGGCCACAGTTGCTGGACTCAATCGACATTTCATAATCAGAAGCGCAGAGCGACACGATCTAGTGAAAATCAAACTGTCGGAGTCGAAAGCAGAATACCGATTCCGCTTATGACTCCGTTGTTTACGATCCAATGAAAACTGCATTGTCGGAGTCGGAAAGAGGAGCGGATGAATAAACCAATCACAAACATCGATTCCAAGCATTGTGATTGGTTGGTTTTTCCGCTTTTCCTTCCGACTCCGACAATCTAGTTTTCACTGGATCATAAGCGACGGAGTCGTAAGCGGAGTCGGAAGAAAATGGAAACGTTCTGATTCTTCCGACTCCGATTCCGTCGAGTTTATGACTCCGCTTATTACTCCGATCTTTGATTTTCACTAGGTCGTAAGCGCTCTTACGACTCCGACTCCGACTCCGTCGCTAGTGAAAACCAGCCTTTAAAGGTAAATGAACTGTCTTCCTTCACAGTAAATCCGCCGGCCATTGGTTTTCGACCCTGTTTTAGTACTTCTGTTCGGTATAAATACATCGCTGAATAATGAAAATTCTCTGCGCTGATTGGTTGCACTTGTGGTGACTATTACGCGATAATCACCTAAGCGGTTTGTTCAAAAACGGTCGCAAGCAGTTTTGTACGGTGGCCCACAAGGGTCATGCTGCAAATTAAAGAGTTGCTGCAAATAAAATGAAGTTCCTACAAATAAAATAGAGTTGCTGCAAATTAAAAAAAAAATTGCTGCAAATTAAATATAGTTGCTGCAAATTAAAACATCAAACGTATGCGCGCGCACCGAAGGAAGGGCAGGTTTCAGGGCAGGTACAACACACTGGTCACAGTTCCCAAGTCACAGGTCATTGTTTTACCAATACAGAAACAACCCTAACTGTTTGCAAGTGCTAACGTTAGGCCTAATTAGGCCTAAGGTTAGCGTTAATAGATATTTAGGATATTTTCTGAAATGTTTTAAGGCAATGACTTTTGACCTGGACCTGTGACCTGTGTTTTGTACCTGCCCTCCTATCAGTGTGCGCGCATACTTTTGATGTTTTAATTTGCAGCAACTCGTTCTTTAAATTTGCAGCAACTTTTTTAAATTTGCAGCATCTTTATTTTATTTGCAGCAACTCTTTAATTTGTAGCAGGTCCCTTGTGGACCTCCGTACGGGGTTAGGTCAGCCGGGAGCAGGCCATGGGAACTGAAGTTTAAATAAATGAAGGGGTAGTTTCTAAAGAAACTGTGGTGCTGCGTCGGTGGGGAAGTAGTATACAAAAATTTGGTTTTATCAACGGAGTTGATAATGTAAATTGGCCACCGTACAGAGATTCTAAAAGCTGAATCCAGATTCGCTCTGACGAAGGGCTAACGCTCGAAACGTCAGCTTTTAGAATCTCTGTACGGTGGCCAATTTACATTATCAACTCCGTTGATAAAACCAAATTGAAGTTTAAATAGCCTCGTTTGGGTTTGAAGTCACTTACAGCTGAAAGTGGCACTTTAAGTCGGCTTCCGTGTTGGAATAGGAAACAAACAAATAGCAATCATCTTGTAGCCCAAGGGATTACTTTGGGGACATTACTTTACCACCTTCATACGTACTCTAGTCGTCCCTGTGAGTTATAAGTGCAGTTTCTTCCTTGTGTTTTAGTAAATAAATATGGCTTCTCGCTGCTACTAGAGCGAACACTTTTCATTGAGATGCCCATTTCCCTCAAGTTCATTCGTTTGTTTGTTTTTCAGGTGCTTCTGTGTACGTTAATTGCGTTTACTGTCATCTCATTGGCGGTCAACGTGTACTTGTTTCTCTTCCTCCATCGTTCGTTGTACTTGTACATAGTCCACGCCCTGCTACCGCTTGTTCTGGCTGCTTATCCGTTAGTCACAGCTTCTTGGGGTACAAAACAGTATCACTGGTATGTTAATAAAAGCTGATACAATTTCGACTACCTATCAGTCGGTAATAGACCATTTTACAGTTCCGTTCTCAGTTACCAGGCCTTCGAATAAAAGCGAGGCTGGAGTTGACTTTCCTTTGGCTCAAACCTTGCTGCTTTTCTTATGTAAATGGAACCTCGTTAGCATTACAACAACATGATTTACATTAGAAAAGCAATGAGTTTTGTATCAAAACAAGGTCAACTCCAGCCTCGCTTTTATTCAAAGGCCTGGTAACTGAGCACAGAACTGTAAAACGGTCCATTTGTAATATGGCGTCATATTATTAGCAAGCCGCTGACGGGTTGTGGATCGTTGCCATGTGGAAAATCCCGTCCTTTGCCACACTAGGGGCTTAAAATGATTTAGAACATAAGTCATCATTTTGAGGCATTGTCTATTTTTAGAACGGCTAATGCTAGATTTTTTTCGAAACAAAACGTAGCGGCATTAGTGCGTTCCGCGCACAATTTTACCTTTTGAACGTGTAAGAAGTACAAGATTTCGAAAAACATCTGTTCTAACTACAGACGGTGCTAGAAAATAATATCTCTGGAAAGAAACGTGGAAGTTTGGTTCATCGCCAATCTTGCTGCTTTCCGATCGATTTCTTTTTTTACGAATTCAGATTCACACGTGATCTCATCTTCAAATTATGCTGCCCCACCCTAATCTCGTACCCAGATCTCACTCTGTAAAGGAAAGTTGACCGTGGGAGATCTGGGTACGAGATTAACCTCACCCGTCTCTGCATCCTCTACAAAAATGACCGAGGATCTCAAGAACGAGAAAAACCAGCTTCTTACAGAATACTACAGACAGATTTTTTGGTGCCCAAATTGTCACAAAGATTGGCATGGGTCCTTGGTTGATTGACAGATGGTTCGCATTGGCCAGCAGTCCGTTTAATTATTCCGTAGGTACTTCATGTATCCCTTAATATAGTGTATTTAAATTATAAGGTATTCCTACGCGTACCAAGTAAAAACTATATACCATTGCATTCCCCTATATACCCAAACATCCCCTATATACCCCTACATTATAATAAGGGATACATAAAGTACTTACTTATTTTTTTCATCTTCGTGTTTATGATTAATGAACTCAGCTAAAAGTTTAGACACGAACAAAATAAAAAGATTGAGTATTCTTAGTGAACACATCCATTAGATGCCATCACGAAAATCGTCATGAAGTGATGGCATTAATCGAGCAAGTAGATTACGGGAAGCTCGTACCCAACTTCCCGGTTCAATTTGGCGCCCCTCGGTTATTTTTTCTTTTAAACATGTCGTCTTCTCTTCCAAGAACCCTGACAAAAAGAATTCTTAACATTTGATAAAGATTTCTGTGATGGAATCGACAGCTAGCTCTTGTTCCCTGAAAACTTTTGATTCTGAACTTTGTAACTCCTTTCCACGTTTAATGACAGGATCCAGTAACTGAATCGTTCTTTACAAAGAAGTCGTGTAAGAAAAACTTATTCTATGAAAATGCCGTGATATCGACCAAATACAGGAATTGACTGAATACTCTGAGTTATGCGTTACTGATTAAAAAGACAAACGCAACTAGATTCATTTTGACAACGTTTCGACATCGTCCGATGTCATCGTCAGGCAATGAATTTTAATCGGATGAAGCATAACTTATAGTGCAAGAACAATAGAACAATATATACAATAGTACGCTAACAATAAATGTGAATTCTAAGTAAATAGTTTTGCCCTGACAGAGTCTGACTGCACATTAAGTGATGGTTTCAATTCTTTGATGTAGAACATCTCATGAATTAAGCAGTCAAGTTTCGATGCGCACTTCTTTATGACACTAAAACCATCACTTAATGTGCAGTCAGACTCCGTCAGGACAAAACTATTTACTCAGAATTCACATTTATTGTTAGCGTACTATTGTATATAATGTTCTATTGTTCTTGCACTATAAGTTATGCTTCATCCGATTAAAATTCATTGCCTGACGATGACATCGGACGATGTCAAAACGTTGTCAAAATGAATCTAGCTGCGTTTGTCTTTTTAATCAATTTTATCACAAGATCTAGACTTATATATTATGTGTTACCGTCAAAGATTTATTCCACTTATAAGTATCCTTTTGCTTTGATATATACTGGAGCTTTGCTCATATTTATCATTGTTTCTTGGGCATTTGGTTACCGTGGTACAGGCATGGGTCGACGTCTCTGATTCAGAATTAGACTCTCATAACGATCTGTCTTCTTCTGAAGGGGTTACAAACCACAATGGGCACTTCCTCAAGAGATCGCCAACTGACCACAAGGGCCTACAGGCTCCTGAGACCCCTTTCCGAGTTCACATGCCAGATACAGGCCACGATTCACGCTTCGTAATTGTAAGGCCATACAAACACGGCAACATAGATAAACTCCAAAATGTTTTTTCCGGATCTGCTCGGTTCGTTGGAAAGCTTAAACACAAGAGAGAGTTTCGCCAGCAAAAGTTTCAATTCGAGAAGTACATATTGTATCTGGAGAAAGTATCTAGAAGCGAAGGCTTCTCTATTGGTGTAGTCTTGGTTACCTGGGAGCTGGTATCGGGTGTTTTGTTCTTTCTGATCTCGCTGATAGCGTTGTTTCTTCAGGAGTCAATATTCGGAAAGGCCGAGAGCACAATTAGGATTTAATCACTGGAAGGCCACTGTTGATAATTAATCAAGTACTTATACTTTTTTATAATTCGAAAAACACGAAAAAAATGTTGAGAACGAAGAAAAAACATTAAGATTTAAAAACAGAGTGTTTCTGGATTTACAACGGGACAAACACGTTGAACTATTTTCAGTTCCATGGAATCATTTTTCACCATCATCAACTGTGGACAGAAACTACCTAAATTGATAGCAACTGCATATCTTGAAATAATGAACCACTAAAACTTTCATTTCAAACATTAACTGTGTCTGGCGACGATGGCACTTCAAGTTTAATCTTTAGTTGAAGCAACCCAAATATTTCCGCGTTTCTCAAAAATGTTATAACACAGACGATGAACTAGTGAAACATCCCACCTTCAATTAATCTGAAAACAAAATTGATTGTGGAAAGACAGGGTTATCAAAACGATATACGACGATATACGACCAACATCCTTGGAATTCCGATTATTGTGGCAGTGCACTTAGTATAAGTGCACTCCCATATTGTCATCGGGGCTGTCTGAATGAGTGAGTGAGTGAGTGAGTGATTTGTAGGCCTGCAACGCGTGCATGAATTACAAAACTAATGTGCGCTTTTCTTGAATTACAACAATTGATGTTTGTTTGCGGCCCACTTGTCGCCTTTTTCCTTTCTTAATTTTCTTAAAGAAAAGAGAATGAAAACTGTTTGAGTACGTTACTGTCAAATTAACAGACATTTAAAATCTTAAATGTCTTAAATCAAAATCACTCTTTTCACGTTTACGGAGATCGTCACGCAAGCTAACATTCCACAGACATTCTGCAGGTCAAATAAACAAGAAAAAATCACCAGTCGACCATAATAGTTTTACTCTCAAAGACCGTGTCAACTTCTCTGCCTGCATTAAAAAGCATTCAACGGTAATTTCCTCGCAACGGAAAGAAACACAGAAGAAAACTATTTTTATCGGTCTTTATCATGCGATCGATCAGCAAAAAATGTAGATTTCATCAATTTGTTTGTGTTGAAATTCCCGCGGCGCTGTGCTCAAAAATTTTGCCAGTAATAAAAGAAAAGATGAGCTCTTCTGAATTACACGGAACAACAAAAAAATCGCAACTTAGTCTTGGCATATGTCGAAATCTTCAGTTAGTCATCGAGTGTAAGTGTTCGTTGCTTATTTGTAAACATGTATATTATATCGGCTAGTCTGTGTCTGTTGATTTCACTGATAGCCTCTTTCTTCTCTTGTAATGTTTTCACGCAATTTGTCCTCCCACTTTTCTTTCCAAAAATTATATCTGTATGAAAAATAGAGAAGCGGAAGCCGACTGTGTAGGTCTGTTAGAAGCGTGCTTGAATTTCAACAAATGAGCCCCAAAATCGGCAAGAATTTGTGACGCTGATGAATAATAAAGCAGTTTCTATTTCCAAAACGAAAACTTTTTGTCTTTTTTGCAGCTAAAAGTACAACAGAAAAATTGAACGTAGCGAAAATCTCTCAAAATGTTTTTCGCTAAGGGTAACTTTTTACATTCGAGGCACCAAATTTATGTTGTTTTCATGTCACAAATTTTGTTGCTGATGGCAAATCTTGTTATTCTCGATCGGAACCTTCCCAAAAACGTCCTTGTGCTCTTCCTTAAAACTGTGCATCATTATTTATTTACCTTTGCATCAATAGTTGTCTTGCATAAAGCTGGCTAACAAAATCTGTACTTTACTTAGTTCGCAATTATGAGCGTTAAAATAGAATTATCGGTTCTATGTTTCTGATGGCAAGTCGTAAATTTTGATCTAAATACTAACCCCGCTGTACAGGGCTTAAGTTCAGCAAACGTGTGTCCTAAGCCCTGGCCAAACTATCGAAAATGAAAAATGTATTTGTAAAATTGAGTCGTATGACTTTGTAGAGCCCACAGATCAGTGGGCACATTATGAATTCAGGACCAAGATAAACAACCCAGCGCCCTAAGTACAGTAGATAAGGTGTTAAGTCTATGATGAGCATACAAGTGAATAATCATTTTGATTCTAAGCTCGATCCCTGCATATCTGCGTACAGGAAAAAAACATAGTTGTGAAACTACTTTGCTCAGACTAACTGAAGATTGGAGGCTGGCTGTGGATTCTGAGCAATTAATCGGAATACTCTCAGAAGACATGAGTAAAGCATTTGATTCCCTACATCCATCTCTCATGATAAATAAACTTAGGCGTATGTCTTTTCAGAGGAATCACTTAGCTTGATGAGATCATATTTTTCCAAACGACAAAACAGAGTCAAACTAAATGGAGTCACCAGCAGTTGGAAGGATGCTGTTAGAAGATGCCCTCAAGGGTCATCGTTTGGACCCGTACTGTGGTACATTTTTCAAAATGATATGACCTATATAGTAGATAATGCAAGCTTGTCAATGTACGCTGACGATCATCAGCTGTATGTAAAGGGATATTCCGTTGACTAAGTGGAACAACTTTTAACCAATGGGGGCACACTATATCAAAATGGTACAAAGATAACTTTCTGAAGGGAAATTACGACAAGTACAATTTAATGTTATTAGGCAGGAAGAACAAAAATGAGGACAGTCCATCTATCAATGTCAAGATTGATGAACAGGTTATTAAATCATCACCAGAC
Organism: Montipora capitata; assembly: GCA_949126865.1. Classification (NCBI taxonomy): domain Eukaryota; kingdom Metazoa; phylum Cnidaria; class Anthozoa; order Scleractinia; family Acroporidae; genus Montipora; species Montipora capitata. Next base: position 59,799,750 of record OX421446.1, read on the forward strand.
TTGAAGTTACTGGGAGTAACATTAGATGATGAACTTAGTTTTAGTACTCATATAAGTGATATATGCAAAATGGCAAGTAGGAAAGTTGGTGTTCTAGTACGTCTAGAAATATGATTCCCAGAGAAGCCAAGTTACAAGGTACAAATCAGCAATTTTACCTAACTTAACATATTGTCACATAGTGTGGCATTTTTGCAAAGCATCTGATGCAAGAAAATTAGAAAGAGTACAAGAACGTGCATTACGTGCTGTATATAATGATAGGAATACTACATATGTGGAACTCCTAGATAAGGGAAGACTCTCTAGTCTTGAGAACAGACGGTTAGAAGATATACTAATTTTAATGCAGAATGTTAAAAATTCACTAGCTCCAGAGCATGTATGTAATATGTTTTTTCAGCAAGATAAGCATTATAACTTACGAAGCGATTTTCCTGTTCCAAGATACAGTACTGTTAAGTATGGCAAGCACAGTATCAGATATTTAGGCCCACACATACATGTATGGGGCAAGATAAGCCAGGAACTACGCAGTAAGACCAGTCTTCAGGCATTCAGGAGAGGGGTGCGTGCTCTCAATGTGCTTGGCTTGCTGGACGGCACTTGTGGCTGCTGTGCATGCTCATCTTAGAGTGGTGGGTATGCACAGTGGCTTTTACTGTGTGGCTGCCTGGTATATTGGGAGTGTGCTCCCCAATCCTCTATTTGATTCGTCTAATTTCAATTTTCTAGACTCTTAACTTTCTGAAATTTGTATCTATATTTTACTGCAGTTTATATGTTTGTCCTATATTGTCTGTTTGTTTGTCTGGCTATCTGACTGTCTGTTTTGTCTATCTTTCTGTTTTGTCTTTGTTCGTTCCCTGCTTGTCCCACTGTTTGTCTGTAATAATTTTATATATTGATGTTATTCTTATATATTAATGATATTTTAAGAATATATTTTTAATATTTCTATATATACTTTATTTAATCCTATATTATATTCATTTCATTTATTTATAGCGTCCACAATTAGCTTTTAGCTAAATACCTTGACACTTAAATAAAGTTTATATATGTATGTATGTATGTATGTATGTATGTATGTATGTATGTATGTATGTATGTATGTATGTAGGAGTTCTAGTAGCTCAATGTGCAGAGCATCCAGCAGGTGTTCTGGAAGTCGTAGGCTCGAATAATTTTTCTGCCTAAGACTCTCATTTTTCAGTTACTCAAGTTGCCGAGCAACTTGTATCCTATATCTTCCTATGGGTGCATTACACCTTTCCATCATTCCCCATCCCTTGTTCTCTTGCTGGAAATATTTATAGGGATTTTGTCTCCATGTTGCTTTTTGTTGATCACCATCTTCAGGGGTTTCAACAGTGCTCGAAATTTAAAAATTTCCAGGTTGACCCTGTTTTAAAAGCTGAGCAACTAAATCCGTAAATTTGGTTGCCCTGATAAATTCTTGTTTGCCCATTAGGAAGCCTGCCGATGATTAAGCTCGCCTTGTTTAGATGCTTGGCGTTGGACCTTGAGTATCCCATAGTTCTTAAAGTGTGCACCTGCGGTTTTTTTGTGGAAGTCTGGATTTTAGCATTTGCAAAATGGAGTCTTCGATCTCCATCGCCAGCTACGTGTACATGTGAATTTCCTTAGCTGAAATTTTTTTCTTAAAGCCACAGATATTCAAAACACAGGAAATGCTCAACTGCAAATTAATTATTGTTAACTTCACACCACTATCAGATATTGACAATAGAAAACCATCGAGTGAGTTGTGTTCTGCTTGTGTAATACATTTTCTATTTTTTGGCTGGGTTGTCCGTTGTTTTTGCTTTGGGCAACCAACCTTTTCATTTACCAAAAACTAGTCGCCCGGTAAACTTCCGCTAATTTCGAGCACTGGTTTCAATAACTTTTGAAGTAGATACCTGCCTGGACTATTCAATGTAAGAAGCAGTCACTCTTGTCTTATACAAACAGACGGCGGTATACCGCCACTGACCGGCTTCTAATGAAACCCCTGATCTTGGCTTATCAGTTGTGCTGGAATGAAGTCGAACAAAACCAGAGCTTGAAGCGATCACTTTTATAGTGCATGTTGGTGTTTAAGTATGTATGTAACTAGTTTGTAATAATTATAATAATTTACAAGTAGGAGTTTGATGCAAATATATAAGCAATGCAATTGGACAAAACTCGAGTTGAACAAGAGGAGGAACGGAAAACCCTGGCAGCAGAAACTCAACAACATCAACAGGTAGGAATGGAAAATAAAAGAAAGATATATATGTTATTTGCCAGCTGGGAGATCCGTATAGTGAAAAACTGTGACCAAGCTTTATCAAGACTGCGTTCACCATTTTTCGCTATATGGACCGACCCTTAGCTGGTAAATAACTTTTTTTTCTCTTTCTCTCTCCCTTCCTCTCTGAAAATACTTTGACTCATATCACGCTTGAAAGTGAACGAAGTATTAAAGCAACTTTCAAACTGAATGTTTCAAAGAGAAAATTAATATTTTTGTTTGAATTCTATTTCCAAACCTCTTGTCTAATAAAAAGCTGCTTCTGTATGTAATTAGATTCGGTGTTAAAAAATGGAAATTAAAGGTCAAGGACAAAAACTCTCCGAGCGTTACCGTGCCCGTGGGCAGTGATAGGAAAATCCAGACTATGCGAGGAACCAATCAGATTGCAGGATTTGATACCTTGCCCTCTCAGAAAAAAAATGTGACCCTTCACGGAAAAAGGGGGCTTATCCAAATTTCATGCTATGGCTATTTTCACGGTCATGGCCGTGAAGTTGTAAAAAATTATTGGAATGTGAGTGAAATTTCCCTTTCACGCCGTGAAAATATTTCCCGCTGTGAAAAAGGTCACGCACTGTCTGTAGTAAAAATAAGATAATCAGTTTATGAGATCAGTAAAAAATTACATTCCCTCCCAGACGTACTAGTAAGGAACAGACACGTTTGGCACCACGGAGTCTGGCTTTGTAGGGGTAGCCAAAAATCATTCTCTTCGCGAATAGTTTTTATTCGCTTGCACAAAAGATTTAAAAGTGATTGGAATAAAAACTCGCAAGCTCTCAGCATTTTAGCAATTTCATTTTTTTAAATTAAATTATAGCTAAACTTGCATGACAAATTAAACAAAACACCTTTTGATTCAACTTGTTCATCATGTTGCTGTTGTACTACTAATAAGTATACGCTTCTGGTAAGTTAGCCTCAAATAATTCGTTTGAAAAATTGCACCAGAAAATAATGCACTAAAAGCGGTAAGTCATTCTCGCTCCTGATTGGCTGAACGTACCTCTTCCACATTCAGTTGGTTTCTTCTGTTTGAGCAAAACAACTTCGTCTTCATCGAAGTTTGTCTTTTAATTCGCGCTGCATTCGCCGAAAAGGCATAAAGATTCAGAACTAGCTTTAAAAGATGATCTGGAATTTGAATTTTCGAGTGACAAGAAGAAGGGCAAAAGATTTTTTTCATGAAAAGCTTAAAACTTGGATCGACTTACATGGCGCCCGGCGTTGCGGGATTGCGTGGTTGAAAAACAAAATGATTCCTTTCGTCAAGGGCTTTCAGTTTACCACGACATCTTGCAGCTCAACAAAAAAGGTCACAGAACAATTTGCCATTGACGGGAGGAACGAGTAGCTCAAATTTGGTGGATTTCTTTGGACAAACCGTTTGCTATGTTTACGGATGCGTATTTGCAAGTGGTAAAAACCTCAACAGCACAGGTGAATAAAATAAATTGAAGCTTAACATTTGGTTTAATCGTTGTTACTGTTGTTCAGGAATGAAACTCGTATTTTCCTCTCGAGTGGATGTAAGTAACGATCATCTATACTCGTTTTGGACGCAAAGAACAAGTTGACTTGCTTGTCTGTTTGTCAGTGGTTTTGTTTCCGAGCGAACGAGTGTTTTAACTCCGCTTAGCTGACTGTTTTTCGAGGTGCCTCAACAGTGTTTAGAAAATTTTGCCCTCAATGTTATTAAAAAGTAATCGCAATGGGTCCTCGTAAAATTAAGAATTAATATCACTTGTGTTCTCAGAAGTTGCTGAAGTTGCCCTCGTCGCTGCGCGACTCGGGCAATTTCAGCAACTTCTGAAAACACGCGTGATATTAATCCTTAATTTTACTCGTCCCCATGCGATTACCTATACTAATTTCATGGCGTGATTAGTTTCACGCCAAGAGTGAAAATGGAATTTCACGGCGTGAAAATTAAAATTCACGCACCGTGACCGTGAAAAAAATTCACGGTTTTCAGTGAAATTCATAAGCCCCCTTTTTGCGTGAAGGGTCGCAAATAAAAATGATTATTATTAATGTGCACCAGTTTGGACCAAGCTTTCACCTGAAAAGCTTAAAAAAAATAATGTGATGCTATTGACAGACTTAATTTTTTCTGGGGAGGGGGGGAGGGGTATCGTATATAAAAGGGGCGAGGATGCTTGTCCTCTTGCTTAGAGGTGTAAATTCGTATTGTGATCTCGCTTAGGGTGTTCTGGGCAAAATGCCGTCATATGTAGCTGTGAAGGTCTTGTTTATAGGGTTACACGTCTAACTCCAGTCGATTTTACTCGTCAACTGGGGCATTCTAGGGTGTCTGAGATGTCAATGGGTTAAGCAATCAAAAACCATGTGTACGTCCCCTCCATTAATATGTTTTAAATATGCTTTAAATATGGTTTATGGGTCAACAAAAGCCTTGGCCTTGGCCACACCCTGATTGGCCTCCTCCTACAAGCATCCCCTCCCCTTCATATACAAAGTCCTCCCCCCCCCCCCCCACCCCCCAGTGGATTTTGTTTTCAAAGGAGCCATTGTCTTTTGGAAGAACTAAGCATAAAACGAACATGATTGATTCAAACAATAATTACTGACTCAGAGCAACAACAGTCTTTTAACTGAATTATTTCAGTGTAAATGGTGTTAATGCTTTTGAGTTGGTGATTGTTTGGAATCATGTTCTGTTTCCAGAGCAGGAAAGTAGTCTTTTTGATGCAGAGAATTAATTTTGACTCTGTTCAACAGCGGGCTCAGTATCAAGACCAGTTAGCAAGGAAGCGTTATGAGGACCAACTTACACAACAGGTGAATTTTAGTCATTTATCAGAATAGAATTTAATATAATATTAACATACTAAGGAAAGGAAACATACGCAATGTACCTAGCCATTCATATAAAATCAATAATGCCCACTTCTACATGCATATGTTAGTTTTCTGTGCTATAATGGTTGAAAACTTTTGAACTTCTCACACCCTACAAGTGACTTGTCAATGACATCAACAACAACAATCAAACAACACTCTAACTGACTTATTTTCATAACAAGAACTGACCATTGTATTTGACAATACACGTACGTGTACAAACCTTAGACCTATACACGGATCGAAACTCACCAATCACTGTTTGCAGTCTTCACAGTCCATGACATCTAGGCTTATTTACATATATAGCTGACAGTCAACCAATAACATCACAACTTAGTTGACCAATCACATGATCAATAACCGGAGTGTTATACCATCTACTGATGTTACACAAATCACTTGACTCTGAAGATGACTTCCCCTCAGGAAGTCACAACATCAGTCAAAATCATCCTAAATGGTCCTTCCCTGGACGACACTCACCTGGACGATCATACTTCACTTAATTATAATTATTTATTTATTCACTAGCGTCGTATGAATGAAGAAAACTTGGCTAGACAAGAAGAATCTGTCAAGAAGCAAGAAGCAATGAAAAGAGGTTTGTCTTCTTGAGAGAATAGTTTGATATGGGAACAACAGACTGCCTTTCTCAGTTACAGTTTGTTGTACTCACTCTGGCACACAGGTCCCAGCCCTGGGATAAGACCTCAGAGAGATATAGTTACCAGTTTTGAGCCGCATAATATTGTTGCATGTATATATAACGTTGTATAATATGCTTTATCATGTTTTACAAACTCAGATACAGGGGTTGATTTCATTTTTTTTTTCTTTTGAAGCTCATGATTTCTTTTTATTTGTTTTGGATTAGGCACAATTGAATATGAAGCTCAATTAAAACATGAAAATGAGATGAAAAAGCTTGAAGCTGAAATCCGTGGAAGGTGACGGACATCTTTTTTTTATATTTTATTCGTTTTAAAATCGAATGCCAATGATGGTTTCCTTTCATCATTTTTCATGATTCACATATGGCATTATTGAATGTATTACAGTAGATTAAAACAGGACACATTTAATTTATTGAGTATGTTGTGTGTGACTCAGTGAAAGTTTTACTTTTTGTTAGGACAAAGAGCGTGAAAACAAAGACATCAAGCTGGAGAAGATCAGAGTAAAAGCTGCTGAGCAAGGAGAAACTGTGTTGCAGTCAATTAAGTGAGTAACAAATTAAAACAAAGTCATTCTAAATAATTTGCAAGTTTTGTACACAATCTGTAGCCGGGAAGGTGTATCAGCGCGGGGGCTGTTAAAACTTGTTCTGTATCAACACTAGGGTCAACCTCGTTCCCAGGGTCTCTCGAGCGAGGAGAGACCCTGGTAGGGTCCGGTCACGTGCTTCCGTGACAATTGAAAACACTAGGGAGGGGTCCTTTCTAAACAAGGAATTTGTCGCGTTGAGCTTTGTCGAATTCAAAGCGAGGCTAATAGCCTCGCGCTGCGACTCCGCCATTACCCGCGGTGTTTTACAGTCTAAGCCTTCAGGCTGCAATTTCGCATAGTATTTCTTCTAACGTTAATCTAAAAGTTAAACAAGTTATCTGCCTCGAGGCTTTTACCATGGCCGTGATGTTGTCGCCGTGTTACCCACTGGATATGGAAAGTCGGTTATATTTCATCTTCTTCCTTCGTTATTTCTCGACAAAATCAACTATGAACGTGGAGCAGCAGCTCATCCCTTAGTAATTGTTGTTTCCTTTCTAAATGCACTGATCAAAGATCAGATCAGAAGGCTCCAGGAAGGAAATGTTAAAACAGTGATATTGAACGTGAAGAAGAAAACAAACTCGGAGGATTTGGAATTAGATCTCAGCCTCCACTAAGGCGAGCAATTCTTCAGTGGCCTTCTTGAACAGATTTTTACAATGTAAAACGTCTTTGACTGAACCGCACAATCTACACATGCAACTTATGACAGACGATGTATATGTTTTCTTCAGCGTTTGCAAACTATTATCGCCGGACATAGCCGCAGAATAACATGTGTTCACATACCGCAGCACGTGAAACTTGGTTTGTTTTGGTGACAACACATTCCGCACTCCCGTAGTCTCAGTATAGACAAAATTCTTACTAAGCCGCCCCTCCCTTCATTGGATAAATTGTCATCTCCCAGATTCTGGGAGACACGTGACCAGACCTTACCAGGGTCTCCCCTCGCTCGCCCCAGGCGTTAAGATGAGAGACCCTGGGAACGAGGTTGCACTAGGGTTCTTAAAATGTTTCATGCGAGATTCTCCACAAAACTACTTCACAAAATTGTATGTGATTCTTATGACCGCAAACGCTTGAAGTCTCAGATATCTAATATTTCTAAAATGTTAATTTACTTTTATCGAGTCATTAATTTATAATAATAATAATAATAATAATTATTATTATTATTATTATTATTATTATTATAATAATGATACCAAGAAACATGACATATTCACAAATTATAATTAGTGTGAAACAGCAAGGTAAAGCAAAATGTTATCTATCATGCAAATTGGAAAGGCATGATTATAAACAAACATATCTTTAAAATGCTTGGTGCAAACATAAAGTTAAGTCTATGTGACCTTTTTTCCTTAAACATCTCAAGTTCAAGGGTGGTAGCAAGTCCCTGAGATTTATGTCTCTAGGCACTTGTATGTCCCAAATGCTGAACTGCCTGAGACAAAAACCGTATTAATTTTACACGTGACTGTAAGGCCTGGCAAACAGTAGAATATAATTCACCCAATTTTCTGTACCTTTTTACCACTGATGTTTTTTAGAACAAAAAGGAAGTCTTTTGAATTTGCTTATTTTTCTCCTTGTTAGGACAGCTCTAAGCATTCTTGGTGCCGGTTTTGATGCTTTTATCTCAGATTGGGATAAAATCTCAGCCACTGTAAGTGATAAGAGAAGGTTAACTGCAAATAAAATTCATCATCATCATCATCATCCTTGATACCACTGATTGACATTTCCCCTTTTTTTCAGGCTGCTGGGTTGACCCTTCTCGCCCTTGGTATCTACACAGCTAAATATGGTACTGGAGTAGGTGCTAGGTTAGGTTTCCCCTTGTGGTGTAACAAAAGGGAGTTTAAGCAAAGACGACAGCTACAGCAACGTCATTGCCACAAAGTAAGAATATCATTGGTTAAAAATGGAGAAACAATTGTGTTGCACGTGCAGCACCAATTTCCATGCAATTTTTGCCATGCTCCACAAAACAAAAACGTGACAACAACATGAGCATGTAGCAATGAACCATTCATTTGCTATTTTTACTTCAAAACTGTTCGTACCCATCCAGTTTCAGGATAGTTTGGCCGTATTTTACAACATGAACAAGACAGAATAATTGCAAAATACTTGCAATAGTGCTAAGTTATATCTTGGAGTGATGTTTTCGTTGCCGTAGCCATTGTCTTTGCTTAAACTCTCTAATAATGAACTTAAAGACTTAGCTCGTGCTCTGTTGGGATCAAGCATTTCAACTGCAACCGGTTCAGGTTGAAGTGGTTGAGATTTTCCAATAGGATGCACCTTTCCAACCGTTTTTGGTCAAAACGTGGTAACTTTTGGGAATGATCATTACCAGACTTCACGTTGACACGTTGAGGGAAAACAACATGGCTGGAGGTCGCCACCGACTTTAAAAAGCTTGCGTAAACGACACCGGTCGCTGTGCCCATCATTTTTAACCGTTTCAACCAAGTTGCTGGTTGAAAAAGTTGTTCAAACAAAGCAACCAAAAATGTTTTTTTTCCAACAGAAAATAATGAAATAACCCAACCAACCTAAAACGGTCGATCCCAGTAGAAACGAGTTCCTCAGGTCGAGATGCAGCTATTTCATCAGCTTTAGTGATTGGTTCAAAAAACAATAGACAAAAAATGAACAACAGAAACAGCAGGGGCTAATCTAATCCTAGATGAGACATACCTTTATTCTATACTGGCGTACGGAAGTTAGAACTTTGTAGAGAGCTGCGTTGTTTCCACTAAGTGTTGGTAAGGCCTTTGAGGGCAAGGGTGGGCTCCAATAGCCTTTTGGGTTGAGTACATGTATGTATTTTGAAAACAGCTTAAACCTACTATATATCAAACTTCTTTGTATATACTTGTAGTGCAAAATAACAAACTATAAGACAGTTTTGGGTTTTGTAAGCGCAGTCTTCTCATCACCTGTACATGTAAGCCTAAACTGCATCATTACGCACCTCACAGAAGGAATGTGTCATTTTTTGTTTTTACATGTAGATTTATCGAAGCACGTTTAGGAAAACCAAGTCTTGTACGAGACACGTCACGGCTAAGTGTTTTTGGAACTCTTAGACATCCTATACAGGCAAGGCATTTTAAAAAGTCTTTTTGTGACCAATGTTTCTCTTTTGTTCTTTTAGAATCCCTTAAACTATCAACGTTTGTTGTAACATAGGTTGCTTGTCTTTTCCACAGACTTTTAGAAAGCTTTTTGTTAATTATGAAGACTCTTTACAAGGGATAATTTTGATGGTAAGAATACCATAATTATTATATTGATTCTTGCAAGCTTTGATATGATTCCCCGGCCATTCACAGTAAACCTAACATTTCATGAAACTTTGAGACATTTAGGAAAAGTGGAAAGTAAAGAACAAGTTTGTTAGTTTGGTTTGGAAACCTTCGATGAGGAGCAGCAATAATATAATTAGTATCCATCATTCAAGTGATCACTTTTTTCCTTGAAAACCTACGAAGTTAATGCCACCAAGAATTCAAAAGATTAATTACACTCTTGTGAATTTATCATGGACGTTGTGTATAGATTGGCCTAGTTGACAATAACATTATTCTTCGGGAGAGGAGTCTGAGAAACAATTGTTATTACTCGTAAGAAACAATCTGACGATAATTGCAAGCCTTAAGAGGTGGGCTTCTGCGAGTTTAGCTGGTATACTTGTTTTGTTGAGAAGGCAATGTCTGGATGCACAGCGGCCATAACAGCGAGTGTTGGTTTTAAGAAAATTTGAAAGCATTCCCTCTTCAAGCTTCATTGAAGTGTGCTCGTTTGCGTCAACCAAGAAATGTGTGCTACCTGTTATGCTAAACTTGCAAGAATGCCAGTTTTCAAAAATTTTCGTCCTATCTGTAAAATAGGGGAATAGCATTACAGCTGTACCGGAAACAAGTTTAATGGCAGAGCAAACAATCATATAACATCAGAAGTGTCTTTTTCATTTATTTTGGTCGTGTAGCGAGACGTCTTGTTTTTGGCGGGGCTTTATAAAATGGTTGGCCGAAAACCAAATAAAACTAAAATCCAACATTTTCACTCCCGATATAATAATTGGCCTGAGATCGGACACCCTATCTAACATAAAGCAATACTTTTACTTCCTTGTTGCCAGATATTACATATGGTCCTGCAAAACTAAGGAAGTACTCCCAAAAATAGAAAGATTTCCTAGTTTTCTATCTTCTTCAGTACCTTTTAAATCTTAAACCTCAACAAAATAAATTAGTTAAATTAAATTAAAACATGTTTAACATAAACGATTTTAAAAGGAAGCCATGCATGCACGGAATAGATTAATAATTTAGCTGATAAATCGTAGTAATGACCTTTTTCTTTTTTGTTTATAGCTTACTGAATACATGTATGTTATGTAATGTATTGTATTATTGTATTCCATCCGGTGTAAGCAAATGTTGTTATTTAAGAAATAATTTTAAAAAAACATCAGAAGTGTGCTGTATTCAAGTTACGAGGTTTTCCCCGAACAGCATTTGAGACGGTTTCATCTGCATGTGAATCTAGTTCCCAAACAAAGGTGCTAGGGTCATCTTTCTCCCAGCAAGGATTTTCCGCAAATGAAGAGGAAAAATGTCATCAATACTTGATTTAACCGTGGATGTTTCTAAAGTGGTACCTGTTCAATAAAATTGCAGCCTTCTCTCGAAACTCGACTCCAAGAAGTGAGCAAAGCCACAGCCAACACAAAAAAGAATAAAGGATTCTACAGAAATCTGTTGTTTTATGGGCCACCAGGGACTGGAAAAACCATGTTTGCAAAGGTGAGGAAAGATGACTTCGAAGACAAAATGTTTGTGATAACGCTAGCAATGATGATGATGATGATGACGTTGATTGACTAAGGGTGCGTTCGATTGACCATATTCTTGAATAGGATTATATGGAATGGAAGTTAGAAATCGTTCGTTCTTACGGAGATTCACATTAAAATTGTCAAACACCTGCTAAAATGCTATTTTAAACATATCTTTATTATCCTTGTTGCTTCAAAACGCCAGACGTACCGTTTTAAATCATCACTCCGCGTATTCTTATTCGGGAATAGGGTCAATCGAACGCACCCTAAAAGAGCAGCAGCTTGCCTCAGCCATTCTACGTGACACCCAGTATCAGTGTTATCACGAGAGTCTGGCAGATTTTGCCTCTCATTGCAAAAAAGGTGATGCCATTGAATTGACTAAAACCAGAAACCCATAAGGGTTGAAACGTGTAACGCGCGTTCACAGCTTCCGAATGTTCAGTGCGAACTGATTGGTTGAATGTTTCAGTGCTAAGTACCATATTTGGAAACCCCTCGCTCTTGTTGTGCCAAATATGGTACTTAACAAATTGAATATTCAGAAGCTTGTTTCCCAGCACACAAGGGGCCGTTACACGTTTCAACCCTTATGGGTTTCTGCTAAAACAAATTTGGTAAACTATAGAAACAAGTATGTGGAGAAAAAACTGAGAGAGGAAAATTCCATATAGAACAAGGTGATGTTGGCAGTCACCCATCTCGGTAGTAGACCTCGCCAACAGGGCTTAAATTTTAGAATGAGCACAAACTCCTGGCTAATTACCATATTCTACTCCGGCCTAAACAGCGCGACGTTGAAGAATAGATGTAATTTGCCTGTGACATCCTAAGTTATAAACTTGATCTGAAATTGAAGCACACTTGTCTTCGCTTCCCTTATTGTACTGTTGAATTTTCTAGAGTCTGGCCAAGCACTCTGGTATGGATTATGGCATCATGACGGGTGGTGATATTGTGCCTATGGGAAAGGAGGGCGTCACCGCTATGCATAAAGTGTTTGATTGGGCACAGACATCGAGAAGAGGGTGAGACATACAAAATCGAGTTGTTTTTCGTAAAGTTTCGAAAGTGATGACGCCATTGCGTCATACAATACAATACAATAACCTTTACTTTACGAGGGAAAACGTGTTAACCATAAGTTTCCATGGGAGAATAGGGAGCTTTTGCAAGGAAGACGGCAACGTTAGCGAAAACGTCACTCCAAAATATAACTTAGCGCTATCGCAAGTATTTCGGGATTATTCCGTCTTGTTCAGCTTGTACAATACGAGCGAACTATCCTGTTACTGGACGGGTATGAACGGTTCCAAAGTAAAAATACAAAATGACTGGTTCATTGTTATATGCTCACGTTATCGTCGAAGCCTAAAATTTGGTGATTTCACGTTGTTGTTTTGTGGAGTACGGCAAAGAAATGCACGGAACTTCGTGATGCACGTGCAGCACCTGCAGCACGAGTATTTTTACTTTTTTAACCAATCATAGCGTTGTCGTTGCCGTAGCCGTCGTCGTTGCTTTAAAAGGAACCTTACGATCTACGTCGACTTAAATGTAACTTTGCGCTATTATAAATCTTTCCCGATTATTCGATCTAAAATCCGTTCCGCACGTGCAGCACGATTATTTATGCTCTTTTAACCAATGATATCATTGTTTTGTGGCGTCGTTGTGGATTTCGTCGTCGCAGATCTTAAGTTCCCGAAAATCCCTCTTTGGGACATTATGAAACGAATAGACCTCTTTACAGTTGTGTGCTTAGTTACCTGGCCTTTAAATGAAAGTGAGGCTAGTGTTGACCTTGTTATGATACGGACCTAATTAGTAATCATTTGCATAAGAAAAGCAGTGAGGTTTCTATCAAAATAAGCCTCACTTTCATTCAAAGGCCAGGTTAACTAAGCACAGGACTGTAAAATGGTCTATTCGGCCACGGCGATGATAACGTCACAAAACCGTACTTAAGCTTTTTAGCCCATATTTTGCGGTACTCCGCTTAACGAGGACGGGAAATCACCAAATTTGACGCTTTGACGACAACGGGAGAATACGAATGTGAACCTTTCATTTTAGACTTGTTCATGTACTCGGAAACCACTGGTACCGATTCATCTTTAGGATAATTCGCCCACATTGTACGACGTATGGGAGATGGAATCAGTAATCGCGAAAGACTTACGATTGTGCAATTTTCAAGTGAGATTACGGCCGGTGAGGTTTGGTCGACGTCGCCGACGTGATTCTTAAAATCCCTATTAGTGTACCAAGCAGAGGTTGATTGGTTCTCAAAACGAAAGGTTATTTTGTTCCAGAATTGTGGTTGGCAAATATGAGTATAAAAATAAATCCTTGTTGACAAGCTAATGTATTGCTGTGTTTTTTTTTTCCATTCTAGGCTTTTACTCTTTGTAGACGAAGCAGACGCCTTCTTACGAAAACGAAATCAGGTAAGTTGAACTCGAGAGCGCTCCGAATGTTGTGCTACAATTTGGTTATATTTTTCTTATGTGGCGTTTCAGGAAAAAATGAGTGAGGATCTTCGAAGTACACTCAACGCTTTTCTCTACAGAACAGGAGAATCATCCCGCAAGTAAGAGAGTTAATATACTTGTTTTCCGTAGTTCAGTGAACCGAAACATCTTCTAATTTAATGCTTGACCAATTTACTTGAGATGACGCGAAAACAAGATATAACAAGGAGGTAAAGCAAGGACAATAGGGACTGTAAGATGCGCATGTACGTCGACGAAAACGTCACCTCAATATCGTGAGTCTTTCGCGATTAGTCCAACTCGTTTGCGTCGTACAGTGTGGGCGAAGTATTCTAAGAACATTTAGTAGAATTCTACTAGCTAATGCAAATGCTGTAATCTGATTGGCTGAGCCATTGAACACTATCAGCCATTAGTGTGCAGTGGCTGGAGGTCGTCTTGGAAATAACGACGTTTTTTTCGTTTTTCCAAAGTTTTGGAGGAAAATTTGGATGCAAATGGGTAATTAAATTTCTGAGATGTCTAACCGAAGGACATTTACGGTTTCTTGACTTTGAAAAAAGTTGAAATTATTGAAAAAGCTGATGCGCTTGCGCGCACAACTTAGATTTTAAATAGAAATTCAATCGGAGCGATCTTTTTCAGGCGCAAAGTTTAATAATACGTCAAGAAATAATTGGAAACCGTTATGGGAAGTAAATTTTAGTAAGAACTCCACTAAAACGATTAGATTATTCGCTATCGATTTCTATGAGGTGATAGTTGATGAGGCCGAAGGCCGAAACAACTATCTCCTCATAGAAATCTCGAGCTCATAATCTAATTGTTAAGTAGAGGTTTTGCACGGCAGCCATATGCATGTTGCATGACAGGAACAATAGATTCTTTTTCCTATGGGAACAAATGTTCTTTCCAATGCAAACCATTTTAATTGTTCCTGCCATGCAACATGGCTGCTGTGCAAAACCTCCATTGGTTCGAGCTGTTTCAGAGTAAAAATAGAAAATTAAAGATTCACATTTGTACGTGCGCGTTGTCGTTAAAACCTCAAGTTTGGTGATTTCACGTCATTTTTGTGCAGAGTACTGCACGAATTTGTGCTAAAAACGCGTCCCGAACGTGCAGCATGATTATTTGTCCTCTTTAAACCAATAACATTAGGGCCGTTTATACGAGAGAAAAGAAGCCGTGGCTTACATAAGACGCGAACACCCCGTTATCGAAGCTCACGGCTTACTTCATCCGCAGCTAGCTCACCCTGCGGGCTTATCCTGGCCAATGAGTTTGGGGCTGTGCTTATCTTGGCCGCGGCTTACTTTGGATGTGAAAGTGTTCGTATAAATGTATTCAAGCATTGTCTGTGGCTTGCTCAAGCCGTGAATGGCTCCTGCGCATGCACTTGTTTTGTTATTATAGCCCAGACTTCCTTTTTGCTCCCGTCCATTCGCCTGAGAAAAATGGCGAACGCGAGCAACGAATCACGTATTACTAAAGAAAAAGATTCAGCGAAAAAGCGAATCAGTGAAGTGCCCCGGGAGAAAAACGGCTACTCGCTATTTGCAGTGCTAAGCAACTTGATAATTGCGTCACTTCAGCCAGTGCAAGTTCTGGGGCACACCGCAAGTGTTCGTTTTCGACTTTACTGGATCGATGCTGGATTACATGTAGAACTTTAATTTAATAATTTTTCTTTGCTTGTTTGCTTACTTGAGCCATTTACCTTTTGATGTCGCAAATCTTGCGTCACAATTGCCCCAAAATGAGGCATCAAAATAAATTATGTGACATTGGACCAGTTGGCCGCGAGCTTAGCCGCGATCCATTAATAGGAGCATTTCGCGTCTTATGTAAGCCGCGGCTTATTTCCCCTTGTATAAACGGCCCTATTGTTCTTTTTGTGGCGTTCTAGTCGACGACATAAATTCCCAAGCAACTGATGACGGCTACGAGATCGCCACAGGCAATGGGTTTGACCAGCATTTCTTTGCCGTACTCCACAAAACGACAACGTGGAATCACAAAATTTTAGGTTTTGACGACAACATGAGCATAAAACAATGGGCCATTCATTTTCCATTTTACTTGAAAACCGTTCGTACCCATCCAGTTACAGAATAGTGTGCCCGTATTGTGCAAGGTAAACCAGACGTAATAAGCGCTAAATACTTGTGATAGAGCTGTTTTATTTTGATCCAAATGTCAACTTGTCCCCCAAATTACTGCGGAATTCTGCAAGTTGGCCGCCCTCATAAATTCTTTCACCACATGTTGCAACATCATGCAACAACGTTGCAAGATGTTGCGTTGAAATGTTGCGAACGTTTGGCCAGGCCTTTAAAGTGGATTGATCAAAGCGATATCAAGCCAAAAAAGATGGTTCTCATTCAGCAGTAAAGTAATTTTGCGATCGCACCGTTTCGCTTGGTGATAAGTTTTCAAAATCTTGCGTCATTTTTAGTCCATTAGAGACCAAAGCAAATCCATTTCGACTTGCTCGAACGCGTTCTGCTGTGATTGTTCTTGTTCACAGGTTCATGTTAGTTCTCGCCAGTAACCAGCCAGACCAGTTTGACTGGGCAATCAATGACCGGTTGGACGAGATGGTCGAATTTGCTTTGCCGTCATTAGAAGAAAGAGTGCGACTGGTTCGACAGTATTTTGAGGAGCACATTTTGAAGCCAGCTACAACGGGTTCGCGAACAAGGTGAGTTGCAGCACACCGGTGGCAGCCATACTCAGTGTTTGCCTTGATTAACAGTGCTTCCTGTAAGCGGTGATTGTCCATCTTTTCTTCTTTTGCAAGTGCAGATTCACAGAAAGTACGGCGTTTACTAATGAGACAAAGCCAATTTATATTATGCAGTAGCCTCTTGGTTATCCGGAAGTAAATTAACCGTAGTGATTGTGATTTCATTTCAGTCGGTTAAAGATTGCAAATTTCGACTTCAACGTGAAGTGTCAGCAAATAGCTACAGCGAGCGAAGGACTGTCGGGTCGGGAAATTTCCAAGATAGCAATTGCTTGGCAGGTGGGTTTCTCGGGCTTCCTTGAGACATCCCGCCTCGTTCCCAATGCTGGGACACAGGCATCGATTTGGGCCCGGCGATTCGGTATAAACAGATTTTTGCCAGTTTCCAAGTCCGTAGGGTGGGCCGCCGCTAAAAGAGGGGAATTTGGATGTAGTGAACAAAAACAAAACAACGAATCGTAGTCAAGTATTTTGGGCAGGTGCTGTTTGATCAAAATTCATGTTGGTGACGTCCGTGCTTGGGCACCGGGCACAGGACGGGCATCGGGTCTCAATGGGACTGGACCTCGTGTCCCATGCGAGTGATCAATAAGGTAGAGAAACTACGTTAAGAGTGCCTGCTGGAACGCGAGTTGGTCATTATAAATGAATAAGGAGGGAAGAGAAAGGCAACTTACTAACTCCTTCCAGTTTGGTCTCGTGCTGTTTTAATTTTATTTAATTGTTTTCAACACGACTCCTAAAAGTCTTAAGGGTTCATGCTTTGTATGTGTTTCACGGATTCACTGCACGATTTGTACGCACTCATTGCACGCACTGCACGCCCTCACAACACGCATTCACTGCAAAAGCTTTTCAATTTTTCCGGCCACTCTTATAGTATGTGGTTCGCAAAGGGTGGCGACGATGAATTTTCCATCCTCCCTTTTAACTTAGCGGCGGTCATACCTACGCTGTTCTCTAACGTGTTAGGAGCCATCGCAAAAGGATAGGAATGATGCCAAGTGAACTTTCAAATGGCATGAATACTTTGTCTCGGCCTTACTGTTTTTTGTTGTAATTTAGGCTAGTGCGTATGGCTCACCCGATGGTGTACTAACAGAGGAAATGATGGATGCGAGAGTAGAGGAAGCCGTTACACAACACAAGCAGAAAGTTGAATGGCACAGTAGCGAACAACCGAGCGAGACAAGTAGCACGACACTTAAAAACAGAGAATCTTTAATAAAAAGAACAAAAGATAGTTAATTACATGGGCAATGATTTGTCGATTTAGGAATTTGTCAAAAATCTTATAGCTGTGGAACAAATTGAACACGAAGATCGAAATTACTGCTCTCAAAGGATGGTGTGCAGTATTAGTAACCAGGTTCCGTCGCTCTTCTTGGAGAAGCTTCTGGTCGAGAAGAACTAGGGCGCTTATTTGTATAGGAAAATCATTTTTTTGCGGTGGTAAAGCAGATGGTACGATCAGCCTCAACAAGAATTTTCCCGAAAAAATAATACCTCCGAGGCATTCCTTTTTTCTCCTCTTTACGACATATAGCAGCTATCGACGGTAATGTAGAATGTGATAGGCTTATGAAAATTAGTCCTACTTTACATATGAATGAAAACTAATTTTCATGAGAAAAACTTCGCACTTAGGCTCGTTTTGAAGAGGAGGCTGACATGAACTCGGAAATGTTCTGTTGGCTCGATACCTAAGCCAAAAATAAAAATCTAAACAATTAAAACTAAAGTGGTACTATGATCAAAAAATCATCTCCTTTTTTTCTTCAGATTTTGAAAGCGTGTTTGCTTAACACCTAACTGGCAAAATTTTGAGCTTTGAGTTTTATCCAAAGGCTGTTTATTTTGAGTGTAAGTTTTGGATTTCACGGTCCGCCATTACTCACGTTCGAAAGTGGCCGATTGGACTTCAGAGGTTTGGATCTAGAGAAAATGACGTCATTTACTCACTAGCTTAAAATTTCAGCGTGTAAACGCAATTTATTACATATGCAAAACACGGGTTTAAAAGTCTGGAAGCCCGAAACTCCCGTGCTGCATATTAATTCGGCCGCGTACACACGCATTGCATTCCTAAACTAGTGAGTCTTTGACGTCATTTTCTCCTCGATCCAGCTCTCTCAAGATTTTAAAGTTAGTAATGGCGGACCAATAAATAAGAAAATTCCAGTTAAAATAAACCAGTGTCTTTTTAAAATCAGAACTTAAAACTTGGGTCAGTTAGTGTTTAGTAAACATAGTTTTGAAATCCAAAGAAAAAAAATAGTTTTTTTGGTCGTAGTACCACTTTAAAGGCAATAGAAGCTGCTTACAATACCAAACAATAGCATGTTACGAGATCTGCTACATTACTGCTTTGTACCAATGAAAACGATCGAATTTTTTACGTACCTCTAGTTCATGTTACTAAAACCAGGCTCCACCGCGAGGATCACGTTTATGTGTCTTCCCACCAGAGCAACCGGTTGAATAGCCTCCCACGCTGTCGTTCTTAGGGCTTCGTCCCGCGTTCCTTCCCCACTAACGTCTGCGGAAACGGAGATCCACTTCCGTTCGTGGATTACCGACCAAGCAGAGGCCGTTTTCCAGCTTTGGGTAAACTCGTGTTTTGTATGGCATTCTTTCGCAGCATATGATTGGCTATGCACAACACAATTAGTCAATGCTGATTGGTTTCTTTAAAAAGTGGGCAAGCAGCCGTTGAACGGAAGTGGTTTTTCGTTACAGCAGACTTTAGTGGGGGAGGAAAGCGTGACGAAGCCCTAAGAACGCCTGCGTGGGAGGCTACCGGTTGAACAGCTCCTTGTTCGTTTGATTCCGTGAGTATGGAAAATTTAAGGTTTCATTTCACTTTTGTGTCACCGCTCGCCGTGACATTTTTGTCAGCACAAGACGATTCTGATTGATTTTGTTCAGTAGCGAGCCTCAGCTCCGTTGCTGTCTCGCAGCGATGCTATGTGACGAACTATTTCTGGAATTTGTAGGTATTTATTTGCAAAATAAAACGGATGCGTTTAACGGTCTTTAACGATAACGGACGTATTTTTAGTTTCGATCGAACTTTCAATCTTTGGAATCATCGGTACGCAATGTAGCCCGGTGACACAGTTACAAAAATAATTCGCCTTCGCACCGCCATATTTTTATGGTAGAGTATGATCTTTTAACCGAATAAAAATTAAATAAAAAGCAAGAAATATGAAGCCACCCGGCTGATTATGTTTGCACTGTGAGTAGAAAGCCATTCCGCAATGTCCAATATGTGAGAATGCGGAAAGGAACTTTTATTCACATTTTTTTTCTCCATAGTGTTAGTGCGTCGTTTTATTTAACTAATAAACCCTCCCAAAAATCAGCACTAAATATTGGGAGTGCGCTGTGTATTTATCTGTCTCTAAAAAAATGACTGCCTCTGTTTGCTCATTTCATGTCGTTGTTCAAGCGTTGGCCTAACATTGTGGACTAACTGTGCACTCAGTTGTATTTCATATACAGTAGCAGGAAAATCATTAAAAAACAGCGTTTTAGACAGTAATAAAACATTTGAATGCGCTTATTGCATAGAGATGTAGAGTCTGGAAATATACATCTCAGTATTCTCTTGTTCCTTTGACAATAAATTACGAAAGGCCAGTTTTATGCTACGAGGATAATGCGCCGATCAACTCGAAACTTCAACATCCCCCCCTCCCAGGTAAAGCCCGGGCATTTGAATTTTTGAAGATTGGATCACTCAAATTCCCTCCCCCTCGGGCCAAAATGGTGTTCAAATGCCCTACCCTATCGTCGTATTTGAAGGATTTGTCTGCCATAGCTTAGTAAACAAAAATCGTCGTCGGCTCCTGCCGTCTTTAGTAAAGACCTTTTGAAGACCTCTTTTGTAAGCCAATCGCTCACAAATGCTACATCTCTTTACTTAAACTCTTCCATCTCGTCCAAACACGTGTTTTATAGCTGTTAGAGACTTCGGCGCCCGAAAAAAAGCAATTATTTCAAACCTGACACTTCCGGTTCAATTTTCCCCACCCCATGCAGGCAAAGGTCAAATTCCCCACTCCCCTTGCACAGAAGATAGTCAAATGCCCTTGGTTTGCCCGGGTTGAGGAAGGGGGGCGGGGAGTTGAAGTTTCGATTTGATTGGCGCATAACAGCGAAAAAAGCACTACTTTGTTTCGAATTTTCTATGATAGAAACTTCTTCAAAAATCAAAGGTCTACGTAACCAGCACACACCAGGGTTTCTCCTTGGTATCTGGATAGAAATCTCACTACTTTTTCCTCCGACCGCGCTTCAGCCGTTTGATGAGGGCCAGTCTCGTGCTTCTTAAGTTGCCTCGTTCATGCCCAGAAATAATTCTGGGTAATTCTGCCATTCCATGACAAGGGCAGATCCCCGAGTCTCATTTCATTGATATTTTATACGTGTCGGGCCAGCCAGTCCTGCCAACAAAATACAGCGTCGATCGACGTTTTTAGCTTGAGGATTGAACTCGACAGACAGGCAAGAGAGACAACTTCACTCGTGAAACGCCATTTTTACAACAAAGCATTTTAGGCGTCCCAGTCTGCATGAAACCATCTGTCACCTCAGTCTCGAGAAGACCAGTCACGCACGGTTCTTACGTTACGTTTATTCCTGTAGGATCAGCTGAAAGGTCAATTCCTTTTTAAAACCAGCATTTTTCTTTTTGGCATGGTATATATCGGAAAGCCAGAACATTTGCGCATGCGCTGACGGAATGTTTGAACAAGAAAGAAAAATGTAGTACCTCTGTACGTGGGGCCGGAGCGTAGAACAAAATGAGTTATCCCGTGATTTCGGTCCGTGCGATCGCTTTTAGACGCAGTTGGCCCTTCGCTGCTTTCAGATACCGATGTTCCTCCCGGTACGGCATTGAGGGAGAGAAATGCGGATTGTGTCGGTTCCTAAACCATATGTGAGACAGAGCGCAAAAACCGCTGATTGGCTAGAGAATAATGACGTAAAATGGCTTTTTTCGCGTAACTGCGCCTGCGCAAACTCTAAAGATTCGAAGTGATCGAGACAGTGATCGATCGAAGTGGAGAATAACACTCTAGCATTTGTCAAATTTTGTGGAAGACGACTCATACCCTGGGTGCCAGAGGAATTTTTTCTCAAGGTCGGAGAGAACACTCAGCGATTCCAAATCAACGGTCGAGGACACACGATTGATTACTTCGCAAGTCTGCATGTCAAGTAGCAATGCGTCCTCTTGTATCATTTTGTTGGTTTTGGCTACTGTGAATTTTCTTGACATGGGGTGTTGGTCTGCCCCCAGATGATTTAAAAATCTTACAGAAACCAGCGAACTGGCAACGAAATTCTTCTTTGTTCTCGGGAACTACAGGAGCAACTTGATCTTGATGGACGAAAGGTTTTTGCTTTTGAAAACAAGTTTGGCTGGCCGTTGTTATTGAGGACTGTAACGCGGTCATACAACTTTGATCGTATAAAATCGTCCACTGGGTTTCTTCCTGCAGATGAACTGTGAGTGAACTTCAGCCACAAAGTTGAATTTTCTTAACACCTGGGATTTACAATTTCCACGTCACGTAACCTTGACTGTTAAATGCCATCGATCTGTTCGAGGTTTTTGTTGCTGTTCCTCGCAAATATTTTTGCAGAAACCATTCCAGGAAATCTGCATCAAAGCGTCTTCCACTCATTGTTTGGCAATATTGTCCTGATCAGTTGTGGAACAGCCCAGAAAAGTACATTACTGTAACAGAGTAAATGTAAGTTTGCAAAACGGCTACAAAAACACATGTGCAGCAAAGCTTTGGAAGCATGCAAACACTTCAGGTACATTATATAATAATAATAATAATAATAATAATAATAATAATAATAATAATAATAATAATAATAAGCCTTACAGCTTTAGTTAGATGCATACCCCTGACTGAAAATTCTTTAACACTAAAAATTAGTATGAACACCAAATAATAATTATTAACAATTATTATTCGCCGAAGGCAAGGTGAATATCGGTTAATAAAAACCGAGATGAAGTTGAGGTTTTTATTCACCAACATTCATAGAGTCTGAGGGAATATCGGAAACAATAATTTAAATTTGCCTGACAATAGAAGCAACTCAATTTCTCAGTAAATGATGCCATCGTGCAAATCGCCAATTACATAGTTGATTATTTGAATAATACACATTTTCTTTAAAACAATTAATTTATTCGTCTGTCACCTCAACAAAACAGCTTGTGGCTATTTTGAAAAACCGCTTAGGTGATTATCACGTAATAATAATCATCTCAATGACAACCAATCAGTGCAGAGAACTTTCAGTAATTATGCTAATAAGCATATAATTCCTATAGCACAAGACAATAATGAACAATAATATTATTATAAGTCCATGAGTGCATGTTGATATGAGATCAACCACTCAATCATATCCATTGATTATTGTTTTATTAAATTTTCATTTGATTCTTAACACTTGGACAAATTTAAAGCCAATCAGTTTCCAGCGTGGTAACACTTGACGCAATCAGTTTCCATATTATGTCATACTGTATAAGAGCTGTTAACTGAGAGTGAGTGAACCAATCAGAAAGCTAAAAACACAGTATCTGTGGTTCAAAATTTCATAATGTAAGGTATTATCTTTCCCCTTGTGCTTACACTGTCATTATTCACTTTCTGTGTAATGGTTTTATCATTGTTTTTGTTCGTAGGAAATGGTAGCCAGACCTGATTTATGAAGAAACTGAAGTTGTGCAGTAGTACAGCAACCTACTTTTACTCTCTGCAGATTAGCTTTCTTGGTTCACGGAAAACCCTTTTCATTATTGTAAATACATTGTGGCATGGAAGATATTTTCAAACAGGTCTGGAGAATGTTCACCACCAAAATTTCCCATTTTGTCTGGATCATATAAGTTCTTTCCTCCTTTTGTTTAGTGGTTGACTAGTGACTTGTGAAATTGTATGGTGCACAAGAGAGCTAAATGCAGTGTCTACTTGAGTTGTAAAACATTTATTAAAGGAACACAAATAATATTGTCATTGTTGTTGAGTAATGTTAGGATTTAGTACTGCCAGTGGTATTATGAACTGTTTCCCTCGGGACCAGTCATTAAGTGTTTACTGTTGGGATAATAGCAAAATTATTGACCTTGGGTGTTCGGTGACACAGCTACATTGTAAAGAAAAACCATTATGAAAATGATATCTGTTTTACCTTATTATAGTGAGCTATCTTTTTGGTGTGGTTTTACTCACAGGTCTTGTAATAGGCCAAAAGCAATTTGAGAAATTCATGGGGTTGTGCATCGTGTTCAATGCAGTTTGTTCTGTGCATGTAAATAATAATATGAAATGAAACATGTTTAGTGTGTTACTGATTACAGCCAACAGCCTGTGGCGCTCAATATAATGCTAAGCAGTGTACTGCTGTCAGTGGTGTGTGTGTCTTGGTGAAGGGAGGGGGTGGGGGGGGGGGGGGGGTTAGTACTGCAAAGGCATTGGCATGCCATTGTCGTAATGAGCTAAACCCAAATACTTACCTTCATTTTTTTTTGTGAAAGTTTTTGTTTTCGTTCTCGATTTTTCTCTGCTTAATATCCAGCTCCTGCCTTTGATCCTTGAGGGTTTTCTACCTGTCTGACTAATTCTGTGTAACTTAGTGCTTCAGTTCTCTTGGCAGATTTTTGGCACTGACAAAGAAGGGGGCGTAGAATCTATATTGAGGGGTAAGGGAAATTCAATTCAGGGCAGATTATTATTGCAACTATTGTAATGTTATTCCATCACCCACCTTCATTGGTGAAATGTATTCATCCATGTGGCAAATTCTGTAGTCTTTGTGAGCCAGTAGCAAGTGGCCCTCGAATAAAAATTTTCTAGTGTGGTGAACTGTTTTGCTGGCATCAAAAGCCAAAAAAAGCGCTTTGCACATTGAACTAGAGCACCTTTGCTGACATTTTCAGTCTCTAAACGGAAAAAGCAGCTTACTTTGTTGAATTAACTTAACTCGCCCTTTGCAAAGAGTCCCATAAACTTG
>OX421446.1:59829351-59869351 GCA_949126865.1 Montipora capitata
CTACGGGACTTTCTTTGGTACCCGGTACCTTCAACGGAATATGTTCTCCCGCTTTCTTAGCTTGACTTCTCGTGGTTACAGCACAAGCTTCTTGTACAGGAACTTGCCAGCTTGGGTCTGGGTCGTCAGCAGCTCTTGCGCCTGGTACATTACCAATAATTAAATCATAAACAGCATCGGGAAGACACTGCGCTTCCACTTGGCCCTTAAGATAAGGTGTATCAACATCAATCTTTGCGATGGGAACTTTCCTTGCCGTATTGTCAATGAGCAGCATAACATTAAATTCGCCAGTAAACTGATCCTCAGACACAAGGTCCCTCTTTACTACAATTCCACTACAACCAGTATCTCTCAGTACATCAACAGGCTTCTCTCCAACTCTACCTTTCACGACAGGCATTTTACTTCTCACTCCAGTCAACGGTTCAACACAAGCACTACTCAACAATGGAATCTTCTTACCACAGGCTAACAGCAGCTTATCATCTTTAATACAAGCCTTAACTTCTTCATCAGTAGGTTTATCCTCAGGTGACTGAACTAGACAACTTGCACTCACTTGGCCACGCTGCACAGGGTTACCATCCTTACTTTGTCCTCCTGGTCTGCGTCCACCTGATCGACAGTTTCTAGCTTCATGTCCCTGCTTGCCACATAGGAAACACTTTCTTGTCAGGGTTGGGCAGTTGACGGCTTTATGACCTCGGGTGTTGCACTTAAAGCAATGCAGAGCTGGTGGATTAATCTGCATGTTCTTGGACTCTTCCCTCTCAGGCTGCACTGTTGGCTTTCTGCCCGCTGAGCTGAACAAATGTTTACCATGAGCCTCCAAGTACTGGTCAGCGATCTTCGCAATCTTTGCTAGAGTCTCAGGTGCCCTTTCTCGCAGGTGAATTGCCAAATCCTTAGGGCAAGAGTCAATAAATTGTTCTTTCACGATCAAGTCCTTAATACCATCAAAGGTTCGCGCAGTATTCGAAAGTTCTAGCCACCATAACAGGTATCTGTCCAGTCGCACAATAAACTGCTCCGGACTTTCGTCAACTTGTGGTTTGGATGCTCTAAATTTTCGACGATAGCCGTCTTTCGTAAGGTCATATCTCTTCATTAACGCAATCTTTACCCTGTCATAATCCTTAGCTGCGTCCTCCGATAGACGTGAATACACTTCTAGTGCCCGTCCAGACAACAGAGCACTGAGCTTCGATGCCCATCCATCTTTTTTCCACTTAGCTATCTCGGCAAATCTCTCGAACCTCTGCAAATACGCGTCCAAATCGTCTTTGCCATCAACGAACGAGGGGAGTTTAGGTGCTCTATCCCGATCCTCTCTGTCACCTCTTTCTGCAGTACGACCATCACCATTCATTGCTGCTATTCTAGCAAGTTCTAACTCATGTTCTCTCTTGGCAACCTCAGCAGCTTCCTTCTGTCTCATGAGGTCAGCTTCCTGTTGTAACTTCCTAATTTCTCTTTCCTGACGTCTCGCATCCCTTTCTTCATCCTGTCGTCTGCGTCTCTCTTCTCTCTCTTCTTCTTCTTGAAGCTGCCTACGTTTCTCTTCTCGTTCTTCTTCTCTGCGTTTGTCTTCTTTTTCCTCTTGTTCACGCACAAATTCAAGCAGCTTTTCTCCTTCCAGACCAAACTTTTCGCCAAGCTGAATAAATTTCTCCATTTTCACAGCACTAAAGTTCCACGGCTCTTTAACTAGCTACAACTTTTTTCCACAGCGCAGCTACTTCCTTCCAAGTTGTGATCCTTTCCTGGTTAACGTAGTCGGCAAACAAATGAATTCCTCTCCCGGACAGGCCCCCAATGTTACGAGTTCGAATGTTTTGAGGAAAGGTAGTTTGCAAACTAAACTGAACGCAGGGTTGTCGGAACAACAACAAAAAGATTTATTCCAAAATGAACGTAGTTTCCACGAAGTAAAACTCTTAACAGCACGTACTCGACAAACTTACACGGCCTCCGCCAACTTGAATGAACACAGCTTCTGTCACACTTGACTAAACACGGCTAACACCAACTCTCTTCGCTTGTGAAAAACTAGTTAGAAAAACACTCCGCTTGGACTCGTTTACTTATATACTCTGACAATAAACTTCTAGAACTTTCTAAAATAGTAATGAATCGAATTATAGAAAGATTACAAAACACATCGATTTAGAAACGCTTACGCACGAATCTAAAAATAAACAAACTACGAACTCTCGCGAAGCGTCTAGAAAGTAACGCTAGTCACACAATGCTATTTTTCGTAACAGCCTGGAAAAGCGCATAACAGTAGAAGTCGTCTATATATTGCTTGATTCAGTTTTCAGGCTCCAATATAATGATATTTTAGACTGTTTGACTGAGATTTCAGTATGAAGCGAATGTTACCAAGACCAATATTCATATACCTGAAGAGTCTGCTTGAAGTCCTCCTTAGCAAAATGACAGACCCGAACAGACAATATATAGCATGCAGTCAGGTTTTCAGGTTTGAGGAATCCATCCATGTTTTATTTTCGCAGGCCAACTTTTCTTTAAATTTTCATTTTCCGTTGGAATCTTCTAGTTTTTTTTTTTTTTTTAAATATGTGTTCTAAGTCTAGACAGGTGTCTAGTTTCATCCCCCTCGAAAGCGTATAAAACCCCAAAAGCGGTAATTGTCGCCGTGAAAAGGCCTTGCTATGTGTATTGAATAACATCTGAAAGTTTCGTTGGCGAAACAAATACGTTTGCTGAAGCATCAAAGACGGCTCTCGCAGAAGAAAGAAAAGTGAAAAGGAAAAGAAGGTGGGCTTGTCGAATATTTCTATGTCACATGTTCAAGGTTTTTGTCTTGTTTACATTTGCTCTGGCTGATTAATTGCCGCGTAGTTTGATTGACCAGAGAATCTACAAGTATTAAGTGACTTAAGTTTCTGTCGCACTTATGGCCTACTTGGTCTACTAGCTATTGAACCACAAGACCGTTTACCATAGTTCATCTTACATTTGAATTTTTTGGAGCAGGAAGTTCAGACAACATTGAGAAAGTGATTGCGGAACGAAGAACTTGGTGAGGTCGAGCATGTTTGTTGACTATATTGCTAAGTCATATCCAAGATGGCGCTCTCCAATGCAAGTCACGAAGAGGCAACTTCAAAGTGCTCTGGTCACATTTTTACAGGGAACTGGACAAAACGGCAATTATTTTTCGAATTCCTGGGGAAAGTTTTAGCAATTTAGAGAACTTTTTTAGAACTTTTTCTAGACCGTGCTTTCCCTTTAACCTCTCTTTATAAAATAATTAGGATAGTAGTACGCCCACTCTCATTGGTCAATAGCTGTGTTTAAATGAGAGTATGGAAACACGGCTGTGACACCACACGTATTTTGATTGGTTATGTAGCCAGACGGGCGTTTTGATTGGCTGGTAGGAAATATGAGCTTATATCAAGAAAATCTGTTTGAATCAAGAAGTAAAAAACAGCATTTTCCTTCATTTTTCGAATCATCTTTGAGTAATATTTTATAAAAGCAATAGATAACTTTTTTTTCCGTGTTCCAATGTTGTGCAAACCCTCGACTGCGTCTCGGGTTTGCATAACTGTCTCGAATTCTCCCAACTCCTGCTTGTGTTTAAGTGAGGCTATGGAAACATGGAAAACGTCCTCTATTTCTTAAATTGTTAATAGTCAAGAAGCGGTGATCTTAAATTGGAGGTTACCACTCCTAAACTCCCACTATTGCCATCTGTTAGGACAAGTCTCTAGGCTAGGTTACTATAGACTGCAAATGAAATAGCATTAAAGGGAGCCAAAACTAATTGTAAAATTGTTCCAACTGATGAGCAGTTTCGATATTTGGAGGTATCAATACCATGGTCCCGGTTGTTCAACAAAAACAGTAACATCTGTATTTCAACTCAAATTTGAAGCAGCAGAAAGTTGTCTTCGAAAAAATAGAGTAAGTAAAAATGAAATTATATCTATGAAAACGTATAAAAATCGAAACTTTACAAAACGTACAGCAGTCACCAGTCACATCAATTTATCTAAGTTTAGAAGGGTGGTTGAAACTCCTTTACTATAGTTAGTATTAGTAATCTAATGTGGAGAGGAAAAGAGTTCCAAAGTTTCCTACCAGTGAAAAAAAAAGAGTGAAGACCGAAGTAGTTGCCTTAACAGGTTGAATGGAGAGTGAACGGGACATTAATCCGGTTGATATCACATATATTCGAAACATATTGGTAATGAAATTGGGAGTCAAACCTTTGAAGGGCCTTTTAAATAAGATTACGATTTCTATGTCTATGTGCACAATGAGAAACAAATATGGATAGGGGCACATGGCGTGAGTAGTTCAAAGGCCAGATAACTTTCTCTAGTAGGTAAGTATTGTGGCCAAGAACTGCCAATGACGCTTTGACAACCACCATGTAATTTTTTCGAAGAAATAATGTTTCCAAAAGAAACTTAAGTCAGTATCGAACAGTTTCAATCTGTATTAAGATTACAGGATTTTCTCACGTATTCGTATAGCACATGTACAAAGGTGCGTACAAAACCTTGAACACCCTTTAATTTAAATTAAACACCCGAAAAATTACATGGTTGAAATGTTGCGTTTGAAGTGAAGCAATTTGAAATCATCGCAGGCTTTAAAGTATATTTCACTGAGGAATTTTTTTTTGCTCAAAAGACATTAATGTTTTAGTTATCTGAACATTTATAAACAACTTAACGAAATGGCAATTCTTTTTTTAAAAAAATAAGCATACCGATGAAAATCAGTAAATTTCGAGCACCTTTTTCAAAAGTCGAGCATTATTTAAGCACTTCTTTGCCATTTTTGAAGCACCATTTTCCAGTTTGCCAGCCCAATCAGGATAGACCTATCGTCAAATCATTTTTGGGCAAACTTCGCAAAGCCAAAAAACTAGGAAATACGAGTCACCTTATAGCCTAATTTTTATGGATGCAAAGCTTAACTATCATAGATTTGTGCTATACTAAAACACTTTAAATAAGACCTATTAGAAGAGAAATAACGATTTTTCCAAAAGTGTTGAAAATCGCGATTTTTGGCCAAATGGCAAAAACAAACAAACGATGAAATGTGATGTACCACAGAGTAGTTCCCTTGGTCCTTTTTTGTTCTTACTTTATATAAACAACATTTCTACTGCTCTGATAAACGGAACTTTAATTACATGATTGTTAAATCCCCTAAAAAGAAATCAGGAAACATAAATGTTAAATTACCAAATAAAGATGAAAACAGTGAAACATGGACATGTAAAAACTAGCGATAAAAAGCTAAACTTCCGACGTTTCGGCGACCTCATGACGCCATTATCAAGGAGTTGGAAATGAACATGCGAGTTCATAACGGTCAACACTAATTTCCATCCTTAAAACTGACATTGGACATTTCGTAACAATTACACGACGCATTATGCCATGTTA
Source organism: Montipora capitata (assembly GCA_949126865.1). NCBI lineage: Eukaryota > Metazoa > Cnidaria > Anthozoa > Scleractinia > Acroporidae > Montipora > Montipora capitata. Next base: position 59,834,796 of record OX421446.1, read on the forward strand.
ATATTGAAAAGCTTACAGCTCTAAAAACAATGAAAACAAGCAGAATGACAGCTCTGATCTACAGTATTTAGGTCTAAAAACCCCGTTGAAGAAGGTTAACCTTTGTTTTGCTAGGTACTATTATGTCAATACTCTAAAAATTCGACTTTCTGGGAGCTTGACTCGTTGGTCTAGAGGATATCGGAAACTGCAAGGTGAAGCCATCGATCCGGGTTCAACTCTTTGCCTCGCCTATTTTGAATCTTCTCAGCTTGTTTAAAATCTTTGAAGTAGATTTGAAGTCTAAAGTAGACTGTACGTCGTATAAGTTGAATAAAAAGGGAAATGTCAGTTTGAGGGATGGAAAGAAGTGATAACCGTTCATAGCAAGTACAAAATACTCCAAATTTGCATAAGTGGATGAGAGCTAGACAAAGACTTTAGCTCGGATTGAATCTGTTTGCACGTTCAGCCGTGGTCGACGTGACTATGGTAGTGGAGAAGTAGACCTTAGACCTTACTCTCGATTTGGGGTGCTCAGTTTAGGAGATGGGTGCCCATCCTGCCCTCAGTTTTAACATGGAGAAAGGATGGAATGCTTCCCTTTTAATACCTTTGTCAACTCAAGAGTTACTGACCAACGTTTGCAATGGTGCGAAATGGTATGAAATGACGTGACTCGGGTAGTCATACCATTTTTAAAATTCAAAAAATTTCCACAAGCATATGCATGGGCAAAGTCCCACCTCCCCAGGGGTTTAAAATGCACACAATTAATTAAGAGATCAGGCAACTTTTACCCCACACACCTTTTTACCTTCTAGAAGTTTTAAGAAATCGCCCATTTCATTGAATTATTTTGCATTGGTCCAGTCCCTCTGTGACAAAATATCACAAAATCAACATGCAAAACTACAAAGTAAAGAACCTCTCGTCTAAATTCCCTAACACCACCTAACCCGTGCGAAACAACAATAGAAAAACATGACACAGTATTTGCTATCGTGTGCTAACTGGAGGCCGCACGTTTATTGAGACACGCTAAAGCAACAATTAAAAACACAGTCATAGGTGCATAAGGCAAAAAACAGAACCTGGGGAAGAACTAACGAGCATCCATAGGATGAAAAAACCTCACCGCGCTCGTTGCAGCAAAGACTGAGGAAAAACCCCGGCCCTATGGATAGAACTCCCCCGACCTGCCGGGCACGGTGTTAAAGAAAAACAATACAAATAATTTAGATCCCTAAAGATCGTGTGACCAACAGACGAGAATTAAAATCGTCTTTAACGTAGCCATCCTTGGCGTTTTCGCTCGCCCAACGACCATGACGCTTGAATAGTCTATCAGGAATTCCAGCACAAGCTGCTGAGGTGGCTCCTCCAGCTCGTAGGCTATGAAGACTGAGCTTTGAAACGTCTGTTAAACCTTTAAAAGCGTCCTTTACAATTTCGCGAGCTCTCGTAAAGCTAATCCCTTGGCTCCGGACCATCTCTTTCGAACGAGGAGTAGCAAGGGCTCTGAAGAGAGGTAAATCTTCGGAGAGGTCGATCTGCGCAGCTGAGATGTACTCTTCCAAGGCCTTATAACAGGACAAGTCGGTAGGTCTGACCTTGCGATAACGATCCACGCCCCGTCACGGAAGTGATCAGTTTACGACGATTCTAGGAAAATGGAAGCATACGAGGGGAAAAACTTAACATCACAGGCCTTAATATGGCTTAACTCGCTAAAACAAAAAAAACCGCGTAACCTATAAGACATAGGGCAATCGATCTGAGATCTGAAATAGAAAAATACTTATCTGTAATCTTGGATTCCACGAGGGCCTTTAACATCTCCGGAGTCACAGGATATTTTTTAAACTTGGGCCTTCCCAGAAGCCTCCGAGACGCACTGACCATTAGGGAAACCAGAGGATGATCGGATATTTTAGACAAGCCAGCCATCTGCTGCGCCCAGTCAATGCTATAAACGGCGTTAAGAACTAGAGAAGGAGAATTAGCATCCTGAAGCAAGCACTGTAAATAAATTGCGACCTGAAAGGGATTAGCAGGAAAGAGGCAAACATGGTTGAAAGAAGCCCAACGTTTCCATCTTCTAAAAACCTCCCAGGTAGGTACGTACGGTACCATCCGCTTTAGATCCAAGAACTGTGCTCTTCACCAGGGAGGCAGTGGGTTGGAGATGCTCGGGGGTTGAGGAAAAGAATTCCTACCACATTTCCGACTGGAACACATCTGCAAAGAGACAAGAACTAACCGACAAGAAAAGAAAGACAAAGAAGATAGGCCATTCGTCTATATTATTTAATGAATTGAGATTAGAAACTGATAAACAGCAATAAAAGTAAATAGTAAATCCAACAATAAATCCACAGTCATGGGTACAGATAGCCCCACGTCTGACAAAGGGCACAGATGGTCCCTGAATCACAAATTCAAAAACATGTTATAGAAACACAAACTAAGCGACACTTCAAATTCGCTTGCAACTCCCTAAATGCTGGGCACAGATAGTCCCGAGACCGGTAGGGGGCACAGATTGTCCCTTAATCCCAAATTTAAAAAACATGTCAAATAAACACAAACTATTTGACACCGTAAATTAACTCGCAACTCCATGAAAGCTGGGCACAGATGGTCCCATGCTCGAGGGCACAGATAGTCCCAAAAATCTCTTGGCACAAAAAAGGCCAATACATATTCTCCATATTCTACCAAAATGACAAATCAATTGCGAAACATAAGCACGCATTCAGAAAATATATGAATATATAAAACCACTAGCAGCGAAAAGTTTACTAAATAAACTCCATAAAGACTCAGCACACGCGACTGGACGCAAATCAACTACTTCTCAGTAACGCTAACATCGAGAACGAATCCCTTGATAGTTCATAACGACGAGAGCATATTTTTCCGCTAATTATACAAAACGCGGAAAAATTCATATAATACAAATAAATCCACAGTCATGGGTACAGATAGCCCCACGTCTGACAAAGGGCACAGATGGTCCCTGAATCACAAATTCAAAACATGTAATAGAAACACAAACTAAGCGACACTTCAAATTCGCTCGCAACTCCCTAAATGCTGGGCACAGATAGTCCCGAGTCCGGTAGGGGGCACAGATTGTCCCTTAATCCCAAATTTAAAAAACATGTCAAATAAACACAAACTATTTGACACCGTAAATTAACTCGCAACTCCATGAAAGCTGGGCACAGATGGTCCCATGCTCGAGGGCACAGATAGTCCCAAAAATCTCTTGGCACAAAAAAGGCCAATACATATTCTCCATATTCTACCAAAATGACAGATCAATTGCGAAACATAAGCACGCATTCAGAAAATATATGAATATATAAAACCACTAGCAGCGAAAAGTTTACTAAATAAACTCCATAAAGACTCAGCACACGCGACTGGACGCAAATCAACTACTTCTCAGTAACGCTAACATCGAGAACGAATCCCTTGATAGTTCATAACGACGAGAGCATATTTTTCCGCTAATTACTCAAAACGCGGAAAAATTCATATAATACAAATAAATCCACAGTCATGGGTACAGATAGCCCCACGTCTGACAAAGGGCACAGATGGTCCCTGAATCACAAATTCAAAACATGTAATAGAAAAACAAACTAAGCGACACTTCAAATTCACTCGCAACTCCCTAAATGCTGGGCACAGATTGTCCCTTAATCCCAAATTTAAAAAACATGTCAAATAAACACAAACTATTTGACACCGTAAATTAACTCGCAACTCCATGAAAGCTGGGCACAGATGGTCCCATGCTCGAGGGCACAGATAGTCCCAAAAATCTCTTGGCACAAAAAAGGCCAATACATATTCTCCATATTCTACCAAAATGACAAATCAATTGCGAAACATAAGCACGCATTCAGAAAATATATGAATATATAAAACCACTAGCAGCGAAAAGTTTACTAAATAAACTCCATAAAGACTCAGCACACGCGACTGGACGCAAATCAACTACTTCTTAGTAACGCTAACATCGAGAACTAAAAGAAAGAAAAACAGACAAATTAGCAAAGAAAATCAAGAGTAAGTGCCTCCAGCGAGAACACCAAGATGACTAATCTGCATAAAAAACCTTCTTAAATACTCTTACCGAATCCCTTGATAGTTCATAACGACGAGAGCATATTTTTCCGCTAATTATTCAAAACGCGGAAAAATTCATCTCTCGTCTAAATTCCCTAACACCACCTAACCCGTGCGAAACAACAATAGAAAAACATGACACAGTATTTGCTATCGTGTGCTAACTGGAGGCCGCACAGCCCCAAGAGTACAAAGAAAGAAAAAATACAGCACGCAAAAGAAAAAATGAAAAATACCTAACAATCGAAGTGGACTCTCAAAGCAATCATCCTGAAGTTCAAGTTTTCGTTTCCAAACACGCTATTACAACTGCCGGAAATGTACGCTTCTTTGAATGAGGGAAGTTCCATCCAATCGACAATGAGAGATGCAAAACGTTCTCCATCTGGACAAATCATCGGCCAAAAGGGGGCGGAATGCCACAAAGGAACAATAAGAGAACCTGAAGCTTTACAGTTACTCATATGATGTAAGACACGCAAAATAAGACAGATAGGCGGACAGGCATAATTATTCTCCCCGTGCCAATCCATAACAAAAGCATCTATGCCTTCAGAACCTGGATTCCAAAATATTGAATTGAAACGAGGGAGTTTGGCATTCACATGATTTGCGAAACGATCTACGGAATGAGGACCCCAAACTGAGTCAATGTGGTGAAACGAAAGTGGAGAAAGGCCCCAGTCGTCTGAATCAAAAATACGACTGAGAAAATCAGCCTGATCATTCTGGGATCTTGGGATCCATTCCATTTCGATCGAAATGCCATGACTACAGCAGATACTAAATATAGACAAAGCTTCGGACTGCAAATGACCTTTACTACTTCCAGACGAAATAATCCGAGGTACATTTTCATTGTCCGTAAACCATTTAACGGTTAAACCTGAAAGCTGGTTTACCAAAGAAAGCAGAACAAACTTAACTGCCAAAATCTCTCAAAAAGTATAGCTAGACCGCATTAAGAGGGGGGTAAAATGAGCGCACCGTCGGCTTCCTGGGAGAGCACTCTCTAGAGAGTAAAGGAACTTCCGACGCCAAACAACGTGTACCTTTACCTTTACCTTACCTCACCGCGGCAGAACTCCTCTTGATCACCTTGCGGTTGAAGTTGAACTGTTGCTCATTCCCTTTCTTCTTGAAGACGTAGGTTTCTGGTTGCACCTCCGAAGCTATTTGTGACGCCAAATCCGTCTGCGCTTTAAGCAAATTGCTTTGTAAGCCCTGAATCTGTGTGTTTACTGCGGATAAGAAAACATTCTTCTGGGCACAGATGGTCCCATGCTCGAGGGCACAGATAGTCCCAAAAATCTCTTGGCACAAAAAAGGCCAATACATATTCTCCATATTCTACCAAAATGACAAATCAATTGCGAAACATAAGCACGCATTCAGAAAATATATGAATATATAAAACCACTAGCAGCGAAAAGTTTACTAAATAAACTCCATAAAGACTCAGCACACGCGACTGGACGCAAATCAACTACTTCTTAGTAACGCTAACATCGAGAACTAAAAGAAAGAAAAACAGACAAATTAGCAAAGAAAATCAAGAGTAAGTGCCTCCAGCGAGAACACCAAGATGACTAATCTGCATAAAAAACCTTCTTAAATACTCTTACCGAATCCCTTGATAGTTCATAACGACGAGAGCATATTTTTCCGCTAATTATTCAAAACGCGGAAAAATTCATTTTCCATTTGTTTGGTTCCAGGCCCTAGCAAGAGTCCATCACCCAAGAGTTAGATTTACCCAAATTGTCCTAGTCCTCATGTTTTTGAACCACGTTTTGCGGGAAAATAAACAATAAACAAATCGGCTAACTCAATGTTGTGCCCGATTTAAACCCTTTGGGAATAAAGCGTTTTGTTCCAGGAATTTCCATATCATTTCAATGTGAATGCTACATTGAAATTGTTGTAATTTCCAAACACTTCTACTTTCCTAGGTTGTTTTTAAGCTTATACACATTTGCCTCCCGAAACAATTAATTTGCTTATTTAGCTTTGGCCAACCTTACAGAAACACAGAAAATACACATTCCCCAAGACTGTCACTTAATGATATTGTAAATGGAAAGTTGGTATAGCAAGCTAAAGAGTATACATGTCACCTGAGAAACATACCGCAAAAAGCTTGGAGTTATTTTCAAGGGCCAAAATAACAAGACGGCTAGATCCTCAGTTATGGAAACAAACCGTTTTGCCAAGTCCCTGATTTCTATCAAGTGATTAACTAATCCTGGAACAGATGCTTACAAAACAAGGCACAAATGAAAGGACTTGGACAGTATCTTTATACTACTGAAATCTCACGGTACTTTAACTATAATTGGCATGATATCTTGTGTCTGACTGGTACTGAGGTATCAATGATTGAATTGTTTTCAATAACTCATATAATCGAGGAAAGGAAAATAACATATCGACGTATCACAGTCCAAGTAAGTTTCTCACGTTTTGGACATCGTTTCTGAAAAAACAAAACCAGCAAGAAAGAAACAAGTAGTGGGTTAAATGGCAATAATGAATTTTGTTCTGATTAACAGGTAAATAATTATCTTAATTCATTCATTTAACTGTTTGTGCTAAAGTTAATAGCAACAATTCCTATTCACTGTTACTTTGACATGTAGACTTGAAGACCTCAATAACTCACTTCACTTGACATAAGCAATCGACAATCACCGATCAGTTTCACAGTCACTCCATCATAACACGGGCTCAAACAGCTAGCTATCTGCAGGAAGCTGAAGTAGCTGACTCAGTGAATGCAGACATTATTTAATTCAGGTATTAGCCAAAGCAGTTCGAGTAAAAATATCCACTCTGGCAACCGTTTATAAAGCCATTTCTCTGTGAAGAACGTACCTGCTCCTTTGGACAAATTCCTGATTAAAAACATGAACAAAGTACAGCGATTCAGTCATTAAAGTTATATTTAAATGGCACTTACCATTCTTTTCGTGTTTGAGCTCCCCAAATTCAAAGGTGACATCATCGCCAATTAGGACAAATGGTGCCCAGTATTTTATGGCCGAATAATTTCTTGTCTCCTGAAGAGATTTCATGGCATGGTGAAGAGCTGCACTTGCACTTTTTCTATCTGCCAAGTGTTGGTAGAAACTCTTCATGAACATCCAGGTCGCTTCATCGTCGATTGCCCAGAGTGACACCAGAACAGACCGGGCACCAGCACACAGGAAAGCCCTGGCTATTCCCACAATACCCTCAGATTTTACCTCTCCCTGGCCACTATGACAGCAACTCAGCACAACCAGTCTTGCCTGAAGACGAACTGCTTGAACATCGCTCAATGATAACATGTAATCTTCCTTTTTAGGGATCTTAGATGTGCGTTCGGGATTTGGGGCCAAAGCAATTTCTCCAAATTCGGCATCTCCGTGTGCAGCAATGTGGATTAAAGCAACTGACTTCATTCTTTTCAGCACGTCAGCTTTGGTTGCATTTTTTCCTGTCAGAGGCGTGGTCTGCAGAAGTTTTCCAATCATATCCACCTCTTTTTTCGCACACGGCAGCTGTCCATACATGGGTTCACCAGTGCCGTAAGTGACTTCGCTCAAGCACGGATCGCCTACAAGCAGTGCTTCATTCTTACTTTCGAAGTTGTCAGTTGCCATAGTGATCAATTTTAAAGCAGTCAGCGAAGGAATTACACGGATCCTTACAGAGTCACTCATTGCAGAAAAAGGAGCCAGGCAAAAGTGTCCATCAGGAACAAACACTAAGTCATCACCCTGGATCAAGTCCGCTATAGGACTGAGTAAGACATCATACAAGGGCTGCAAAGGGTGCACAGAGAAGCTCAAATACCGAGAGGTTTCTTCAACACCTTCTTTACTGCTCGAGAAGTCGCTGCCTTGTCTTTCAAGTGAACGATTCTCGCATCGCAAAACGGCCCCTGCATTGATCTGTTCTAAAGTACTTTTCATCAGAGACTTGGCAGTTCCATTTTCGATCTTCTTTTGTCTAAAATTTATCCCGATATCATCTCTTAGCAACCAGAAGCTGATCGTGTTCCCTTCGAGTGCTGTGAACACAGTTTGTGAAGGTAGATCTTTCATAACCAAAGAGATAGTTACCTTCATCGTAGGTTTCCCATCAATGCTGTATTGCATCTTTAAAATGTCTACCAAAGCCTGTGCTCGTCCTTGCTCAGCAGCATACAAGGCTTCATCAACCTCTCCATTCTTAGCGAGTGCTGTCCACAGAGTGGTGTACGCAAACCCTTTTGTGTCACGAAAGCTTATTTTCCATGCATCCTCTGACTGAAGAAGATGCCTAACTTCATCAAAATAATAAATGCTTAGATGATAGTAATTAAGAGCTTTGCTCAAGGAGCCAAAAAATCCATGAACAAGACCAATATGATAACATGTGATTGCCAGCCCTATTGGGTCCTCCATTTCCTGGCAAATACTAAGATGTTGATGGTGGTACTCTATGGCTTGCTTGAAATTACCAAGACCTGTATAAGTGATGCCGAGATTGCCATAAGCTCTTCCTTCTCTGGCCCTGTCCCCTACCTCTTTTGCAATACTAAGAACTTGATCGTGGTACTCTATGGCTTGCTTGAAATTACCAAGACTTTGATAAGCATTGCCGAGATTGCAATAAGCTCCTCCTTCTCCGGCCCTGTCCCCTACCTCTTTTGCAATACTAAGATGTTGATGGTCGTACTCTATGGCTTGCTTGAAATTACCAAGACTTTGATAAGCATTGCCGAGATTGCAATAAGCTCTTCCTTCTCCAGCCCTGTCCCCTACCTCTTTTGCAATACTAAGACGTTGATGGTGATACTCTATGGCTTGCTTGAAATTACCAAGACTTTGATAAGCGATGCCGAGGTTGCCATAAGCTCTTCCTTCTCCGGCCCTGGCCCCTACCTCTTTTGCAATAATGAGAACTTGATGGTGGTACTCTACGGCTTGCTTAAAATTACCAAGATTTTGATAAGCATTGCCGAGATTGCAATAAGCTCTTCCTTCTCCGGCCCTGTCCCCTACCTCTTTTGCAATACTAAGATCTTGATGGTGGTACTCTATGGCTTGCTTGAAATTACTAAGACTTTGATAAGCATTGCCGAGATTGCAATAAGCTCTTCCTTCTCTGGCCCTGTCCCCTACCTCTTTTGCAATACTAAGACGTTGATGGTGATACTCTATGGCTTGCTTGAAATTACCAAGACTTTGATAATCGTTGCCGAGATTGCCATAGGCTGCTCCTTCTCCGGCCCTGGCCCCTACCTCTTTTGCAATACTAAGATGTTGATGGTGGTACTCTATGGCTTGCTTGAAATTACCAAGACTTTGATAAGTGTTGCCGAGATTGCCATAAGCTCTTCCTTCTCCGTCCCTGTCTCCTACCTCTTTTGCAATACTAAGATGTTGATGGTGGTACTCTAAGGCTTGCTTGAAATTACCAAGACTTTGATAAGCATTGCCGACATTGCAATAAGCTCTTCCTTCTCCGGCCCTGTCTCCTACCTCTTTTGCAATACTAAGATGTTGATAGTGGTACTCTATGGCTTGCTTGAAATTACCAAGACTTTCATAAGCGTAGCCAAGATGGCCATAGGCTGCTCCTTCTCCGACCCTGTCCCCTACCTCTTTTGCAATACTAAGATGTTGATGGTGGTACTCTATGGCTTGCTTGAAATTACTAAGACTTTGATAAGCATTGCCGAGATTGCCATAAGCTCTTCCTTCTCCGGCCCTGTCCCCTACCTCTTTTGCAATACTAAGACGTTGATGGTGATACTCTATGGCTTGCTTGAAATTACCAAGACTTTGATAAGCGATGCCGAGGTTGCCATAAGCTCTTCCTTCTCCGGCCCTGGCCCCTACCTCTTTTGCAATAATGAGAACTTGATGGTGGTACTCTATGGCTTGCTTGAAATTACCAAGACTTTGATAAGCATTGCCGAGATTGCAATAAGCTCTTCCTTCTCCGGCCCTGTCCCCTACCTCTTTTGCAATACTAAGATCTTGATGGTGGTACTCTATGGCTTGCTTGAAATTACTAAGACTTTGATAAGCATTGCCGAGATTGCAATAAGCTCTTCCTTCTCTGGCCCTGTCCCCTACCTCTTTTGCAATACTAAGACGTTGATGGTGATACTCTATGGCTTGCTTGAAATTACCAAGACTTTGATAATCGTTGCCGAGATTGCCATAGGCTGCTCCTTCTCCGGCCCTGGCCCCTACCTCTTTTGCAACACTAAGATGTTGATGGTGGTACTCTAAGGCTTGCTTGAAATTACCAAGACTTTGATAAGCATTGCCGACATTGCAATAAGCTCTTCCTTCTCCGGCCCTGTCTCCTACCTCTTTTGCAATACTAAGATGTTGATAGTGGTACTCTATGGCTTGCTTGAAATTACCAAGACTTTGATAAGCGTTGCCAAGATGGCCATAGGCTGCTCCTTCTCCGACCCCGTCCCCTACCTCCTTTGCAATACTAAGATCTTGATGGTGGTACTCTATGGCTTGCTTGAAATTACCAAGATCTTGATAAGCGTTGCCGAGACTGCAATAGGCTGCTCCTTCTCCGGCCCTGTCCCCTACCTCTTTTGCAATACTAAGATGTTGATGGTGGTACTCTATGGCTTGCTTGAAATTACCAAGACTTTGATAAGCGTTGCCGAGATTGTAATAAGCTTTTCCTTCTCCAGCCCTGTCCCCTACCTCTTTTACAATACTAAGACATTGATGGTGGTACTCTATGGCTTGCTTGAAATTACCAAGACTGTCATAAGCGTTGCCTAGATTGCCATAGGCTGCTCCTTCTCCTGCCCTGAAACCCACTTCCTTAAAAATGGCTAATGCTTCTGTGTAATTGGTTATGGCCTGATTAAAGTCAGCTGTGCCCTGATAGTATCTACCAAGATTGAAATAAGCCAAACCCTTGCCCTGTCTGTCTCCTTCCTTTCTCGCAATGCTAAGCTCTTGCATAAGCCACTCCAAAAGGTCCAACTTTTTATCCACCATTGTTGACAATCAAAACCAGGAAGTTTTTCTTAGAAATCTGGGGTGCACCTAGAAGATAAATGAACGAAAAGACAATAGGTTCAATGCTCTGAGTACGGGATGCTAAAATGGCACAGCAAGATTAATTGAACAGTAAAGGAATAACTATCTTAAGCCAGTATTTTGAAAGAAAAATGCCATTCTACATCAGGGTTTTGCAAGGAATGATTTCAGCTAATGGAGACAGTTGTTACAGAATAAATGCTTGGGCATCACGGAACATCAAAAATAGATAATTCTATTATGTAAACGAGGGGAAAACAGCGTATAGAAAGGCGATGGCATCCCATTTCATCTTTCTTATCGAAAACTAATTAAAAGTTCCTAAGATATGCTTCCCTGGCAGGAAATTTGCTGCCGGTATGTAGCTGACACCAAAAAAACAGGAGGGGATGCCATTAAGAGTGTAATATTCAATTTTCTCAAATTGACATCAAACTCATAACTTTTTATTTCATGTCTAAATCTATCCAATGTCGGAATTGCTTGTTTTTTCGTCACAATTTTTTTTGTCTGGATACCTGGTTACTCCATGTATTTTGATCCAGGGACTTTGAATGAGCTAATTGAACTGCTCACACGTTTTCATTGAGAAAGGCTGCTCGTCAGGACAGAATTGGCCGTTTTTATACTAGAGATGCATAATCCGGCCATTCAAATTATGCCTTTCCCTCTCTTTCTCCAGAAGCCAAAATCATTCCTTGGGAAACCCTGATGAGGAAAGGCATTTTCTTTCGAAAATTTGGCTTAAGATAGTTATTCCCTCACTGCTCAATTAATCTTGCTGTGCCAGTTTAGCATCCTGTAGTCAGGGCATTGAAACTATTGTGTTTTCGTATTTCTCTGCATTGTTTAAAAAAGTAGGTGCACAATGCATACATGTGGGTAGCCACTTAGACACTGTACTACCAATGGAGTCTTAAGTATGGTGTTCGTTTTCATTTGGGTTCTAACCATTTACTATACTAGCTCTCTAGGAACTTCATTGGCTTCCCATTGCCTATCGAATCAGGTTTAAGTTTTGGGTACAACGATTTGCCCACGGCATCGTGATCCGATTTGGAGAGGTAATAACAAAAATTGCGCCTGCCCACATGAATGGGCATCACACATGGCAGTGAAAGGGGAGAGCGGATTAACCCTTAACACCAGCTAAAACCAAACTGGAATGTTTGATTCAGTACAGTTTTAACCAATAGGAATCAAATATCAAGTGGTGGCTTATCAGTACTGAATCAGTCGACTGTTTCATACCCTCTCTGCCAATCGTAATTCTTGTGATGACAAGTTGTCTGGCTCAAATCAAACCACAACTGAAGCAGTTTCGCCCAAGCCACTGAAAAGCAACCATGTTCCAGGGTTCTCCTTATCAGGCGGTAACCGGTAAAATTTACCGCTTGTAAGAGCACTTATTACCGCCTGCAAACGCTCAGAAGTCGCTTATCTGTTGCAGAACGTCCAACATTAACCAAATGCTTTACCGGTTTGAATTACATTGTAGACACGTGCCCGTGACATTTGCGCTGGTGTTGGTGTTGTTTAAATTGGCGTGACAGTTTGTTTTCCTTTGCTTATTCACTGATGTTGTCCGCCTTAGTTCCAAAAGGATATGAACAGTGATGTATATATATCACTTTGCATATAGGTCCATATACCATAAAGTTGTCTCACTGATAACTGCGTCAAGTCTCGTGGACTTGTTCAGTTGACTGATTTCGTACGCGAAAAGCTTGATTGCCCAGAGAGCCTTCCAACTGATTCATTCACACAACCCGACTTATTCAGTTGACCCGGAGAACAGCAAAAGTTACTGCGAGTGCGAGGAAAATCTTAGGGATGGTCTTCCGCTATTATCCGGCGCTATTCATGTCAATAACTGATTCAGTTGTAAATTAATGGTAATCGGCTGATTCAGTTGGATCTTCTAACTCGAGAGCAGAGAAATGAAAAGGTGTCCATTGCCGGCTTGTCCGATTTGCTGAGAGCATTGTTCTATAAACCTTATTAACAGAAATTTCTTTTTCACCTTGTCGCTCTCGTTCCCTACTAAAGTGAATCAGTTGACTGATTTCGTACAGTTAGTCACGGTAACTGAGACGCCGATTTATACCCAGAGAGCCTTCCAACTGATTCAGTCACCCGACCGGACTTATTCAGTTGAGAGCAGCGAAAGTTACTGTGAGGCAAATCGTAGAGATTTTCCTCTGCTGTTATCCATCATTGAGTGATCATGTCAATGACTGATTCAGTCGAAAATGGAAACTGATTCAGTTAGGTCTTAACTGAAACTCGAGCTCAGAAAAATTAAAAAGATCTCCAGTTGTCACTTCGTGGTCAGCTATGTTGCATTTAAGCGTTGTTGAATGAGACCTTGCCAACTGAGATTTTCTTTAATTGATACCTTGTCACTATTATTATTGAATCCGCACACAGTTTACAAGCTTCACACATATGCATTGTAATTTATTTCCTACTGCTCGTACACTTTAACTGATACTGACTGTTAGGGAAAATTAAAAGTTTGTTATATTCCATTCTCAAACACATTAATTATTCATACAGCTCTTACCCAACCAGAGCAACATATTCTGGTCAGGTGGATGGGTTTAGAAACCCAATGAAAAACGAGTTGAAAACACGGCCGTGTTTGAAACGATTTCAAACACGGATGCAAATTTTCTTAATCTGCATATTGATGAGGTAACAAAAACACGTGGCGATAAACAACTTTATTAAATCACACATTTTACGAAACAAACTTTAAACCTAAATTATTTACTGCTAACAATGAATGTAACAGTACAGTTAGTAAACTACCCAAAACAGAAAAGGCCATTCTTTTTCTAAATTTAAATTCTCGCTTAATGGTGGCGACCTCGTGTTATGGTTCAGTTTCAACCTTGCTGTACACTTCCGACCTAAAATGGCACTGACGTTCGAAATTTTATAAGAGTAGATGCACACGTTAGCTCGGAATAGCGCTGGCCACAAACTTTTCCTCTTCTTCCCTAGTTTTAGGAGGTCTAAATCTGCACTCTGTCATTTGCTTTGCGAAGCAACGTGTTTGCTCAGAACTGACAAACAGCTAGGTAACGTGACATCAGTTGATGAATATTCAAAAATTGTCACAGCGCAGCAATTAGGTGATAGGATCATGCACATTTCACATCTCAAATATAATAGTTGAACTGAGAAAACTTATTCAAATGATAATTTAAACTAATTTTCTTTTGTTGGAGAAGTAATTTCAAAAACTCGTGCTTCGTGTTTCATCAGGGTTTAAAACACTTGAAAACGATAAAAGCAATCGGCCTGCGGCCTCGTGTTTTCATCAGTTTTCTCGTGTTTGAAACCCCGATGAAACACTCACACTCGTTTTTGAAATATTACTACAAAAAATGGCTAAAACCTTTACCAATGCATATATACGATTTAACAATTGATTTAATTAATATGAGCTAATTATCTTTAGCCCTGAGAACCTTCCAACTGATCAGTCACATGGCCGGACTTATTCAGTTGAAAACAGCAAGAGTGACTGTAAGGCAAATTGTAGGGATTACATTCTGCTATTCACTGCATTCGTATGTAGTCACTAATGTAACGTACGGATTCAGTAATAAACGTTACAAGTTGCAACAAAGGTGACAAACCCACAACTGGAGATCTCAGTTTAATTTCTCACATCACAACGAGTAAACGTAAGAAACCCAGACTGAGTCAGTTACCATTTGTGACTGATTCAGTCACTGACATGACTACTTCGTGACGAACACTGAACAGCAGAATATAAACCATACGATTTGCCTCACAGTAATTCTGCCGCTGAATAAGTGCGACCATGTGACTGAACCAGTTGGAGGGCTCTAAAGGATAATATACTTGTAGCTTATGTGAAATCATATATACCGGCGCATTGGTCAAGATTTCAGCGCACTAGAAAACTAATTATATTACAATGCATATGTACGGAGGATAATAAAAATATTAATAGTAGTAGTAGTAGTATATAAATTATAATAATAACATGTATTATATAATATTATACTAGTATTATGTATAATTTATATAATATTATTACATAAATATCATAATAATAATAATAATAATAATAATAATAATAAAAATAGTAAGTAAAATAAGAAATATATGCACCCTCACAGCCGTACAGCCACCTTGCGCAATTTTTTTGTTTTTCTTGAAAAAATATTTTAATCACATTTTCTGAATGAAACTTGCACCTAGATTATGAATAAATTGCGCTCTCTCTCTGAACTTTAACGAACAAGAAATCCTTTCCGACCTATAAGACATACACGGTGTGGTGGTCTGCGAGTTTTAGAGAATTATATTGACCACAAGCATGCTAATTCCGTTGTATGTGTCGAAAACACTGATGTATTAACTATCCAGAAACTAGTGCGTGCGTGTCAAGGTGGCTCAAACTAGCTTCAACCATTTTTGAGGGAATGTCTCATTAGACGGACTAACTCTATAACGCTGTTTCAATTAACGGCAATGTTATGGTACCACATGAAAAGCTGGCGATAATTAATAATAATAATAATAATAATAATAATAATAATGGTTTATTAAAATGCACATGGTGGCATAAAAACTATGAAATACAATGTGCTTACATAAGTTACAACTAAAGATAAAATTACATTTGTTTCAAAGGGACTGGGATTACAGGCTATTTATAAGTTATTTACAATTCAGATATAGATAAAAAACAATACTAGAGATAACTAGACTCGTAAGATTAGTTAATTTTCGCCATTGCTGGGAAAAAACTAGAACCGAAGCGTTTTGTTCTATACTGGAGGCGGCTAGAACTGCTACTGTTCCTAAGATGGTAAGAGTGGCATTCGGATCTTACAGGAGGGAGAAGGCGGTGCAGCTGGCCATCCGGGTTATTTTTGATATTGTGCCACACTTTAAGACACAGGTGGGTGCGTCTATCCTCTAAGCTGGTAATGTTGGCTTGTTCAAGAGCCTGTGGATAGTGAAGGTCAGGGTATACAATTCGCAGGGCCCTCTTCTGGATAGCTTCAAGCTGCTCAATGAGGAAGCGAGGAAGGCAAGTGGCCCAAACAACAGAAGAGTATTCAAGGACGGAGCGAACCAGGGCGCTATAGATGGTGACAAGGTCCACTGAAGGGACTCCGGCGCGCTTCAAGACCCTGAGAATGTGCAGTCGCTTAGACGCCTTGGAAACGATCTCGTTGGTATTATCGTTCCACTTTAGGGTGTCACACAGGGTCAGACCAAGTACTTTGTAAGATGACACAGCCTCTAGAGGTAAATTATTAATGGACAGCACTGGAGAGACAGGCTTGGTTTTGAGGGGACAAATGGTCATGATCTTGCATTTTTTAGGGTTGAGGTTCATGTTGTTCTGCTGGGCCCATTGCGAAATGCAGTTGATGTCGTTCTGCAGAGATGACGCCTCGCCCAAACTGGTGACCTCAGATATTGTAACGTCGTCGACGTACTTCCAGTGGCTCGAGCGGAGGGGAGAGTGAATAGCCAGGTCATTAATCATTATCAAAAAGAGGATTGGACCCAATTTAGTGCCCTGGGGGACACCAGCATGTACGGGCATCCACCCTGAGATGGAGTCCAAGAGCTTAACAGCCTGGCGGCGACCACTGAGGAAGCTGCATATCCAACTGATCAACCAACCTCTAACACCAAGATAGATTAGCTTGGTCACCAAGATGGTATGGTCAATATGATCAAATGCTTTACTAAAGTCTAGAAAGCACACGCGGATGAACTTGCCAGGGCAGTCAAGAGACGACAGCCAGTTGTGCAGCATATCCAGAAGGCAGTAGGTTGTAGAGGTACCTTTAAGGCTCCCGAACTGTTTGGGGTCAATATGGTGTTTAACGTCGTCTATCAGCCACTCGACGAAGAAATCTTCTAGCACCTTGGAGAGCACTGGGGTCAGGGCGATAGGTCTTAGGTCCCCATCACCTGCAAACGGTTTGACCTTTGGGACGGGTGTTAGATGGGAGTCCTTCCACCGTTCTGGAAACACGCCAGATGACACTGAGCAATTGAAGATCGCAGTTACCGGTTCGGCAAGCTCGAGTGCAAATTCTTTTAGGAGGCGCGCAGGAATACCATCCGGCCCTGAAGCCTTGTAGGCACTAAGACCAAGTAGCTTACGACATACAGCTGAGGTAGTAATAGTTGGAGGTTGATCCGACGATGGTAAGTATGCAGGGAGGGCGGCGGTATCGAGTGGTTGGATGTCAGATGTAACGGATATAAAATAACTGTTCAGACGAGTGGCAAGGGTTTTACCCCAGATAATGTTGCCGTGATCGTCAGGATAGCTTAACTCGGAATCAGTAGAAGATTTGCCAGCAAGCTTGCTCACCAGGCTCCACCAGCTTCTAGGGTCTGATGTTTTAAGGCTCTTCACCTTGCGGGCGAAGAATTCCATCTTGCGCTTACAGATTGCCATGCGCACTTTATTCCTGAGGAGTCGCCATTTTTCATTAGATCCAGAATGATACGCGCGCTGCCGCTCCAAAATTAGCGATTTAATTTCGGCAGACATCCAGGGTTTGTCAGTCGGATGTATTTTGACACTCTTAGCCGGGAAGTAGATGTTGATTGCGTTGCAGAGGTCATCAGAAAACGACGTTGTCAGAGTGTCCACCGGTAAGTAATCAACTGCGCATGTGTGTGCAAACCAGCTATGTGCACTAACCCATCTCCCAAAGGCATTGAGAACCGACTCAGGAAAGCGACGCGTTTTAACTACTTTTTTCTTAGCCGTCAGTTTGCTAGAGCCATAGTTAGAGTTGGGTACCCAGTGAACCGAACAGTGGTCAGAAGACCCTAAGTGCGCGCTTACAACAGGCTTGTTATAGTGAGAAGCTAAATTTGATATCACTAAGTCTAAAACACTATTACCTCTAGTGGGCTCGCGGACAAGCTGTTTTAGGGTGTGGTTTGTTAGAATGTTCTTAACGTCCAATGTGTTAAAATCACCTAAAAGAACCACCCCGCAATCTGGATGTGCGGACTTCACAGAGTCAATACACTCGATGATATAACTAGCACAAGCCGGCTGTTCGTCAGCGGGTGCATCCGGAAAATACATAGCACCAACGATGATGCCAGAGAATGGACGGGGCAGGCGCGGAGGGCGAGGCCATAGCCACATGCATTCGTGGTCTGGTGACTCAAGGTCAGACCTCCTTTTGAAGGGGATGCTAGATGAGACAAAAGTACAGACACCACCTCCACGAGTTGGACGGTCTCGCCGCTGTAAAACATAGCCCGGGATGGTAAGGACACTATCATCAATCCTATCATTAAACCATGACTCAGTGATGACTGCGATATCCATGCGAGTAGATAGAAGCTGAGCAGTAAGCTCGTCAAACTTCTTTTCAAGAGAACGCGCGTTGGCCAAGTAAAAACTGGGAAGATCGTAACCTTTTTTTCCAACATGGCGAGAAAGTGGAATAGACCTGAGATAACTTCGCACAGACCAGTCTTTCCCGCGTCCAATAAGAGAAGCGCTGGGTCTCGTTGCGCTGTTGCGTGACAGATGAGTTACAATGCTTTGTCCACTGTGTTGGGTCTCAGGGGAACACCGAGATCTAGTCGGGTTATTAGCATAATCAGCCATGGACGACAAGTTAATACAATTTGCCAAATTCGCCCGATTGAACCGACGAGGCGAACGACGCAGACAAGATTTAGTTACATGTACTTGAATCCTAGATGGAGTAACAGTATAATTAGCAGAACCACGAAGAATGCCTGCTTGTTGAAAGCATGCTAATGCCAGGTCGTCGATTGCATGGGCACTGAGATGAGAAATATTCTTAAATGATAGAAGTTGACTTGCAGTGTACATTATTCGGGCAGGCGTGGGCTGACCCGAGTCCACATTAGTCCTAATACCAAGCCTTTCAAGGTTGTTAGGGCCCGGCTGGGGATGAATATCGCCACAAAGTAAGATGGAATCGGTGCAGGCGAAGCGTGAGGCGTAAGCTGGCTCGGTGAGGCAGATCACTGTTAGGCCTCGCTTGGTCCATTTAACTGCAGGATTCTTGACCCGATGATAACAAGATACTTTGATTGAGAATGCCCTGTATGACAGAGTAGCAATCCAAAGCGAAGCTTTAACTTCGCTGCAGCCGATATTAAAGCTCCGTAAATGAGTTTTCAAAGCGACCAAAACGATAAATAGCGAGAGCCTAATGACAACGTGTCTGGCCGCCATTAGGTCCCCAGTCCCCAGTAAACAAGATGCACATGTTACTGTGACGTAATAAATTACCATGGCAACAGACGAACCATCTAAAAACGCCCTATATTTTGTGTTAAAGCACTTAGTATCTCAAAAACGAACTAAGGTGACCCCCATTTTTTATTGCTGAAAAGCGATTAGCAGGCTAAGATGAAACTCTTTGCAAAGTTAAAAAAAATCTGGAGCAGATTCAGAACCACGTTAAAATTTCCCAATTGTGAAGGTGGCTATGAATCTGCTGCAAAGAATTTTTTTAAACTTTGCAATGAGTTTTGTCTTAGCGTGCCAATTACTCTTCAGCAATAAAAATGGGAGTCACAGAGTTCGTTTTTGAGATATTCGTGTTTTAAGATAAAATATAGGGTGTTTTTCAGTGGCCATTTTGTTTTCATGGTAACTTCGCCAATGTGCTACAACATCGGTTATAAATAGTTGAAATTTCGCTAGAACAGCAAGTCAAGCGCAAGTCAAGTTTTTAAAACTGAGCAAAGGTTAATCCACGCTCCCCTTTCACTGCCAAGTGTGATGCCCATTCATGTGGGCAGGCGCAATTTTTCTTGTTACATCTCCATCGGATTCCAAATCGATCACGATGCCGTGGGCAAATCGTTGTGCCCAAAAAGTATATCATCTATCCCAAAAACACCTTTTAAAAGCAATTAATAAGAAAATAATAACCGTTAGTTTCACGGGCAGTAATACAATGCGGCTGCGCTGATCAATGTACTCGCTTCAGGGACAACTGGAAAAGTGAGTGCTCGCAGTCTCGTACAACGATACATGATTAAATGGTCTTACATATCTTGCTTATTCGATTTTCGCAATTGGAGCGATTGCTGAATACCCGTCCACAAAGGAGCATTTACGTTCGCGACGCCAGCCGCAGTGCCGAACTGAACGAAAGTGGTTTTCACGCAGTTTGCGTCGGATAGAGTGAATTCAGTAGAATTGCTGGTGCTGCAGTGCCTTAGTCGACTTACGGTTAAATTGAGTTGAGTAGAGTGGCTAGTGCCGCAGTGCCGCGGTGCTTACCTCATGGATTAAAGAACGAGGTATATCCAACAATATGACTGCGGCGGCACTGTGGCAGCAGTGTTTTTAGGGTCCATTTCTTGTGACCGGGTATTCTGCTTTTGACATTAAGTCTGTAATAGGTAGTATTTGCGGATTTCGCAAAGAGATTTTCTGCTCAATATCTTAATATCTCAATATCTTAAGAGATTTCATTTAAAGCTTACCCACACATGCGAGCAAAAGCCCAGCCTCTGTATCCAGAGAAGAATCCAACACTTTATAACTTCACATGTGTGCCTTGATGTCCTTATCACATTTTGCTATTATTACAAATTGAACGTTTGCTGGATTGTCAGAACTTGGGCCACAAATTCCCCCAACAAACTCGGAATAGAACCGCATGCAGTCATAATGGTCTGTGTGCTTTGTCCTAATCTCTTACGTGACAGCTCTGACGACACAATCACGGCACAACTCATGAAAGTCATGAGGCGTTCGACTGGTTCAATGGTTGTTTGAGGGCTTCGAGGAAAATCCAAGAAGCGTATGCTTACATAAAGGGGGATACCTTTCTTTGTTTGTTTTGCCAGTATGTTCACAAAGTGAATTAAGGAAACTTGTTTGCGCAAAAATGTGGAATGGAATGAATCTTGCTAGTATGCAAATTTTTAGGTCAGTTATTTTAATTACCGGATATGTCACTCTTAAAGAGATATGTCCAGGTTTGACCCTAATTAGATGCACGCGGATTTCAATAAGCGTCACGAAGTGTCCCCTTGCTCTTCTAGCCAACTTCAACATCACTTGTGTCTCAGAATACAGACAATTTATGTCACAAAGTGTCCCCCAAATGCTGCTCTTTAAGTGAAGATTAACTGCTGCATTTACCCAAAGCTAAAAATAACGCTAACCTTTACCCTTACCTTATTGTTGAAAATAGGTAGCAAATGCTTAGACTTAAAGGGACACTTTGTGTTGGATGTCAAAATTGGGCGTGCATCTAATTAGGGTCAAACCTGGACATAAGTGCTCTTAAACCAAGACAGTTAAATTTCAATGAGACGTTCCCCTTGACCTACAGTAGTTCCAGTCAATTCACGTTGTATTGTGTCAGTAAACCTAGAGTCTCTAATTGTTTAGTGAATAAATCGAGATTAGCGAGTGTGATTTCAATATACCTCGCCTCTGCTTTGGTGGTCAAAGGTCGACTTTTGTTGACAAACAGCATGTTGAAATTAGGCCTCAAAAATCCTCCGTTTCATTTACCCAAAAATTTTTTTGGAATTTAATTGCAGCGGAAACATTGATTATTCCGGTGATTATAGTCTCGTTTGAGAAAGCCATGTACCAAGATGCTTTTTGACGGTCGAATTTCGCAAAATTTGGCACTAACCCCTTGCAAAATGAATTTCAAGCTTTCTGTTAAGTTCTGGAAATTTCTGGAAATTTCTAAAATGTGACAGCTTTATTCCAGAGTCAAATTCCAGCTTTTATTCCAGAAACTGTTTTCCAGTTTTTGCAAGTTTTCGGTTCTTTCAAAAGCTTGAAATAGCTTGAATTTGATACATCTATCAGGTGCTGCCAGAAAATGACAGTTTTTTCCAGTCTTCATTTCTTGCAGGAAACTGGAAATAAACTAGCAATAGTCTACAGCTTGTTAACAATTTCTCAAATGAAACATATTTTTAGTTTTTTACAGTTTCTATTCTATAAATTCAACTCTTTTCAGATAAAAACTTAAAGAAATGTTTAGCATGCAGTTTCTTATTATGTATAAAATTTAAGAACTAAGAAAATTCTTTTGTAGAACCAGACATATGTAAACGCTATGTAAAGTTTATGATACAACTATGTGGAGCTATATAAAGGCTATTTACTGCTCCTTACTTGCTATGTAATAACTATGTAACTTGGTACATTACATAGTTCAGTCTGTGTAAAGCATATGCCACTACTATTGCAATACCATTTAAAGGTCACATAGCTCTCTGAAATAGCTTATGAATGTGAATGTGATATCTTTCGAGTGAATACATTTCTTTATTTTTGGGCCACCATTAGTGTATTATTTAAAGGCCTTTTTGATATTTTTGACCCAAAACTCAATACTATTTTGTCGGTCAAGTATTTTCGTCGGAAGCTGCTTAAATTTGAGTGAAGTAAGACAGTGTCGAATGCAGGTATGTCCCGCTTACTGTGACCAAGGGTAACTGGTCGTTTCGCCAACGTGTCAGCTCACCAACGACCTGTTTGCCAACGTATGAAGTCTATTCACCAACGTCTAATGTCAGTTCGCCAACGCTTATATGTCAGTTCGCCAACGTCCAAAATACTTATGAAATAGATCTGAATTTTATTTACAAATTACCAAAATTTTAAAAAATACAACCACACTTTTGAGTTTTCGGAACATGTTTCGATGTTTCAAACATCATCTTCAGCCATAGTGAGTGTAACATTAAAATTTTTACAAGATAATTCGTATATATATATAACTATCAATACAATGATTCTTTGTAGATTAAATGTTCGTTACAAGTACGTAAAATTCAAACGAACCAACAATATTATAGAGAACACAACTGACATAACGGTAAAAGTTTAAAAGTGTAATGCTAAACTGACATGATCAACTTGTTTGTTGAGTTCGGGTTTCAACCGCTCAATATGGAAGCTCTCCTTGATTTTGAGTTGATAGAAAGAAGTAGCATTATCAATAATTTTGAAGCAAGAAACATCACAATTATCGTGACAATTTTTAGAAAAACTAAGATGCTTGAAAATAAGAGAATTTTTGTCCCGGAAAAGGTGCTCATTGACAAGTCCGTTCAAGGTTATCTTAGAAATGTTACTACAAAAGAAGCCCCTAAACATGATGTATCCAACTACCATTTTTACAAACTACCTTACATCGGTTTCTATTCATCTTATACCAGAAAGAAAATTTCATCTATTATCAACAAGTATTGCAAGGATTTAAATGCTAAAGTAATTTTCTCTCCATTCAAACTGTGCAACATTTTTAGTCCAAAGGATTTCATTCCGGATTCTCTCAAATCACGTGTTGTATACAAATTTACTTGAGCGGGCTGTGGTGCTCGCTACGTTGGTGAAACCAACAGGCATTTCTACACACGTGTAAATGAGCACCTTTTCCGGGACAAAAATTCTCATATTTTCAAGCATCTTAGTTTTTCTAAAAATTGTCACGATAATTGTGATGTTTCTTGCTTCAAAATTATTGATAATGCTACTTCTTTCTATCAACTCAAAATCAAGGAGAGCTTCCATATTGAGCGGTTGAAACCCGAACTCAACAAACAAGTTGATCATGTCAGTTTAGCATTACACTTTTAAACTTTTTCCGTTATGTCAGTTGTGTTCTCTATAATATTGTTGGTTCGTTTGAATTTTCTTGTAACGAACATTTAATCTACAAAGAATCATTGTATTGATAGTTATATATATATACGAATTATCTTGTAAAAATTTTAATGTTACACTCACTATGGCTGAAGATGATGTTTGAAACATCGAAACATGTTCCGAAAACTCAAAAGTGTGGTTGTATTTTTTAAAATATTAGTAACACTTGTGCTATCCAGACCATTTGGAAAAATTACCAAAGGAAGATAATGTGACCTTTGATCCAAGATGAATTGTTTGATTCGGCTTGAAAATGTTCGTTTCACTCTCCCCAATCTATCTCTCTCCCTCTCTCTCCCACGCCATCCACGGCTTTATTTGTGAACATAAACCGGCTGTAAAACCTTTTTATTGCTTGGTTGCCAAACCCAGTCGGAATCTCGGTTTCGTTTCGTGGGTTTTTTTGTTATTTTTTCCGTGTAGGGAAACGTCTTGCCTGTCACTCCCCTGCTAAGTGGTGTCTTTGTGCATAGAGTTTTCTGTGCGTATTTTGTTAGGTTTGAGGGGGCTGGGGTAATGCGTAGCTTCCTCTGCACAATTAACCTGTAATGGCATCGAAAGTCATTGTAACGCAAATGGCGTTTTAGAACATCTTTAAAGAAAATATACCCATATGGAGCGCAAGAATGGAACGTCAAGACAGGCGGTGAAACATAAAGATCTGGAATCTTAAAAGCGACGAGTAATGGACTTCGACAGCGTGAATCTTTCGCCCGTCGAGCCGAAATCAAAATGAGCTGTACTTCTAATATTTCGCCAAGGTGGTGTTACGTACAACACTAAAACCAAATGGAAATTTCTCTGGTAACTTACGGGTTCAACAAAGACAGAGAAGGGATCGAACACCACAAGTAGATCTGTGATCTCTGTTGTGTGTCTCACAGTGTTTACTGAAGTCGCATCTCTTTAAAGTTTGCCTCTTTGTCTGGCAAGTAACATTCATTTTGTACTCAACTCTGCAAAGGTTAAAAAAAAATTGGAAATGTGACAGTGAAAAATTATTTGAATGAAAGCTTGTTGTCTCTTTTGTGCTTTATTATTTACGGTCAAGGTTCTTTCGAAAAGGGTTTGATGTGAACTGTCAGAAATTTATTTAATTACTGGGTTGCCCTATGGCAAACCCAGTCGGAAATTAGGTAGATTTCCGTTTTTTTTTTTTTAGTATTTTTTTCCGTGTCGGTAAAAGTCTTGCCTGTCACTCCCCTGGTAAGTGGTGTCTTTGTGCATTGAGCCTTCTGTGCGTATTTTCTTAGGATCGAGAGGGTAGTGGAACTGCGTAGACTTCTCTGGTGGACACAGTAGAATCATTAACTTAGCCTGCAATGGCGTCGAAAGTCATGTAACGCGAATGGCGTTTTAGTGGATCCTTAAACAAAATATACCCTTATGGAGTTCAATAATGGAAAGTCAGTTGGATAAACTAGTCAGGAATCTCAAAAGCGACGAGTAATGGACTTCGACAACAATCTATCGCCCGTCGAGACGAAAAGGATTCTGTGGTATTTTCTGCCTTTGTGAATTATAATATCATGTTGTGTATTGAATTTTCGAGCTTAAGGTTGAAATGTGATATGGGAGAAGTTTTTTAGTATTGCTCTGTAAGCAGGAAGGGTTCACAGGCCTGTTGGAAGCGTGCTTGAGTTTCAACAAAATGAGCCCCAAAATCAGTGAAAACTTGTGACGCAGATGAATAATAAAGTAGCTGCTATTTCCAAAATGATGGAATTACCTGGTGATAAATAACGTCGTACGCGTCTTGGAGAGTAAATTTTGACTTTGCATAAACAAGAGTTGGGCGATTGGGATCTTTGTTTTGACTTCGCTCATTTCATTGTCAAACTTTATAACACTTGACAGAACTGAAGAAACTTACAAAAACCCGGTATCTTGCCATCATTTAACACAGATGCTTCAATGTTTGGCGAGTAAACATGCCGCGGTAACTTAATCACGGCGCCCGCTGAATTCCGGCCATGTCACTTTTGCAATTTACTTGAACGTAGCAAAAATCTCCCAAAATGTTTGTCGCTGATCGTAACTTTTTATATTCTATATTCACGGTTCAAGATTAATGTTGTTTTCATGTCGTAAATATTTCATTCTCGATCGACCGTCCCGGAAACTTCCTTCTGCTCTTTCTACTGGTGGCCCCCCTGAAACTGTGTATCAATAGTTATTTGCTTTTTCATCAATATTTGTTTTGCATAAAGCAAGCTAACAAAATCTGTTCCTTGCTGAGTTCGCATTTGTTAGCGTTAATAGTATTTTCGGTCAGATGCTTCTGCTTTTTACGAGGGGTTTATTGTTTTGGTCTCCCATCCTAACACTAACCCCGCTCAACAGGGCTTGACTTCAGTGAAGTTTAGTATTACAAAGCTGTCAGATGCTCAGAGGGCACACTTGTGGTGCAAAGAAGTTGTGAGGGAACTTGAAAATTATCAACATGTCAGCCCAGAAGCCAATGTTTCTCGCTTCACTTTTATTTGTTATTCTTCAGAGACTGGAATGCTGTATTTCAATACCACACAATTCAGTGCCTTCTGATTTTCTGTAGCACGTACCACAGGCAACCCAGTGTATGCTTCACGGAAGCATCTCGTTGCATATGCTTTGCGATTGTGTGGTTCGCTTGCACGCACGCAACTGAAATAGGAAGGGTTTCTTGCCTCTTATAGCAAATATGTTGCTTGTTTCAATAAATATTTCGCTGGAAAATATTTCTGTGAAATTTCCAGCTTTTGTAAATTTATCATGTTGTATAATTCTCGAGCTTAGCAAATTTGCATACATGTGCTGAAATGTGATACGGGGAGAATTTTTGTGGTAACGCATAAGTCACGAAAATAAACAGGTCTGTTGGAAGCGTGCTTGAGTTTCAACAACAACAACAACCAACAAGAACAACAACAAAGTTTATTACATACAATACTAGTTACAGTGAAAAGTTTGTCCACCCAAATTTAGCAAGGCCAATCGAGTTGGGTGGAGCAAAGATAAAATACTTAATTAATATATTTACAATGACAAAGATTACGAAAGGAGATAATTAATAATGATGATAATGGAAATAATGATAAAGATGTGAGGTACTACAGTGTGATACAGATTGAGATTCTAGTTAATTGATTGCTGATAATCGTAAGATTCAACAAAATGACCCCCAAAATCGGCAAAAGATTGTGACGCTGGTGAATAATGACGTAGCTGCTGTTACCAAAACGATGGAATTACCTTGGTGATAAATAACCATGTCTTGGAGAGTAAATTTTTGATTTTCCAGAAACAATGGTCAACCTCTGAGAGTTGGGCGATTGTGATCTTTGTGTTGAATTCGCACATTTCTTGTCAAGATTTATAACAATTGAAAGAAATAGAAAACTAACAAAAACAAAAACCCGGTATCTTGGCATCATTTGACACAGATGCTTCACTGTTTCGCGCGAGTAAACATGCCGTGGTAACTTGATCACTGCGCCCGCTGAATTCGATGTGCTATTTACTCGGTGCAGCCAAAAGTCCGCCAAAAGTACAATTACAACAAAACAACTAAAATCCCCCAAAATGTTTTTTGCTGATGGTAACTTTTTATATTCGTGGTTCAAAATTAATGTTGTTTTCATGTCGTAAATTTTGTTACCGATGGCAAAATATTTTATTCTCGATCGACCGTCCTGAAACTTCCTTCTGCTCTTCTTAAAAACTGTGTATCCATATTTATTTACTTTTACATCAATATTTGTTTTGCATAAAGCAAGCTAATAAAATCTGTATCTTGCTTGGTTCGCATTTGATAGCATTAAAAATAGAATTTTCGGTCCTATGCTTCTGTTACTTAGTGGTATATTTCTTAGGTCGCCCATCCAGATACTAACCCCGCCGAACAGGGTAAACTTCAGCTTTCAATTTTCGTTTACAAAGCTGTAAGATGCTGTCAGTGCACCCTTACACTTGTGGTGGAAAGAAGTTGCATGATCAACATGTCAGCCCAGAAGCCAATGTTTCTCGATTCCCTTTTATTTTCTTCAATCTCTCTGGGTTCAGTACTTTGCTAGTAACCACATGTCTTCTCAAGGGCTGTTTATCTAAGACTTCTACCATGGCGCTACAATGATAGACAATACCAAAACAATATCGTGTACTGTTAGACCTACATATTACGCAAAGACAACTGTCAACATGTCATCCTAGAAGACAATGTTTTTCACTTCCCATTTATTTTCTTCAATCTTTCTGGGTTCAGTACCTTGCTAGTAACCACATGTCTTCTCAGGCTATTTACCCAAGACTTCTACCATGGCACTACAATGATAGACAATATCGTGCACTGTTAGAGCTACATATTACGCAAGGACAACTTGAATCTCCTGGAAGACAACACACAGCTCAGTTGACATTATGGAATAAATCGCGGTGTTACTTCACTACCACACGTAAGCAATGCGTGTCAATTTTTTTTAAAGAGGACAGGAATTTCTTCTTTCTGACAAATGATTAATCAATAGGCCGGTAGCCAGGTTTTTAACCTCAGAAAAGGATCTGTTTCGTCGTACGAACGTGTAAGGACCTGTGAGCCAAAGGGCCTCTGCTGGTATGACTTCTGGGTGACCCCTTAAATGGTCTTACTGACCCCCCCAACTTGAAAAACAATTGCCTGGAACGCTGCACGTACCACAGGCAACCCAGTGTACCCTCACGGAGGGTCTAGTTAAACATATGCATAGTTAAGAGCCATCGAGTAGAAATATGTTTGTTTGATTACGCGCTTAGAAGCGTTCACTTGTTTCCCGCAAGTTTCGCCTACGTGTTTGTTCTACTCTCCGCTGCTTCTTTTAGGAGTACTCCACATTACTCCACTCTAAATTTTACATATGTTTAAGATCGATAGCTTTCACATAACATAGTAAAAAACCAGGTGGATATATTTGGATGTCATAAGCAGCGTTTCAGAACTTCAAACTTGCTCACTTAAAATTGCTCGCGACAAATCGGATTCCCCGCCGCAGTCAATTTTACCAACAATATTTTAAAACTATTTGCAAGATTTCACCCGCTTGGGAAAATCAACAAACAACAAATACGGTTTAATCAGGGCGCTTGTAATTCCATCTTGATAATTTAAATAAAATACAAGTAAAGCTTGCTGTTAATACTCTGTCCGAAAAAGTTTGCAAAGACATGGCTTTGCACGAAAACACCACAGAAAAGATACAAGAATTTATGAAAATGTGAAATGCTTTGGAATGTCTTCAAAGATAACAGTCCACTGCAGTCAATAACAGATCAACGTGTTACCAACTTAAACCAACTACTTAATTACTTTAAAGCCTGGAAACAAACATTCCACAGAAGGACAGATGTGTAACAACATTTCATAATATGGCAAACAATGTTTGATCTCGAGGTAATATATAGACTAGACTTAGAATGGATCACAGCAAAACAATGCAAAACTAATAAGTTATTGTAAATACCATGTCCTTGCCCCCTTAGGTATGGCTATGCAAAAAAGCCATACTATTCCATGGCAACTCCTTCATATTATGTACCAACTGAGGACAAAGCAATGATTCCAGTTCCTTGTAGAATATCCTCCCCTGAGGAAAAGCAATTTGTAGCCTATCACTACTGCTACGTTTTAAGACTCCCCATCCTCTCCCAAACCCCATATTGTTTTCTTTGCCTTTGTGCAGTTTGGCCCCAACAAATAAGCTAACCTGTGGCTGATCAACATGATCACATTTTGTTCCACTGTGTGAAACATAAATAAAATAATTAAAAGCATGAGCCCTGGAACATACCTTAAAAAATAACAATGACTGTATTTATTGTTAGGATTGACTAGCAATGCCACACAGAGAACTTAAAAAATATAGCATAACTATTTCACACTCAAGGATCACAGGCATCTATTTTTGGGGCTCTGAGGGCTTATGTAAAGAAAAGAAAAAAATTTGTGTCTGATCTAGCCCTTTTACTCAATCAATTAGTACATATCAATACAGTAACTCTCTGTTTCATATTGTTTTCAAGGTGTCGGTAAAAGGCCTTAAAGGACTTCTACATCTACATCTAGTGAGTACGTATTCCAGCACTCGGCAAGGTCCCTTTTTGACTTGTGGCTGTTTCTGCTTAGGTGGCCTCATACACCACGAGCCTTTTTGGAGACATCACCGCCAAGCCGGCCACGTCTGCTGAATAATTTTCATGGTCAAATATTTGTCAATCCCTCCTACGTGATTCAGTTTTTCATACATGTACTATCTGGCTGTTTCTGTGATTTAAGTTTTTAATTTCAAAACAGAATTTGTTTCATTTGTTAGCCTTATTTTGGGGTTGAGAGTTTGCTTTGTAAATTTCTCCCCCTCATTCTACAGACTAACCCTAACTTTTGTCTATGATGTTTCCTCCACTCACCCACCATTCACACACAATATTCCCTTCAAACTACCTGCTAATTAGTGAATGTTTTAGTTAGTGGAGAGAAACCCCTTCTTGTAAGGAGGATTCTTCTATCAACACCAATTAAGAAAGCTACAAAGGTTGCTAGGTTAACTGCTGCTTCATGTCTTACTATTAAATAACCAATCTTAATTTAACTTGAACAGTTCATCTTTAATTTAATATGGCTCCTTCTTGGGGCACCAGACACAAATGGTAACATAATTATTGTTTAACTACTGTTTGTAAGACATTATGTTTTGGTGCAATATTGTTTCTTGTCGCCTGTTTCCATTATTTTATGTCATCTGTATTTCGTACACGAAGTAGATGTTTTTGCCATACATTCCGACTCCCCTCAGAGGGTTTTTCATTCAAATGCTTAACCACTCTGCAAAATTCCAGTCTTCTTGATTGAGTTATAGAGACTATAATCCAAAAAAATACGTTTATCACTCTTTTGTAAAGATCATTCAAAAAATGAGGGTGCTGGCATTTATGACTTTGTAATATCTTGTCTCATATTTCCAGTTTCATTTTTTTTTTTGGATTTTGCAAATTAGAAGATTGTAGGACTTTTATTTTCAGATAATTAATGGTAAGAGGTAACAATATTTAGCTCTATTTTCTATTTTGTTTTGAAAATAGCATGTTACTATTTCTGCTAGTGAGAGCTAACCATAAATAGGCTTACCAAATTCTCTTGACACTAACTATACAACTCTTCATACTAACTAGTAAGCTTCGATGGTATGTCATTTAGCCTGAGGTGCCCTCTGGTCAGCCTGTGTTCAGTAAGCTCTCAATAATGACAATAAAAAACACTTTACCCAAATCCTGTGCCAATAATATCTCTGAACATGACTGATTTCTAAAGACATAATTAAACTTTGCACAACTATTGTACTCACAGTAAGGCACATAATTAGCTCAATTATCATTCAACTACAGAAAATATTGTGGTAATCAGTGGCGGATCTAGACCTTGAGCTAAGGGTGGGTTGGGGGGGGGGGGATTTGCTTGCCCTGCGGGCTTTTCCTCCTGTGGTAACGTAGTTTTGAGGTAAATGCAAGCATTGTGATTGGTTCTTTCTTGGTTGGGATTTTGCTATGCCGACCATTTCTTTGGAAGCGGTCATAGGCTGTGTAATTTTTGCTTTTGAAAAGCCACAAATTCAAGAAACAACCATGGCCCGAGTACCATATGATAAACTACTTTCTAACTAAGCTTGCCCAAGCCATACTGAAGAATATTGCACCTTTGTCATTTTTGTATGGACCTCGCTGCGCTCCGTCTTTAGTTCCACAATGTTCAACCAATATTCCCCAGTATGGCCCTCCAGAGCTTAATATTTCCAAGTTGTTACTTGTATTTTGACTTGCCTTTTGGGTCCTTCAACACACAGCGTGAGTCGTGAAAATACTCACCAGAATATAAACAAAATGTAGAAAAAACCATGGCTTATAACCTTTTCCATGGAAATGGCTTGTATGGCTCTGAACAAGAAAGCACCAATCAAAACACTTGGATTTACCTAAAGACCATAGGTTATAGGAGAGACCAATCAAAAACAGAGGAAAAATGTTTGTTACATTAACATCAGTTATGTGTCTGAGACATCTGAAGAATTTTTTTCCTCTTTCAAATCAAAAAAGTCGTGTGTGATGTCCTGTAAAAACAATTCTTCCAATTCTTCGAGTGAGTCGCCGATCTCAACACTTGCAGCCATTTTGAAAAGGCCTTTTAGTAGACCCCAGTCTACTGCATCACACCTTTTTGTTCGGATCCGCTCGTTTCACCGCCCGGTCTCTTTCCGCCCTGGTCAGCAGTAACCAGTCCAGCTCTTACAGGTTTTGCGCGGTTGTATTCAAACGTTTCATCTATGATCACGCTTTTGTGGTGACGATTTCTTTGATAGTTTTACTCTTTAAACACTGATCCAGGCAAGGAAATGCTTACAACAACTCAAGTAAAAGGTAAGCGTTAACTTGAAGCGAATGACATTTGATTTGATGCCTTATTGTCTTCAAAATGAGGAACGACTTACATGCATGTAGAATTCACATTTTCACACCTTCGAGTCAATTTGTGAAGCAAGGAGACTCAACTTGGCTTAAGGTGGCTCCCTAGAGTTTTGAGACCGGGCGCAAGGTGGGCACTAGTATGGCGCGAGGTTTTAAATCCAGGCGAAGTCCACGCAAAAGATAAAAACAAAGATGGCTTCCCTTTTCCGTAATATCGTCCGGTTAAAGTTTACTAAATTGCTGGAAGCTCGAAATGCAAGTGTTTTCGTTTGCATGGGATGCTGTATCCCATGCAAACGAAAACACTTGAATTTCGAGCTTCCAGAAATTTTGTGTGTTGCTAGTGTATTTTCGACAGAAAGTGCGAATTATCGAAAGCGTGAATCTAATTATCGTAAACATCACCTTAAGTTTCCGTACGTGTACTCAGTGTTTGGATCAGTAGGTTTGGCCGCCATTAACTTGAACGATAAAGAAGGAGGTAATTCACCGTTATCACTTACCAGTCAGAGTCATTCTCCCTTTCGCTCTAACCACGTAAAGCGAAGTGCAAATGGGCGCTTCACGAAACCCGGAGAAAAAGGAACTCCAAAAAATCTGGAGCACGAGAGACGCGGATATCAAAACTACATTGCGAAAAGGAAACTGGAGTTTGGAAACTGTATTGACGAAAACGAACCACCCTCTAAACGAGAAACAAGGAGAACTTGGGTATGGTCGCTTTGGGATTTTATATTCACTACACAGAGGTGCAATTACAGGAACTATCAATTTTTTTTGTGCTATAAAACAGGCTGCCACCGAAAGAGAAGAAGCTATTCCCCGTGGAACTCGATTCATTGACCTCGATGTGTTTCGGGAAAGTCTCCAAAGCTGCACTCACTGCCAATCAGGTAAATGTAATCCACTAATTCTTGCGCAGAAACCCCGGTGAAGACAAAGAGTCAGAGAACGAGATTCCATGAGCTCAGGTTAACCAAGAGCGTTCGAAGAAGACCAACAAACGACCGATCGAGACACGAGAGGCCAGGCAACTGGTCGATGTACGTCCAGCAATATCGAGCAAAAGCAATCAAAGGGAGAGGAAACGTTCCCGAGACGAGCGCGAAAAGTCCGCCAAAACAGCCAGCAGCTCCGATGCAAAGAAAGTCCGCCAAGATGAAGAGCAGAGCTCCTCCATCCAAGAAAAGATAAACAGTTCTAACCAGAGCATCGCCAATCTGCAAAGTCATCTTGAGAAAGGCACATGCCCCAAGACTTTGAGATACAACGTAAGGGCGAATATTACGCCCGATGAGGACTTTAAGAAAAACATAGCTCGATTAGCAAAAAACCAGAACAGGCTCTAATAGGAGCCCTGGTGAAATATCACCACAGACGTACAGAACGCTTAACAATCAAGCTTCGTAAGCTCGAACAGTATAAATCTCGTAAAAGTACTGTCACTAAGCAAACGTCTCACCAGAAAACGCAATCACCGGCTAGAAAGAAACCTGTCAACAAAGGTGACAATGTAAACGAGCTAGCCAAAGAGTTGAAAGCCAAGATTAGCGAGGTCGATGTACTGTTAGAACAAATGAGATCACAAGTACATGTGAATAAACAAAGTGAATCTTACCAATGTGTCTTATCAGGTTCCTTAGAAGTAAGAGGAAAAGGGAAAGAAAACGGCAGAGATAACAAAGCGGGAAAAAACCGCAAAAGAAAAGAGCGGAGAAAAACCAAAGACAAAAAACGCTTATGTAATGCCATTGAGTCACGCACACAGTATATCGAAAAACTGTCGAATGAACAACTGACAGATGAGCAAATTACTCTACTATCGCGTGGTCTAAAGTTCATCCCTACACCCGTGACAAAAGAAAATATTATCAGGCACCAACTTCTCGCAGATTTCGATCAATTTACGAGACGAATGAGACTACAATATATTTTTCACGGAGAAGAAAGCGAACCTCATCTTTTCCACGTTAAGTCGGACTAGAAACCACCAGTCCAGCCATCAGTAGCTCTGGAAACCAGAGGAGGTCAAATTGGAGCTCGCAAGCACTGAATTGGTAAAGCCAAAAGATAATATATCTACGGGAGAGCGCGAAGCTCTCAAAGAACTATCGCGTAACAAAAGCATTATTCTCAAGAAATCAGATAAGGGCAGCACAACCGTATTGATGAGCAGACAAGACAAACTTAACGAG
>OX421446.1:59889351-59894351 GCA_949126865.1 Montipora capitata
CTTATCTGCAAGATTCCTGCAGCTTGCACTGTAAATTTTTGCACGAAAGTAAATTTGGTCAATTATACACCATTCCAATGGCATCAAACAATGGTTGTTCCTTTTCGGGAACCCAACCAATAAATGTTATTCTCTTTCTTCAGTTAGGAAGATCACTGCAATATAACGTAGCGAGTCATATTCAGTGCCGTATTTTTGAAATCCAAAGTAGACAATTTTTGTTAGATCACTTTTTTTGCTAAAGCCAATGATTTTAATCTTTTTTAAATAAGCAGAACTCCAAAATTCTTAACTTGCCTAGATGATACCGTTCACTTATTTGCTCTCACCGAGGCTCAAGTGAACGGTTGACCAGTGTTGTTCCAAACGGATGCTTTTCAAAAGCCAAAGTTTCGTCTCGTAATTCTATCAAATTTAATTTCACGTAATTATCCACTGCCAAGTCTCTCCTTAAACATTACCTTATGGGATATATCTTTCTAACACAAATCATTCATACCTACGCAAACACCGTGGATCGAGATCAAGTGACTGTAAATAAAAAAAAGCTCAAAATACATCACTTACTTTAGGTACACCTTATTTAACGTCGGTAATTCCTTTACCCTCTAGAGCGAGGGTATTCTCCCAGGAAGCCGTCAGTGCGCTCATTTTACCCTCCTCTTTCCACCAGTGCTCTGTTTTAAGGGAATTGAAGGCTACGTATGCTACCCTGAAAGGAAAGAAACAAGGATGTGAGATCCGGGGATCCAATTTGGGACCTCTTGCACCAAGGCCGCGCATTATCCGACTGTGCCACCCTTGCTCCTGGCTCTCGATGTGCAAGGAAAGAATAGAAGGTAGTATAGTTCGATCAAACGACAGACAAATAACTTAGTACACCCAGCAAGCTAGTATTACTAAATACCTTGCAATGTTCCTCTTTAAAACCTTTTGAGCAGGAATAATCAATGCGGCTGAAAAACAAATTAAGGGATCGATGAATAATACTGGTAGATCATTTGGGTGCGTCTGCAACTAGCCCGTGTAGCAAGCGCAAGTAGACAGGGAAGCGAAGTGAGTGACCAAGTCGCGCAGAAAAGAGAACTGGGGAGGGAGAAAAGAGAGGCTGGTTTTTCTGTTATTACGTTCACTGGATGAACGTAAAATTCTGATTGGCTGAAACCGTCTCGAGGGAAGAGAAAATCTGTCAGTTTTGGCGCCCTTTCGACAACAGATACGAAACAACATGGTGGACAGTGCTGTTTTCGGATATGGTCGCCAAATTGTAGCAAAATTCAACAATGAAAATTCCTGCCAAAACCAACAACTTGATACCTAATTCAACAAATCTTTATCAACATCAACACTCTTTACCTGTCAACTTCAACTACTTTATTTTTAATTCAACAAATGTTTCTTTATTTTGATACGACAATTTCCTCTCAAAATCAATGCCATAAATTTGTCAATTTCAACATTGGAATTAGTCTTAAAATCAACAGCGAATATTGCCTCAAAAAAAGTTTTTTGGCGGCAAGATCAACACTTGCTGCTATTCCCAATGTTCAGCCATCGAAACGCTGTCAAGATCAACAACTCCAAAAATTCGTGTCAACAAATTGGGTGCAAGCTCATCCATTGCTAACGAGAGAGACTGGAAACAAAATTGTCCCTCGGCAAGATGGCAGAAGGCAGCGATCGTGAGGTGACACAAGTTGACCAAAATGGTAGAAATAATAGCCAATGGAGTTTATTTTTTACAGATTTAGATGAGTTATTGAGTGATTAGGAGCAACATCAGTCAAAGAATGACATCGTAATAACGGAAAGCTTGACCATTCGTTTGGAAAATGCAGTTCAAGCTTTGCAAAATGTATGTCACTTTGTATCACAGACTAACAGGGAAGCAGTTCTGGAAATGACCAGGAATTTTCAGTTGATGTTTTGAGACTGTCATCGTAGGGGTGAATTTGCAATTCGAACAAGATGATCACAAGTGGCCATAATTTCACTAAGTTCACCAAATAGAGTAGATACCGGGTAAGTTGGAAGGCCAAAATTTGACATAAAGGAAGAGACATTGGTGGAGCTCTGTTCTCTGGGTTTTAGCTGGGATATGACTCGTATGGTACTCGGCTCACGCTGGACTATTCACCGTAGAGTATCATAGTTTGGCCTTAACCAGTTGTCACGTTTTAGCAACATCACTGATGAACAATTGGATAGCGAAATCAGCGCTTTTGTGAGTGAACATGGCTGTTTAGTCGGAACTTCAATGGTTTTGGGCCATTTGAGATCAGAGGGGTTAAATATACAGCGAGAGCGGGTTCGTAAATGTCCTGCTCTGATAGACCCTCATAATGTCAGGATAGGTCGGTTTTCTGGAAAACAGGGATCAAG
The DNA here is from genome assembly GCA_949126865.1 of Montipora capitata. NCBI lineage: Eukaryota > Metazoa > Cnidaria > Anthozoa > Scleractinia > Acroporidae > Montipora > Montipora capitata. Next base: position 59,891,734 of record OX421446.1, read on the forward strand.
GATCAAGGATAAAAGATCGATCATAAGCTAAACTAAAGCTTTTTTCTAAAACAATAATAAAACAGGTCTGAGGAACAATAACAAGTCTGGCAATTGTGTGCACAGAAATTAAGACAATAAGATGATCCACAGTTTTACTTCACGTTGTACCATAACTGCCCCTAAGGGGTAAATGTCAGTGTTATACAAACAGCCCTCCCAGCACCCAAATTGTTTAATGGATCTTTCTTTCTTCTTTATCAATCAGAAGTAAAAAAAAAGATTACTTTTAGGGCTTTGAGTGTCCCGAACACCTATTAACAATAAAAAGTGCCTGACACTAAAATTTGAATAATTTAAGAGCAATCAAACAGTAAGGGTTCTCTGTCTTCACTTCTTTTGTAGTAAGCCCCCCTCCACCCCAAATGAAACAATTGTTTGGTTCCAGTTGAAAGCAATTTTTTTAAACTGCTGACTAGTTCAGGAAAATGTACTGTTTTGTATACCTAAACTAAACTCCATCTATAAGAGGAAAGTGATGAAAAAGAAAAAAGAAAATAAAAGAGTAAAATAACATCACCAAACCGCAAAAGATAAAATTCTTCACACATTCGACAACTTAACAGAGTATCAGATTATAAGTTAATTGTGAATAGAGGAAACTACACGGCATTTGGACTACCTTCTTGGAAATAAAGATAGATAGTTGTAGTTGTTGATTGCGTGATTGTCAGGTTCGTTTCCTAAATCTTTAGGGTATTATCAAGAACAAATCAATTAGAGAATGACAGATACCAGAAATTGCTAAGTGATCTAGGGCCTTGATGTAAATTTTAAAATATTTTCTATAGGGTGGGATTCTGGCAGTGATTGAGAGCACCAGAGTTAAGACTGTATCAAGCGAGATTGTGATTAAATACACCTAAAATATTGAAACTTGTGACTTGTGGAGGATACTGCTTATTGGAAGGCAAGCATTCTTCACATTCAAAGGGCACTCTAATCAAATGCAGAATCCTAACACATCTCTTCAAACAGGGACACTGAAAAATAACTCAGTGTTGTACCCAATTCAAATCTCTCGGGGTTAAGATTCTTTGTGTGTTGAATTTGCACGACAATGAAGCATTCACATTTGAATGATATGGAAATACTTGGAACAACAAAAAGTCACGCAAAACGCATCACAATTGGTTTATCACACATTGTAAATTACTTGTTCATATCATATCATATCATATCATATCATATAATATATCTTTATTTACCCTCGGATTTTTTTTAGAGTAGCTTGGTTTAGCTAATATCTCCGAGCATTTACCCTCCCAACCATTATACACAACAGAAGACAGACCACAACACCGGGAACTACATGCCATACTCTTTACGACAAGTGTGCGGGTTCTTTTACGCCCCACGTGTTATTATTATAAGAGATGAGTAACAGTGAGCAACTTACCAAAATGGATGCTAATAGATGCGAGGTCCTCTACGACAAGAAATGTCTCTGCAAAATTTGATGATTTAATGTGGTTATCCATGCATTATCGAATATTGTACGAAAACTTTTAACTTTCATAACAAAAATCACTTGTGCCTAGTATGTAAAAAAAGTAGAACTGGAGCGGAAAGCTGGAAAATTCTCAAGAGAACGGATGGAGGTGAGATGACTGTTCAATTGCTCCAAACAATTCAAGTCATGCTTTCGTTCGGCGAGGTTCAAAGTTGTAAAGAGAACGCATACATTATACGAGGCTCTGGTCTTGCTTAGCTTTAAGTCATACTTTAAAGCGAGTAGACATTAAAGGTTTGTTATGGCCAAAACTGATTGAATGCATTCTTAATCGTCATTTGCTTTGTCACACCCTCAATTTTGAATCTAAGCGGATTCGAAAACCAAAATCTCCCTTCAGAAACAAGTCAAGATATATCATTTACTTACTTTCTCGATGTGTAAGGAAAGAATATGGAGAGTAGTATATAGTTCGATCACACAAGAAACAAATAATTTATTACACCCCTCAAAGCCAATGTTACTTATTGAGGGGGGCGTTGGGATTTTCGGTTTTGGCCACTTTTTAGGCCGGTTTTTCGGTTTTTGCACCAAAAAACGTCGGTTTTTCGGTTTTTGTGACTCTTACGGCTTCGGGTAATCCCTTTTTTTAGCATTTGGTTTTCGGTTTTCCGCCAAAATACAACCGGATTTTCGGGTCTGGTGTCCAACGCGGTTTTCGGTTTTGCCTGTTTGGTTTCTGGTTTCTGGTTTCCTCAATCGAGAGAGCGTACCGCGGGAGTTCTCAAATAGACTACAAACGCAGAGGGTCAACTCAAGGACTTGCATAACCCTGCAGTTATTCTCTGCCTAAACAGAGAGTTGTTTTTCTGCCAAAGCGGGTTAACACTGAGGTTGTCTGTATATGTGTCACAAAGTGACCCACCTTTTTTTGGTGTACCATAATAATTGAGGAGCGAGGCATTGGGTATGGCAAGCCGTTTGTAGCAAAATTTAATCTTAGACAGATATGTTCAATCCTTTAAATAAAGGTTTAATTTAAAGTCATAAAAGGCATTCAACGCACTCCAATCCTTAAATTTTATTTGCAATGCAATACCGCAAATATTGATTCAATCCAATCCTT
>OX421446.1:59916851-59944351 GCA_949126865.1 Montipora capitata
GCCGATCCGAGCAAACTTGAAAGCATCCGTTTTCTATGCAACAGTCTTTAGGGAAATGATAGCTACCTTTCATATTGTATTTGCATTTCTTTATTTAATGAGCTTCAAAGTAGGTATTGTAGTAAGGGATTGCTTTCTGACGTCATATTTGTAGATATGAGGTAAAACACTTAAAACGGTCTTAATTTTTTTTCAAACAAACGTATGAAAAGCTTCGGCCCACTGAAGCAGGACTATATGCTATTGCAGTATTCATTTTGGACGTCTATTCTGCATAATTCCAGGTATCATCTTCTCCTAATTAACTCGTTGTTCTAGCTTTATCAACAAGGATTTAACGTGAAAGATACGTGAACAGAGCTTGAACAGAGCTTAACTACGACCGAGGAAGTTTGTATTGAATATGAATATTGAATTAATTGCTTACAACCTTTGTGACACTTGCCGGCCCTGAAATTACCTCTCGTCAAACTTCAAACAGTTGTCTTTTGGACGTGTTTGAATTCTGCAGTAGTTTGCTGTATTGCATGTTGGTTTGCAACAGTTTTGGTCCCAATTTTACTTGGATCAGTTAACAGGGGATTAGAACGCCTAATTTTTGCAAATAGTAGACCAGTCAAAGATGAGATTTGGCAGGTTCAACTTCTTCAGTGTTATGAAAGAAAATCTCTGTTCCGGTAAACTGTTGTTTAGTCAGCATTTTACGTACGGTATATTCCTTTCATTACAATAAATAGATCGCTTCCATTTTAGATTACTTCACTTATTCCAGTTGCCGTGACAAATGGATGCCCTTCTTTAGAGCTTCCGCCTCGATTGAACCTGAACCTCGAACAGAAGATTCTGACTCAAGCATGGAAGCTCAAACAGATGCGCGATGATAGAACGATACAGTCATAACGCAACTTGAACCAATTACATGTAACCCTGGTCTCTCTTCAAGTCTGTTAATCATTTACCACTCGCAGCACTTAAATATGGAAAACAATCCAAGGAAACATTTATCAGCGAACGAAAATGTAGACTCCATCAATGAATTGTTTGATTCCGAAAGACAAATACTGAATCACGGAGAGAGCTACGGAGGAAAGAAACATCTGCACGCGAAGTCAGAGGAGATAACTACCTTAATTCATATTTTAACAGCACTGATTGGAAATTTGAATTCTCCTTATCGTAAGCTTAGTAGCAGTTGTTTGCTACTGTGGTTATTCAACTTGACTGCAAATTTCATATGGGATGGCTTTGAATCACGTGCCAAGTATGGTTATCCTTGGTTGTTCGTGCGTGGGTTGCTATGGGTTACGTGCTGTGTTTGCACGTGGCTTACTGTTTGTCGTGCAGTGTCGTGGCTGGAGCGAGGACTGGGTGAATTGGAGCGTGACAGGCAGTACAGCGAGGTGTTTCGTGACATATCGCGCGCAACTGAGGTAAGTTGGCATGCGCAGGCAAGGAAGCAACACATTTTGGGACGAATCTCTGGAAAAGTGTTTATTCCAATTGCGGTTGAAGATTGGTAGAAAAAGTGGAGAATGGCTTTCCTGATATTTGGACGCGTAGGATTTTCGCGCAAAGCTAGATACGCCTTAAAGAACACGCATTCTATGCACATGCATAACAAGTCTTTAAAGTGTTACTATGATCAAAAATCACTTCTCTTTTTTCTTCAGATTTTCAAAGTGTGATTGCTCAACACCTGACTGGCAAAATCTTAAGTTTTGATTTTTATCCAAAGGCTATTTACTTTGACTGTAAGTTTTTTATTTCACGGTCCGCCATTACTCACATTCAAAACTGACCGATTGGACCTCTGAGGTTTGGAGCTATGGAAAAGTGACGTCATTTACTCACTAGCTTAAACTTTCAGCGTGTAAACGCAGCTTATTATATATGCAAAGCCCGACTTTAAAGGCCCACCTTCAACCGACATGCTTTTCGACCGTTTGTTTTTGTTATGGAAATTCACATTGCTTTTCGTAGCGATCTGATTGGATGAATCTCAGCTTTGACGGGATTTTCATAAACGAAAATTGTTCCTCGGCATGCGATGCTTGTCGGTTGAATGTGGGCCTTTAAGTAACCCAGTTGCGAAAGCTTCTAAACAGGGGCAACCTTGTTTTTACCATTTAGAAACTGTCCTATTTCCTGGCATTGTTCGCGATAATATCTGGTTCTCTTCAGTACGGAATGATGCGCAGAGACCAGGCCACACATCTCGTCTTTGGACATGAAGCTCACGCAGGATTGGACGTGGTCTTGCACGTGCTTAGATTTATCAGTGGAGTCCACGTATATTATGCTTTGGCTTTGTTCTGGAGCATTCCCACGTGCATAATGTTGATGACTGGGTACTCTATGATTGAATTCCAAGGTAACATGACGTTCCGGTCCAAAACTGTTTACAATTTATATTTAAGAAAGAGGGATGCGTTGGGAAGCAGCGTGATACGGTGGTCGTATTCTGTTTAGTTTGAACTGGTTCTTTCAGGATATATATTTGAGAGAACTACCTGTGAACTGCCTCAATAGCAAAGTCCACTGAAAACAAACAGAGCATAGCGGAACAGCAGTCCTAGCAGTATAGGGGGACAATTGTCAGCTTAACCCTTTTTAATGACCTAGCTCCTATACGCGTCTCTCATAAAACTCGTTAATAAGCTTTTCCATTTACCTCGGAACTTGATTATCTTTTTCCCTGTTTTCATCTCAGACATATCATTACACATCTTTTCAATTGTACCAGAGCAGTGATGAACTTTTAAAGGGGCTATGTCACGTTATCTAAATTTTCACTTAATCGCGATTTTAAAAACTCGGCAAATGGTAAGGTGGAATTCCTTTACGGAAAAAAGCAAGGTGATTATAAGCAAAAACGACCTTTATGCAAGCGATTTGCCGAGTTTTTTCAAGATTACCCAAATGCAATCCGTGTCAATCTTGTTCATTTGTGTCCATCCGTGCTTCTCTTTCCTTTTGTTGTATTTCTTTTATCTTGTTCAACACTCTTAAGTGGTTATTGCAATGTTTCATTCTTCTTTTTGGGCATTTTGGGTGTCATGAAATTGCACCATTCTAGGTGACATACCCCCTTTCGGCCCAAATCGAAGCATTGTTTGCAGTGCTAGTATTATTCAAGCTGATCGGTGCTCCCGAGTAGCGTCTCTAAGCATTTTTTTCCATTACATGCAGAACTCACTCAAAAACGACTGAAAAACAAAAACACCTTCTTCTCATTGAAACACGCTGTTGAAGGTTACAAAGAAAGAGTTCAGTTTGTCAAAGATTCATCATCCGCTTGTATGGTAAGTTACTGCGACTAAAAAAATTGTTCCGCATTAAACGTGCATGTAGTAGGCTTTGTGACTACGTAGTTGTTTTCAAGGGTGTTTCTCACTTCAAACTTTAAATTAAAATGTTGGAAGCATACTAGCTCTTGATTACAACTGCTGGTCTTCAAGGCCACAGTTGCTGGACTCAATTGCAATTTTTAAGGCTGGTTTTCACTGGCGACGGAGTCTGGAGTCGGAGTAGTAATCAGAAGCGCAGAGCGATACGATCTAGTGAAAATCAAACTGTCGGAGTCGGAAGCAGAATACCGATACCGCTTATGACTCCGTCGCTTACGATCCAGTGAAAACTGCATCGTTGGAGTCGGAAGCAGAAGCGGATGAATAAACCAATCACAAACATCGATTCCAAGCATTGTGATTGGTTGGTTTTTCCGCTTCTCCTTCCGACTCCGACAATCTAGTTTTTACTGGATCATAAGCGACGGAGTCATAAGCGGAGTCGGAAGAAAATGGAAACGTTCTGATTCTTCCGACTCCGATTCCGTCGCGTTTATGACTCCGCTTATTACTCCGATCTTTGATTTTCACTTGGTCATAAGCGCTTTTGCGACTACGTCTCTGACTCCGACTCCGACTCTGACTCCGACTCCGACTCCGACTGCGACTGCGACTGCGACTGCGACTGCGACTGCGACTGCGACTGCGACTGCGACTGCGACTGCGACTGCGACTGCGACTGCGACTCCGACTCCGACTCCGACTCCGACTCCGACTCCGACTCCGACTCCGACTCCGACTCCGTCTCTAGTGAAAACCAGCCTTTAAAGGTAAATGAACTGTCTTCCTTCACAGTAAATCCACCGGCTGTTTGTTTTCGACCCTGTTTTAGTACTTCTGTTCGGTATAATTACATAGGTGAATAATGAAAATTCTCTGCGCTGATTGATTGCACTTGTGGTGACTATTACGCGATAATCACCTAAGCGGTTTGTTCAAAACGGTCGCAAGCAGTTTTGTACGGTGGCCCACAAGAGTCATGCTGCAAATTAAAGAGTTGCTGCAAATAAAATAAAGTTCCTACAAATAAAATAGAGTTGCTGCAAATTTATAAAAAAATTGCTGCAAATTAAATATAGTTGCTGCAAATTAAAACATCAAACGTATGCGCGCGCACCGAAGGAAGGGCAGGTTTCAGGGCAGGTACAAAACACAGGTCACAGTTCCCAAGTCACAGGTCATTGTTTTACCAATACAGAAACAACCCTAACTGTTTGCAAGTGCTAACGTTAGGCCTAATTAGGCCTAAGGTTAGCTTTAATAGATATTTAGGATATTTTCTGAAATGTTAAAACAATGACTTTTGACCTGGACCTGTGACCTGTGTTTTGTACCTGCCCTCCTATCAGTGCGCGCGCATACTTTTGATGTTTTAATTTGCAGCAACTCGTTCTTTAAATTTGCAGCAACTTTTTTAAATTTGCAGCATCTTTATTTTATTTGCAGCAACTCTTTAATTTGTAGCAGGTCCCTTGTGGGCCACCGTACGGAGTTAGATCACCGCTGCTCTACCGACTGAGCTCCCAGGTCAGACGGGAGCAGGCCATTGGAACTGAAGTTTAAATAGCCTCGTTTGGGTTTGATAGTTATGTAAGGTAAAAAAAAAAAACAAAAACAGCAGTGGACTAGCAACCTTTGTGGCATGATTATGGTGCTGAAGCAAGAATCCCCTTACAAGAAGGGGTTCCTCTCCACTAAAGTGGGTAAATGGGGGAAAAATATTGTGTGTGTGGATGGTGAGTTGAGGGAAAATCATAGTAAAAATTAGGGCTAGTCTGTTAAATGAGGAAGAGAAATTTACAAAGTAAAATCTCAATCTCACAGTGGGGTTAGTAAACAGAACAAACTCTGTGTGAAAATAAAACTTTAATGCCAAAACCAGCCTGAGATATGATAAAGCAAAATAACAGTAGAAATGGGAAAAGAAAAGAATTAAAACAAAATAGAATATAATAAATTAAAAAAATAATAATAATAATAATAATAATAATAATAATAATAATAATAATAATAATAATAATGAAATTTTTTGACTGAAATACTTGGAAAGAAAATCAAATTTGATATGGAAAAATACATGTATGTAAATTTTCAGAAAATAGTTACTTGTGAATTATTCGTTCTTTGAAATACAAATGTGTCTATCCGAATAGAAGAGGTGTACTAGCGAAATGATTCTTAAAAAAGATGAGAAACTTAACTAGAGTCATTCTGATTTTTCGTTCTTTTTTGTCCCTTTAGATAGAGCCATTCGTTGTGATGAATGTCAAAATAGAACCAGATGTTTCCTTTGGAGTCCATGTTGTTGCAGATGAAGCTTACTTGACGTTTTCTTTTGTCCAGTTTCTGTGGGCTCGCCCAGTGTTGTGAAGAGTAGATCCATTCTGTTATGATATCAGGGGAGCATCCATTGCCCAGAAAAAATAGCATTAGTTGGAAAGTGTCTTTGTCTCCGATGGGTTTCTTCCAGAAAGTTGATACAATTTCCTTGGGCCAGACTTGAACTGGATAAAATACATCTCCATTAAGTAGTTGGAATAAGGCGCGTCGTCGTTCCGATATACGCAGTTGGTTTGTAGGATCCATGGTAGCAAAATTCTATGTTCAAATTTATATTAAATTTCAAGAAACGAAAATTTCTCTGGAGTACATAAGCTTTGAAAATAACAATTGGTGTAGATCCATAAACGAGATAGTTTATAATAGGACAAATATTGAAACTATGATATGAAATGGGTGAATTCTGTATCGAAAGACTAAAAACATGTTAAATGTGAAAAATAGTGGTAAATTGATCAATAAATATAAGTTTACCCAAACGTAACCCTGGGTAGGGGCCCTTACGGGTGCTAGGCTACCGGGCCAGTAGCCACCCAGTGCTCACAAAGGGGCAGGGGCGCACAATTCCCTGCACGTACCTCTCCAGAGGCCAGTGTGTTACCCCGGCGAAAACAGGAGGGTAAAGTGCGTCAAAATCGGGTAAACAAAATATTCGGAGAAAAAAGGAAAGATGACAAGAAAAGGCTCTGACACCTAGGCTCGATGAACGTTGCGAATCGTCAGGGGCGGAGCGCAACCGAGCAAGGGGGTTTCTAGTCCAGCGCTAGACCTCCACCCGACCCCCCCGTGTCGAGCATAAGAGAAAATTGATCAAAAGATAAGGGATGGTAGAAAAGAGAGTGAATTTCTGACCCGGTTTCGCGTGAGGGAAAGACAAACCCGCTAGACAGATTGTCGCGACGCAAGTTACTAAACGGGTCAAAGTTGCAACGAAAATTGAAAAAAAGGGGACACAACATCGGAAAAGTTCGACATGCAAGCAATAAATTTTTAAAAAAAATTAAAATTTTATTCGATACTCACGCTAAAGTGCTCGAAAATCCTTTCAATTTCTTTCACCACTGAAGAGACGTCTGAGGCTAAAAAAGTTTTTTTAGGTCCCCCGTACGCGTCAGCCTCGGTTGCGACAGAAAAAATTTAAATGGATTGATGTGAACTGGGGACGAGAATACAAAATGGAGGGGAGTGGGAACGAGAGGCTGTAAAAAAACGAGGGAAGGAAGTCTGGGCATGTAATGGATGAATTTTGCATCGAAGGCGAAGTCTATCATTCGGTATATAGGTAAAGGTGATGGGTAATCGAAACGGTGCTGGTTCAAGAGGCAATAAGGATGTCATTATTCGTTCTTTGGTTTGGTCGAATCTATGAATTAAATGGTTGGAGGATAATCTAGGGATCTTACCGTATTGGAGGTAAGATGAAAGTAACACAGATGTATATTCGTATTTACAATAATTTAATGCATAAATTACCCTTAAAATAACAATCAAATAAGGAAAACAATACAAAATTTACTTGAAATAAAGTAATAAAATTACTATATTTTGAAAGGTTTCAAGGAAATCCAGAAAGAAAACTATTTACATGTACAATTTCGCTATAATGAGAAAATTATGGGCATGTGCCGGTTGTATTGATTGAAAATGAAAACATTGGTATTGTGTAGAAAACGAAAGATCTAAGATCGACTTTCTTAATAAAAGGCTATTTAGATGTTGAACTAGAGGATAATTTGGAATGCATGATTTTGTTTGTGAGAAGTAAAGTATGTAATTTAGTGGAATTGCAATAGGCTTTGCTGAGTTTTGGGAGGTGAATGTTGTGATATTTATGAAGTATTTTTTGGACGATTTTATCTGTGCGAATGTGCTTATTGTACTTACTATGATAATAGATTGTGGAGTGACAGTGGGTTGTACTTGACGTGTTACGGTGTTTTTTTCGTTCTTTGTGAATTTGTAATGGTAACCAAGGGAAGGAGTTGTCAGTAAGGAGTTTCGCGGGGTAATCTAGATTAGTCAGTCTATAGAAAAAAAGTTTTCGAACAAAGTCATAGTCGTTCTTTGTAGCAGATAGGCGACTGTAGCGAAATGTTTCTGTTTTGATGATGCCTGTGAAAACGTGCTGGGGGTGGTTGGAAGAAAAATGTGGGTACATGTATTTGTGATGAGGTTTTTGGAATACCTGATAGTGGATTTTGTGATGTAGGATAGTGTAGTAGTTAAGTGAAATGCAGAGGTCGAGATAATGAACGAAATGCTGACTGGATGTGAAACTAATGGGTATTTGAGTGGGATATGAGGATGCAAGTGCTGTGACGAGTGTGTTCGTAGAAGTCTTTGAGGTCAACATAAAACCATCGTCTATGTATCTACGAAAAATAAAAAGGTCTGTCGTGTTGTTGGTTGTCAAAAATTTAAATTCGCTCAAGAGCAGTACCAAATCAGCGATTTGCCGGCTATGATAACTTCCCATGGCGACCCCTTTCACCTGTTGGAAAGTCGTACACCCAGAAACAAAAAAGTTGTTGTTGTTAACAAAATGGTTTAGATTGAGTAAAAGGTCGCGATAGGACGTGGGTTTGTTAAGAAGTTTGCATGCGTCAATGATGGCGTGGATAGTGTCAGGGTAGGAAATGTTAGTGTAGAGAGAGGTAAAGTCAAAAGTAGTGAGTGTATATTTGTCTATGTCGTTGATGCGTATGTTTTGTAGTTCGGTAAGTAAGTCAAAAGAGTTGTTAAGGAGCGGAAATTTGATTTGCCTGTTTTTGAAAATATCGTGTATTTGAAAAATTAGCTTGTCTAATTCTTCACCAAGTAGACGCGACGGCTTAGATGTAATCCAGCTGTGAGCTGTAATGATTGGACGGCCTGTGAGTTGAGCAAGGTTGTCTGTTGATGCTGGATGGTGAAGTTTGTGTACTTTGGGAAGTAGCTTCATGTAGGGTTGTTGGTATGTGTCACAAGAGGTTGAGATGAGAAGTTCTGTGTTGATGGATGCTTTGAAAGATTTGGTAAAACGCTTCCTAAGCTTGTCTAAAAAAACTCTGGATTTGGAAATTGTAGTATTCGGATTGAAATCATCAATACGATGGTACGTAGTTGCATCCTTAAAATGCCGTTTGTATTCGGTGTGGAACCAAGAAATGGGTACAAGGGCCCATCCCATGTTTTTGTCGGATTTAGTAAGAATAACATCTTCCTGTGAAGTAAATTTGTTGATTTGAGATTGCACAGAAGGAGCCATATTTAGGTGTCTGGCTTGATAGATACTATTGAAATTAGTAGACCTTAAATATTCCTTAGTATAAAAAGTGGTATTGGTAACATAGTCAATGACATGAAGATTAAAATTGGGTTTAAGTTGATGTTCTTTGAGTAACTTGAGAGGGTTTTTCTTTTCATAAGGTTTATATATTCTGCGTGTCTTGGTTCTTCGTTGGATGCGAGATGTGGTAGAGCTAGACTTTCTAATGGTTTGGCAGAGGGCAGTGTTAACTTCTTCAGTGACAGTCTTTTTGCATGAATTACTATGGCAATTGTCCAGGGTTGGTATAAAGTTAGTTCCTTTATTAAGAAGGTTGATGAAGTCGGCTGGGAGCTCATGTGTTGTGAAATTATGAATCTTGTTGGATGATTTAAGTCGAGAAGGTTCTTGCTGGAGTAGACTTTGTCTGAGGCGATTGGTTTGTGCTTGTAGTAAGAAGGCAGTATTCTGAGGTTGTAGTCGGATGCGGTGGTTGAGGTGCATAATAAAGGACTGAAGATTGGTTTTTAGGCGGTTGATTCTGCGCCGGAGGTTGTATCCTTGATTTGCAGAGGCCAGTTGGAGTTGTTTGATCTGATTGAGTTTTTTGGTGGTCTCGTTCTTTTCGATAGAAGATAAGGATCGATTGAAAAACTGATTTTCGAGCTGAAGTGATGCTATAGTTTCAAGAGTTTCAGGAACATTCATGGTAGCGGTAGAAGATTGAGTTGTTGTGACAGTCCCTTTGGCATCCTTGAACAAAGTGGTAGTGATGGTACCTTGGAGCTCGTAAATATCTGCTGTGTTTCGTTCTATGGTCTTGCAAATGTAATGCCCTTTGAAAAGTTGCCGCTTTTGACTGAGAGTGAAGTTGCAAGAGTGTGTAGTTAGCCATCTCCATCGTTGCGTAGTACAAGGGGGAATAGTGGATGCTGATGATCTTGCTGCTTTAGCTTGGTGTTTCTTTCGTAGTTTGTATCGTTTCTTTTTAGTTTGCTTCTTCAATTGCTTTGAGTTTAACTTGCGTTGCTGGCCAGTAGATTGTGCGGTGAAAGGACCAGTCATAACCAGTTGCAAAAAGCTGCAAAAGGGATGAGTTGCTTTAAGAGTGTCACAAATTCCTTTAGTTAAAATTACAAGATGAGCTTTTAAGATTTCCAAAATAGAATATTAAAAAATAAATAGTACTAATAAATAATGAAATAAATAGGGAAACAAAGAAATTAGAAATAAACAAAATAAATAAAAGAAATAATAATAATAATAATGATGATGATGATGATGATAGTTAAAATAACTAGATAAATGAAAGAAATATGACAAAATAGTAGCTGGCTTTGTGTGAGTTTAAAGGGGGTTAGGAAAATAAAGCTAATTTGTAACTGTGTGTATTGTGATGCAAAGTGAGAACACCACTACCAAGCAAAGAGTTGACTAGGACAAAAGGTGGTATCCCTGCTGTAGATACCTATTGAGATAGTTATGTAAGGTAAAAAAAAACAAAAACAGCAGTGGACTAGCAACCTTTGTGGCATGATTATGGTGCTGAAGCAAGAATCCCCTTACAAGAAGGGGTTCCTCTCCACTAAAGTGGGTAAATGGGGGAAAAATATTGTGTGTGTGGATGGTGAGTTGAGGGAAAATCATAGTAAAAATTAGGGCTAGTCTGTTAAATGAGGAAGAGAAATTTACAAAGTAAAATCTCAATCTCACAGTGGGGTTAGTAAACAGAACAAACTCTGTGTGAAAATAAAACTTTAATGCCAAAACCAGCCTGAGATATGATAAAGCAAAATAACAGTAGAAATGGGAAAAGAAAAGAATTAAAACAAAATAGAATATAATAAATTAAAAAAAAAAAATAATAATAATAATAATAATAATAATAATAATAATAATAATAATGAAATTTTTTGACTGAAATACTTGGAAAGAAAATCAAATTTGATATGGAAAAATACATGTATGTAAATTTTCAGAAAATAGTTACTTGTGAATTATTCGTTCTTTGAAATACAAATGTGTCTATCCGAATAGAAGAGGTGTACTAGCGAAATGATTCTTAAAAAAGATGAGAAACTTAACTAGAGTCATTCTGATTTTTCGTTCTTTTTTGTCCCTTTAGATAGAGCCATTCGTTGTGATGAATGTCAAAATAGAACCAGATGTTTCCTTTGGAGTCCATGTTGTTGCAGATGAAGCTTACTTGACGTTTTCTTTTGTCCAGTTTCTGTGGGCTCGCCCAGTGTTGTGAAGAGTAGATCCATTCTGTTATGATATCAGGGGAGCATCCATTGCCCAGAAAAAATAGCATTAGTTGGAAAGTGTCTTTGTCTCCGATGGGTTTCTTCCAGAAAGTTGATACAATTTCCTTGGGCCAGACTTGAACTGGATAAAATACATCTCCATTAAGTAGTTGGAATAAGGCGCGTCGTCGTTCCGATATACGCAGTTGGTTTGTAGGATCCATGGTAGCAAAATTCTATGTTCAAATTTATATTAAATTTCAAGAAACGAAAATTTCTCTGGAGTACATAAGCTTTGAAAATAACAATTGGTGTAGATCCATAAACGAGATAGTTTATAATAGGACAAATATTGAAACTATGATATGAAATGGGTGAATTCTGTATCGAAAGACTAAAAACATGTTAAATGTGAAAAATAGTGGTAAATTGATCAATAAATATAAGTTTACCCAAACGTAACCCTGGGTAGGGGCCCTTACGGGTGCTAGGCTACCGGGCCAGTAGCCACCCAGTGCTCACAAAGGGGCAGGGGCGCACAATTCCCTGCACGTACCTCTCCAGAGGCCAGTGTGTTACCCCGGCGAAAACAGGAGGGTAAAGTGCGTCAAAATCGGGTAAACAAAATATTCGGAGAAAAAAGGAAAGATGACAAGAAAAGGCTCTGACACCTAGGCTCGATGAACGTTGCGAATCGTCAGGGGCGGAGCGCAACCGAGCAAGGGGGTTTCTAGTCCAGCGCTAGACCTCCACCCGACCCCCCCGTGTCGAGCATAAGAGAAAATTGATCAAAAGATAAGGGATGGTAGAAAAGAGAGTGAATTTCTGACCCGGTTTCGCGTGAGGGAAAGACAAACCCGCTAGACAGATTGTCGCGACGCAAGTTACTAAACGGGTCAAAGTTGCAACGAAAATTGAAAAAAAGGGGACACAACATCGGAAAAGTTCGACATGCAAGCAATAAATTTTTAAAAAAAATTAAAATTTTATTCGATACTCACGCTAAAGTGCTCGAAAATCCTTTCAATTTCTTTCACCACTGAAGAGACGTCTGAGGCTAAAAAAGTTTTTTTAGGTCCCCCGTACGCGTCAGCCTCGGTTGCGACAGAAAAAATTTAAATGGATTGATGTGAACTGGGGACGAGAATACAAAATGGAGGGGAGTGGGAACGAGAGGCTGTAAAAAAACGAGGGAAGGAAGTCTGGGCATGTAATGGATGAATTTTGCATCGAAGGCGAAGTCTATCATTCGGTATATAGGTAAAGGTGATGGGTAATCGAAACGGTGCTGGTTCAAGAGGCAATAAGGATGTCATTATTCGTTCTTTGGTTTGGTCGAATCTATGAATTAAATGGTTGGAGGATAATCTAGGGATCTTACCGTATTGGAGGTAAGATGAAAGTAACACAGATGTATATTCGTATTTACAATAATTTAATGCATAAATTACCCTTAAAATAACAATCAAATAAGGAAAACAATACAAAATTTACTTGAAATAAAGTAATAAAATTACTATATTTTGAAAGGTTTCAAGGAAATCCAGAAAGAAAACTATTTACATGTACAATTTCGCTATAATGAGAAAATTATGGGCATGTGCCGGTTGTATTGATTGAAAATGAAAACATTGGTATTGTGTAGAAAACGAAAGATCTAAGATCGACTTTCTTAATAAAAGGCTATTTAGATGTTGAACTAGAGGATAATTTGGAATGCATGATTTTGTTTGTGAGAAGTAAAGTATGTAATTTAGTGGAATTGCAATAGGCTTTGCTGAGTTTTGGGAGGTGAATGTTGTGATATTTATGAAGTATTTTTTGGACGATTTTATCTGTGCGAATGTGCTTATTGTACTTACTATGATAATAGATTGTGGAGTGACAGTGGGTTGTACTTGACGTGTTACGGTGTTTTTTTCGTTCTTTGTGAATTTGTAATGGTAACCAAGGGAAGGAGTTGTCAGTAAGGAGTTTCGCGGGGTAATCTAGATTAGTCAGTCTATAGAAAAAAAGTTTTCGAACAAAGTCATAGTCGTTCTTTGTAGCAGATAGGCGACTGTAGCGAAATGTTTCTGTTTTGATGATGCCTGTGAAAACGTGCTGGGGGTGGTTGGAAGAAAAATGTGGGTACATGTATTTGTGATGAGGTTTTTGGAATACCTGATAGTGGATTTTGTGATGTAGGATAGTGTAGTAGTTAAGTGAAATGCAGAGGTCGAGATAATGAACGAAATGCTGACTGGATGTGAAACTAATGGGTATTTGAGTGGGATATGAGGATGCAAGTGCTGTGACGAGTGTGTTCGTAGAAGTCTTTGAGGTCAACATAAAACCATCGTCTATGTATCTACGAAAAATAAAAAGGTCTGTCGTGTTGTTGGTTGTCAAAAATTTAAATTCGCTCAAGAGCAGTACCAAATCAGCGATTTGCCGGCTATGATAACTTCCCATGGCGACCCCTTTCACCTGTTGGAAAGTCGTACACCCAGAAACAAAAAAGTTGTTGTTGTTAACAAAATGGTTTAGATTGAGTAAAAGGTCGCGATAGGACGTGGGTTTGTTAAGAAGTTTGCATGCGTCAATGATGGCGTGGATAGTGTCAGGGTAGGAAATGTTAGTGTAGAGAGAGGTAAAGTCAAAAGTAGTGAGTGTATATTTGTCTATGTCGTTGATGCGTATGTTTTGTAGTTCGGTAAGTAAGTCAAAAGAGTTGTTAAGGAGCGGAAATTTGATTTGCCTGTTTTTGAAAATATCGTGTATTTGAAAAATTAGCTTGTCTAATTCTTCACCAAGTAGACGCGACGGCTTAGATGTAATCCAGCTGTGAGCTGTAATGATTGGACGGCCTGTGAGTTGAGCAAGGTTGTCTGTTGATGCTGGATGGTGAAGTTTGTGTACTTTGGGAAGTAGCTTCATGTAGGGTTGTTGGTATGTGTCACAAGAGGTTGAGATGAGAAGTTCTGTGTTGATGGATGCTTTGAAAGATTTGGTAAAACGCTTCCTAAGCTTGTCTAAAAAAACTCTGGATTTGGAAATTGTAGTATTCGGATTGAAATCATCAATACGATGGTACGTAGTTGCATCCTTAAAATGCCGTTTGTATTCGGTGTGGAACCAAGAAATGGGTACAAGGGCCCATCCCATGTTTTTGTCGGATTTAGTAAGAATAACATCTTCCTGTGAAGTAAATTTGTTGATTTGAGATTGCACAGAAGGAGCCATATTTAGGTGTCTGGCTTGATAGATACTATTGAAATTAGTAGACCTTAAATATTCCTTAGTATAAAAAGTGGTATTGGTAACATAGTCAATGACATGAAGATTAAAATTGGGTTTAAGTTGATGTTCTTTGAGTAACTTGAGAGGGTTTTTCTTTTCATAAGGTTTATATATTCTGCGTGTCTTGGTTCTTCGTTGGATGCGAGATGTGGTAGAGCTAGACTTTCTAATGGTTTGGCAGAGGGCAGTGTTAACTTCTTCAGTGACAGTCTTTTTGCATGAATTACTATGGCAATTGTCCAGGGTTGGTATAAAGTTAGTTCCTTTATTAAGAAGGTTGATGAAGTCGGCTGGGAGCTCATGTGTTGTGAAATTATGAATCTTGTTGGATGATTTAAGTCGAGAAGGTTCTTGCTGGAGTAGACTTTGTCTGAGGCGATTGGTTTGTGCTTGTAGTAAGAAGGCAGTATTCTGAGGTTGTAGTCGGATGCGGTGGTTGAGGTGCATAATAAAGGACTGAAGATTGGTTTTTAGGCGGTTGATTCTGCGCCGGAGGTTGTATCCTTGATTTGCAGAGGCCAGTTGGAGTTGTTTGATCTGATTGAGTTTTTTGGTGGTCTCGTTCTTTTCGATAGAAGATAAGGATCGATTGAAAAACTGATTTTCGAGCTGAAGTGATGCTATAGTTTCAAGAGTTTCAGGAACATTCATGGTAGCGGTAGAAGATTGAGTTGTTGTGACAGTCCCTTTGGCATCCTTGAACAAAGTGGTAGTGATGGTACCTTGGAGCTCGTAAATATCTGCTGTGTTTCGTTCTATGGTCTTGCAAATGTAATGCCCTTTGAAAAGTTGCCGCTTTTGACTGAGAGTGAAGTTGCAAGAGTGTGTAGTTAGCCATCTCCATCGTTGCGTAGTACAAGGGGGAATAGTGGATGCTGATGATCTTGCTGCTTTAGCTTGGTGTTTCTTTCGTAGTTTGTATCGTTTCTTTTTAGTTTGCTTCTTCAATTGCTTTGAGTTTAACTTGCGTTGCTGGCCAGTAGATTGTGCGGTGAAAGGACCAGTCATAACCAGTTGCAAAAAGCTGCAAAAGGGATGAGTTGCTTTAAGAGTGTCACAAATTCCTTTAGTTAAAATTACAAGATGAGCTTTTAAGATTTCCAAAATAGAATATTAAAAAATAAATAGTACTAATAAATAATGAAATAAATAGGGAAACAAAGAAATTAGAAATAAACAAAATAAATAAAAGAAATAATAATAATAATAATGATGATGATGATGATGATAGTTAAAATAACTAGATAAATGAAAGAAATATGACAAAATAGTAGCTGGCTTTGTGTGAGTTTAAAGGGGGTTAGGAAAATAAAGCTAATTTGTAACTGTGTGTATTGTGATGCAAAGTGAGAACACCACTACCAAGCAAAGAGTTGACTAGGACAAAAGGTGGTATCCCTGCTGTAGATACCTATTGAGATAGTTATGTAAGGTAAAAAAAAACAAAAACAGCAGTGGACTAGCAACCTTTGTGGCATGATTATGGTGCTGAAGCAAGAATCCCCTTACAAGAAGGGGTTCCTCTCCACTAAAGTGGGTAAATGGGGGAAAAATATTGTGTGTGTGGATGGTGAGTTGAGGGAAAATCATAGTAAAAATTAGGGCTAGTCTGTTAAATGAGGAAGAGAAATTTACAAAGTAAAATCTCAATCTCACAGTGGGGTTAGTAAACAGAACAAACTCTGTGTGAAAATAAAACTTTAATGCCAAAACCAGCCTGAGATATGATAAAGCAAAATAACAGTAGAAATGGGAAAAGAAAAGAATTAAAACAAAATAGAATATAATAAATTAAAAAAAAAAAAAAAATAATAATAATAATAATAATAATAATAATAATAATAATAATGAAATTTTTTGACTGAAATACTTGGAAAG
Organism: Montipora capitata; assembly: GCA_949126865.1. Classification (NCBI taxonomy): domain Eukaryota; kingdom Metazoa; phylum Cnidaria; class Anthozoa; order Scleractinia; family Acroporidae; genus Montipora; species Montipora capitata. Next base: position 59,933,192 of record OX421446.1, read on the forward strand.
AAAATCAAATTTGATATGGAAAAATACATGTATGTAAATTTTCAGAAAATAGTTACTTGTGAATTATTCGTTCTTTGAAATACAAATGTGTCTATCCGAATAGAAGAGGTGTACTAGCGAAATGATTCTTAAAAAAGATGAGAAACTTAACTAGAGTCATTCTGATTTTTCGTTCTTTTTTGTCCCTTTAGATAGAGCCATTCGTTGTGATGAATGTCAAAATAGAACCAGATGTTTCCTTTGGAGTCCATGTTGTTGCAGATGAAGCTTACTTGACGTTTTCTTTTGTCCAGTTTCTGTGGGCTCGCCCAGTGTTGTGAAGAGTAGATCCATTCTGTTATGATATCAGGGGAGCATCCATTGCCCAGAAAAAATAGCATTAGTTGGAAAGTGTCTTTGTCTCCGATGGGTTTCTTCCAGAAAGTTGATACAATTTCCTTGGGCCAGACTTGAACTGGATAAAATACATCTCCATTAAGTAGTTGGAATAAGGCGCGTCGTCGTTCCGATATACGCAGTTGGTTTGTAGGATCCATGGTAGCAAAATTCTATGTTCAAATTTATATTAAATTTCAAGAAACGAAAATTTCTCTGGAGTACATAAGCTTTGAAAATAACAATTGGTGTAGATCCATAAACGAGATAGTTTATAATAGGACAAATATTGAAACTATGATATGAAATGGGTGAATTCTGTATCGAAAGACTAAAAACATGTTAAATGTGAAAAATAGTGGTAAATTGATCAATAAATATAAGTTTACCCAAACGTAACCCTGGGTAGGGGCCCTTACGGGTGCTAGGCTACCGGGCCAGTAGCCACCCAGTGCTCACAAAGGGGCAGGGGCGCACAATTCCCTGCACGTACCTCTCCAGAGGCCAGTGTGTTACCCCGGCGAAAACAGGAGGGTAAAGTGCGTCAAAATCGGGTAAACAAAATATTCGGAGAAAAAAGGAAAGATGACAAGAAAAGGCTCTGACACCTAGGCTCGATGAACGTTGCGAATCGTCAGGGGCGGAGCGCAACCGAGCAAGGGGGTTTCTAGTCCAGCGCTAGACCTCCACCCGACCCCCCCGTGTCGAGCATAAGAGAAAATTGATCAAAAGATAAGGGATGGTAGAAAAGAGAGTGAATTTCTGACCCGGTTTCGCGTGAGGGAAAGACAAACCCGCTAGACAGATTGTCGCGACGCAAGTTACTAAACGGGTCAAAGTTGCAACGAAAATTGAAAAAAAGGGGACACAACATCGGAAAAGTTCGACATGCAAGCAATAAATTTTTAAAAAAAATTAAAATTTTATTCGATACTCACGCTAAAGTGCTCGAAAATCCTTTCAATTTCTTTCACCACTGAAGAGACGTCTGAGGCTAAAAAAGTTTTTTTAGGTCCCCCGTACGCGTCAGCCTCGGTTGCGACAGAAAAAATTTAAATGGATTGATGTGAACTGGGGACGAGAATACAAAATGGAGGGGAGTGGGAACGAGAGGCTGTAAAAAAACGAGGGAAGGAAGTCTGGGCATGTAATGGATGAATTTTGCATCGAAGGCGAAGTCTATCATTCGGTATATAGGTAAAGGTGATGGGTAATCGAAACGGTGCTGGTTCAAGAGGCAATAAGGATGTCATTATTCGTTCTTTGGTTTGGTCGAATCTATGAATTAAATGGTTGGAGGATAATCTAGGGATCTTACCGTATTGGAGGTAAGATGAAAGTAACACAGATGTATATTCGTATTTACAATAATTTAATGCATAAATTACCCTTAAAATAACAATCAAATAAGGAAAACAATACAAAATTTACTTGAAATAAAGTAATAAAATTACTATATTTTGAAAGGTTTCAAGGAAATCCAGAAAGAAAACTATTTACATGTACAATTTCGCTATAATGAGAAAATTATGGGCATGTGCCGGTTGTATTGATTGAAAATGAAAACATTGGTATTGTGTAGAAAACGAAAGATCTAAGATCGACTTTCTTAATAAAAGGCTATTTAGATGTTGAACTAGAGGATAATTTGGAATGCATGATTTTGTTTGTGAGAAGTAAAGTATGTAATTTAGTGGAATTGCAATAGGCTTTGCTGAGTTTTGGGAGGTGAATGTTGTGATATTTATGAAGTATTTTTTGGACGATTTTATCTGTGCGAATGTGCTTATTGTACTTACTATGATAATAGATTGTGGAGTGACAGTGGGTTGTACTTGACGTGTTACGGTGTTTTTTTCGTTCTTTGTGAATTTGTAATGGTAACCAAGGGAAGGAGTTGTCAGTAAGGAGTTTCGCGGGGTAATCTAGATTAGTCAGTCTATAGAAAAAAAGTTTTCGAACAAAGTCATAGTCGTTCTTTGTAGCAGATAGGCGACTGTAGCGAAATGTTTCTGTTTTGATGATGCCTGTGAAAACGTGCTGGGGGTGGTTGGAAGAAAAATGTGGGTACATGTATTTGTGATGAGGTTTTTGGAATACCTGATAGTGGATTTTGTGATGTAGGATAGTGTAGTAGTTAAGTGAAATGCAGAGGTCGAGATAATGAACGAAAATTGATCAAAAGATAAGGGATGGTAGAAAAGAGAGTGAATTTCTGACCCGGTTTCGCGTGAGGGAAAGACAAACCCGCTAGACAGATTGTCGCGACGCAAGTTACTAAACGGGTCAAAGTTGCAACGAAAATTGAAAAAAAGGGGACACAACATCGGAAAAGTTCGACATGCAAGCAATAAATTTTTTAAACGTCAGCTTTTAGAATCTCTGTACGGTGGCCAATTTACATTATCAACTCCGTTGATAAAACCAAATTGAAGTTTAAATAGCCTCGTTTGGGTTTGAAGTCACTTACAGCTGAAAGTGACACTTTAAGTAGGCTTCCGTGTTGGAATAGGAAACAAACAAATAGCAATCATCTTGCAGCCCAAGGGATTACTTTGGGGACATTACTTTACCACCTTCATACGTACTCTACTCGTCCCTGTGAGTTATAAGTGCAGTTTCTTCCTTGTGTTTTAGTAAATAAATATGGCTTCTCGCTGCTACTAGAGCGAACACTTTTCATTGAGAAGCCCATTTCCCTCAAGTTCATTCGTTTGTTTGTTTGTTTTTCAGGTGCATCTGTGTACGTTAATTGCGTTTACTGTCATCTCATTGGCGGTAAACGTGTACTTGTTTCTCTTCCTCCATCGTTCGTTGTACTTGTACATAGTCCACACCCTGCTACCGCTTGTTCTGGCTGCTTATCCGTTAGTCACAGCTTCTTGGGTTACAAAACAGTACCACTGGTATGTTAATAAAAGCTGATACAATGTCGACTACCTATCAGCCGGTAATAGACCATTTTACAGTTCCGTGCTCAGTTACCAGGCCTTAAAATAAAAGCGAGGCTGGAGTTGACTTTCCTTTGACACAAACCTCGCTGCTTTTCTTATGTAAATGGCACCTCGTTAGCATTACAACAACATGATTTACATTAGAAAAGCAATGAGTTTTGTATCAAAACAAGGTCAACTCCAGCCTCGCTTTTATTCAAAGGCCTGGTAACTGAGCACAGAACTGTAAAACGGTCCATTTGTAATATGGCGTCATATTATTAGCAAGCCGCTGACGGGTTGTGGATCGTTGCCATGTGGAAAATCCCGTCCTTTGCCACACTAGGGGCTTAAAATGATTTAGGACATAAGTCATCATTTTGAGGTATTGTCTATTTTTAGAACGGCTAATGCTAGATTTTTTTCGGGAACAAAACGTAGCGGCATTAGTGCGTTCCGCGCACGATTTTACCTTTTGAACGTGCAACCAAGAAAGTTGCGGTCATTACTCAGTAGGTCCAATCTGATTGTCCGTTATTTGGCGGGACTTGTATTCTAAATTCAGATAATACCGCAAACTGATAGGGCAAGGCCAAATCATGAAAAAAGATCGACACTTCTGAGTTATGCACGCTTGTTTAGGAGAAATAAAAGAGGAAATTGGTAAAATTTAACCGCTCCTTGAACTTGATCTCGGTATTCTCTGTTTTAACTTCTCGGCTGCACATGCAAATAGCTTGTTGGTTTGCCTCTATGTTCTGTTGTTTCGTTGACAGTGTTTCATCGGCCCCGAAAAGCCCCTATATGAAGTGGTCAAGCATGTATTGCTGGCTATCATTTAGATAGCCTTTGAGAAATCCCAAAGAAGTACAAGATTTGGAAAAAAATCTGTTGTAACTACAGACGGTGCTAGAAAATAATATCTCTGAAAAGAAACGTGGAAGTTTGGTTCATCGCCAATCTTGCTGCTTTCCGATCGATTTCTTTTTTACGAATTCAGATTCACACGTGATCTCATCTTCAAATTATGCTGCCCCACCCTAGTCTCGTACCCAGATCTCACTCTGTAAAGGAAATGTGACCGTGGGAGATCTGGGTACGAGATTAACCTCACCCGTCTCTGCATCCTCTACAAAAATGACCGAGGATCTCAAGAACGAGAAAGACCAGCTTCTTACAGAATACTACAGACAGATTTTTTGGTGCCCAAATTGTCACAAAGATTGGCATGGGTCCTTGGTTGATTGACAGATGGCTCGCATTTGCCAGCAGTCCGTTTAATTATTCCGTAGGTACTTCATGTATCCCTTAATATAGTGTATTTAAATTATAAGGTATTCCCACGCGTACCAAGTAAAAACTATATACCATTGCATTCCCCTATATACCCAAACATCCCCCTATATATCCCTACATTACAATAAGTGATACATAAAGTACTTACTTATTTTTCTCATCTTCGTGTTTATGATTAATAAACTCAGCTAAAACTTTGGACACGAACAAAATAAAACAACACGAACAAAATAGTATTCTTAGTGAACACGTCTATTAGATGCCATCACGAAAATCTTCATGAAGTGATGGCATTAATCGAGCCAGTAGATTACGGGAAGCTCGTACCCAACTTCCCGGTTCAATTTGGCGCGCCTCGGTTATTTTTTCTTTTAAACATGTCGTCTTCTCTTCCAAGAACCCTGACAAAAAGAATTTTTAACATTTGATAAAGATTTCTGTGATGGAATCGAAAGCTAGCTCTTGTTCCCTGAAAACGTTTGATTCTGAACTTTGTAACTCCTTTCCACGTTTAATGACAGGATCCAGTACGTAACTGAATCGTTCTTTACAAAGAAGTCGTCTAAGAAAAACTTATTCTATGAAAATGCCGTGATATCGACCATATACAGGAATTGACTGAATACTCTGAGTTATGCGTTACTGTCAAAGCTTTATTCCACTTATAAGTATCCTTTTGCTTTGATATTTACTGGAGCTTTGCTCATATTTATCATTGTTTCTTAGGCATTTGGTTACCGTGATACAGGCATGGGTCGACGTGTAAGAGAAACTTATTCTATGAAAATGCCGTGATATCGACCAAATACAGGAATTGACTGAATACTCTGAGTTATGCGTTACTGATTAAAAAGACAAACGCAACTAGATTGATTTTGACAACGTTTCGACATCGTCCGATGTCATCATCAGGTAGAACATCTCATGAATTAAGCAGTCAAATTTCGATGCGCATTTCTTTATGACACTAAAACCACCACTTAATGTGCAGTCAGACTCTGTCAGGGCAAAACTATTTACTCAGAATTCACGTTTATTGTTAGCGTACTATTGTATATAATGTTCTATTGTTCTTGCACTATAAGTTATGCTTCATCCGATTACAATTCATTGCCTGACGATGACATCGGACGATGTCAAAACGTTGTAGAATGAATCTAGTTGCGTTTGTCTTTTTAATCAATTTTATCACAAGATCTAGACTTATATATTATGCGTTATCGACAAAGATTTATTCCACTTATAAGTATCCTTTTGCTTTGATATTTACTGGAGCTTTGCTCATATTTATCATTGTTTCTTAGGAATTTGGTTACCGTGGTACAGGCATGGGTCGACGTCTCTGATTCAGAATCAGACTCACATAACGATCTGTCTTCTTCTGAGGGGGTTACAAACCACAATGGGCACTTCCTCACGAGATCGCCAGCTGACCACAAGGGCCTACAGGCTCCTGAGACCCCTTTCCGATTTCACATGCCAGATACAGGCCACGATTCACGCTTCGTAATTGTAAGGCCATACAAACACGGCAACAAAGATAAACTCCAAAATGTTTTTTCCGGATCTGCTCGGATCGATGGAAAGCTTAAACGCAAGAGAGAGTTTCGCCAGCAAAAGTTTCAATTCGAGAAGTACATATTGTACTTGGAGAAAGTATCTAGAAGCGAAGGCTTCTCTATTGGTGTAGTCTTGGTTACCTGGGAGCTGGTATCGGGTGTTTTGTTCTTTCTGATCTCACTGATAGCGTTGTTTCTTCAGGAGTCAATATTCGGAAAGACCGAGAGCACAATTAGGATTTAATCACCGGAAGGCCACTATTGTTAATTAATCAAGTACTTATACTTTTTTATAATCCGAAAAACACGAAACAAATTTTGAGAACGAAGAAAAAACATTAAAATTTAAAAACAGAGTGTTTCTGGATTTACAACGGGACAAACACGTTAAGCTATTTTCAGTTCCATAGAATCATTTTTCACCATCATCAACTGTGGACAGAAACTACCTAAATTGATAGCAACTGAATATCTTGAAATAATGAACCACTAAAACTTTAATTTTAAACATTAACTGTGTCTGGCGACGATGGCACTTCAAGCTTAATCTTTAGTTCAAGCAACCCAAATATTTCCGCGTTTCTCAAAAATGTTATAACACAGACGATGAACTAGTGAAACATCCCACCTTCAATTAATCTGAAAACAAAATTGATTGTGGAAAGACAGGGTTATCAAAACTATATTTTAAGCCTGAATATAATACTACACGACCAACATCCTTGGAATTCCGATTATTGTGGCAGTGCACTTGGTATAAATGCACTCCCATATTGTCATCGGGGCTGTCTGAATGAGTGAGTGAGTGAGTGATTTGTAGGCCTGCAACACGTGCATGAATTACAAAACTAATGTGCGGTTTTCTTGAAATACAACAATTGATGTTTGTTTGCAGCCCACTTGTCGCCTTTTTCCTTTCTTAATTTTCTTAAAGAAAAGAGAATGAAAACTGTTTGAGTATGTTACTGTCAAATCAACAGACATTTAAATTCTTAAATGTCTTAAATCAAAATCACTCTTTTCACGTTTACGGAGATCGTCACGCAAGCTAACATTCCACAGACATCCTGCAGGTCAAATAAACAAGAAAAAATCACCAGTCGACCATAATAGTTTTACTCTCAAAGACCGTGTCAACTTCTCTGCCTGCATTAAAAAACATTCAATGGTAATTTCCTCGCAACGGAAAGAAACACAGAAAACTATTTTTATCGGTCTTTATCATGCGATCGATCAGCAAAAAATTTAGATTTCATCAATTTGTTTGTGTTGAAATTCCCACGGCGCTGTGCTCAAAAATTTTGCCAGTAATAAAAGAAAAGATGAGCTCTTCTGAATTACACGGAACAATAAAAAATCGCAACTTAGTTTTGGCATATGTCGAAATCTTCAGTTAGTCATCGAGTGTAAGTGTTCGTTGCTTATTTGTAAACATGTATATTATATCGGCTAGTCTGTGTCTGTTGATTTCACTGATAGCCTCTTTCTTCTCTTGTAATGTTTTCACGCAATTTGTCCTCCCACTTTTCTTTCCAAAAATTATATCTGTATGAAAAATAGAGAAGCGGAAGCCGCCTGTGTAGGTCTGTTAGAAGCGTGCTTGAATTTCAACAAATGAGCCCCAAAATCGGCAAGAATTTGTGACGCTGATGAATAATAAAGCAGTTTCTATTTCCAAAACGAAAACTTTTTGACTTTGTGCAGCTAAAAGTACAACAGAAAAAATGAACGTAGCGAAAATCTCTCAAAATGTTTTTCGCTAATGGTAACTTTTTACATTCGCGGCACAAAATTTATGTTGTTGTCATGTCACAAAATTTGTTGCTGATGGCAAATTTTGTTATTCTCGATCGGAACCTTCCCCAAAACGTCCTTGTGCTCTTCCTTAAAACTGTGCATCATTATTTACTTACTTTTGCATCAATAGTTGTCTTGCATAAAGCAGGCTAAAAAGATCTGTACTTTACTTAGTTCGCAATTATGAGCGTTAAAATAGAATTATCGGTTCTATGTTTCTGATGGCAAGTCGTAAACTTTGATCTAAATACTAACCCCGCCGGACAGGGCTTAAGTTCAGCACACGTGTGTCCTAAGCCCTGGCCAAACTATCGAAAATGAAAAATGTATTTTTAAAATTGAGTCGTATGACTTTGTAGAGCCCACAGATCAGTGGGCACATTATCCATTCAGGACCAAGATAAACAACCCAGCGCCCTAAGTACAGTAGATAAGGTCTTAAGTCTATGATGAGCATACAAGTGAATAATCATTTTGATTCCAAGCTCGATCCCTGCATATCTGCGTACAGGAAAAAAACATAACAATGACACTTTGCTCAGACTAACAGAAGATTGGAAGCTGGCTGTGGATTCTGAGCAATTTATTGGAATACACTCAACAGACATGAGTAAAGCATTTGATTCCCTACATCCATCACTCATGATAAATAAACTTAGGCGTATGTCTTTTCAGAGGAATCACTTAGCTTGATGAGATCATATTTTTCCAAACGACAAAACAGTCAAACTAAATGGAGTCACCAGCAGTTGGAAGGATGCTGTTAGGGGATGCCCTCAAGGGTCATCATTTGGACCTTTACTGTGGAACATTTTTCAAAATGATATAACCTATATCGTAGATAATGCAAGCTTGTCAATGTACGCTGACGATCATCAGCTGTATGTAAAGGGATATTCAGTTGACTGCGTGGAACAACTTTTAACCAATGGGGGCACACTATATCAAAATGATACAAAGATAACTTTCTGAAGGGAAATTACGACAAGTACAATTTAATGTTATTAGGCAGGAAGAACAAAAATGAGGACAGTCCATCTATCAATGTCAAGATTGATGAACAGGTTATTAAATCATCACCAGACTTGAAGTTACTGGGAGTAACATTAGATGATGAACTTAGTTTTAGTACTCATATAAGTGATATATGCAAAATGGCAAGTAGGAAAGTTGGTGTTCTAGTACGTCTAGAAATATGATTCCCAGAGAAGCCAAGTTACAAGGTACAAATCAGCAATTTTACCTAACTTAACATATTGTCACATAGTGTGGCATTTTTGCAAAGCATCTGATGCAAGAAAATTAGAAAGAGTACAAGAACGTGCATTACGTGCTGTATATAATGATAGGAATGCTACTTATGTGGAACTCCTAGATAAGGGAAGACTCTCTAGTCTTGAAAACAGACGGTTACAAGATATACTAATTTTAATGTATAAGGTTAAAAATTCACTAGCTCCAGAGCATGTATGTAATATGTTTTTTCAGCAAGATAAGCATTGTAACTTACGAAGCGATTTTCCTGTTCCAAGATACAATACTGTTAAGTATGGCAAGCACAGTATCAGATATTTAGGCCCACACATACTGGGGCAAGATAAGCCAGGAACTACGCAGTAAGACCAGTCTTCAGGCATTCAGGAGAGGGGTGCGTGCTCTCAATGTGCTTGGCTTGCTGGACGGCACGTGTGGCTGCTGTGCATGCTCATCTTAGAGTGGTGGGTATGCATAGTGGCTTTTGCTGTGTGGCTGCCTGGTATATTGGGAGTGTGCTCCCCAATCCTCTATTTGATTCGTCTAATTTCAATTTTCTAGACTCTTAACTTTCTGAAATTTGTATCTATATTTTACTGCAGTTTATATGTTTGTCCTATATTGTCTGTTTGTTTGAAGGGGGTAGTTTCTAAAGAAACTGTGGTGCTGCGTCGGTGGGGAAGTAGTATACAAAATTTGGCTTTATCAACGGAGTTGATAATGTAAATTGGCCACCGTACAGAGATTCTAAAAGCTGACGTTTCGAGCGTTAGCCCTTCGTCAGAGCGAATCGAGGAATTATGGGTTACGTGTAGTTTTTATAGTAGAGTAGGAGCTACGCTATTGGTGGTAACATGGCAACTTGAAAAATAGGAATATATTAGTTGAATGAAAAGCGTTCGTTAATACCGTGAGGATTGAGGGTGCCGATTTGGAAGATGAATTTTTGTTCTAGATTCTTGCGGCTTTCCGTCGTGCCTAGATGTATGGAAAGGCCGCAGATAGCCATGTGTTCTTTAGAGTGGTTAGGGAGATTAAAGTGACGAGCGACTGGCTTTGATGCATCTTTGCCATTCTTCTCAACATCGCGAAGGTGTTCGCGGAATCGGTCACCTAGTCGTCTACCTGTCTCGCCAATGTATACTTTATTGCATAACGTACAGGTTATGCAATAAATGACATTTGCGGAGGTACAAGTGAATCGATCGGTGATCTTAACAGATCGCTTAGGTCCCGATATCTTGCTAATGTTAACAATGAAAAGACAAGTTTTGCGTCGTGAGCGCGCGCATTTGAAAGTGCCGGGTTGCTCGTTAGTTTTGAGCGCGCTTCTAACTAAAAAGTTGCCTACGTTTTTGTCGCGTTTGAATGAAATAAGTTGAGGTTGCGAAAAGATTCTACCAGTCTCGGGATCATTTTGGAGTAATTTAAAGTTATTAAGAATGATACTTTTGACTGCGTGATTATGAGGATGGAAAGTGAGGGTGAATGGAATTCTGTCATTCTCATCTTTTTGTGACGTTTGTAGTGATGACTGTCGATCAAATTGCTGGGCGCGATGATGGCCCGCTTTGACCACAGAGACAGGATAGCCACGTTTCTCGAAGAACTGGCACATCTCCTCTGATTTGCTGGAAAAATCGGAGTCATCACTACATAGACGTCGAAGTCTAAGAAATTGAGAATAAGGAATGGAGTTCTTGACATGTGATGGATGTGATGATGAATACAACAAATAACTGTGAGAATCTGTAGGTTTGTAGTGCACACTGGTACATAGCACGTTGCCACTAATAGAAACTTTGATATCTAGGAAAGCCAATGAAGTTTCCGAAATTTCCCAGGTATATTTAAGAGCCGGATGAAAAGAATTGACGGAGGATATAAAATGATCGAGTTCTTCTCTACTGGATGAAATAGCGCCGATACAATCGTCGATGTAGCGG
>OX421446.1:59949351-59996851 GCA_949126865.1 Montipora capitata
TGAAGTCGAACAAAACCAGAGCTTGAAGCGATCACTTTTATAGTGCATGTTGGTGTTTAAGTATGTATGTAACTAGTTTGTAATAATTATAATAATTTACAAGTAGGAGTTTGATGCAAATATATAAGCAATGCAATTGGACAAAACTCGAGTTGAACAAGAGGAGGAACGGAAAACCCTGGCAGCAGAAACTCAACAACATCAACAGGTAGGAATGGAAAATAAAAGAAAGATATATATGTTATTTGCCAGCTGGGAGATCCGTATAGTGAAAAACTGTGACCAAGCTTTATCAAGACTGCGTTCACCATTTTTCGCTATATGGACCGACCCTTAGCTGGTAAATAACTTTTTTTTCTCTTTCTCTCTCCCTTCCTCTCTGAAAATACTTTGACTCATATCACGCTTGAAAGTGAACGAAGTATTAAAGCAACTTTCAAACTGAATGTTTCAAAGAGAAAATTAATATTTTTGTTTGAATTCTATTTCCAAACCTCTTGTCTAATAAAAAGCTGCTTCTGTATGTAATTAGATTCGGTGTTAAAAAATGGAAATTAAAGGTCAAGGACAAAAACTCTCCGAGCGTTACCGTGCCCGTGGGCAGTGATAGGAAAATCCAGACTATGCGAGGAACCAATCAGATTGCAGGATTTGATACCTTGCCCTCTCAGAAAAAAAATGTGACCCTTCACGGAAAAAGGGGGCTTATCCAAATTTCATGCTATGGCTATTTTCACGGTCATGGCCGTGAAGTTGTAAAAAATTATTGGAATGTGAGTGAAATTTCCCTTTCACGCCGTGAAAATATTTCCCGCTGTGAAAAAGGTCACGCACTGTCTGTAGTAAAAATTAGATAATCAGTTTATGAGATCAGTAAAAAATTACATTCCCTCCCAGACGTACTAGTAAGGAACAGACACGTTTGGCACCACGGAGTCTGGCTTTGTAGGGGTAGCCAAAAATCATTCTCTTCGCGGATAGTTTTTATTCGCTTGCACAAAAAATTTGAAAGTAATTGGAATAAAAACTCGCAAGCTCTCAGCATTTTAGCAATTTCATTTTTTTAAATTAAATTATAGCTAAACTTGCATGACAAATTAAACAAAACACCTTTTGATTCAACTTGTTCATCATGTTGCTGTTGTACTACTAATAAGTATACGCTTCTGGTAAGTTAGCCTCAAATAATTCGTTTGAAAAATTGCACGAGAAAATAATGCACTAAAAGCGGTAAGTCATTCTCGCTCCTGATTGGCTGAACGTACCTCTTCCACATTCAGTTGGTTTCTTCTGTTTGAGCAAAACAACTTCGTCTTCATCGAAGTTTGTCTTTTAATTCGCGCTGCATTCGCCGAAAAGGCATAAAGATTAAGAACTAGCTTTAAAAGATGATCTGGAATTTGAATTTTCGAGTGAGAAGAAGAAGGGCAAAAGATTTTTTTCATGAAAAGCTTAAAACTTGGATCGACTTACATGGCGCCCGGCGTTGCGGGATTGCGTGGTTGAAAAACAAAATGATTCCTTTCGTCAAGGGCTTTCAGTTTACCACGACATCTTGCAGCTCAACAAAAAAGGTCACAGAACAATTTGCCATTGACGGGAGGAACGAGTAGCTCAAATTTGGTGGATTTCTTTGGACAAACCGTTTGCTATGTTTACGGATGCGTATTTGCAAGTGGTAAAAACCTCAACAGCACAGGTGAATAAAATAAATTGAAGCTTAACATTTGGTTTAATCGTTGTTACTGTTGTTCAGGAATGAAACTCGTATTTTCCTCTCGAGTGGATGTAAATAACGATCATCTATACTCGTTTTGGACGCAAAGAACAAGTTTACTTGCTTGTCTGTTTGTCAGTTGTTTTGCTTCCGAGCGAACGAGTGTTTTAACTCCGCTTAGCTGACTGTTTTTCGAGGTGCCTCAACAGTGTTTAGAAAATTTTGCCCTCAATGTTATGAAAAAGTAATCGCAATGGGTCCTCGTAAAATTAAGAATTAATATCACTTGTGTTCTCAGAAGTTGCTGAAATTGCCCTCGTCGCTGCGCGACTCGGGCAATTTCAGCAACTTCTGAAAACACGCGTGATATTAATCCTTAATTTTACTCGTCTCCATGCGATTACCTATACTAATTTCATGGCGTGATTAGTTTCACGCCAAGAGTGAAAATGGAATTTCACGGCGTGAAAATTAAAATTCACGCACCGTGACCGTGAAAAAAATTCACGGTTTTCAGTGAAATTCATAAGCCCCCTTTTTGCGTGAAGGGTCGCAAATAAAAATGATTATTATTAATGTGCACCAGTTTGGACCAAGCTTTCACCTGAAAAGCTTAAACAAAATAATGTGATGCTATTGACAGACTTAATTTTTTTCTGGGGAGGGGGGGAGGGGTATCGTATATAAAAGGGGCGAGGATGCTTGTCCTCTTGCTTAGAGGTGTAAATTCGTATTGTGATCTCGCTTAGGGTGTTCTGGGCAAAATGCCGTCATATGTAGCTGTGAAGGTCTTGTTTATAGGGTTACACGTCTAACTCCAGACGATTTTACTCGTCAACTGGGGCATTCTAGGGTGTCTGAGATGTCAATGGGTTAAGCAATCAAAAACCATGTGTACGTCCCCTCCATTAATATGTTTTAAATATGCTTTAAATATGGTTTATGGGTCAACAAAAGCCTTGGCCTTGGCCACACCCAGATTGGCCTCCTCCTACAAGCATCCCCTCCCCTTCATATACAAAGTCCTCCCCCCCCCCCCCCACCCCCCAGTGGATTTTGTTTTCAAAGGAGCCATTGTCTTTTGGAAGAACTAAGCATAAAACGAACATGATTGATTCAAACAATAATTACTGACTCAGAGCAACAACAGTCTTTTAACTGAATTATTTCAGTGTAAATGGTGTTAATGCTTTTGAGTTGGGGATTGTTTGGAATCATGTTCTGTTTCCAGAGCAGGAAAGTAGTCTTTTTGATGCAGAGAATTAATTTTGACTCTGTTCAACAGCGGGCTCAGTATCTAGACCAGTTAGCAAGGAAGCGTTATGAGGACCAACTTACACAACAGGTGAATTTTAGTCATTTATCAGAATAAAATTTTATATAATATTAACATACTAAGGAAAGGAAACATACGCAATGTACCTAGCCATTCATATAAAATCAATAATGCCCACTTCTACATGCAAATGTTAGTTTTCTGTGCTATAATGGTTGAAAACAACAACAACAACAATCAAACAACACTCTAACTGACTTATTTTCATAACAAGAACTGACCATTGTATTTGACAATACATGTACGTGTACAAACCTTAGACCTATACACGGATCGAAACTCACCAATCACTGTTTGCAGTCTTCACAGTCCATGACATCTAGGCTTATTTACATATATAGCTGACAGTCAACCAATAACATCACAACTTAGTTGACCAATCACATGATCAATAACCGGAGTGTTATACCATCTACTGATGTTACACAAATCACTTGACTCTGAAGATGACTTCCCCTCAGGAAGTCACAACATCAGTCAAAATCATCCTAAATGGTCCTTCCCTGGACTACCCTCACCTGGATGATCATACTTCACTTAATTATAATTATTTATTTATTCACTAGCGTCATATGAACGAAGAAAACTTGGCTAGACAAGAAGAATCTGTCAAGAAGCAAGAAGCAATGAAAAGAGGTTTGTCTTCTTGAGAGAATAGTTTGATATGGGAACAACAGACTGCCTTTCTCACTTACAGTTTGTTGTACTCACTCTGGCACACAGGTCCCAGCCCTGGGATAAGACCTCAGAGAGATATATTTACCAGTTTTGAGCCGCATAATATTGTTGCATGTATATATAACGTTGTATAATATGCTTTATCATGTTTTACAAACTCAGATACAGGGGTTGATTTAATTTTTTTTTCTTTTGAAGCTCATGATTTCTTTTTATTTGTTTTGGATTAGGCACAATTGAATATGAAGCTCAATTAAAACATGAAAATAAGATGAAAAAGCTTGAAGCTGAAATCCGTGGAAGGTGACGGACATCTTTTTTTGATATTTTATTCGTTTTAAAATCGAATGCCAATGATGGTTTCCTTTCATCATTTTTCATGATTCACATATGGCATTATTGAATGTATTACAGTAGATTAAAACAGGACACATTTAATTTATTGAGTATGTTGTGTGTGACTCAGTGAAAGTTTTACTTTTTGTTAGGGCAAAGATAGAGCGTGAAAACAGAGACATCAAGCTGGAGAAGATCAGAGTAAAAGCTGCTGAGCAAGGAGAAACTGTGTTGCAGTCAATTAAGTGAGTAACAAATTAAAACAAAGTCATTCTAAATAATTTGCAAGTTTTGTACACAATCTGTAGTCGGGAAGGTGTATCAGCGCGGGGGCTGTTAAAACTTGTTCTGTATCAACACTAGGGTCAACCTCGTTCCCAGGGTCTCTCAAGCGAGGAGAGACCCTGGTAGGGTCCGGTCACGTGCTTCCGTGACAATTGAAAACACTAGGGAGGGGTCCTCTCTAAACAAGGAATTTGTCGCGTTGAGCTTTGTCGAATTCAAAGCGAGGCTAATAGCTTCGCGCTGCGACTCCGCCATTACCCGCGATGTTTTACAGTCTAAGCCTTCAGGCTGCAATTTCGCATAGTATTTCTTCTAACGTTAATCTAAAAGTTAAACAAGTTATCTGCCTCGAGGCATTTTACCATGGCCGTGATGTTGTCGCCGTGTTACCCACTGGATATGGAAAGTCGGTTATATTTCATCTTCTTCCTTCGTTATTTCTCGACAAAATCAACTATGAACGTGGAGCAGCAGCTCATCCCTTAGTAATTGTTGTTTCCTCTCTAAATGCGCTGATCAAAGATCAGATCAGAAGGCTCCAGGAAGGAAATGTTAAAGCAGCGATATTGAACGTGAAGAAGAAAACAAACTCGGAGGATTTGGAATTAGATCTCAGCCTCCGCTTAGGCGAGCAATTCTTCAGTGGCCTTCTTGAACAGATTTTTACAATGTAAAACGTCTTTGACTGAACCGCACAATCTACACATGCAACTTATGACAGACGATGTATATGTTTTCTTCAGCGTTTGCAAACTATTATCGCCGGACATAGCCGCAGAATAACATATGTTCACATACCGCAGCACGTGAAACTTGGTTTGTTTTGGTGACAACACATTCCGCACTCCCGTAGTCTCAGTATAGACAAAATTCTTACTAAGCCGCCCCTCCCTTCATTGGATAAATTGCCATCTCCCAGATTCTGGGAGACACGTGACCAGACCCTACCAGGGTCTCCCCTTGCTCGCCCCAGGCGTTAAGATGAGAGACCCTGGGAACGAGGTTGCACTAGGGTTCTTAAAATGTTTGATGCGAGATTCTCCACAAAACTACTTCACAAAATTGTATGTGATTCTTATGACCGCAAACGCTTGAAGTCTCAGATATCTAACATTTCTAAAATGTTAATTTACTTTTATTGAGTCATTAATTTATAATAATAATAATAATTATTATTATTATTATTATTATTATTATTATTATTATTATTATTATTATAATAATGATACCAAGAAACATGACATATTCACAAATTATAATTAGTGTGAAACAGCAAGGTAAAGCAAAATGTTATCTATCATGCAAATTGGAAAGGCATGATTATAAACAAACATATCTTTAAAATGCTTGGTGCAAACATAAAGTTAAGTCTATGTGACCTTTTTTCCTTAAACATCTCAAGTTCAAGGGTGGTAGCAAGTCCCTGAGATTTATGTCTCTAGGCACTTGTATGTCCCAAATGCTGAACTGCCTGAGACAAAAACCATATTAATTTTACACGTGACTGTAAGGCCTGGCAAACAGTAGAATATAATACACCCAATTTTCTGTACCTTTTTACCACTGATGTTTTTTAGAACAAAAAGGAAGTCTTTTGAATTTGCTTATTTTTCTCCTTGTTAGGACAGCTGGAAGCATTCTTGGTGCCGGTTTTGATGCTTTTATCTCAGATTGGGATAAAATCTCAGCCACTGTAAGTGATAAGAGAAGGTTAACTGCAAATAAAATTCATCATCATCATCATCATCCTTGATACCACTGATTGACATTTCCCCTTTTTTTCAGGCTGCTGGGTTGACCCTTCTCGCCCTTGGTATCTACACAGCTAAATATGGTACTGGAGTAGGTGCTAGGTTAGGTTTCCCCTTGTGGTGTAACAAAAGGGAGTTTAAGCAAAGACGAAAGCTACAGCAACGTCATTGCCACAAAGTAAGAATATCATTGGTTAAAAATGGAGAAACAATTGTGTTGCACGTGCAGCACCAATTTCCATGCAATTTTTGCCATGCTCCACAAAACAAAAACGTGACAACAACATGAGCATGTAGCAATGAACCATTCATTTGCTATTTTTACTTCAAAACTGTTCGTACCCATCCAGTTTCAGGATAGTTTGGCCGTATTTTACAACATGAACAAGACAGAATAATTGCAAAATACTTGCAATAGTGCTAAGTTATATCTTGGAGTGATGTTTTCGTTGCCGTAGCCATTGTCTTTGCTTAAACTCTCTAATAATGAACTTAAAGACTTAGCTCGTGCTCTGTTGGGATCAAGCATTTCAACTGCAACCGGTTCAGGTTGAAGTGGTTGAGATATTCCAATAGGATGCACCTTTCCAACCGTTTTTGGTCAAAACGTGGTAACTTTGGGAATGATCATTACCAGACTTCACGTTGACACGTTGAGGGAAAACAACACGGCTGGAGGTCGCCACCGACTTTAAAAAGCTTGCGTAAACGACACCGGTCGCTGTGCCCATCATTTTTAACCGTTTCAACCAAGTTGCTGGTTGAAAAAGTTGTTCAAACAAAGCAACCAAAAATGTTTTTTTTCCAACAGAAAATAATGAAATAACCCAACCAACCTAAAACGGTCGATCCCAGTAGAAACGAGTTCCTCAGGTCGAGATACAGCTATTTCATCAGCTTTAGTGATTGGTTCAAAAAACAATAGACAAAAAATGAACAACAGAAACAGCAGGGGCTAATCTAATCCTAGATGCGACATACCTTTATTCTATACTGGCGTACGGAAGTTAGAACTTTGTAGAGAGCTGCGTTGTTTCCACTAAGTGTTGGTAAGGCCTTTGAGGGCAAGGGTGGGCTCCAATAGCCTTTTGGGTTGAGTACATGTATGTATTTTGAAAACAGCTTAAACCTACTATATATCAAACTTCTTTGTATATACTTGTAGTGCAAAATAACAAACTATAAGACAGTTTTGGGTTTTGTAAGCGCAGTCTTCTCATCACCTGTACATGTAAGCCTAAACTGCATCATTACGCACCTCACAGAAGGAATGTGTCATTTTTTGTTTTTACATGTAGATTTATCGAAGCACGTTTAGGAAAACCAAGTCTTGTACGAGACACGTCACGGCTAAGTGTTTTTGGAACTCTTAGACATCCTATACAGGCAAGGCATTTTAAAAAGTCTTTTTGTAAACAATGTTTCTCTTTTGTTCTTTTAGAATCCCTTAAACTATCAACGTTTGTTGTAACATAGGTTGCTTGTCTTTTCCACAGACTTTTAGAAAGCTTTTTGTTAATTATGAAGACTCTTTACAAGGGATAATTTTGAAGGTAAGAATACCATAATATTGATTCTTGCAAGCTTTGATATGATTCCCCGGCCATTCACAGTAAACCTAACATTTCATGAAACTTTGAGACATTTAGGAAAAGTGGAAAGTAAAGAACAAGTTTGTTAGTTTGGTTTGGAAACCTTCGATGAGGAGCAGCAATAATATAATTAGTATCCATCATTCAAGTGATCACTTTTTTTCTT
Source organism: Montipora capitata (assembly GCA_949126865.1). Lineage (NCBI taxonomy): Eukaryota > Metazoa > Cnidaria > Anthozoa > Scleractinia > Acroporidae > Montipora > Montipora capitata. The sequence continues at coordinate 59,957,213 of OX421446.1, forward strand.
GAAAACCTACGAAGTTAATGCCACCAAGAATTCAAAAGATTAATTACACTCTTGTGAATTTATCATGGACGTTGTGTATAGATTGGCCTAGTTGACAATAACATTATTCTTCGGGAGAGGAGTCTGAGAAACAATTGTTATTACTCGTAAGAAACAATCTGACGATAATTGCAAGCCTTAAGAGGTGGGCTTCTGCGAGTTTAGCTGGTATACTTGTTTTGTTGAGAAGGCAATGTCTGGATGCACAGCGGCCATAACAGCGAGTGTTGGTGTTAAGAAAATTTGAAAGCATTCCCTCTTCAAGCTTCATTGAAGTGTGCTCGTTTGCGTCAACCAAGAAATGTGTGCTACCTGTTATGCTAAACTTGCAAGAATGCCAGTTTTCAAAAATTTTAGTCCTATCTGTAAAACAGGGCAATAGCGTTACAGCTGTACCGGAAACAAGTTTAATGGCAGAGCAAACAATCATATAACATCAGAAGTGTCTTTTTCATTTATTTTGGTCGTGTAGCGAGACGTCTTGTTTTTGGCGGGGCTTTATAAAATGGTTGGCCGAAAACCAAATAAAACTAAAATCCAACATTTTCACTCCCGATATAATAATTGGCCTGAGATCGGACATCCTATCTAACATAAAGCAATACTTTTACTTCCTTGTTGCCAGATATTACATATGGTCCTGCAAAACTAAGGAAGTACTCCCAAAAATAGAAAGATTTCCTAGTTTTCTATCTTCTTTGGTACCTTTTAAATCTTAAACCTCAACAAAATAAATTAGTTAAATTAAATTAAAACATGTTTAACATAAACGATTTTAAAAGGAAGCCATGCATGCACGGAATAGATTAATAATTTAGCTGATAAATCGTAACAATGACTTTTTTCTTTTTTGTTTATAGCTTACTGAATACATGTATGTGATGTAATGTATTGTATTATTGTATTCCGGTGTAAGTAAATGTTGTTATTTAAGAAATAATTAAAAAAAAAAAAACGCCAGATATACCGTTTTAAATCATCACTCCGCGTATTCTTATTCCGGAATACGGTCAATCGAACGCACCCTAAAACAGCAGCGGCTTGCTTCAGCCATTCTACGTGACACCCAGTATCATTGTTATCACGAGAGTCTGGCAGATTTTGCCTCTGTCATTGCAAAAAAAGGTGATGCCATTGAATTGACTAAAACAAATATGGTAAACTATAGAAACAAGTATGTGGAGAAAAAAGAGGAAAATTCCATAAAGAACAAGGTGATGTTGGCAGTCACCCATCTCGGTAGTAGTCCTTGCCAACAAGGCTTCAATTTTAGAATGAGCACAAACTCCTGGCTAATTACCATCTTCCACTGCGACGTTCAAGAATAGATGTAATTTGCCTGTGACACCCCAAGTTATAAACTTGATCTGAAATTGAAGCACACTTGTCTTTGCGTCCCTTATTGTACTGTTGAATTTTCTAGAGTCTGGCCAAGCACTCTGGTATGGATTATGGCATCATGACGGATGGCGATATCGTGCCTATGGGAAAGGAGGGCGTCACCGCTATGCATAAAGTGTTTGATTGGGCACAGACATCGAGAAGAGGGTGAGACATACAAAATCGAGTTGTTTTTCGTAAAGTTTCGAAAGTGATGATGCCATTGCGTCATACAATACAATTTACTGTCACTATTCCACTATTTAAACTAAGAGTAGAGTGTAACGCAACTAGGTAGTGTAACGACAACAAATGAGCAAACAACAATATGGCGTAATTGAGGGGGACACAGCCCTGTGGCAGGTTTTACGCGACTTTATGATAGGTGCACAAACTAAAAGCCTCACTTATTCCCCCACTAACGTGGAAATAGAACAAAAGTATTGGCAGAGCCTTTGTTATCTCCCCAGCACAGCAGAGGCTGGATCGGACAAGATAAAGGCAAGGATATAAGATGGTAAGACAAAAGCAATGCCAAAGCTTGGGGAAAGTCGCTACGCAGACTTAACTGCCACAGATGCATGCAAGGCATGCATTCCCCCAAGCAAGGCCAAACTAAAGAAAATCGCCCGAGACACTAGCCATTTTTGGAGCAGCAGAAAGTAACACCGATTCCGGGGTGTGAATATAAAGCTGGTAACAATCTGACAACCAGCGACCTAACACCTTAATTAACCAGTCTGGTAGCCCCCCAGCGGTGGCGGCAGACGCTGCCCCTATGCAAAAGCTGTGACCCTTAAGGCTCTCATGCGGGAGGCCCGCGCTTCTCGCAGAGTCCCGAGGTAAATAGGGACTTTAAGATAGTACATGACGGTAGACTGGGACGGTTAGATGAGTGTCATGTCACGCAAAATCCCCCTGACATTTGACCGTCGTGCTTCTAGGACGGTATGTTTTCGCCTGTTTCTCGTTGTGGAATCTACGGTGAAAACGGTAGGAATTCATCCATACTTATTCGCACTATTTTAGTCTTTTCCTTTATTATGCATTGAAAACTGATCACCCAATGGGTTAAATGTGCATTTGGTTGTGTTTGTCTTGATTTATCCATCGCTGAAATGAAAAAATCTAGCGAAAATTCTGAGTTCATTCAAAGACATCACTCGGCCACATCGCGGCTCAAACCAAAATTTGCTTGTTCTCAATGTAGCGTTATCCATAATCCACCATGACACAGGAGGAAAGCAGGAAAGAAAGGTAAAATAGATAATTGTAGCCGCGGATTTACACTCGCTAGAATCCAAGGAATCTAAACAAAATGGTTGAAATTCCCAGTAAGGATAAAGAGGATTCACTGATTCGTATTCATGGTATAAAATAAGAAATTCCTCCTCGCTAATTGAACCTTCTGCAAAAGAAATTACAAGAGAATTCCTCTCCTCTTCAAAAGACATGTTTATTCCACCGTCCTATGGTCGTGTTGGCCGAATCTTAAGTTAAAAATTTTCGCGCCTTTCTACCGTACTCGTCCAAAGTCTCCGGTATACGCATCCAACCGTCCCAGCCTACCGTGTGAGGTAACGACCCGACTGGAAATAGAATAATGGCCCCGAACGTGGTTTGGCGAGGAGAAAGTATTTCTGCATTGCGGAGACAGGGCACAACAAAGAAGGGCAACGGGCAATGAGGGATTGCCCTGCCCTAAAACTATCCGTTTTAGAAGACTTGAGAGTAGCAAGCAAGCGCTGTGGGCAGACCAGACTAGGACAAAATGTAACTGACGCATTCCTTGGTAAGATTAAACTTAGAACTAAAACTGTACACCCCTGGATAGGTAAACTCGCTACACCTAAGGAACGCGAAAAAGCCAAGGGTAAAGGCAGCCCATATCATCGAGAAATCCCTTGGCCCTAGCCAACTACGTAAGATGGGGCGAATGGCTAAGAGTACGTCCGGAGTGACTGGTTGTCTGCGGATACAAGGAGACCCTTGATAGCGGAGAATTCCCCTTAATATCTTTTTCGGAGGAGTCTTTCCCTTAAGGGGTCGTTGTAGCCAGAAATAATGCAGAGATTGCGAACGGCAGCTAAATAAGTGTTAATCGTGCTATGGCGAACTGTACGGGCCAAATAGGAAGCAAAATAGATAAGAGTTCCCTCTGATGCTGGGAGGATGTCACCTGTGGGAGTGGCTAGTCTGTTCATGAGACAAAACTGAATAAAGCGCTTCTCCCCAGAGGTATACGTGCGGTTGGTGTTCCACGACAAGGCCCAGTTGGCATACTTAAGGACTTCAGCTTTCAGAGGGTCATGAATGAAGGCGGGATGGTGCAGGGGGTCTGGTCGGCACCGGGAGCGAGTTCCCTGAATCGTTGAACCTGAAAACGGGACTGGGCGTCAGCTATTTCGTTATGCGCCCCGGGAACATGACGAGCCTTAACCAGAAAATTATGCTTCATGGAAATAAGTACCAGGAAACGCACCAAGTCCATGACCCTGGGGGCTTTTGAATGACCCGAGTTAATGATAGCGACAACGCTCTGATTATCACACCAGAACTGAAGACGTTTGCCGGAAAAGTGGGGGTACCACAGTGCACAGGCGATAACAATAGGGAAGAGTTCTTGCCATTCAATACTTATCCCTTTGGTCTCGTTAATGAGTCAATTAGGGGGCCACCTACCCTGGAACCATCTACCATTGAAAAAACCACCAAACCCAATTGTACTAGCTGCATCGGTATAGAGCTGCAGGTCGGGGGAAGAGGTGAACCGGGAATCAAGGAAGAAGGATCGCCCGTTCCATTGAGCGAGAAATACCTTCCACATTTGAATATCCCTGGAAAATTCCTTGTTCAAACGGATATGATGAAAAAGATTCTTTACCCCTCGGGTGAGGTTTATAATGCACTGAAGGAAAGTTCTACCCGGGACTACTACTCTGCAAGCGAACTGCAGAGTACCGATAAGGGTTTGGAGATCTAAAAGGTGGGCAGAACGGCGGTCGGTAAAAGAGTCCAATAATTGCCGTATCCTGGCAAGCTTATCTTCAGGCAATCGCGCTTCCGTGCGGTTACTGTCCAGTACAAGGCTATAAACTCGAGAACTTGTGAGGGCCCCAGGGTCTTAGAGGCGATGGTGGGAACCCGAAGGGACATGAAAACCTTAAGAAGGGTAGTAAAGCTCCCTAGGCAGTCAAATTTAGTTGTCACTGCTGAAAAGAAATCGTCCAAAATGTGTATAACATGGCAGAGGCCATAGTTGTGTTTAAGAATCCATTCCAAGGCATCAGAAATTTGGTCAAAAAGGAAAGGAGCACTGCGAAGCCCAAGTGGGAGGTAAAGGTCTATGTAGTACTGAGATTGCCAGTAGGAAACTGGGCTGCGGACGCGGTCGTACGCGTACGTTTGAAGCCGATGGTTTTTCTTTGTGCACCCGTCCATTCTGAGCGCGACTTATGGAGCGACCAGGGGTGGCTGCCGGCGCTGATTTTGTGGCCAGCCTCAACCTTTCAACCAGACGGGCACGGCTTCCAGTGATTGGAAGATTAAGGTTCTGCAGGCGAAGGCGAAGAACTTCACTGGAGAGGTTCTTGAAGTCGGTTCTTGAAGTCGGATGACTGGTTCATTGTTATAATTATGCTCACGTTATCGTCAAAACCTAAAATTTGGTGATTTCACTTTGTTGTTTTGTGGAGTACGGCAAAGAAATTGACGGAAATTTGTGATGCACATGCAGCACCTGCAGCACGAGTATTTTTACTTTTTTAACCAATCATGGCGTTGTCGTTGCTGTAGCCATAGTCGTTGTTTTAAAAGGGACCTTACGATCTTCGTCGACGAAAACATCACCTCAAAATGTAACTTTGCGCTATCATCAGTCTTTGGGAATTATTCGATCTAAAATCCGTGCCGCACGTGCAGCACGATTATTTATGCTCTTTTAACCAATAATATTGTTTTGTGGCATCGTTGTGGACTTCGTCGTCATAGATCTTAAGTTCCCAAAAATCCCTCTTAGGGACATTATGAAACGAATAGACCTCTTTACAGTTGTGTGCTTAGTTACCTGGCCTTTAAATGAAAGTGAGGCTAGTGTTGACCTTGTTATGATACAGACCTAATAAGTAAGAATTTACGTAAGAAAAGCAGTGAGGTTTCTATCAAAACAAGGTCAACTCCAGCCTTACTTTCATTCAAAGGCCAGGTAACTAAGCACAGGACTGTAAAATGGTCTATTCGGCCACGGCGATGAAAATGTGACAAAACCGTACTTTAGCATTTTAGCCCTTATTTTGCGGTACTCCGCTTAACGAGGACGGGAAATCACCAAATTTGACGCTTTGACGACAACGGGAGAATACGAATGTGAACCTTTCATTTTAGATTTGTTCATGTACTCGGAAACCACTGGTACCGATTCATATTTAGGATAATTCGCCTACAATGTATGACGTATGGGAGATGGAATCAGTAATCGCGAAAGACTTACGATTGTGCAATTTTCAAGTGAGATTATGGTCGGTGAGGTTTGGTCGACGTCGACGACGTGGTTCTTAAAATTCCTATTAGCGTACCAAGCAAAAAACGAAAGGTTATTTTGTTCCAGAATTGTGGTTGGCAAATTTGAGTATAAAAATAAATCCTTGTTGACAAGCTAATGTATTGCTGTTTTTTTTTTCCATTCTAGGCTTTTACACTTTGTAGACGAAGCAGATGCCTTCTTACGAAAACGAAATCAGGTAAGTTGATCGAGAGCGCTCCGAATGTTGCGGTACAATTTGGTTATATTTTTCTTATGTGGCGTTTCAGGAAAAAATGAGTGAGGATCTTCGAAGTACACTCAACGCTTTTCTCTACAGAACAGGCGAATCATCCCGCAAGTAAGAGAGTTAATATACTTGTTTTCCGCACTTCAGTGATCCGAGACATCTTCGAATTTAATGCTTGACCAATTTACTTGAGATGACGCGAAAACAAGATATTATAAGGAGGAAAGCAAGGACAATAGGGGCTTTAAGATGTGCATGTACGTCGACGAAAACGTCACCTCAATATCGTGAGTCTTTCGCGATTAGTCCAGTTCGTTTGCGTCGCACAATGTGGGCGAAGTATTCTAAGAATATTTAGTAGAATTCTACTGCTGTAATCTGATTGGCTGAGCCATTGAACACTATCAGGCATTAGCGTGCAGTGGCTGGAGGTCGTCTTGGAAATAACGACGTTTTTTTTTCGTTTTTCCGAAGTTTTGGAGGAAAATTTGGATGCAAGTGGGTAATTAAGTTTCTGAGAAGTCTAAACGAAGGGCATTTACGGTTTCTTGACTTTCAAAAAAGTTGAAATTATTGAAAAAGCTGATGCGCTTTGCGCGCACAAGTTCTATTTTAAATGGAAATTCAATCGGAGCGATCTTTTTCAGGCGCAAAGTTTAATAATACGTCAAGAAATAATTGGAAACCGTTATGGGAAGTAAATTTTAGTAAGAACTACACTAAAACGATTAGATTATTCGCTCTCGATTTCTATGAAGTGATAGTTGATGAGGCCGAAGGCCGAAACAACTATCACGTCATAGAAATCTCGAGCTCATAATCTAATTGTTAAATAGAGGTTTTGCACGGCATCCATATGCATGTTGCATGACAGGAACAATAGATTCTTTTTCCTATGGGAACAAATGTTCTTTCCAATGCAAAACATTTTCATTGTTCCTGCCATGCAACATGGCTGCTGTGCAAAACCTCCATTGGTACGAGCTGTTTCAGAGTAAAAATAGAAAATTAAAGATTCACATTTGTATGTGCGCGTTGTCGTTAAAACCTCAAGTTTGGTGATTTCACGTCATTGTTGTGCAGAGTACTGCACGAATTTGTGCTAAAAACGCGTCCCGCACGTGCAGCACGATTATTTGTCCTCTTTAAACCAATAACATTAGGGCCGTTTATACGAGAGAAAAGAAGCCGTGGCTTACATAAGACGCGAACACCCCGTTATCGAAGCTCACGGCTTACTTCATCCGCAGCTAGCTCACCCTGCGGGCTTATCCTGGCCAATGAGTTTGGGGCTGTGCTTATCTTGGCCGCGGCCTACTTTGGACGTGAAAGTGTTCGTATAAATGTACTCAAGCATTGTCTGCGGCTTGCTCAAGCCGTGAATGGCTCCTGCGCATGCACTTGTTTTGTTATTATAGCCCAGACTTCCTTTTTGCTCACGTCCATTCGCCTGAGAAAAATGGCGAGCGCAAGCAACGAATCACTTATTACTAAAGAAAAAGATTCAGCGAAAAAGCGAATCAGTGGAGTGCCCCGGGAGAAAAACGGCTACTCGCTATTCGTAGTGCTAAGCAACTTGATAATTGCGTCACTTCAGCCAGTGCAAGTTCTGGGGCACACCGCAAGTGTTCGTTTTCGACTTTACTGGATCGATGCTGGATTACATGTAGAACTTTAATTTAATAATTTTTCTTTGCTTGTTTGCTTACTTGAGCCATTTATCTTTTGATGTCGCAAATCTTGCGTCACAATTACCCCAAAATGAGGTATCAAAATAAATTATGTGACATTGGACCAGTTGGCCGCGAGCTTAGCCGCGATCCATTAATAGGAGCATTTCTTATGTAAGTCGTCGTAGTAATGGCCCAGTTCGCGTCTTATGTAAGCCGCGGCTTATTTCCCCTTGTATAAACGGCCCTATTGTTCTTTTTGTGGCGTTCTAGTCGACGACATAAATTCCCAAGCAACTGATGACGGATACGAGATCGCCACAGGCAATGGGTTTGACCAGCATTTCTTTGCCGTACTCCACAAAACGACAACGTGGAATCACAAAATTTTAGGTTTTGACGACAACGTGAGCATAAAACAATGAGCCATTCATTTTCCATTTTACTTGAAAACCGTTCGTACCCATCCAGTTACAGAATAGTGTGCCCGTATTGTGCAAAGTAAACCAGACGTAATAAGCACTAAATACTTGTGATAGAGCTGTTTTATTTTGATCCAAATGTCAACTTGTCCCCCAAATTACTGCGGAATTCTGCAAGTTGGCCTCCCTCAGAAATTCTTTCACCACATGTTGTAACATCATGCAACAACCTTGCAAGATGTTGCGTTGAAATGTTGCGAACGTTTGGCCAGGCCTTTAAAGTGGATTGATCAAAGCGATATCAAGCCAAAAAAGATGGTTCTCATTCAGCAGTAAAGTAATTTTGCGATCGCACCGTTTCGCTTGGTGATAAGTTTTCAAAATCTTGCGTCATTTTTAGTCCATCAGAGACCAAAGCAAATCCATTTCGACTTGCTCGAACGCGTTCTGCTGTTATTGTTCTTGTTCACAGGTTCATGTTAGTTCTCGCCAGTAACCAGCCAGACCAGTTTGACTGGGCAATCAATGACCGGTTGGACGAGATGGTCGAATTTGCTTGGCGTCATTAGAAGAAAGAGTGCGACTGGTTCGACAGTATTTTGAGGAGCACGTTTTGAAGCCAGCTACGACGGGTTCGCGAACAAGGTGAGTTGCAGCACACCGGTGGCAGCCATACTCAGTGTTTGCCTTGATTAACAGTGCTTCCTGTAAGCGGCGATTGTCCATCTTTTCTTCTTTTGCAAGTGCAGATTCACAGAAAGTACGGCGTTTACTAATGAGACAAAGCCAATTTATATTATGCAGTAGCGTCTTTGTTATCGGGAAGTAAATTAACCGTAGTGATTGTGATTTCATTTCAGTCGGTTAAACATTGCAAATTTCGACTTCAACGTGAAGTGTCAGCAGATAGCTACAGCGAGCGAAGGACTGTCGGGTCGGGAAATTTCCACGATAGCAATTGCTTGGCAGGTGGGTTTCTCGGGCTTCCTTGAGACATCCTGCCTCGTTCCCGATGCTGGGACACAGGCATCGATTTGGGCCCGGTGATTCGGAATAAACAGATTTTTGCCAGTTTCCAAGTCCGTAGGGTGGGCCGCCGCTAAAAGAGGGGAATTTGGATGCAGTGAACAAAAAGTCAGGGATTGTTTTTGGCAAACAAAACAACAAATCGTAGTCAAGTATTTTGGGCAGGTGCTGTTCGATCAAAATTCATGTTGGTGACGTCCGTGCACGGGACGGGCATCGGCTCTCAATGGGACTGGACTTCGTGTCCCATGCGAGTAATCAATAAGGTAGAGAAACTATGCTAAGAGTGCCTGCTGGAACGCGAGTTGGTCATTATAAATGAATAAGAAGGGAAGAGAAAGGCAACTTACTAACTCCTTCCAGTTTGGTCTCATGCTGTTTTAATTTTATTTAATTGTTTTCAACACGACTCCTAAAAGTCTTAAGGGTTCACGCTTTGTACGTGTTTCACGGATTCACTGCACGATTTGTACGCACTCATTGCACGCACTGCACGCCCTCACAACACGCATTCACTGCAAAAGCTTTTCAATTTTTCCGGCCACTCTTATAGTATGTGGTTCGCAAAGGGTGGCGACGATGAATTTTCCATCCTCCCTTTTAACTTAACGGCGGTCATACCTACGCTGTTCTCTAAAGTGTTAGGAGCCATCGCAAAAGGATAGGAATGATGCGAAGTGAACTTTTAAATGGCATGAATACTTTGTCTCGGCCTTACTGTTTTTTGTTGTATTTTAGGCTAGTGCGTATGGCTCACCCGATGGTGTACTAACAGAAGAAATGATGGATGCGAGAGTAGAGGAAGCCGTTACACAACACAAGCAGAAAGTTGAATGGCACAGTAGCGAACAAACGAGCGAGACAAGTAGCACGACACTTAAAAACAGAGAATCTTTAATAAAAAGAACAAAAGATAGTTAATTACATGGGCAATGATTTGTCGATTTAGGAATTTGTCAAAAATCTTATAGCTGTGGAACAAATTGAACGCGAAGATCGAAATTACTGCTCTCAAAGGATGGTGTGCCAGTATTAGTAACCAGGTTCCGTCGCTCTTCTTGGAGAAGCTTCTGGTCGAGAAGAACTAGGGCGCTTATTTGTATAGGAAAATCATTTTTTTGCGGTGGTAAAGCAGATGGTACGATCAGCCTCGACAAGAATTTTCCCGAAAAAATAATACCTCCGAGGCATTCCTTTTTTCTCCTCTTTACGACATGTAGCAGCTATCGACGGTAATGTAGAATGTGATAGGCTTATGAAAATTAGTCCTACTTTACATATGAATGAAAACTAATTTTCATGAGAAAAACTTCGCACTTAGGCTCGTTTTGAAGAGGAGGCTGACATGAACTCGGAAATGTTCTGTTGGCTCGATACCTAAGCCAAAAATAAAAATCTAAACAATTAAAGCAAAGTGGTACTATGATCAAAAAATCATCTCCTTTTTTTCTTCAGATTTTGAAAGCGTGTTTGCTTAACACCTAACTGGCAAAATTTTGAGCTTTGAGTTTTATCCAAAGGCAATAGAAGCTGCTTACAATACCAAACAATAGCATGTTACGAGATCTGCTACATTACTGCTTTGTACCAATGAAAACGATCGAATTTTTTACGTACCTTTAGTTCATGTTACTAAAACCAGGCTCCACCGCGAGGATCACGTTTATGTGTCTTCCCGCCAGAGCAATCGGTTGAATAGCCTCCCAGGCTGTCGTTCTTAGGGCTTCGTCCCGCGTTCCTCCCCCACTAACGTCTGTGGAAACAAAGATCCACTTCCGTTCGTGGCTTACCGACCAAGCAGAGGCCGTTTTCCCGCTTTGGTAAACTCGTGTTTTGTATGGCATTCTTTCGCAGCATATGATTGGCTATGCACAACACAATTAGTCAATGCTGATTGGTTTCTTTAAATAGTGGGCAAGCAGCCGTTGAACGGAAGTGGTTTTTCGTTACAGCAGACTTTAGTGGGGGAGGAACGCGTGACGAAGCCCTAAGAACGCCTGCGTGGGAGGCTACTGGTTGAACAGCTCCTTGTTCATTTGATTCCGTGAGTATGGAAAATTTAAGGTTTCATTTCACTTTTGTGTTACCGCTCGCTGTGACATTTTTGTCAGCACAAGACGATTCTGATTGATTTTGTTCAGTAGCGAGCCTCAGCTCCGTTGCTCTCTCAGAGATGCTATGTGACGAACTATTTCTGGAATTTGTAGGTATTTATTTGCAAAATAAAACGGATGCGTTTAACGGTCTTTAACGATAACGGACGTAAATACGCCCTGCAGCATACTAAGTCATTTTTAGTTTCGATCGAACTTTCAATCTTTGGAATCATCGGTACGCAATGTAGCCCAATGACACAGTTACAAAAATAATTCGCCTTCGCACCGCCATGTTTTTATGGTAGAGTATGATTTTTTTACCGAATAAAAATTAAATAAAAAGCAAGAAATATGAAGCCATCCGGCTGATTATCTTTGCGCTGTGAGTAGAAAGCCATTACGCAATGTCCAATATGTGAATATGCGGAAAGGAACTTTTATTCACATTTTTTTTCTCCATAGCGTTAGTGCGTCGTTTTATTTAATTAATAAACCCTCCCAAAAATCAGCACTAAATATTGGTAGTGTGCTATGTATTTATCTGTCTCTAAAAAAATGACTGCCTCTGTTTGCTCATTTCACGTCGTTGTTCAAGCGTTGGCCTAACATTGTGGACTAACCGTGCACTCAGTTATATTTCATATACAGTAGCAGGAAAATCATTAAAAAACAGCGTTTTAGACTGTAATAAAAAATTTGAATGCGCTTATTGCATAGAGATGTAGAGTCTGGAAATATACATCTCAGTATTCTCTTGTTCCTTTGACAATAAATTAGGAAAGGCCAGTTTTATGCTACGAGGATAATGCGCCGATCAACTCGAAACTTCAACACCACCCCCCTCCCAGGTTAAGCCAGGGCATTTGAATTTTTGAAGATTGGATCACTCAAATTCCCTCCCCCTCGGGCCAAAATGGTGTTCAAATGCCCTACCCTATCGTCGTATTTGAAGGATTTGTCTGCCATACCTTAGTAAACAAAAATCGTCGTCGGCTCCTGCCGTCTTTAGTAAAGACCTTTTGAAGACCTCTTTTGTAAGCCAATCGCTCACAAATGCTACATCTCTTTCCTTAAACTCTTCCATCTCGTCCAAACACGTGTTTTATAGCTGTTAGAGACTTCGGCGCCCGAAAAAAAGCAATTATTTCAAACCCGACACTTCCGGTTCAATTTTCCCCACCCCATGCAGACAAAGGTTAAATTCCCCACTCCCCTTGCACAGAAGATAGTCAAATGCCCTTGGTTTGCCCGGATTGGGGGGGGGGGGGGGGAGTTGAAGTTTCCATTTGATCGGCGCATAACAGCTAAAAAAGCACTACTTTGTTTCGAATTTTCTATGATAGAAACTTCTTCAAAAATCAAAGGTCTACGTTACCAGCACACACCAGGGTTTCTCCTTGGTATCTGGATAGAAATCTCACAACTTTTTCCTCCGACCACGCTTCAGCAGTTTGATGAGGGCCAGTCTCGTGCTTCTTAATTTGCCTCGTTCATGCCCAAAAAGAATTCTGGGTAATTCTGCCATTCCATGACAAGGGCAGATCCCCGATTCTCATTTCAATGATATTTTATACGTGTCGGGCCAGCCAGTCCTGCCAACAAAATACAGCGTTGATCGACGTTTTTAGCTTGAGGCTTGAACTTGACAGACAGGCCAGAGAGACAACTTCACTCGTGAAACGCCATTTTTACAAAAAAACATTTTAGGCGTCCCAGTCTGCATGAAACTATCTGTCACCTCAGTCTCAAGAAGACCAGTCACGCACGGTTCTTACGTTACGTTTATGCCTGTAGGATCAGCTGAAAGGTCAATTCCTTTTTAAAACCAGCATTTTTTTTTTTGGTATGGTATATATCGGAAAGCCAGAACATTTGCGCATGCGCTGACGGAATGTTTGAACAAGAAAGAAAAATGTAGTACCTCTGTACGTGGGGCCGGAGCGTAGAACAAAATGAGTTATCCCGTGATTTCGGTCCGTGCGATCGCTTTTAGACGCAGTTGGCCCTTCGCTGCTTTCAGATACCGACGTTCCTCCCGGTACGGCATTGAGGGAGAGAAATGTTGGCCCCTAAACCATATGTGACAAATCCCACGCCTACTCAGAGCTCCAGACCGCCCTTGTTAATATAGCGTTTTTACATGACGTCACATCGGCCATGTTGGTATTCCAAAACAAAGAAATGGCGGCCATGATGGTGTACCAAACTAATCCTACGGGAATTGAACTCTATTTTTATGCAAATACTTTCTTTTGTTTCAGAAGGCCAATATGGCTGCTGGTCACGCTCATCGGCCAAGTTCATGTCTGCCTCCTCTTCAAAGCGAGTCCAAGTGCGAACCTTGTGTGATGGTAATTAGTTCTACTTTACATATGAATGAAAACTAAATTTCATAAGAGAAACTTCGCACTTAGACTCACTTTGAAGAGGGGGCAGACATGAACTCGGAAATGGCCTTACTTAGCCTAAGATCTCGATTGCTTTAATATTCACCGGAAGTCTTTTTTTTTCTCTCATATGGTAAGCACTGGAATCGCACTGCTAAAGGTAACATACATGTATAAACATTATTTCATCTCGAATTTCTAGTTTTATTCCCCTCGAATGCGTAAAAAGAATCAAAAACCAACTTTGACTTGATTTGCGTTCATTGTTAATTTCAGTTTACAGTTTTACGAAGCGAAAGAGAGCTGTGAAATAAACGCCTGGAGATCGCTGTTACAACTTCAAAGCAAACGACCGATTTATATATTTCCATCAAATGGCGAGAGTAAATCGTTTCAGTAGTGTCTATGAAGCTAACAAAATTTAACTACATTTCAAGTTGTTTATTTTACTGCCTGGAAAAGCGCATAACAGTAAAAGTCGTCTATATATTGCTTGATTCAGTTTTCAGGCTCCAATATAATGATATTTTAGACTGTTTGACTGAGATTTCAGTATGAAGCGAATGTTACCAAGACCAATATTCATATACCTGAAGAGCCTGCTTGAAGTCCTCCTTAGCAAAATGACAGACCCGAACAGACAATATATAGCATGCAGTCAGGTTTTCAGGTTTGAGGAATCCATCCATGTTTTATTTTCGCAGGCCAACTTTTCTTTAAATTTTCATTTTCCGGTGGAATCTTTTAGTTTTTTTTTTTTTTTAATATGTGTTCTAAGTCTAGACATGTGTCTAGTTTCATCCCCCTCGAAAGCGTATAAAACCCCAAAAGCGGTAATTGTCGCTGTGAAAAGGCCTTGCTGTGTGTATTGAATAACACCTGAAAGTTTCGTTGGCGAAACAAATACGTTTGCTGAAGCATCAAAGGCGGCTGTCGCAGAAGAAAGAAAGTGAAAAAGAAAAGAAGGTGGGCTTGTCGAATATTTCTATGTCACATGTTCAAGGTTTTTGTCTTGTTTACATTTGCTCTGGCTGATTAATTGCCCCGTATTTTGATTGACCAGAGAATCTACAAGTATTAAGTGACTTGAGTTTCTGTCGCACTTATGGCCTACTTGGCCTACTAGCTATTGAACCACAAGACCGTTTACCATAGTTCATCTTACATTTGAATTTCTTGGAGCAGAAAGGTCAGACAACATTGAGAAAGTGATTGGGGAACGAAGAACTTGGTGAGGTCGAACATGTTTGTTGACTATATTGCTAAGTCATATCCAAGATGGCACTCTCCAATGCAAGTCACGAAGAGGCAACTTCAAAGTGCTCTTGTCACATTTTTACGGGGAACTGGACAAAACGGCAATTATTTTTTGAATTCCTGGGGAAAGTTTTAGCAATTTAGAGAAACTTTTTCTAGACCGTGCTTTCCATTTAACCTCTCTTTATAAAATAATTAGGATAGTAATACGCCCACTCTCATTGGTCAATAGCTGTGTTTAAATGAGAGTATGGAAACACGGCTGTGACACCACACGTATTTTGATTGGTTATGTAGCCAGACGAGCGTTTTGATTGGCTGGTAGGAAATATGAGCGTATATCAAGAAATTCTGTTTGAATCGAGAAGTAAAAAACAGCATTTTCCTTCATTTTTCGAATCATCTTTGAGTAATATTTTATAAAAGCAATAGAGAACTTTTTTTCCGTGTTCCAATGTTGTGCAAACCCTCGACTGCGTCTCGGGTTTGCATAACTGTCTCGAATTCTCCCAACTC
Source organism: Montipora capitata (assembly GCA_949126865.1). Taxonomy (NCBI): domain Eukaryota; kingdom Metazoa; phylum Cnidaria; class Anthozoa; order Scleractinia; family Acroporidae; genus Montipora; species Montipora capitata. The sequence goes on from OX421446.1 coordinate 59,972,775, forward strand.
CTGCTTGTGTTTAAATGAGGCTATGGAAACATGGAAAACGTCCTCTATTTCGTAAATTGTTAATAGTCAAGAAGCGGTGATCTTAAATTGGAGGTTACCACTCCTAAACTCCCACTATTGCCATGTGTTAGGGCAAGTCTCTAGGCTAGGTTACTATAAACTGCAAATGAAATAGCATTAAAAGGAGCCAAAACTAATTGTAAAATTGTTCCAACTGATGAGCAGTTACGATATTTGGAGGTATCAATACCATGGTCCCGGTTGTTCAACAAAAACAGTAACATCTGTATTTCAACTCAAATTTGAAATAGCAGAAAGTTGATTGTCTTCGAAAAAATAGAGTAAGTAAAAATGAAATTATATCTATGAAAACGTATACAAATCGAAACTCTTTACAAAACGTACAGCAGTCACCAGTCACATGAATTTATCTAGGTTTAGAAGGGTGGTTGAAACTCCTTTACTATAGTTAGTATTAGTAATCTAATGTGGAGAGGAAAAGAGTTCCAAAGTTTCCTACCAGTGAAAAAAAAAAAAAGAGTAAAGACCGAAGTAGTTGCCTTAACAGGTTGAATGAAGAGTGAACGGGAAATTAATCCGGTTGATATCACATATATTCGAAACATATTGGTAATGAAATTGGGAGTCAAACCTTTAAAGGGCCTTTTAAATAAGATTACGATTTCTATGTGTATGTGCACAATGAGAAAGAAATATGGATAGGGGCACATGGCGTGAGTAGTTCAAAGGCCAGATAACTTTCTCTAGTAGGTAAGTATTGTGGCCAAGAACTGCCAATGACGCTTTGACAACCACCATGTAATTTTTTCGAAGAAATAATGTTTCCAAAAGAAACTTAAGTCACTATCGAACAGTTTCAATCTGTATTAAGATTACAGGATTTTCTCACGTATTCGTATAGCACATGTACAAAGGTGCGTACAAAACCTTGAACACCCTTTAATTTAAATTAAACCCCCTTTAAGTTACATGGTTGAAATGTTGCGTTTGAAGTGAAGCAATTTGAAATCATCGCAGGCTTTAAAGTATATTTCACTGAGGAATTTTTTTTTGCTCAAAAGACGTTAATGTTTTAGTTATCTGAACATTTATAAACAACTTAACGAAAGGGCAATTCTTTTTTTTAAAAAAATAAGCATACCGATGAAAATCAGTAAATTTCGAGCACCTTTTTCAAAAGTCGAGCATTATTTTAGCACTTTTGAAGCACCATTCTCCAGTTTGCCAGCCAAATCAGGATAGACCTATCGTCAAATCATTTTTGGGCAAACTTCGCAAGGCCAAAAAACTAGGAAATACGAGTCACCTTATAGCCTAATTTTTATGGATGCAAAGCTTAACTATTATAGATTTGTGCTATACTAAAACACTTTAAATAAGACCTATTAGAAGAGAAATAACGATTTTTCCAAAAGTGTTGAAAATTGCGATTTTTGGCCAAATGGCAAAAACAAACAAACGATGAAATGTGATGTACCACAGAGTAGTTCCCTTGGTCCTCTTTTATTCTTACTTTATATAAACAACATTTCTACTGCTCTGATAAACGGAACTTTAATTACATGATTGTTAAATCCCCTAAAAAGAAATCAGGAAACATAAATGTTAAATTACCAAATAAAGATGAAAACAGTGAAATACGGACATGTAAAAACTAGCGATAAAAAGCTAAACGTCCGACGTTTCGGCGACCTCATGACGCCATTATCAAAGAGTTGGAAATTAACATGCGAGTTCATAACGGTCAACACTAATTTCCATCCCTAAAACTGACATTGGACATTTCGTAACAATTACACGACGCATTATGCCATGTTAATATTGAAAAGCTTACAGCTCTAAAAACAATGAAAACAAGCAGAATGACAGCACTGATCTACAGTATTTAGGTCTAAAAACCCCGTTGAAGAAGGTTAACCTTTGTCTTGGTACTATTATGTCAATACTCTAAAAATTCGACTTTCCGGGAGCTTGTCTCGTTGGTCTAGAGGATATCGGAAACTGCAACGTGAAGCCATCGATCCGGGTTCAACTCTTTGCCTCGCCTATTTTGAATCTTCTCAGCTTGTTTAAAATCTTTGAAGTAGATTTGAAGTCTAAAGTAGACTGTACGTCGTATAAGTTGAATAAAAAGGGAAATCTCAGTTTGAGGGATGGAAAGAAGTGATAACCGTTCATAGCAAGTACAAAATACTCCAAATTTGCATAAGTGGAGGAGAGCTAGACAAAGACTTTAGCTCGGATTGAATTTGTTTGCACGTTCAGCCGTGGTCGACGTGACTATGGTAGTGGAGAAGTAGACCTTAGACCTTACTCTCGATTTGGGGTGCTCAGTTTAGGAGATGGGTGCCCATCCTGCCCTCAGTTTTAACATGGAGAAAGGATGGAATGCTTCCCTTTTAATACCTTTGTCAACTCAAGAGTTACTGACCAACGTTTGGAATGGTGCGAAATGGTATGAAATGACGTGAGTCGGGTAGTCATACCATTTTTAAAATTCAAAAAATTTCCACAAGCATATGCATGGGCAAAATCCCACCTCCCCAGGGGTTTAAAATGCACACAATTAATTAAGAGATCAGGCAACTTTTACCCCACACACCTTTTTACCTTCTAGAAGTTTTAAGAAATCGCCCATTTCATTGAATTATTTTGCATTGGTCCAGTCCCTCTGTGACAAAATATCACAAAATCAACATGCAAAACTACAAAGTAAAGAACTTTCCATTTGTTTGGTTCCAGGCCCTAGCAAGAGTCCATCACCCAAGAGTTAGATTTACCCAAATTGTCCTAGTCCTCATCAGCGTCAGAAAAGTGTCTGTTTTTGAACCACGTTTTGCGAGAAAATAAACAATAAACAAATCGGCTAACTCAATGTTGTGCCCGATTTAAACCCTTTGGGAATAAAGCGTTTTGTTCCAGGAATTTCCATATCATTTCAATGTGAATGCTACATTGAAATTGTTGTAATTTCCAAACACTTCTACTTTCCTAGGTTGTTTTTAAGCTTATAGACATTTGCCTCCCGAAACAATTAATTTGCTTATTTAGCTTTGGCCAACCTTACAGAAACACAGAAAATACACATTCCCCGAGACTGTCACTTAATGATATTGTAAATGGAAAGTTGGTATAGCAAGCTAAAGAGTATACATGTCACCTGAGAAACATACCGCAAAAGCTTGGAGTTATTTTCAAGGGCCAAAATAACAAGATGGCTAGATCCTCAGTTATGGAAACAAACCGTTTTGCCAAGTCCCTGATTTCTATCAAGTGATTAACTAATCCTGGAACAGATGCTTACAAAACAAGGCACAAATGAAAGGACTTGGACAGTATCTTAATACTACTGAAATCTCATGGTACTTTAACTATAATTGGCATGATATCTTGTGTCTGACTGGTACTGAGGTATCAATGATTGAATTGTTTTCAATAACTCATATAATCGAGGAAAGGAAAATAACATATCGACGTATCACAGTCCAAGTAAGTTTCTCACGTTTTGGACATCGTTTCTGAAAAAACAAAACCAGCAAGAAAGAAACAAGTAGTGGGTTAAATGGCAATAATGAATTTTGTTCTGATTAACAAGTAAATAATTATCTTAATTCATTCATTTAACTGTTTGTGCTAAAGTTAATAGCAACAATTCCTATTCACTGTTACTTTGACATGTAGACTTGAAGAACTCAATAACTCACTTCACTTGACATAAGCAATCGACAATCACCGATCAGTTTCACAGTCACTCCATCACAACACGGGCTCAAACAGCTAGCTATCTGCAGGAAGCTGAAGTAGCTGACTCAGTGAATGCAGACATTATTTAATTCAGGTATCAGCCAAAGCAGTTCGAGTAAAAATATCCACTCTGGCAACCGTTTATAAAGCCATTTCTCTGTGAAGAACGTACCTGCTCCTTTCGACAAATTCCTGATTAAAAACATGTACACAGTACAGCGATTCAATCATTAAAGTTATATTTAAATGGCACTTACCATTCTTTTCGTGTTTGAGCTCCCCAAATTGAAAGGTGACATCATCGCCAATTAGGACAAATGGTGCCCAGTATTTTATGGCCGAATAATTTTTTGTCTCCTGAAGAGATTTCATGGCATGGTGAAGAGCTGCACTTGCACTTTTTCTATCTGCCAAGTGTTGGTAGAAACTCTTCATGAACATCCAGGTCGCTTCATCGTCGATTGCCCAGAGTGACACCAGAACAGACCGGGCACCAGCACACAGGAAAGCCCTGGCTATTCCCACAATACCCTCAGATTTTACCTCTCCCTGGCCACTATGACAGCAACTCAGCACAACCAGTCTTGCCTGAAGACGAACTGCTTGAACATCGCTCAATGATAACATGTAATCTTCCTTTTTAGGGATCTTAGATGTGCGTTCGGGATTTGGGGCCAAAGCAATTTCTCCAAATTCGGCATCTCCGTGTGCAGCAATGTGGATTAAAGCAACTGACTTCATTCTTTTCAGCACGTCAGCTTTGGTTGCATTTTTTCCTGTCAGAGGCGTGGTCTGCAGAAGTTTTCCAATCATATCCACCTCTTTTTTCGCACACGGCAGCTGTCCATACATGGGTTCACCAGTGCCGTAAGTGACTTCGCTCAAGCACGGATCACCTACAAGCAGCGCTTCATTCTTACTTTCGAAGTTGTCAGTTGCCATAGTGATCAATTTTAAAGCAGTCAGCGAGGGAATTACACGGATCCTTACAGAGTCACTCATTGCAGAAAAAGGAGCCAGGCAAAAGTGTCCATCAGGAACAAACACTAAGTCATAACCCTGGATCAAGTCCGCTATAGGACTGACTAAGACATCATACAAGGGCTGCAAAGGGTGCACAGAGAAGCTCAAATACCGAAAGGTTTCTTCAACACCTTCCCTACTGCTCGAGAAGTCGCTACCTTGTCTTTCAAGTGAACGATTCTCGCATCGCAAAACGGCCCCTGCATTGATCTGTTCTAAAGTACTTTTCATCAGAGACTTGGCAGTTCCATTTTCGATTTTCTTTTGTCTAAAATTTATCCCGATATCATCTCTTAGCAACCAGAAGCTGATCGTGTTCCCTTCGAGTGCTGTGAACACAGTTTGTGAAGGTAGATCTTTCATAACCAAAGAGATAGTTACCTTCATCGCAGGTCTCCCATCAATGCTGTATTGCATCTTTAAAATGTCTACCAAAACCTGTGCTCGTCCTTGCTCAGCAGCATACAAGGCTTCATCAACCTCTCCATTCTTCAAGAGTGCTGTCCACAAAGCGGTGTACGCAAACCCGTTTGTGTCACGAAAGCTTATATTCCATGCATCCTCTGACTGAAGAAGATGCCTAACTTCATCAAAATAATAAATGCTTAGACGATAGTAATTAAGAGCTTTGCTCAAGCAGCCAAAAAATCCATGAACAAGACCAATATGATAACATACGACTGCCAGCCCTAATGGGTCCTCCGTTTCCTGGCAAATACTAAGAGCTTGATAGTTGTACTCTATGGCTTGCTTGAAATTACCAAGACTTGTATAAGCGTTGCCGAGATTGCCATAAGCTCTTCCTTCTCCGGCCCTGTCCCCTACCTCTTTTGCAATACTAAGATGTTGATGGTGGTACTCTATGGCTTGCTTGAAATTACCAAGACCTCTATAAGCGTTGCCGAGATTGCCATAAGCTCCTCCTTCTCCGGCCCTGTCCCCTACCTCTTTTGCAATATTAAGATGTTGATGAAGGTACTCTATGGTTTGCTTGAAATTACCAAAACTTTCATAAGCATTGCTGAGATTGCAGTAAGCTCTTCCTTCTCTGGCCCTGTCTCCTACCTCTTTTGCAATCCTAAGATCTTGATGGTGGTACTCTATGGCTTGCTTGAAATTACCAAGACTTTCATAAGCGCTGCCGAGATTGCAATAAGTTTTTCCTTCTGCGGCCCTGTCCCCTACCTCTTTTGCAATACTAAGACTTTTATGGTAAAACTCCATGGCTTGCTTGAAATTACCAAGACGTTGATAAGCGTTGCCGAGATTGCCATAGGCTGCTCCTTCTCCCGCCCTGTCCCCTACCTCTTTTGCAATACTAACACGTTGATGGTGGTACTCTATGGCTTGCTTGAAACTACCAAGACCTGTATAAGCATTGCCGAGATTGCAATAAGCTGTTCCTTCTCCGGCCCTGTCCCCTACCTCTTTTGCAATACTAAGATGTTGATGGTGGTACTCTATGGCTTGCTTGAAACTACCAAGACCTGTATAAGCATTGCCGAGATTGCAATAAGCTGTTCCTTCTCCGGCCCTGTCCCCTACCTCTTTTGCAATACTAAGATGTTGATGGTGGTACTCTATGGCTTGCTTGAAATTACCAAGACCTGTATAAGCATTGCCGAGATTGCAATAAGCTGTTCCTTCTCCGGCCCTGTCCCCTACCTCTTTTGCAATACTAAGATGTTGATGGTGGTACTCTATGGCTTGCTTGAAATTACCAAGACTTGTATAATCGATGCCGAGATTGCCATAAGCTCTTCCTTCTCCGGCCCTGTCCCCTACCTCTTTTGCAATACTAAGATGTTGATGGTGGTACTCTATGGCTTGCTTGAAATTACCAAGACCTGTATAAGCATTGCCGAGATTGCAATAAGCTGTTCCTTCTCCGGCCCTGTCCCCTACCTCTTTTGCAATACTAAGATGTTGATGGTGGTACTCTATGGCTTGCTTGAAATTACCAAGACCTGTATAAGCATTGCCGAGATTGCAATAAGCTGTTCCTTCTCCGGCCCTGTCCCCTACCTCTTTTGCAATACTAAGATGTTGATGGTGGTACTCTATGGCTTGCTTGAAATTACCAAGACTTTTATAAGCGTTGCCGAGATTGCCATAAGCTCTTCCTTCTCCGGCCTTGTCCCCTACCTCTTTTGCAATACTAAGATCTTGCTGGTGGTACTCCATGGCTTGCTTGAAATTACCAAGAAGTTGATAATCGTTGCCGAGATTGCCATAGGCTGCTCCTTCTCCGGCCCTGTCCCCTACCTCTTTTGCAATACTAAGATGTTGATGGTGGTACTCTATGGCTTGCTTGAAATTACCAAGACTTGTATAATCGATGCCGAGATTGCCATAAGCTCTTCCTTCTCCGGCCCTGTCCCCTACCTCTTTTGCAATACTAAGATCTTGATGGTGGTACTCTATGGCTTGCTTGAAACTACCAAGACCTGTATAAGCATTGCCGAGATTGGAATAAGTTTTTCCTTCTCCGACCCTGTCCCCTACCTCTTTTGCAATACTAAGATGTTGATGGTGGTACTCTATGGCTTGCTTGAAATTACCAAGACTTGTATAATCGATGCCGAGATTGCCATAAGCTCTTCCTTCTCCGGCCCTGTCCCCTACCTCTTTTGCAATACTGAGATCTTGATGGTGGTACTCTATGGCTTGCTTGAAATTACCAAGACCTGTATAAGCATTGCCAAGATTGCAATAAGTTTTTCCTTCTCCGACCCTGTCCCCTACCTCTTTTGCAATACTAAGATGTTGATGGTGGTACTCTATGGCTCGCTTGAAGTTACCAAGACTTGTATAATCGATGCCGAGATTGCCATAAGCTCTTCCCTCTCCGGCCTTGTCCCCTACCTCTTTTGCAATACTAAGATCTTGATGGTGGTACTCTATGGCTTGCTTGAAATTACCAAGACCTTGATAAGCATTGCCGAGATTGCAGTAAGCTCTTCCTTCTCCGGCCCTGTCCCCTACCTCTTTTGCAATACTAAGACATTGATGGTGGTACTCTATGGCTTGCTTGAAATTACCAAGACTTCCATAAGCGTTGCCGAGATTGCCATAGGCTGCTCCTTCTCCCGCTCTGAAACCCACTTCCTTAAAAATGGCTAATGCTTCTGTGTAATTTGTTATGGCCTTATTTAAGTCAGCTGTGCCCTGATAGTATGTACCAAGATTGAAATAAGCCAAACCCTTGCCTTGTCTGTCTCCCTCCTTTCTTGCAATGCTAAGCTCTTGCATATGCCGCTCCAAAAGGTCCAACTTTTTATCCACCATTGTTGACAATCAAAATCAGGAAGTTTTTCTCAGAAATCTGGGGTGCACCTAGAAGATAAATGAATGAAAACACGATAGGTTCAATGCTCTGAGTACAGGATGCTAAACTGGCACGGCAAGATTAACTGAACAGTAAAGGAATAACTATCTCAAGCCAGTATTTTGAAAGAAAAATGCCATTCTTCATCATGGTTTCCCAAGGAATGATCTCGGCTAATGGAGACAGTTGTTACAGAATAAATACTTGGGCATCACGGAACATCAAAAATAGATAATTCTATTATGTAAACGAGGGGAAAACAGCCTATAGAAATGAAATTGCTTGTTTTTTCGTCACAATTTTTTCTGTCTGGATACCTGGTTACTCCATGTATTTTGATCCAGGGACTTTGAATGAGCTAATTGAACTGCTCACACGTTTTCATTGAAAAAGGCTGCTCGTCAGGACAGAATTGGCCGTTTTTATACCAGAGATGCATAATCCGGCCATTCAAATTATGCCTTTCCCTCTCTTTCTCCAGAAGCCAAAATCATTCCTTGGGACCCTGATGAAGAAAGGCATTTTCTTTCGAAAATTTGGCTTAAGATAGTCATTCCCTCACTGCTCAATTAATCTTGCTGTGCCAGTTTAGCATCCTGTAGTCAGGGCATTGAAACTATTGTGTTTTCGTATTTCTCTGCGTTGTTTAAAAAAGTAGGTATGCAATGCATACATGTAAGTAGCCACTTAGACACTGTACTACCAATGGAGTCTTACGTATGGTATTCGTTTTCATTTGGGTTCTAACCATTTACTATACTAGCTCTCTAGCAACATCATTGGCTTCCCATTGCCTATCGAATCAGGTTTAACATTTGGGTACAACGATTTGCCCACGGCATCGTGATCCGATTTGGAGAGGTAATAACAAAAATTGCGCCTGCCCACATGAATGGGCATCACACATGGCAGTGAAAGGGGAGTGCGGATTAACCCTTAACACCAGCTAAAACCAAACTGGAATGCAAAATTACAAACTGGAATTAAGGGGTAGTTTCTAAAGAAACTGTGGTGCTGTCAAAGACACCATTCAAAATCTTATAGTTAATCAAGAATTGCCGGACACTGCCACTAATCTCATCATCAACACCCCTAGAACTTCGTGCATTTAATTCTTGCCTAAAATTCACAAACCCAACAACCCAGGTTGCCCTATCGTTTCTGCCTGTAGTTGCCCTACCGAACTCATTTCTAGCTACTTAGACAGGATTATGATGCCTATCGTCAAATCTTTGCCATCATACATTAAAGACGGTACACACACACTACAAATTTTCCGCGATTTCAATTTCTCCGGCCAACACAAACTTATTTTCACCATGGACATTACATCTCTATACACAGTCATTCCTAATAGCGAGGGTCTTCAAGCACTTAAACACTTTTTCGATCAACGCACTGTCAAAGAACCTAGTTTGGAAACGCTCCTCCGCCTTGCCGAACTAGTTTTAACGCTTAACTGTTTTTCATTCGCCGGCAACTATTACAAACAAATTAATGGTGTAGCGATGGGCACAAGAATGGGACCTAGCTATGCCAATCTTTTTGTAGGATATGTTGAACACCAATTTTTTAATCAGTACAACGGCCCCAAACCTGAACTCTATGGCCAATACATCGACGACTGCATCGGCGCTATTTCATCCAGCAGAGAAGAACTCGATCAATTTATAACCTCCATCAACTCTTTTCATCCGGCTCTTAAATATACCTGGGAAATTTCGAAAACTTCATTGGCTTTCCTAGATATCAAAGTTTCTATTAGAGGCAACGTGCTATGCACTAGTGTGCACTACAAACCTACAGACTCACACAGTTATTTGTTGTATTAATTGTCACATCCATCACATGTCAAGAACTCCATTCCTTATTCTCAATTTCTAGACTTCGACGTCTATGTAGTGATGACTCCGATTTTCCCAGCAAATCAGAGGAGATGTGCCATTTCTTCGAAAAACGTGGCTATCCCTTGTCTGTGGTCAAAGTGGGCCATCATCGTGCCCAACAATTTGATCGAGAGTCATCACTACAAACGTCACAAAAAGATAAGAATGACAGAATTCCATTCACCCTCACTTTCCATCCTCATAATCACGCAGTCAAAAGCATCATTTTTAGTAATTTTAAATTACTCCAAAATGATCCCGAGACTAGTAGAATCTTTTCACAACCTTCACTTATTTCATTCAAACGCGACAAAAACGTAGGCAACTTTTTAGTTAGAAGCGCACTCAAAACTAACGAGCAACCCGGCACTTTCAAATGCACGCGCTCACGATGCAAAACTTGTCTCTTCATTGTTAACACTAGCAAGATATCGGGACCTAAGCGATCTGTTAAGATCACCGATCGTTTCACATGTACCTCCGCAAATGTCATTTATTGCATAACCTGTACGTTATGCAATAAATTATACATTGGTGAGACAGGTAGACGACTAGGTGACCGATTCCGCGAACACCTTCCCTATGTTGAGAAGAATGACAAGGATGCATCTAAGCCAGTCGCTCGCCATTTTAATCTGCCTAACTACTCCAAAAAACACATGGCTATCTGCCGCCTTTCCCTACATCTAGGTACGACGGAAAGCCGCAAGAATCTGGAACAAAAATTCATCTTTCAAATCGGCACCCTTAATCCTCACGGTATTAACAAACGCTTTTCATTTAACTAATATATTCCTATTTTTCACGTTGCCATGTTACCACCAATAGCGTAGCTCCTACTCTACTATAAAAACTGCACGTAACCGATAATCCCTCGATTCGCTCTGACGAAGGGCTAACGCTCGAGACGTCAGCTTTTAGAATCTCTGTACGGTGGCCAATTTACATTATCAACTCCGTTGATAAAACCAAATTTTTGTATACAAATTGGAATGTTTGATTCAGTACAGTTTTAACCAATAGGAATCAAATATCAAGTGGTGGCTTATCAGTACTGAATCAGTCGACTGTTTCATACCCGCTCCGCCAATCGTAATTCTTGTGATGACAAGTTGTCTGGCTCAAATCAAACCACAACTGAAGCAGTTTCGCCCAAGCCACTGAAAAGCAACCATGTTCCAGGGTTCTCCTCATCAGGTGGTAACCGGTAAAATTTACCGCTTGTAAGAGCACTTATTACCGCCTGAAAACGCTCAGAAGTCGCTTATCCGTTGCAGAACGTCCAACATTAACCAAATGCTTTACCGGTTTGAAAAGATCTCTTACCAGTTGTGCTGAAAACTAGGGAGAACCCTGTGTTCGTGCCAATTTCTTTACACATTATTTATTCTTTAATTTCTTTATGAACATAAAGCAATCTTTGACTCACCGTCAATATTAGAGATCATATATCGGCAATTCAATCCATAGCTGTTGCCAAGTCGAAGTCAAATTTTTTTTACATTCTGTAAATAATTATTTGCCTTGGAAGCCTTAGTGGGGAACTAGAAAGGAAAAATAAAAGAACAAGGAGAAAAAAAGCTTCGAATCATTCTCTGGTAAATTAAATTATTGCGATTGCGAATTGAATTACATTGTAGACACGTGCCCGTGACATTTGCGCTGGTGTTGGTGTTGTTTAAATTGGCGTGACGGTTTGTTTTCCTTTGCTTATTCACTGATGTTGTCCGCCTTAGTTCCAAAAGGATATGAACAGTGATGCATATATATCTCTTTGCATATAGGTCCATATACCATAAAGTTGTCTTTCTGATAACTGCGTCAAGTCTTGTGGACTTGTTCAGTTGACTGATTTCGTACGTGAAAAGCTTGATTGCCCAGAGAGCCTTCCAACTGATTCATTCACACAACCCGACTTATTCAGTTGACCCGGAGAACAGCAAAAGTTACTGCGAGTGCGAGAAAAATCGTAGGGATGGTCTTCCGCTATTATCCGGCGCTATTCATGTCAATAACGGATTCAGTTGTAAATTAATGGTAATCGGCTGATTCAGTTGGATCTTCTAACTCGAGAGCAGAGAAATGAAATGGTGTCCATTGCCGGCTTGTCCGATTTGCTGAGAGCATTGTTCTATAAACCTTATTAACAGAAATTTCTTTTTCACCTTGTTGCTCTCGTTCCCTACTAAAGTGAATCAGTTGACTGATTTCGTACAGTAAGTCACGGTAACTGAGACGCCGATTTATACCCAGAGAGCCTTCCAACTGATTGAGTCACCCGGCCAGACTTATTCAAATTTTTTTCAAAGGATAATATACTTGTAGCTTATGTGAAATCATATATACCAGCGCATTGGTCATGATTTCAGCCCACAAGAAAACTAATTATATTACAATGCATATGTACGGAGGATAATAAAAATATTAATAGTAGTAGTAGTATATAAATTATAATAATAACATGTATTATATAATATTATACTAGTATTATGTATAATTTATATATTATTATTACATAAATATCATAATAATAAAAATAATAGAAATAATAAGTAAAATAAGAAATATATGCACCCTCACAGCCATACAGCCACCTTGTGCAATTTTTTTTATTTTTCTTGAAAAAATATTTTAATCACATTTTCTGAATGAAACTTGCACCTAGATTATGAATAAATTGCGCTCTCTCTCTGAACTTTAACGAACAAGAAATCCTTTCCGAACTACAAGACATACACGGTGTGGTGGTCTGCGAGTTTTAGAGAATTATATTGACCACAAGCATGCTAATTCCGTTGTATGTGTCGAAAACACTGATATATAAACTATCCAGAAACTAGCGCGTGCGTGTCAAGGTGGCTCAAACCAGCTTCAACCATTTTTGAGGGAATGTCTCATTAGACGGACTAACTCTATAACGCTGTTTCAATTAACGGCAATGTTATGGTACCACATGAAAAGCTGGCGATAATTGTTAAACAAGATGCACATGTTACTGTGACGTAATAAATTACCATGGCAACAGACGAACCATCTAAAAACGCCCTATATTTTGTGTTAAAGCACTTAGTATCTCAAAAACGAACTAAGGTGACCCCCATTTTTTATTGCTGAATAGCGATTAGCAGGCTAAGATGAAACTCTTTGCAAAGTTTAAAAGAATCTGGAGCAGATTCAGAACCACGCCAATTACTCTCCAGCAATAAAAAATGGGAGTCACAGAGTTCGTTTTTGAGATGTTCGTGTTTAAAGATAAAATATAGCGTGTTTTTCAGTGGCTATTCTGTTTTCATGGTAACTTCGCCACTGTGCTACAACTTCGGTTATAAATGGTTGAAATTTTGCTAGAACAGCAAGTCAAGCGCAAGTCAAGTTTTTAAAACTGAGCAAAGGTTAATCCACGCTCCCCTTTCACTGCCATGTGTGATACCCATTCATGTGGGCAGGCGCAGTTTTTCTTGTTACATCTCCATCGGATTCCACATCGATCACGATGCCGTGGGCAAATCGTTGTGCCCAAAAATTATATCATCTATCCCAAAAACACCCTTTAAAAGCAATTAATAAGAAAATAATAACCGTTAGTTTCACGGGCAGTAATACAATGTGGCTGCGCTGATCAATGTACTCGCTTCAGGGACAACTGGAAAAGTGAGTGCTCGCAGTCTCGTACAACGATACATGATTACATGGTCTTACATATCTTGCTTACTCGATTTTCGCAATTGGAGCGATTGCTGAATACCCGTCCACAAAGGAGCATTTACGTTCGCGACGCTAGCCGCAGTACCGAAGTGAACGAAAGTGGATTTCGCGCAGTTCGCGTCGGATAGAGTGAATTCAGTAGAATGACTGGTGCTGCAGTGCCTTAGTTGACTTACGGTTAAATTGAGCTTACCTCATGGATTAAAGAACGAGGTATATCCAACAATACGACTGCGGCGGCACTGTGGCAGCAGTGTTTTTAGGGTCCATTTCTTGTGGCCGGGTATTCTGCTTTTGACATTAAGTCTGTAATAGGTAGTATCTCCGGATTTCGCAAAGAGATTTTCTGCTCAATATCTTAATTTAAGTGATTTCATTTAAAGCTTACACGCACGTGCGAGCAAAAGCCCAGCCTCTGTATCCAGAGAAGAATCCAACACTTTATAACTTCACACGTGTGCCTTGATGTCCTTATCACATTTTGCTATTATTACACATTGAACGTTTGCTGGATTGTCAGAACTTGGGCCACAAATTACCCCAACAAACTCGGAATAGAACCGCATGCAGTCATAATGGTCTGTGTGCTTTGTCCTAATCTCTTGCGTGACAGCTCTGACGACACAATCACGGCACAACTCATGAAAGTCATGAGGCGTTCGACTGGTTCAATGGTTGTTTGAGGGCTTCGAGGAAAATCCAAGAAGCGTATGCTTACATAAAGGGGGATACATTTCTTTGTTTGTTTTGCCAGTATGTTCACAAAGTGAATTAAGGAAACTTGTTTGCGCAAAAATATGGAATGGAATGAATCTTGCTAGTATGCAAATTTTTAGGTCAGTTATTTTAATTACCGGATATGTCACTCTTAAACCAAGACAGTTAAATTTCAATGAGACGTTTCCCTTGACCTACAGTAGTTCCAGTCAATTCACGTTGTATTGTGTCAGTAAACCTAGAGTCTCTAATTGTTTAGTGAGTAAATCGAGATTAGCGAGTGTGATTTCAATATACCTCGCCTCTGCTTTGGTGGTCAAAGGTCGACTTTTGTTGACAAACAGCATGTTGAAATTGGGCCTCAAAAATCCTCCGTTTCATTTACCCAAAAATTTTATTGAATTTAATTGCAGCGGAAACAATGATTATTCCGGTGATTATAGTCTCGTTTGAGAAAGCCATGTACCAAGGTGCTTTTTGACTGTCGAATTTCGCAAAATTTGGCACTAACCCCTTGCAAAATGAATTTCAAGCTTTCTGTTAAGTTCTGGAAATTTCTGGAAATTTCTGAAATGTGACAGCTTTATTCCAGAGTCAAATTCCAGCTTTTATTCCAGAAACTGTTTTCCAGTTTTTGCAAGTTTTCGGTTCTTTCAAAAGCTTGAAATAGCTTGAATTTGATACATCTATCAGGTGCTGCCAGAAAATGACAGTTTTTTCCAGTCTTCATTTCTTGCAGGAAACTGGAAATAAACTAGCAATAGTCTACAGCTTGTTAACAATTTTAACATTTCTCAAATGAAACATATTTTTAGTTTTTTACAGTTTCTATTCTATAAATTCAACTCTTTTCAGATAAAAACTTAAAGAAATGTTTAGCATGCAGTTTCTTATTATGTATAAAATTTAAGAAGTAAGAAAATTCCTTTGTAGAACCAGACATATGTAAACGCTATGTAAAGTTTATCATATAACTATGTTGAGCTATATAAAGGCTATTTACTGCTTCTTACTTGCTATGCTACATTACATAGTTCAGTCTGTGTAAAGCATATGCCATTACTATTGCAATACCATTTAAAGGTCACATAGCTCTCTGAAATAGCTTATGAATGTGAATGTAATATCTTTCGAGTTAATACATTTACTTAGCTTATGCAATGTCCTTTAAAGGCTCCAAACTTTGAACATAAAAGCACTCTGTACATGGAGAAATGAAAAAGAAAACTTATATTCCGATGTATTCAATAGGTTGTGAGAAAAACCAATCAACGGATTACCTTGCTTGATGCTCTCTGAGTCTCATAATCGCCTTTATTCCAAAAGGAACATGATGCATTACTCTCGAAAATTACACACTCCAAGTCAGCACTTGATCCTTTCGATGAACTCCAGTATCTTTCGAATCTTGCTCCGTATAAAGATTGTCATCCTCCGCCATCTTGGATAACACGTGAGAGACAGGATCGGGAACTAGTGAGTCCTTTTCGTTTTGGTCAGCAGTCAGCAGCAGGGCGCTTATACATAGGGCGTCCATAGGGCGGTGAAACGGGCATTCCGCTCTTAGTCCAATGTGCGATGCGGAGAAGGACTGGCACGAGCGCTCCTTCCGCGTTTCCGGTGCAATTAATGGCTGCCAAAAATATCCTCTTGACGAACCGGAAATCAAGTTTTCTTTCTTTATTTTTGGGCCACCATTAGTGTATTATTTAAAGGCCTTTTTGATATTTTTGACCCAAAACTCAATACTATTTCGTCTGTCAAGTATTTTCGTCGGAAGCTGCTTAAATTTGAGTGAAGTAAGACAGTGTCGAACGCAGGTATGTCCCGCTTACCGCGACCAAGGGTAACCGGTCGTTTCGCCAACGTGTCAGCTCGCCAACGATCTGTTCGCCAACGTCTAATGTCAGTTCGCCAACGCTTATATGTCAGTTCGCCAACGTCCAAAATACTTTGTGAAATAGATCTGAATTTTATTTACAAATTACCAAAAGAAGATAATGTGACCTTTGATCCAAGATGAATTGTTTGATTCGGCTTGAAAATGTTCGTTTCACTCTCCCCAATCTCTCTCTCTCTCCCTCTCTCTCCCACGCCATCCACGGCTTTATTTGTGAACATAAACCGGCTGTAAAACCTTTTTATTGCTGGGTTGCCAAACCCAGTCGGAATCTCGGTTTCATTTCCTGGGTTTTTTTGTTATTTTTTTCCGTGTCGGGAAAAGTCTTGCCTGTCACTCCCCTGCTAAGTGGTGTCTTTGTGCATAGAGTCTTCTGTGCGTATTTTGTTAGGTTTGAGGGGGCTGGGGTAATGCGTAGCTTGCTCTGCACAATTAACCTGTAATGGCGTCGAAAGTCATTGTAACGCAAATGGCGTTTTAGAACATCTTTAAAGAAAATATACCCATATGGAGCGCAAAAATGTAACGTCAAGACAGGCGGTGAAACAAAAAGATCTGGAATCTTAAAAGCGACGAGTAATGGACCTCGACAGCGTGAATCTTTCGCCCGCCGAAATCAAAATGAGCTGTACTTCTAATATTTCGCCAAGGTGGTGTTACGTACAACACTGAAACCAAATGGAAATTTCTCTGGTAACTTACGGGTTCAACAAAGACAGAGAAGGGATCGAACACCACAAGTAGATCTGTGATCTCTGTTGTGTGTCTCACAGTGTTTACTGAAGTCGCATCTCTTTAAAGTTTGCCTGTTTGTCTGGCAAGTAACATTCATTTTGTACTCAACTCTGCAAAGGTTAAAAAAAATTGGAAATGTGACAGTGAAAAATTATTTGAATGAAAGCTTGTTGTCTCTTTTGTGCTTTATTATTTACGGTCAAGGTTCTTTCGAAAAGGGTTTGATGTGAACTGTCAGAAATTTATTTAATTGCATATGCTTTGTGATTGTGTGGTTCGCTTGCACGCACGCAACTGAAATAGGAAGGGTTTCTTGCCTCTTATAGCAAATATGTTGCTTGTTTCAATAAATGTTTCGCTGGAAAATATTTCTGTGAAATTTCCAGCTTTTGTAAATTTATCATGTTGTATAATTTTCGAGCTTAGCAAATTTGCATACATGTGCTGAAATGTGATACGGGGAGAATTTTTGTGGTAACGCATAAGTCACGAAAATAAACAGGTCTGTTGGAAGCGTGCTTGAGTTTCAACAACAACAACCAACAAGAACAACAACAAAGTTTATTACATACAATACTAGTTACAGTGAAAAGTTTGTCCACCCAAATTTAGCAAGGCCAATCGAGTTGGGTGGAGCAAAGATAAAATACTTAATTAATATATTTACAATGACAAAGATTACGAAAGGAAATAATTATTATTTAAGACAAGAGCGATTGAATATTTCTATGATAAAGATGTGAGGTACTACAGTGTGATACAGATTGAGATTCTAGTTAATTGATTGCTGATAATCGTAAGATTCAACAAAATGACCCCCAAAATCGGCAAAAGATTGTGACGCTGGTGAATAATGAAGTAGCTGCTATTACCAAAACGATGGAATTACCTTGGTGATAAATAACCATGTCTTGGAGAGTAAATTTTTGATTTTCCAGAAACAATGGTCAACCTCTGAGAGTTGGACGATTGTGATAATTTAAATAAAATACGAGTGAAACTTGCTGTTAATACTCTGTCCGAAAAAGTTTGCAAAGACATGGCTTTGCATGAAAACACCACAGAAAAGATACAAGAATTTATGAAAATGTGAAATGCTTTGGAATGTCTTCAAAGATAACAGTCCACTACAGTCAATAACAGATCAACGTATTACCAACTTAAACCAACTACTTAATTACTTTAAAGCCTGGAAACAAACATTCCACAGAAGGACAGATGTGTAAGAACATTTAATAACATGGCAAACAATGTTTGATCTCGAGGTAATATATAGACTAGACTTAGAATGGATCACAGCAAAACAATGCAAAACTAATAAGTTATTGTAAATACCATGTCCTTGCCCCCTTAGGTATGACTATGCAAAAAAGCCATACTATTCCATGGCAACTCCTTCATATTATGTACCAACTGAGGACAAAGCAATGATTCCAGTTCCTTGTAGAATATCCTCCCCTGAGGAAAAGCAATTTGTAGCCTATCACTACTGCTACGTTTTAAGACTCCCCATCCTCTCCCAAACCCCATATTGTTTTCTTTGCCTTTGTGCAGTTTGGCTCCAACAAATAAGCTAACCTGTGGCTGATCAATATGATCACATTTTGTTCCACTATGTGAAACATAAATAAAATAATTAAAAGCATGAGCCCTGGAACATACCTTAAAAATAACAATGACTGTATTTATTGTTAGGATTGACTAGCAATGCCACACAGAGAACTTAAAAAATATAGCATAACTACTTCACACTCAAGGATCACAGGCATCTATTTTTGGGGGTCTGAGGGCTTATTTAAAGAAAAGAATAAAAAATGTGTGTCTGATCTAGCCCTTTTACTCAATCAATTAGTACATATCAATACAGTAACTCTCTGTTTCATATTGTTTTCAAGGTGTCGGTAAAAGGCCTTAAAGGACTTCTACATCTACATCTAGTGAGTACGTATTCCAGCACTCGGCAAGGTCCCTTTTTGACTTGTGGCTGTTTCTGCTTAGGTGGCCTCATACACCACGAGCTTTTTTGGAGACATCACCGCCAAGCCGGCCACTTCTGCTGAATAATTTTCATGGTCAAATATTTGTCAATCCCTCCTACGTGATTCAGTTTTTCATACATGTACTATCTGGCTTTTTCTGTGATTAAAGTTTTTAATTTCACACAGAATTTGTTTCATTTGTTAGCCTTATTTTGGGGTTGAGAGTTTGCTTTGTAAATTTCTCCCCCTCATTCTACAGACTAACCCTAACTTTTGTCTATGATGTTTCCTCCACTCACCCACCATTCACACACAATATTCCCTTCAAACTACCTGCTAATTAGTGAATGTTTTAGTTAGTGGAGAGAAACCCCTTCTTGTAAGGAGGATTCTTCTATCAACACCAATTAAGAAAGCTACAAAGGTTGCTAGGTTAACTGCTGCTTCATGTCTTACTATTAAATAACCAAACTTAATTTAACTTGGACAGTTCATCTTTAATTTAATATGGCTCCTTCTTGGGGCACCAGAAACAAATGGTAACATAATTATTGTTTAACTACTGTTTGTAAGACATTATGTTTTGGTGCAATATTGTTTCTTGTCGCCTGTTTCCATTATTTTATGTCATCTGTATTTCGTACACGAAGTAAATGTTTTTGCCATACATTCCGACTCCCCTCAGAGGGTTTTTGATTCAAATGCTTAACCACTCTGCAAAATTCCAGTCTTCTTGATTGAGTTATAGAGACTATAATCCAAAAAAATACGTTTATCACTCTTTTGTAAAGATCATTCAAAAAATGAGGGTGCTAGCATTTATGACTTTGTAATATCTTGTCTCATATTTCCAGTTTCATTTTTTTTGGATTTTGCAAATTAGAAGATTGTAGGACTTTTATTTTCAGATAATTAATGGTAAGAGGTAACAATATTTAGCTCTATTTTCTATTTTGTTTTGAAAATAGCATGTTACTATTTCTGCTAGTGAGAGCTAACCATAAATAGGGTTACCAAATTCTCTTGACACTAACAATACAACTCTTCATACTAACTAGTAAGCTTCGATGGTATGTCATGTAGCCTGAGGTGCCCTCTGGTCAGCCTGTGTTCAGTAAGCTCTCAATAATGACAATAAAAAACACTTTACCCAAATCCTGTGCCAATAATATCTCTGAACATGACTGATTTCTAAAGACATAATTAAACTTTGCACAACTATTGTACTCACAGCAAGGCACATAATTAGCTCAACTATCATTCAACTACAGAAAATATTGTGGTAATCAGTGGCGGATCTAGACCTTGAGGTAAGGGTGGGGTGGGGGGGGGGGGGGGGGGAGTTGCTTGCCCTGCCGGCTTTTCCTCCTGTGGTTCTTTCTTGGTTGGGATTTTGCTATGCCGACCATTTCTTTGGAAGCGGTCATAGGCTGTGTAATTTTTGCTTTTGAAAAGCCACAAATTCAAGAAACAACCATGGCCCGAGTACCATATGATAAACTACTTTCTAACTAAGCTTGCCCAAGCCATACTGAGGAATATTGCACCTTGGTCATTTTTGTATGGACCTCGCTGCGCTCCATCTTTAGTTCCACAATGTTCAACCAATATTCCCCAGTATGGCCCTCCAGAGCTTAATATTTCCAAGTTGTTACTTGTATTTTGACTTGCCTTTTGGGTCCTTCAACACACAGCGTGAGTCGTGAAAATACTCACCAGAATATAAACAAAATGTAAAAAAAACCATGGCTTATAACCTTTTCCATGGAAATGGCTTGTATGGCTCTGAACAAGAAAGCACCAATCAAAACACTTGGATTTACCTAAAGACCATAGGTTATAGGAGAGACCAATCAAAAACAGAGGGAAAATGTTTGTTACATTAACATCAGCTATGTGTCTGGGACATCTGAAGAATTTTTTTCCTCGTTCAAATCAAAAAAGTCGTCTGTGATGTCCTGTAAAAACAATTCTTCCAATTCTTCGAGTGAGTCGCCGATCTCAACACTTGCAGCCATTTTGAAAAGGCTTTTTAGTAGACCCCAGTCTACTGCATCACACCTTTTTGTTCGGACCCGCTCGTTTCACCGCCCGGTCTCTTTCTGCCCTGGTCGGCAGTAACCAGTCCAGCTCTTACAGGTTTTGCGCGGTTGTATTCAAACGTTTCAGCTATGATCACGCTTTTGTGGTGACGATTTTTTTGATAGTTTTACTCTTTAAATGCTGATCCAGGCAAGGAAATGCTTACAACAACTCAAGTAAAAGGTAAGCGTTAACTTGAAGCGAATGACATTTGATTTGATGCCGTATTGTCTTCAAAATGAGGAACGACTTACAT
The DNA here is from genome assembly GCA_949126865.1 of Montipora capitata. NCBI lineage: Eukaryota > Metazoa > Cnidaria > Anthozoa > Scleractinia > Acroporidae > Montipora > Montipora capitata. The sequence continues at coordinate 59,994,151 of OX421446.1, forward strand.
GCATGTAGAATTCACATTTTCACACCTTCGAGTCAATTTGTGAAGCAAGGAGACTCAACTTGGCTTAAGGTGGCTCCCTAGAGTTTTCAGACCGGGCGCAAGGTGGGCACTAGTATGGCGCGAGGTTTTAAATCCAGGCGAAGTCCACGCAAAAAATAAAAACAAAGATGGCTTCCCTTTTCCGTAATATCGTCCGGTTAAAGTTTACTAAATTGAGGGAAGCTCGAAATGCAAGTGTTTTCGTTTGCATGGGATGCTGTATCCCATGCAAACGAAAACACTTGAATTTCGAGCTTCCAGAAGTTTTGTGTGTTGCTAGTGTATTTTCGACAGAAAGTGCGAATTATCGAAAGCGTGAATCTAATTATCGTAAATATCACCTTAAGTTTCCGTACGTGTACTCAGTGTTTGGATCAGTAAGTTTGGCCGCCGTTAACTTGAACGATAAAGAAGGAGGTAATTCACCGTCATCACTTACCAGTCAGAGTCATTCTCCCTTTCCCTCTAACCACGTAAAGCGAAGTGCAAATGGGCGCTTCACGAAACCCGGAGAAAAAGGAACTCCAAAAAATCTGGAGCACGTGAGACGCGGATATCAAAACTACATTGCGAAAAGGAAACTGGAGTTTGGAAACTGTATTGACGAAAACGAACCACCCTCTAAACGAGAAACAAGGAGTACTTGGGTATGGGCGCTTTGGGATTTTATATTCACTACACAGAGGTGCAATTACCGGAACCATCAATTTTTTTGTGCTATAAAACAGGCTGCCACCGAAAGAGAAGAAGCTATTCCCCGTGGAACTCGATTCATTGACCTCGATGTGTTTTGGGAAAGTCTCCAAAGCTGCACTCACTGCCAATCAGTTTCTTGTGCAGAAACCCCGGTGAAGACAAAGAGTTAGAGAACGAGATTCCATGAGCTCAGGTTAACCAAGAGCGTTCGAAGAAGACCAACAAACGACCGATCGAGACACGAGAGGCCAAGCAACCGGTCGATGTACGTCCAGCAATATCGAGCAAAAGCAATCAAAGGGAGAGGAAACGTTCCCGAGACGAGCGCGAAAAGTCCGCCAAAACAGCTAGCAGCTCCGATGCAAAGAAAGCCTGCCAAGATGAAGAACAGAGCTCCTCCATCCAAGAAAAGATAAACAGTTCTAACCAGAGCATCGCTAATCTGCAAAGTCATCTTGAGAAAGGCACATGCCCCAAGACTTTGAGATACAACGTAAGGGCGAATATTACGCCCGATGAGGACTTTAAGAAAAACATAGCTCGATTAGAAAAAAACCAGAACAGGCTCTAATAGGAGCCCTGGTGAAATATCACCACAGACGTACAGAACGCTTAACAATCAAGCTTCGTAAGCTCGAACAGTATAAATCTCGTAGAAGTACTGTCACTAAGCAAACGTCTCACCAGAAAACGCAATCACTGGCTAGAAAGAAACCTGTCAACAAAGGTGACAATGTAAACGAGCTAGCCAAAGAGTTGAAAGCCAAGATTAGCGAGGTCGATGTACTGTTAAAACAAATGAGATCACAAGTACATGTGAATAAACAAAGTGAATCTTACCATTGTGTCTTATCAGGCTCCTTAGAAGTAAGGGGAAAAGGGAAAGAAAACGGCAGAGATAACAAAGCGGGAAAAAAACCGCAAAAGAAAAGAGCGGAGAAAAACCAAAGACAAAAAACGCTTTTGTAATGCCATTGAGTCACGCACACAGTATATCGAAAAACTGTCGAATGAACAACTGACAGATGAGCAAATTACTCTACTATCGCGTGGTCTAAAGTTCATCCCTACACCCGTGACAAAAGAAAATATTATCAGGCACCAACTTCTCACAGATTTCGATCAGTTTACGAGACGAATGCGACTACAATATATTTTTCACGGAGAAGAAAGCAAACCTCATCTTTTCCACGTTAAGTGGGACTGGAAACCACCAGTCCAGCCATCAGTAGCTCTGGAAACTAGAGGAGGTCAAATTCGAGCTCGCAAGTACTGAATTGGTAAAGCCAAAAGATAATATATCTACGGGAGAGCGCGAAGCTCTCAAAGAACTATCGCGTAACAAAAGCATTATTCTCAAGAAATCAGATAAGGGCAGCACAACCGTATTGATGAGCAGACAAGACAAACTTAACGAGGGTCAAGTTCTACTTGATGATTTAAGTAACTTCCCTCTCGACAAACCAATGGTTGAAACTACAGCCAAGAAAGTTCAACAACTAAATAAATTACTGCTCTCAGAAGGCCACGTTGACAAAATGACGGCTAAATGGCTCTCCCTTATGCCTGATCCTCCGCGAATACCAGTGTTTTACACACTTACAAAAATTCACAAACCGACACTTGCTGGTAGACCTATTATCTCAGGGTGTTCAGGCCCTACAGAAAGGATCTCAGCATTTGTTGACCACCTTATTCAGCCAATAACACAACAACAAACTTCGTATCTCAAAGATACAACAGACCTTATTAACTTCATCGACAGGATTAAATTGCCTAACAGTGCCATACTTGTTTCAATGGACGTCACAAGCCTATACACGAACATACCACAACGAAAGGGTATTACCACTGTATGTCATGCATACAAAGAATTTCACCAAGGAAGCCCTCCAGTCCCTACCAGGTTTTTAGGCGAAATGCTCAGTCTAATCCTACAAGAAAACTCGTTTCAATTTAACGGGAA
>OX421446.1:60001851-60004351 GCA_949126865.1 Montipora capitata
GTATTTACCTGAAGTACATGGTAATTTGACACGATTGAGTTTCTTGTCTTCACGCACGCAATGAAATAGGAAGAGGATTTCGCCTCTAAGAGCAAATATGTTGTTTGTTTCAATAAATTTTTCGCTGGAAAAGGATTCTGTGGTATTTTCTGCCTTTGTGAATTATAATATCATGTTGTGTATTGAATTTTCAAGCTTAAGGTTGAAATGTGATATGAGAGAAGTTTTTTAGTATTGCTCTGTAAGCAGGAAGGGTTCACAGGCCTGTTGGAAGCGTGCTTGAGTTTCAACAAAATGAGCCCCAAAATCAGTGAAAAATTGTGACGCAGATGAATAATAAAGTAGCTGCTATTTCCAAAATGATGGAATTACCTGGTGATACATAACCTTGTCTTGGAGAGTAAATTTTTGACTCAGCAGAAAAAATGGTCAACCCCGGGGTCAACCTCAAGAGTTTGGGCGATTGTGATCTTTGTTTTTGACTTTGCTCATTTATTGTCAAACTTTATAACACTTGACAGAAAAAGAAAGTCACGAAAACCCGGTATCTTGCCATCATTTGACACAGATGCTTCACTGTTTGGCGAGTAAACATGCCGCGGTAACTTAATCACGGCGCCCGCTGAATTCCTGCAATGTCACTTTCGATTTTGCGATTAATTTGTGCAACCAAAAGTACAATAACAAAATTGAACGTAGGAACGATCTCCCAAAATGTTTGTCGCTGATCGTAACTTTTTGTATTCTATATTCACGGTTCAAAGTTAATGTTGTTTTCATGTCGTAAACATGTTATTCTCGAGCGACCGTCCTGGAAACTTCCTTTTGCTCTTTCTAAAAACTGTGTATCAATTTACTTTTGCATCAATATTTGTTTTTGCATAAAGCAAGCTAACAAAATCTGTACCTTACTGAGTTCGCATTTGTTAGCGTTAATAGTATTTAGGGTCCAATACTTCTGTTTTACGAAGGGGTATATGATTGAGGTCACCCATCCAGATACTAACCCCTCCGGATAGTATTTAACTTTAGTAAACTTTAGTATGACAAAGCTGTCAGATGTTCAGAGGGCACGCTTAAACTTGAGGTGAAAGAAGATGTGAGGGAGCTTGAAAATTATCAACATGTCAGCCCAGAAGCCAATGTTTCTCACTTTCCATTTATTTTCTTCAATCTTTCTGGGTTCAGTACTTTGCTAGTAACCACATGTCTTCTCAGGCTATTTACCCAAGACTTCTATCATGGCACTACAGTGATAGACAATACCAAATCAATAACGTGCACTGTTAGAGCTACATATTACGCAAGGACAACTTGAATCTCCTGGAAGACAACGCACAGCTCAGTTGACATTTTATATGGAATAAATTGCTGTGTTACTTCACTACCACATGTAAGCAATGCATGTCTATTTTTTCTGAAGAGGACAGGAATTTCTTCTTGATTAATTAATAGGTTGGTAGCCAGGTTTTTAACCTCAGAAAAGGATCTGTTCGTCGTGCGAACGTGTGAGCACCTGTGAGCCAAAGGGCCTCTGCTGGTATGACTTCTGGGTGACCCCTTAAATGGTCTTAATGACCCCCCAACTTGAAAATAAAATTTCTGGAACGGTGCACGTACCACAGGCAACCCAGTGTACCCTCACGGAGGGTCTAGTTAAATTTAAAACAAGAACCCAATCCAAAGATTTTGGCATGAATTAAATGTCTAGGCTCATGCAATAAAAAAGTATAACTGCTTTGAAATCTGTCGTCTATTTTTGTTTTCTGTGAGCTATGGTAATAACTGTTAATAGCTTGACTACAATGGATTTTTTGTAGTTTCCAGCACATTTCTGATTTGCTGGAATATTATTTTATAGGAGCAGGATAATTATGTATGTGTTGTGTATTTTCTGTTTCGAATCTATGTAGAAACTATGTTGAAACAATTTTTATTTTTGGACACAAAAACCCCATAACATAGCCTTTACATATGCTATGTAAAGGTTCCATTTGACTAGCTAAAACATAGCATTTCCTTTCAAAATATATAGATGAGGCATACGTATAACATAGCCTTTGAATAAGGCTTCTGTATCCAATTTAGGTATATCATAACATACCATTTACATGTGGTCGTTAAATAGGATTTACATAGATTACACAGTGTCTGGTTCTACAAGGGAAGGTACAAGACATGACTGCCTGATTACCACTAATGACCAATAACTTTATAGTTAAACAAAGTATTCAATGATCTTTGGTAGTTCTTTACACAGACAAGAAAATGATGCCTGTTTTTGTTGTGCATTTGACTGCTTAGAGTAAGAAGCTTAGTAAAGTTACTCGTGATAAATTTAAAAAGTTACCAATGGCTGAATTGCCTTAAAGGAACCAAAAGCTAAAACCATCAAGGATTAAAATTAACTGGTGGGAAAAGGCAGAGGAAAATCATGAAAAACTGGAATATCCTTGAAAAAAGCTGGAAATTAATACATGATCTTCACATGCTTTCATTT
>OX421446.1:60011851-60019351 GCA_949126865.1 Montipora capitata
TTTCACTGTCAATTTTTGCACGAAAGTAAATTTGGTCAATTATACACCATTCCAATGGCATCAAACAATGGTTGTTCCTTTTCGGGAACCCAACCAATAAATGTTATTCTCTTTCTTCAGTTAGGAAGAGCACTGCAATATAGCGAGTCATATTCAGTGCCGTATTTTTGAAATCCAAAGTAGACAATTTTTGTTAGATCACTTTTTTTGCTAAAGCCAATGATTTTAATCTTTTTTAAATTCGCAGAACTCCAAAATTCTTAACTTGCCTAGATGATACCGTTCACTTATTTGCTCTCACCGAGGCTCAAGTGAACGGTTGACCAGTGTTGTTCCAAACGGATGCTTTTCAAAAGCCAAAGTTTCGTCTCGTAGTTCTATCAAATTTAATTTCACGTAATTATCCACTGCCAAGTCTCTCCTTAAACATTACCTTATGGGATATAACTTTCTAACACAAATCATTCATGCCTACGCAAACACCGTGGATCGAGATCAAGTGACTGTAAATAAAAAAAAGCTCAAAATACATCACTTACTTTAGGTACACTTTATTTAACGTCGGTAATTCCTTTACCCTCTAGAGCGAGGGTATTCTCCCAGGAAGTCGTCGGTGCGCTCATTTTACCCCCCTCTTTCCGCCAGTGGTCCGTTTTAAGGGAATTTAAGACTACGTATGCTACCCTGATAGGAAAGAAGTCGAAACAAGGATGTGAGATCCGGGGATCCAACTTGGGACCTCTTGCACCAAGGCCGCGCATTATCCGACTGTGCCACCCTTGCTCCTGGCTCTCGATGTGCAAGGAAAGAATAGAGGGTAGTATAGTTCGATCAAACGACAGACAAATAACTTAGTACACTCAGCAAGCTAGTATTACTAAATACCTTGCAATGTTCCTCTTTAAAACCTTTTGAGCAGGAATAAGCAATGCGGCTGAAAAACAAATTAAGGGATAAATAACACTGGTAGATCATTTGGATGCTTCTGCAACTAGCCCGCGTAGCAAGCGCAAGTAGACAGGGAAGCGAAGCGAGTGACCAAGTCGCGCAGAAAAGAGAACTGGGGAGGGAGAAAAGAGAGCGTGGTTTTTCTGTTATTACGTTCACTGGATGAACGTAAAATTCTGATTGGCTGAAACCGTCCCGAGGGGGGGAAAAAATCTGTCAGTTTTGGCGCCCTTTCGACCACAGATACGAAACAACATGGTGGACAGTGCTGTTTTCGGATATGGTCGCCAAATTGTAGCAAAATTCAACAATGAAAATTCCTGCCAAAACCAACAATTTGATACCTAATTCAACAAATCTTTATCAACATCAACACTCTTTACCTGTCAACTTCAACTACTTTATTTTTAATTCAACAAATCTTTCTTTATTTGGATACGACAATTTCCTCTCAAAATCAACGCCATAAATTTGTCAATTTCAAATTGGAATTAGTATTAAAATCAACAGCGAATATTGCCTCAAAAAAGGTTTTTTGGCAGCAAGATCAACACTTGCTGCTATTCCCAATGTTCAGCCATCGAAACGCTGTCAAGATCAACAACTCCAAAATTCGTGTCAACAAATTGGGTGCAAGCTCATCCATTGCTAACGAGAGAGACTGGAAACAAAATTGTCCCTCGGCAAGATGGCGGAAGGCAGCGATCGTGAGGTGACACAAGTTGACCAAAATGGTAGAAATAATAGCCAATGGAGTTTATTTTTTACAGATTTAGATGAGTTATTGAGTGATTAGGAGCAACATCAGTCAAAGAATGACATCGTAATAACGGAAAGCTTGACCATTCGTTTGGAAAATGCAGTTCAAGCTTTGCAAAATGTATGTCACTTTGTATCACAGACTAACAGGGAAGCAGTTGTGGAAATGACCAGGAATTTTCAGTTGATGTTTTGAGACTGTCATCGTAGGGGTGAATTTCCAATTCGAACAAGATGATCACAAGTGGCCATAATTTCACTAAGTTCACCAAATAGAGTAGATACCGGGTAAGTTGGAAGGCCAAAATTTGACATAAAGGAAGAGACATTGGTGGAGCTCTGTTCTCTGGGTTTTAGCTGGGATATGACTCGTATGGTACTCGGCTCACACTGGACTATTCACCGTAGAGTATCAGAGTTTGGCCTTAACCAGTTGTCACGTTTTAGCAACATCACTGATGAACAATTGGATAGCGAAATCAGCGCTTTTGTGAGTGAACATGGCTGTTTAGTCGGAACTTCAATGGTTTTGGGCCATTTGAGATCAGAGGGGTTAAATATACAGCGAGAGCGGGTTCGTAAATGTCCTGCTCTGATAGACCCTCATAATGTCAGGATAGGTTGGTTTTCTGGAAAACAGGGATCAAGGATAAAAGATCGATCATAAGCTAAACTAAAGCTTTTTTCTAAAACAATAATACAACAGGTCTGAGGAACAATAACAAGTCTGGAAATTGTGTGCACAGAAATTAAGACAATAAGATGATCCACAGTTTTACTTTTAAATTTAACTCGTTTCATGTTGTACCATAACTGCCCCTAAGGGGTAAATGTCAGTGTTATACAAACAGCCCTCCCAGCACCCCAATTGTTTAATGGATCTTTCTTTCTTCTTTATCAATCAGAAGTAAAAAAAAGATTACTTTGAGGGCTTTGAGTGTCCCGAACACATATTAGCAATAAAACGTGCCTGACACTAAAGTTTGAATAATTTAAGAGCAATCAAACAGTAAGGGTTCTGTCAAGCCCTTCTCTGTCTTCACTTCTTTTGTAGTAAGCCCCCCTCCACCCCAAATGAAACAATTGTTTGGTTCCAGTTGAAAGCAATTTTTTTAAACTGCTGACTAGTTCAGGAAAATATACTGTTTTGTATACCTAAACCAAACTCCATCTATAAGAGGAAAGTGATGAAAAAGAAAAAAGAAAATAAAAGAGTAAAATAACATCACCAAACCGCAAAAGATAAAATTCTTCACACATTCGACAACTTAACAGAGTATCAAATTATAAGTTAATTGTGAATAGAGGAAACTACACGGCATTTGGACTACCTTCTTGGAAATAAACATAGATAGTTGTAGTTGTTGATTGCGTGATTGTCAGGTTCGTTTCCTAAATCTTTAGGGTATTATCAGGAACAAATCAATTAGAGAATGACAGATACCAGAAATTTCTAAGTGATCTAGGGCCTTGATGTAAATTTTAAAATATTTTCTATAGCGTGGGATTCTGGCAGTGATTGAGAGCACCAGAGTTGACTGTATCAAGCGAGATTGTGATTAAATACACCTAAAATATTGAAACTTGTGACTTGTGGAGGATACTGCTTATTGGAAGGCAAGCATTCTTCACATTCAAAGGGCATCGATTGTCAAGTGCACTCTAATCAAATGCAGAATCCTAACACATCTCTTCAAACAGGGACACTGAAAAATAGACCAATTCAGCTAACTCAGTGTTGTACCCAATTCAAATCTCTCGGGGTTAAGATTCTTTGTGTGTTGAATTTGCACGACAATGAAGCATTCACATTTGAATGATATGGAAATACTTGGAACAACAAAAAGTCACGCAAAACGCATCACAATTGGTTTATCACACATTGTAAATTACTTGTTCATATCATATCATATCATATAATATATCTTTATTTACCCTCGGATTTTTTTTAGAGTAGCTTGGTGTAGCTAATATCTCCGGCATTTACCCTCCCAACCATCATACACATCAGAAGACAGACCACAACACCGGGAACTACATGCCATACTCTTTACGACAAGTGTGCGGGTTCTTTTACGCCCCACGTGTTATTATTATAAGAGCTGAGTAGCGGTGAGCAACTTACCAAAATGGATACTAATCGATGCGAGGTCCTCGACGACAAGAAATGACTCTGCAAAATTTGATGATTTCATGTGGTTATCCATGTATTATCGAATCTTGTACGAAAACCTTTAACGTTCATAACAAAAATTCCTTATGCCCAGTATGCAAAAAAGTAGAACTGGAGCGGAAAGCTGGAAAATTCTCAAGAGAACGAATGGAGGTGAGATGACTGTTCCATTGCTGCAAACAATTCAAGAAATGCTTTCGTTCGGCGAGGTTCAAAGTTGTAAAGAGAAGGCATACATTATACGAGGCTCTGATCTTGCTTAGCTTTAAGTCATACTTTAAAGCGAGTAGACATTAAAGGTTTGTTATGGCCAAAACTGACTGAATGCATTCTTAATCGTCATTTGCTTTGTCACACCCTCAATTTTGAATCTAAGAGGATTCAAAAATTAAAATCTCCCTTCAGAAACAAGACAAGATATATCATTTACTTACTTTCTCGATGTGTAAGGAAAGAATATGGAGGGCAGTATATAGTTCGATCACACAAGAAACAAATAATTTATTACACCCCTCAAAGCCAATGTTACGTATCGAGGAGGGCATTGGGATTTTCGGTTTTGGCCACTTTTTAGGCCGGTTTTTCGGTTTTTATGACTCTTACGGTTTCGGGTTTTCCCTTTTTTTAGCATTTGGTTTTCGGTTTTCGACCAAAATACAACCGGCTTTTCGGGTCTGGTATCCAACGCGGTTTTCGGTTTTGCCTGTTCGGTTTCTGGTTTCTGGTTTCCTCAATCGAGAGAGCGTACCGCGGGAGTTCTCAACTGGACTCCAAACGCAGAGGTCAACTCAAGGACGTTTTTCTTGCCTAACCCTGCAGTTATTCTCTGCCTAAACAGAGACTTGTTTTTCTGCCAAAGCGGGTTAACACTGAGGTTGTCTGTATATGTGTCAAAAAGTGACTCACCTTTTTTTGCTGTACCATAATAATTGAAGAGCGAGGCATTGGGTTTTAGACAGCTTTCGTTGTTGCGAATGACGGAGCAGTTCATTCGCCTTTCACCAATTTATGATGGATGTGACCCGGCCTGGATTTGCGTAATTATATCAACGCCATATGTCAAAAAAGAAACAACGTTTGATTCGATCTACCACAATTTATGTGATTTGATTTCATTCACAGTTTTTTCAATTAGGGGCCAAGAATGCTGGATTTTAACGATCTCATCAACAACTGTATGTTAGTGGGTCACGTGATTAAGCAGGTGAAGCGGATAACTTCCTGAATGTTTGTGAGATGAGATTTTCTTTCATATAATCTGAATGCGTGTCACTCACTGTTGTTCTACTGAAACATGGATTGCTCGACTGCCCAAGCTATTAGTGAAATGGCTAATAGAGCCTTTTCACTTGACGTCACGGCAGTCAAGTTGGTATTCCAAAACAAAGAAATGGCGGCCATGATGGTGTACCAAACTAATCCTCTGGGAAGTGAACTCTATTTTTATGCAAAGACTTTCTTGTTTTTTTTTTTCAGGAATCCAACGTGGCCGCTGGTCACGTGAGTGAAAACGCTCTATACGCTAGGGGAAAGCTTTCGACAACAATTTGTACACGTGTGGTGTTTTCTTAGAGTTTTCAAAGGCTTTTCACTGCTTTTCACTAGTTGGACGTCTATGCAAATGGAATAAGAGAGACCCCTTTAATCATAGTTACTTTTCAAATAGGCAAGAGCATGTTGAATTGCATGGGTGTTTTATCAACGTTAAACACGCGAGGCGAACGCGGGTGATTTTTAAACCCGATAAAAAGCGCAAATGTGAGCGAATTTTGTGGAAGCATCCGACTCAAGGCACTTCTTGGCTTGTCAACGATTCCCGAAATCATTTCTTGTTCTCGCTCGTCCCTCGAATCAAGGGTTTTGCATTTTTTTGCCTGCTTTCTTTTATTCGCCCACTGCACAAAAAAGTTTTTCCAGTGTTATGTGCTTTTTTTAGTGTCTTCATCTTTTCGCTCATTTGTCTCAGTTCCTAAATAGATTCATGGGTCACTGCTTCAAAACAAGACACCATTGTTTAAAAAACAGCCAAAGAACAATTTCTTCACTGTTGCTAATGATTTTATGTAATTTTGCCCGCGGCAATTACCAAAATTATTATACATTGTAGTCACCATCTGTCTTCTCATTGGCTAAAAGCCTACAGTTAACTCTGGAAAACGGCACAACCTACAGATTATCCACTAATCTGTACCTACAGATTATTGCACGCGCAATGCATGATTTCCAAGAGCAATGTGTTTGAAAACGAACTGTGATCGCTGCGATAATGCGTTTGTCGTTATTTTCTTCAAAACAAAGTATAATAAAAAAATTATTAGATTCGGTTTTAGTGATATCCGGAATAATCAAGGTCTCGGTTAGTGTTATCAGCGTCAGCCTTCGGCTTCGGCTGATAACGCTTACCTCGACCTTGATTATTCCGGATACCACAAAAACCTCATCCAATAATTGTTTATTAACGACTAATGCCCCATGCCATTGCCCTCTATGATATTAAAGACAAAACTTGAAAATTTATTGTCAGGTACCGACGTCCTCTACACGACTTCAAATTTGGGGGCGTAACAGAAAAACCACCCACTTCGTTGCAAGCGCTCCCTCCCCACTTCCCTTTCCCGCGCGGCTTGGTCACTCGCTTCGCTTCCCTCTCCCCATCAGCTTGTTACCCAGGATATTCTGGAACTGATCATGAGTGACGGTGATCACTTCACAAAATAAACATATAAGGATTCAGTCTGACATAGTTACTAACTTGATCCAAACTAAGTAAGGAAAAAACAACAAAAAGTCACGCAAAACTCGTCACAACTGGTTTATCACACATTGTAAATTACTTGTTCTTGTTATTATTATTATTATTATTATTATTATTATTATTATTATTATTATTATTATTATTATTATTATTATAAGAAATGAGTAACAGTGAGCAACTTACCAAAATGGATGCTAGTCGATGCGAGGTCCTCGACGACAAGAAATGACTCTGCAAAATTTGATGATTTAATTAGGTTATCCATGTATTATCGAATCTTGAACGAAAACTTTTAACTTTCATAACAAAAATTCCTTATGCCTAGTATGCAAAAAAGGTAGAACTGGAGCGGAAAGCTGGAAAGTTCTCAAGAGAACGGATGGAGGTGAGATGACTGTTCCATTGCTCCAAACAATTCAAGTAATGCTTTCGTTCGGCGAGGTTCAAAGTTGTAAAGAGAACGCATACATTATACGAGGCTCTGGTCTTGCTTAGCTCTAAGTCAGACTTTAAAGCGAGTAGACATTAAAGGTTTGTTATGGCCAAAACTGACTGAATGCATTCTTAATCGTCATTTGCTTTGTCACACCCTCAATTTTGAATCTAAGCGGATTCAAAAACTAAAATCTCCCTTCAGAAACAAGTCAAGATATATCATTTACTTACTTTCTCGATGTGTAAGGAAAGAATGGAGAGTAGTATATAGTTCGATCACACAAGAAACAAATAATTTATTACACCCCTCAAGCCAATGTTACGTATTGAGGGGGGCGTTAGGATTTCGGTTTTGGCCACTTTTTAGGCCGGTTTTTCGGTTTTTGTGACTCTTACGGTTTCGGGTTTTCCTCTTTTTTTAGCATTTGGT
>OX421446.1:60034351-60044351 GCA_949126865.1 Montipora capitata
AAATCAGCGATATTTGTCTTAAAACAGGGTCAGGGTATGAGGGGCCGCGCCGCACCTCCCCAGCCAGGGATATATCGAGTACCCTCCGGGCTTTAAGTACGGGATTCATTTGAATGAGTTATCTTCAGAGAAGACGAATACGATCTCAAGTCTAGTTTTATCCCCCTCGAATGCATAAAAAGAATCAAAAACCAACATTTGACTTGATTTGTGTTCATTGTTAATTTCAGTTTACAGTGTCCCCAATAAGGCGTCAATCATTTTTGCCGCCTAGTTTGATTGAAAAGCGAATTTACAAGTGACTTACCTTGTAACCTAGTGTGAACGCACTTAAATCAAAAGTAAGTTTTCTGTTGTAGTTACGGCCTACTTGCATTGGACCTCAGTGTGAACCCGCCTAATTTTCATCAAACCGATTCCGTTCCTGTCTTTAATAAGCTCCGTAATCCGAACATAAAGGAACAACGACGTAGACTAGATGTGATTTCTTGTAATAGAACGTTGAAGGCGTCACGCGTCACGTCACGTCATCATAGCAATACGTTTTCTGGATGTAAACAAAGTAATCCCGCCGTCGTGGAACGTGGTAGCTGCTTTTTCTGGTTACTCTAACTCGGTCCGCCTGTAAAATGAGTACCAACTGTCCTGGAATTAAACTGACATAAGGTGGCGTTGTTGTTCTACATTTCTTTGTTTTAACTGAAGCTCCGTGATATTTTGCCGATCCGAGCAAACTTGAAAGCATCCGTTTTCTATGCGACAGTCTTTAGGGAAATGATAGCTACCTTTCATATTGTATTTGCATTTCTTTATTTAATGAGCTTCAAAGTAGGTATTGTAGTAAGGGATTGTTTTCTGACGTCATATTTGTAGATATGAGGTAAAACACTTAAAACGGTCTTAATTTTTTTTCAAACAAACGTATGAAAAGCTTCGGCCCAAAGCAGGACTGTATGCTATTGCAGTATTCATTTTGGACGTCTATTCTGCATAATTCCAGGTATCATCTTCTCCTAATTAACTAGTTGTTCTAGCTTTATCAACAAGGATTTAACGTGAAAGATACCTGAACAGAGCTTGAACAGAGCTTAACTACGACCGAGGAAGTTTGTTGTCTTTTTTTTTTTCGCTTTTGAATATGAATATTGAATTAATTGCTTACAACCTTTGTGACACTTGCCGGCCCTGAAATTACCTCTCGTCAAACTTCAAACAGTTGTCTTTTGGACGTGTTTGGATTCTGCAGTAGTTTGCTGTATTGCATGTTGGTTTGCAACAGTTTTGGTCCCAATTTTACTTGGATCAGTTAACAGGGGATTAGAACGCCTAATTTTTGCAAATAGTAGACCAGTCAAAGATGAGATTTGGCAGGTTCAACTTCTTCAGTGTTATGAAAAGAAAATCTCTGTTCCGGTAAACTGTTGTTTAGTCAGCATTTTACGTACGGTATATTCCTTTCATTACAATAAATAGATCGCTTCCATTTTAGATAACTTCACTTATTCCAGTTGCCGTGACAAATGGATGCCCTTCTTTAGAGCTTCCGCCTCGATTGAACCTGAACCTCGAACAGAAGATTCTGACTCAAGCATGGAAGCTCCAACAGATGCGCGATGATAGAACGATACAGTCATAACGCAACTTGAACCAATTACATGTAACCCTGGTCTCTCTTCAAGTCTGTTAATCATTTACCACTCGCAGCACTTAAATATGGAAAACAATCCAAGGAAACATTTATCAGCGAACGAAAATGTAGACTCCATCAATGAATTGTTTGATTCCGAAAGACAAATACTGAATCACGGAGAGAGCTACAGAGGAAAGAAACATCTGCACGCGAAGTCAGAGGAGATAACTACCTTAATTCATATTTTAACAGCACTGATTGGAAATTTGAATTCTCCTTATCGTAAGCTTAGTAGCAGTTGTTTGCTACTGTGGTTATTCAACTTGACTGCAAATTTCATATGGGATGGCTTCGAATCACGTGCCAAGTATGGTTATCCTTGGTTGTTCGTGCGTGGGTTGCTATGGGTTACGTGCTGTGTTTGCACGTGGCTTACTGTTTGTCGTGCAGTGTCGTGGCTGGAGCGAGGACTGGGTGAATTAGAGCGTGACAGGCAGTACAGCGAGGTGTTTCGTGACATATCGCGCGCAACTGAGGTAAGTTGGCATGCGCAGGCAAGGAAGCAACACATTTTGGTATGAATCTCTGGAAAACTGTTTATTCCAATTCGGCTGAAGATTGGTAGAAAAAGTGGAGAATGGCTTTCCTGATATTTGGACGCGTACGATTTTCGCGCAAAGCTAGATAAGCCTTAAAGAACGCGCATTCTATGCAAATGCATAACAAGTCTTTAAAGTGTTACTATGATCAAAAATCACTTCTCTTTTTTCTTCAGATTTTGAAAGTGTGATTGCTCAACACTTGACTGGCAAAATCTTAAGTTTTGATTTTTATCCAAAGGCTATTTACTTTGACTGTAAGTTTTTTATTTCACGGTCCGCTATTACTCACATTAAAAACTGACCGATTGGACCTCAGAGGGTTGGATCAATGGAAAAGTGGCGTCGTTTACTCACTAACTTAAAATTTCAGCGTGTAAACGACTTTAAAGGCCCACCTTCAACCGACATGCATTTCGACCGTTTGTTTTTGTTATGGAAATTCACAGTGCTTATCGCAGCTTTGACGGGATTTTCATAAACGAAAATTGCTCCACGGCATGCAATGCTTGTCGGTTGAATGTGGGCCTTCAAGTAACCCAGTTGCGAAAGCTTCTAAACAGGGGCAACCTTGTTTTTACCATTTAGAAACTGTCCTATTTCCTGGCATTGTTCGCGATCATATCTGGTTCTCTTCAGTACGGAATGATGCGCAGAGACCAGGCCACACATCTCGTCTTTGGACATGAAGCTCACGCAGCATTGGGCGTGGTCTTGCACGTGCTTAGATTTATCAGTGGAGTCCACGTATATTATGCTTTGGCTTTGTTCTGGAGCATTCCCACGTGCATAATGTTGATGACTGGGTACTCTATGATTGAATTCCAAGGTAACATGACGTTCCGGTCCAAAACTGTTTACAATTTATATTTAAGAAAGAGGGATGCGTTGGGAAGCAGTATGACACGGTGGTCGTATTCTGTTGAGTTTGAACTGGTTCTTTCAGGATATATATTTGCGAGAACTACCTGTGAACTGCCTCAATAGCGAAGTCCACTGAAAACAAACAGAGCATAGCGGAACAGCAGTCCTAGCAGTATAGGGGGACAATTGTCTGCTTAACATTAACGTTAATAAGCTTTTCCATTTACCTCGGAACTTGATTATCTTCTTCCCTGTTTTCATCTCAGACATATCATTACACGTATTTTCAATTGTACCAGGGCAGTGATGAACTTTTAAAGGGGCTATGTCACGTTATCTTAGGGCGTTTAGGGGAAATTTTTAGTTAATCGCGATTTTAAAAACTCGAAAATGGTAAGGTGGAATTCCTTTACTGATAAAATCAAGATGATTATGAGCAAAAACGACTTTTATTCAAGCGATTTGCCGAGTTTTTTCAAGATTACCCAAATGCAATCCGTGTCAATCTTGTTCATTTGTGTCCATGCATGCTTCTCTTTCCTTTTGTTGTATTTCTTTTATCTTGTTGAACAGTCTTAAGTGGTTATTGCAATGTTTCATTCTACTTTTTGGGCATTTTGGGTGTCATGAAATTGCATCATTTTAGGTGACATACCCCCTTTAGGCCTAAATCGAAGCATTGTTTGCAGTGCTAGTATTATTCAAGCTGATCGGTGCTCCCGAGTAGCGTCTGTAAGCATTTTTGTCCATCACATGCAGAACTCACTCAAAAACGACTGAAAAACAAAAACACCTTCTTCTCATCGAAACACGCTTTTGAAGATTACAAAGAAAGAGTTCAGTTTGTCAAAGATTCATCATCCGCTTGTATGGTAAGTTACTGCGACTAAAAAGTTTGCTCATTAAACGTGCTTGTAGTAGGCTTTGTGACTACGTAGTTGTTTTCAAGGGTGTTTCTCACTTCAAACTTTAAATTAAAATGTTGGAAGCATACTAGCTCTTGATTACAACTGCTGGTCTTCAAGGCCACAGTTGCTGGACTCAATCGACATTTCCTAATCAGAAGCGCAGAGCGACACGATCTAGTGAAAATCAAACTGTCGGAGTCGAAAGCAGAATACCGATTCCGCTTATGACTCCGTTGTTTACGATCCAATGAAAACTGCATTGTCGGAGTCGGAAAGAGGAGCGGATGAATAAACCAATCACAAACATCGATTCCAAGCATTGTGATTGGTTGGTTTTTCCGCTTTTCCTTCCGACTCCGACAATCTAGTTTTCACTGGATCATAAGCGACGGAGTCGTAAGCGGAGTCGGAAGAAAATGGAAACGTTCTGATTCTTCCGACTCCGATTCCGTCGAGTTTATGACTCCGCTTATTACTCCGATCTTTGATTTTCACTAGGTCGTAAGCGCTCTTACGACTCCGACTCCGACTCCGTCGCTAGTGAAAACCAGCCTTTAAAGGTAAATGAACTGTCTTCATTCACAGTAAATCCGCCGGCCATTGGTTTTCGACCCTGTTTTAGTACTTCTGTTCGGTATAAATACATCGCTGAATAATGAAAATTCTCTGCGCTGATTGGTTGCACTTGTGGTGACTATTACGCGATAATCACCTAAGCGGTTTGTTCAAAAACGGTCGCAAGCAGTTTTGTACGGTGGCCCACAAGGGTCATGCTGCAAATTAAAGAGTTGCTGCAAATAAAATGAAGTTCCTACAAATAAAATAGAGTTGCTGCAAATTAAAAAAAAAATTGCTGCAAATTAAATATAGTTGCTGCAAATTAAAACATCAAACGTATGCGCGCGCACCGAAGGAAGGACAGGTTTCAGGGCAGGTACAAAACACAGGTCACAGTTCCCAAGTCACAGGTCATTGTTTTACCAATACAGAAACAACCCTAACTGTTTGCAAGTGCTAACGTTAGGCCTAATTAGGCCTAAGGTTAGCGTTAATAGATATTTAGGATATTTTCTGAAATGTTTTAAAGCAATGACTTTTGACCTGGACCTGTGACCTGTGTTTTGTACCTGCCCTCCTATCAGTGTGCGCGCATACTTTTGATGTTTTAATTTGCAGCAACTCGTTCTTTAAATTTGCAGCAACTTTTTAAAATTTGCAGCATCTTTATTTTATTTGCAGCAACTCTTTAATTTGTAGCAGGTCCCTTGTGAGCCACCGTACGGGGTTAGATCACCGCTGCTCTACCGACTGAGCTCCCAGGTCAGACGGGAGCAGGCCATGGGAACTGAAGTTTAAATAGCCTCGTTTGGGTTTGAAGTCACTTACAGCTGAAAGTGACACTTTAAGTAGGCTTCCGTGTTGGAATAGGAAACAAACAAATAGCAATCATCTTGTAGCCCAAGGGATTACTTTGGGGACATTACTTTACCACCTTCATACGTACTCTACTCGTCCCTGAGAGTTATAAGTGCAGTTTCTTCCTTGTGTTTTAGTAAGTAAATATGGCTTCTCGCTGCTACTAGAGCGAACACTTTTCATTGAGAAGCCCATTTCCCTCAAGTTCATTCGTTTGTTTGTTTTTCAGGTGCTTCTGTGTACGTTAATTGCGTTTACTGTCATCTCATTGGCGGTAAACGTGTACTTGTTTCTCTTCCTCCATCGTTCGTTGTACTTGTACATAGTCCACGCCCTGCTACCGCTTGTTCTGGCTGCTTATCCGTTAGTCACAGCTTCTTGGGTTACAAAACAGTACCACTGGTATGTTAATAAAAGCTGATACAATGTCGACTACCTATCAGCCGGTAATAGACCATTTTACAGTTCCGTGCTCAGTTACCAGGCCTTATAAAAGCGAGGCTGGAGTTGACTTTCCTTTGACACAAACCTCGCTGCTTTTCTTATGTAAATGGCACCTCGTTAGCATTACTACAACATGATTTACATTAGAAAAGCAATGAGTTTTGTATCAAAACAAGGTCAACTCCAGCCTCGCTTTTATTCAAAGGCCTGGTAACTGAGCACAGAACTGTAAAACGGTCCATTTGTAATATGGCGTCATATTATTAGCAAGCCGCTGACGGGTTGTGGATCGTTGCCATGTGGAAAATCCCGTCCTTTGCCACACTTGGGGCTTAAAATGATTTAGGACATAAGTCATCATTTTGAGGTATTGTCTATTTTTAGAACGGCTAATGCTAGATTTTTTTCGAAACAAAACGTAGCGGCATTAGTGCGTTCCGCGCACGATTTTACCTTTTGAACGTGTAACCAAGAAAGTTGCGGTCAGTACTCAGTAGGTCCAATCTGATTGTCCGTTATTTGGCGGGACTTGTATTCTAAATTCAGATAATACCGCAAACTGATAGGGCAAGGCCAAATCATGAAAAAAGATCGACACTTCTGAGTTATGCACGCTTGTTTAGGAGAAATAAAAGAGGAAATTGGTAAAATTTAACCGCTCCTTGAACTCGATCTCGGTATTCTCTGTTTTAACTTCTCGGCTGCACATGCAAATAGCTTGTTGGTTTGCCTCCAGTCGGTTGAGATTCCTAAAAGTTGCTATGTTCTGTTGTTTCGTTGACAGTGTTTCATCGGCCCCGAAAAGCCCCTATGGGAAGTGGTCAAGCATGTATAGCTGCATTTTTCACGAGATCGTGTCAAGAAAATAGCGCTCGTTGCAGTGATTAGGTCTAAGCACTCTTAAACATTTTAGCTTTTCAGTTTACGGTTTGGCTAACTACACTTTGCACGAGATCGTGTGAAGAAAATAGCACTCGTTTATTGATTAAGCCCAAGCTCTTGTTTCAGTGATTCTGCAGTTGCTCCGACAGTTAAACAATCTGGACCGTTCAAAAACAATCGCCTGTAGCGCTTCTTTCTGTTTGGGCTTAAGTTTAAGGTTTCCTTGTCCTCTACCCAAAAGAATCTCTTCAAGAATACTCTCGAAATCCATGTTTATTCCGCAAAATCACCCAAAATCACCCAAAATCACAACAGAGTACGAACATGCGCAGTGATAGAAAAGCCCGTATTTCGGGCCTCGCTGGCACTGAGCATGCTCGAAATCTCCCTTCCGTATGACCGTGGGAGATCTGGGTACGAGATTATGTAACTCCTTTCCACGTTTAATGACATGATCCAGTACGTAACTGAATCGTTCTTTACAAAGAAGTCGT
Organism: Montipora capitata; assembly: GCA_949126865.1. Lineage (NCBI taxonomy): Eukaryota > Metazoa > Cnidaria > Anthozoa > Scleractinia > Acroporidae > Montipora > Montipora capitata. Next base: position 60,041,589 of record OX421446.1, read on the forward strand.
CTAAGAAAAACTTATTCTATGAAAATGCCGTGATATCGACCATATACAGGAATTGACTGAATACTCTGAGTTATGCGTTACTGTCAAAGCTTTATTCCATTTATAGACCGAATGCATAAATGGCGGCCAAAAACATATTCTTTTGTTTATGTGCTAATTAGACTCACTAGCCTCGTTTGCATGTACAAAATACAAAAGAAATGTTGCTTGAGAGCGAGGCTAGTGAGTCTAATTAGCACATAAACAAAAGAATATGTTTTTGGCCGCCATTTATGCATTCGGTCTATAAGGGTCCTTTTGCTTTGATATACTGGAGCTTTGCTCATATTTATCATTGTTTCTTAGGCATTTGGTTACCGTGGTACAGGCATGGGTCGACGTCTCTGATTCAGAATCAGACTCAGATAACGATCTGTCCTCTTCTGAGGGGGTTACAAACCACAATGGGCACTTCCTCAAGAGATCGCCAGCTGACCACAAGGGCCTACAGGCTCCTGAGACCCCTTTCCGAGTTCACATGCCAGATACAGGCCACGATTCACGCTTCGTAATTGTAAGGCCATACAAACACGGCAACATAGATAAACTCCAGAGTGTTTTTTCCGGATCTGCTCGGTTCGTTGGAAAGCTTAAACACATGAGAAAGTTTCGCCAGCAAAAGTTTCAATTCGAGAAGTACATATTGTACCTGGAGAAAGTATCTAGAAGCGAAGGCTTCTCTATTGGTGTAGTCTTGGTTACCTGGGAGCTGGTATCGGGTGTTTTGTTCTTTCTGATCTCGCTGATAGCGTTGTTTCTTCAGGAGTCAATATTCGGAAAGGCCGAGAGCACAATTAAGATTTAATCACCGGAAGGCCACTATTGTTAATTAATCAAGTACTTGTACTTTTTTATAATCAGAAAAACACGAAACAAATGTTGAGACCGAAGAAAAAACATTAAGATTTAAAGACAGAGTGTTTCTGGATCTACAACGGAACAAAGACAATCAGTTCCATGGATAATTTTTCGCCATCATCAATTGTGGTCAGAAACTGACTAAATTCATAGCAACTGAATATCTTGAAATAATGAACCACTGAAACTTTAATATCAAACATTAACTGTGTCTGCCGACGATGGAATCTCAAGCTTAATCTTTAGTTCAAACAACCCAAATATTTCCGCGTTTCTCAAAAATTTTATAACACAGACGATGAACTAGTGAAACATCCCATCTTAAATTAATCTGAAAACAAAATTGATTGTGGAACGACAGGGTTATTAAAACGATATTTTAAGCCTGAATATGATACTACAGGACCAACATCTTTGGAGTTCCAGTACTTAGTATAAGTGCACTCCCATATTGTCATCGGGGCTGTCTGAGTGAGTGAGTGAGTGGGTGAGTGAGTGAGTGACTGATTTGTAGGCCTGCAGCACGTGCATGAATTACAAAACTAATGTACGGTTTTCTTGAATTACAACAATTGATGTTTGTTTGCGGCCCACTTGTCGCCTTTTTCCTTTCTTAATTTTCTTAATGAAAAGAGAATGAAAACTGTTTGAGTACGCTATTGTCAATTTAACAGACATATTTAAATTCTTGAATGTCTTAAATCAAAATCACTCTTTTCACATTTACGGAGATCGTCACGCAAATTCACATTCCACAGAGATTCTGCAGGTCAAATAAACAAGAAAAAAAATCACCAGTCGACCATAATAGTTTTACTAACAAAGACTGGGTCAACATTGAAAAACATTCAACAGTAAATTACTCGCAACGGAAAGAAAAACAGTAGAAAACTATTTTTATAGATCTTAATCATGCGATCGATCAGCAAAAAATGTACATTTCATCAACTTGTTTGTGTTGAAATTCCCGCGGCGCCGTGCTCAAAAATTTTGCCAGTAATAAAAGAAAAGATGAGCTCTTCTGAATTGAACGAAACATTAAAAAATCGCAACTTAGTTTTCACATATCTCGAAATCTCTTAGTCATCGAGTGTAAGTGTTCGTTAGGCAACACTACTTAAATGTTGCTGATTGGTTGATTTCACTGATAGTATCTTTCTTCTCTTGAAATTTTTCCACGCAATTTGTCGTTCCACTTTTCTTTCAAAAAATTATGTCTGCATGAAAAACAGAGAAGCGGAAGCCGCCTGTGTAGGTCTGTTGGAAGCGTGCTTGAATTTCAACAAATGAGCCCCAAAATCGGCAAGAATTTGTGACGCTGATGAATAATGAAGCAGTTTCTATTTCCAAAACGATGGAATTGAATGGTTATAAATAACCTTGTCTAGGAGACAGAATTTTTGACTTTGCAGAAAAACTGGTTACAGCAAACAGTTGTTAGTAACACCCAAGGTAACTTGATCACAACGGGCAGCTGAAATCGGTGTCATTTCTCTTCTGCGATTTATTTGTGCAGCCAGAAGTGGAATAGAAAAATTGAACGTAGCCAAAATCTCTCAAAATGTTTTTCGCTGATGGTAACATTTTATATTCGCCGTCCCCTTTGTCCTTGTCCGCCATCTCTGTTGCAAATGATGCTGGAAGCCTTGGCCTGAAAATAAGATAACGATTCGAGATTAGCTAGCATTACGAACGTGACTCGATTCAGGACACAACTTTGTTGGAAGGGCGGCAAAACACAGCAACATTCCTGCGTCAAACAGAATTGTTGGTTGTAATGTTTGATCAAAAGCAAACTCTATCCAACATTTGATCGAACAAAAAATGTTGGAGGAACATCTTCCAACACGGGCAGCCAAAATGTCG
>OX421446.1:60049351-60051851 GCA_949126865.1 Montipora capitata
AGCACCAATTAAACCTTGCACATTTCGCATCGTTTTTGAAGTTATTTTCAAAGAGTGACTCCTGCTTCTGTGATGTTGTGCTTATCCTCTAAAGCCCTTTATCCTTGAACAACGAAACAGGTTAGTTTGAGGTTTACATGTTCGATTTTCTGAGAACTTTACAAAATGCCCGCACATACAACAACCGCTGAACCACAAAACTATTAAGCGCTTGAGGCCCTTAATCTTTTGTGAATCCACAGTTCCAGAAATCGAAGAATGCAAGATTAGTATCCCATGAACATTTAGCAAAGAAATTAAGAAATTGCTTTTTTTGCCATCAAAAATGGGGGGTCGACTTATACATGGGATCGACTTATACACGGGTAAATACGGTAAACACCGGCTAAGTTTAGAGTATAGTACATTGTGTTGCAACAATGTCTGGCAGCACGAAAATGCAAAACTGTGGAAGTTACTCATGGGGCAGATACAGGGGTGGTTTGAGTGGTTCAGTCAAACCCTCAAAACTGGAATGAAAAATGTTTATACACATGCAGTTTCTGACAAAAAGAAAAGCAAGTGAACAAATACAGTTAACAACCGCACACAAGAACAAGTGGATTAAGAACATCAGGCTGAAATTTGGCCAATAAAGCATAATATAAATAAGAACCAATTGATCCTGATAAATAAAACATGTTCTTAATATAAAGGGAAAGGGAATTAGAACAAGGAAACAATACTGTACAGTAACTCATATCAAAGTACTAGGGTGTTTAAGACTATTACAATCTCTAAGATCTTTTACAAAAAAGTACTGTAATAACAGTATGTCATTAAACCTCTAGTAAAATATGTATAATTTGAAGTATTTCTGAAACCAATTTTAAGAGGATTTTAAGAACGCTTTCAGGCTGATTTCTCACTAAGCACCCCTAAAATAAGAACATGATGAGCCTGAAACCTGAAATCAGTGTTTTTATACATGAGTGTTTACTGTACTACTTACATGTACTTATAAAGCAAAGTCAGGCTTGTTTGAAATTACACAAAACTAATAATTTCAAAGATTGTAACAAATAGTCAGCCCTGGAACCTCTCCACATTTAGATTTACATTACAACCTTTTTAAAACACGTCCCACTTCTTCCAAAATGGTTGCAATGGGTGCATAGACCAATTTCAATATATTAAAATTCAGTTCTAAACGAAGGCATCATCTTGAGGCTCTGGGGAATAAACTCATGCAAATTCTTATATTTATTCCCCCTGAGCCTCGAGATGATGCCTCGTGTTTAGGACTGACTTTCCAATATCAAAATTACTTGTCTATTAGCACTCTAGGGGAAGAAAATTATGACAATATCAGTGTTTCAATTAATTGGAGCACCATACTATTCCTAATCACAGCGAAATAGAGATGTACATACAATCATCCAAAATGGGGCCCAAAGTATGTCCATCGGCTCGTAAAATCAGTCAGAACAAAGTTATTATGATCATGAAGGCCCTCGTAACTGGTTAAAAAAAGCACAAAAAAGCACGAAAAAGCACAATATGCTACATCCTATAATTAGAAGTTGTAAAGAATTGTATGGTATCTCAAAGTTTCTGCCACTTTACCAGGGTAAAATCATTCAGCATTCTGAGGGAATATATCTCTTTCATAATTGCAGACAAATTAACTATTCTTCTGTTGTTTATGCTAATAAGCCTTTCTAGCGTCACTACGACGAGCAAATTTCAAAGGAATATAGATCGTTTTCATGTGACGTCACAGCAGCCATGTTGGTGTACAAGAACAATAGAAATTCCATGCATACATTTTGTATTGTTTTCTACACCAATATGGCCGCCAAGTCACGTGAGTGAAAACCATCTATTAATTTTGTTTCAAAATGACGGCAGGTCTAATTAACATAAATACAAAAGAATGTAAAGGGTCGCCATTTGTGAAGGGGTCAATAGTTATAACAAGGTGATTGCATTAATAATAATTATTGAAGTGGACGTCCGTAAACAGTCACCGCTTATGAATAGAAACAGAAGGAGCAAAATATTCTTCCAGGGTGGTAACCACGACAAAGGACTTTTAAAAAGACAAATCTCATAAAATATTACAAATTCACTCTCCACATGCACAAGTTTTGCTGGAGCTCATTATGACATCTTGATGGGTGGTTGAAAAATAATCGACAACAACACAAGGTGCCGCATTAGTTGTAACGTCTCCACCTGGCAAGTTAGCCATGTGAGAGAGTTCACTATTCACTTCCAACAACACAACCCATTGTTCTCACCAGCAAAATGACACAATGCTTTGGGGCAGAGAGATGTTTGACAGATCACGTAAAAACAGTTACAGGAGAAGAGAATGTCAAGAGAAACGAGAGTTGTGACAATACAATGAAATTCTTGAATCTACAAATAGTAAAAAAACACAGAAAAATATGCTCAAAAAATTCAATTCAATGTCCTGAGAAACCAAAGGCTCATTGAAGCCATGGGAATAACATTG
>OX421446.1:60064351-60074351 GCA_949126865.1 Montipora capitata
CCATTCAGTTAAAAGTTTTAAAAATGTCAATAATTTCATGTGGCAAATAGAACACTGTGTAAAGCAATTTTCGGTTGGCTGCTCGAAACCAATCACAACAAAGAGTATTGTCCCAAAATGTCAACAGCAATTACACAAGTGGTGCAATGAACCCACGGGATGGGATTTTCCAGTTTTTCTGGAATTTGGAACTTCAAGACCACTTTGAAAGGTATATATACCCAAATTTCCAAAATTTGTCCAGAATATTTCAGTTTCATTCAATTCCTTTAATTTTCTCATTTTTTAAAAAGTTTTTGGTGGAATGGAAATTGCCTCTAAATTAACCTACCTAAAGCGCATGGTATTTCGATAGTCTTAGAAGTGGTGACTAACTTTTGAAGAACTTATGTTCATTACCAGAAGAGATGGGATGGGGTTTTCACTGACGCCATTTTTGAAATATCAGTATTCTGAGAGGACAAAAACAATAGAATGACTTTGGAATGAATTTGAAAAATATCGACATATCTTCCACTTTCCTTTGTCTTTGTCCTGCAAACCTCTCTTTCAAGCTGAATTTTAAGATATCGAAAGTGGCGCATTGGAAATTCAGAAAAAACTTCTCTTGTATAATCATATTCCATCCTTGATGAAACATCTGTTGAGTTGCAATACATAATAATGGGTAAAAGCCAATAAGCTCACAAATTTTCCATGCCATCACTGCTAATTTCCTTTATATTCATATTGGGATTGGGGATAGTCTATGGTCTGTAGTCTGTGGCCAGTGTTCGGCTAACGCTGCTCTCCACGTGGTTTTCTGTCCACAAGATGGTATTTTATGTCTGGTAGCAGGTCTTTAAATACTTTGCGACTGGCACTACGTACAAACGATGGCATCATGATCAGACTTAATAGACCTTATTCATAAATGACGGTCAATTTATGATTCTTTTGTCCAAGTGCAAATTAGCCTACCAAGCCTCTGTACCATACTGTTAATTGAAAAGAATTCTTGCTCTAAAATGAGGCTTGGTAGGCTAATTTGCACTTGGACAAAAGAATTATAAATGTGACCGCCATTTATGAATAAGGTCTATATTACATACATACTTAATTGACCAATCGCCATAGCGGTTTTTCAGGGCCAATGAAACACAATCACGACAGAACAGAACATTCAACAACAACTGTTAAGAATCCCAACTAGCTGGAGGCAAACCAGTTGGCTATTTACAAGTGCAGCTGAGAAGTTAAACCAGGGAATACCAGAAACAAATTCTTCAACGAGTGATCAGAACGTTCGTGTCTTGAGCTTGTGATCCCCGGATCTCAAGGCAAGCGCCTTAACCACTGGGCAGCACAGTGACTGTCTCCTTGATGTAAAGAGGTGTTTAAAAGATGTGTTATTAAATTTTGGTAATGAAAAAGTAACCAAGAATAGAGACAAATTTTCTTATCCCTAACAACAATCCATGACAATTCAGGGCCCGGTTGTTTGAAAGCTGATTAACTTAAGCCAGGGTTAGTGTAAACTTTTTTTTCATGTTTTCAACTTTTGGTGGAAGTTTCTTTTGCTTATTTTCGTATATCAAGATTGACTTCCTCTAATGTAAAGTTTTGCTGAATATCAGCGTTGAACAACATGTGGGAGTAGAGAAATAAACGCCTTGGGTAATTTTTAATCTGGGATTAGCGTTAATCGTTCTTTGAACAACTTTGCCCAGACCACTTCCTTAAAGGTGCTAGGTCACGCAGTTTTAGGCAATTTCAGCACTGATTGAATGGTCATAGAATTAATTAAAATATCAAAATAACTGTTCAAAACTATAGAAAAACTCTAACAAAACACAGGGAAGCCAAGAAGGGACATGGATGGACAAACCTGGAGAGGATTGAAATGGATTGAATTTGGGTAAATTTGAAAAACGTCGGCCCACTTTTTTTCAAATTTATATCAGTCTATATCACAATGTCATTTACACAGCTGGAATTAAATCATTCTCAGCTGTTATGTGGCTGTGATTTTGCAAAAAGACTCTTGCTCTGCCAATTTGACGTTTAGAGCTCGTAAATTAACAAAATTAAACAAAATTACTTAAAATAGCGTGACCTAGCCCCTTTAAATGGTTGCTAATTTTTATTCTTTCCTATTTTCAGACACGGAAATAGACTGGGAGGCCTACATGGAAGAAGTTGAAGGTGTGATCAATGGGACTTGTGACTATGCACAGCTTAAAGGAGGAACTGGTCCGTTAGTGTAAGGCTGTGTTTCTGTCCATAAGAAATCTATAGAACTAATAGGCCTTTTGCAACAATTTGTCACATGACCTCTTTTTCACAAACGCGATGATTCTGTTGACTACATGAAATTATTTTTCCAGAAATAAAAAGAGCACCTAAAAATACACTCTGATGCTGATTTTCTTAAGTACATTTAAGCTGGTGTTTTTGCAGTTGAAAGAAATTATAAGGATTTGTATGGGAAAAGGATGCTTTGCCCTCCAGTCATCTTTCACTGGTTTTCATACAAATCCTTGTATTTTCTTAAGTTTTCAAACCACTTTAAATTTTTTTTCTCCATTGATTAACAGTCTGAAAATTTCACCCTTGCACATTTATTCTTGTTAATTTGTCCCTTGGTAAGAGTAGGAATCTTAGCTCTGTTTTTGGGACTTAATTATAGAAAGTTCCATTGAAGGGCAAAAGCTTTTCATTCATAAACAAAAGTATGGAATTCTCAAGTGTTTAAATCATCATAAAATCTCTACCTTAATGAAAATTTGTATTCTGGCTAAGTCAAACACAGTCTTTCCATATCTGGTATTTATAAAGCCTGAGCTTCAAGTTCACCAATTATGAGTTATGTGCCTAATAATTGTTGCAAAAGGCCTATTAATGTATTCAGTGGTTACAATAGGCACCGACAGTTGACGAAAAGTGTTGGCTACTTCACTCATAGAAGGCATTAAAACTGAACTAAAGTGCGATTATGGTCCAATAATCAGTTCCTCTTTTTCTTCAGATTTTGAAAGCATGTTTGCTTGACACGTGACTCGCAAAATTTTGAGCTTTGATTTTTATCCAAAGGCTGTTTACTTTGAGATAAGTTTTGGATTTCACGGTCTGCCATTACTTGCATTCAAAACTGACTGATTGGACCTCAGAGGGTTGGATTAAGGAAAACTTGATATCATTAATTTTACTTATGCCCTAGCTTAATATTTCATTGGGTAAATGCAGCTTAATACATGTATGTGCAAAACACATTAGTTTAAAAGTCTGAAAGCCTGAAACTCCAGTGCTACATATCAATTCAGTTGGGTGCACACACATTGCTTTCTTAAACTAGCGAGTCTTTGACGGCATTTTCTTATCGATCCAGCTCTCTGAACATTTTAAAGTTAGTGATGGCAGACTGTTAAATAGGAAAACTCAAGTAAAAATAAACAGGTGTCTTTGAAATCAAGGCTTAAAAATTGGGCTTCATAGTGTTAAACATAGGTTTTAAATCCAAAGAAAGAGAAGATTTAATTTTTTGGTCATAGTAGCACTTTAAAGACAGGTTCTTTCGAACCAAAGATTAAAATTCCTTTTTGATGATGATGGCTAAAGAAGCTGCTAACTTCAGATTTTAATGAAAAAGTCAGGACAATGCACAAGCTAGCAAGCCATGCGAGTCATGGAAGCCGTGACTGGGGTCTGATGCGAGCCAACATTGCAAGTCATGCGAGTCAACATGTGAGTCACACAGTTATTGAGAGCTAACCATTTTAAAATGGGTGCTTAGACTTAAGACTGTTTATCAGCACTATTTGAAATGGGTGCTTAGACTTAAATTTGAGACTGGCATGGCTCTCCTGACCGGGTGACTCGCAGATTGTCCAGCCCCTTAATGAAACCTCTGTCTATCAAAACATTTACTCACTTGACCTTGAAATAGCACAAAAAGGCAAGGCCATAACACAGTGGTACACGTTCTTTACATTTATAAATCAACATGTGCATTTTGCATGTGCATCTGGGCGTGGCTCAAGCTTTTTGTGACCCCTAAAGGAGACCAACCGGCCGGGTTCGGGTCCTGGCCGGGGACATTGTGTTGTGTTCTTGAGCAAGACACTTTACTCCCACGGTGTCTCTCTCCACCCACGTGTATAAATGGGTATGGGCGAAATGCTGGGGGTAACCCTGTGATGGATTGGCATTCCATCCAGGGGGGAGTAAAAAACAATACTCCTAGTCGCTTCATGCCACAGAAACCGGGATAAGCTCTGGCCACTTGGCTCGTAAACAGACTTTACTACTTTTACTAAAGGAGACCAATCTGGGCGTGGCTTAAGCAAATTTTGACCCCTAAAAGAGACCGCTTAAAAATACACAAATACGACATGCAATGAGTTATAATGATATAAAGACATACACTGTAATCATCGAGTGCTTTAATCTAAAAGTAGTTTTTAAAAGCATTGTCATAAATCTCAAGTTTTTCATCATGTTCATGCATTGTAAAGGACGAACTCTTAGAACACGTTGAGACAACAATCCATAAACCAGCCCCGGGAAACCAGCTCACGGATATTTTTAGCATGATCGTTTCCTGTTATAGACAAACAATAGACAAAGCACAAAGACATCTTGTAATAACGCTTCCTTTATTGTCACTGATTAGTCATTGTATAATGTTCTCTACTATTTGTAGAAATCTTTGATTTATAATCACAGAGGTAATGCGTTAAACAAAACAAGAAAATTTGACTTCTGTTTCTCTTCGCGTAATTCTGTGTTTCTTCGCGGAACCCTAAACGAGACTTTAGCGGCTTAAAATATTGGCACTTTGCCCGGAACACCCTAAGTGAGACCAAAATCCAAAAGTTACATCCCTAAACGAGACGACGAGCATCCCCGTCTGTTTCGTATGGGAGTCCCCCCCCCCCGCCCAAGCCGGGCAATTCACCCATCAGGGTGCCCCAAGTCGACAAGTGAAATAGTATGGCATTAGACAGAGTAAAATCTGTTAAGTCTCCTTCCCAGAGGTCAGTGGGTTAACGACACCACACACCACTACACAACCCGATTAGGAACGGTTTCCAAAAGCACAAGCAAGCGGCAGAACGACTTGTAACAGGAATGGATTGGCTTATGGGTCCGACAAAGCTGCCAGCTGTTATTTTTCAGTCATTAAAATTGGTTTAAAGTCATGGCAACACTTTTCACTCAGTCTTTTAGACCTTCGTTGGTAGTCCCGCTTTAGTGTCAGAGGCAAACTCACAAATTATCTTTTGCTCTGCAAACTTGCAACTTGTTAACCAATCACTGTGCTTTACAATATTTTTTTAGCACACTTAAGTCAGTTAATGAACACTGCAACAATTACATGTAATAATTTTTGTATGTTGTAGTTAGGAAAGGTTAAGTTAAAGTCTCTGTTACGAGCCTAGAAGGCCCATCAGGCCGGCGCTTATCTCCGGTTTCCGTAACATGAGGCGCCTAGGAGTATTTATACTCGCCCCTGGATGGGATGCTAGTCCATTGCAGGATTACCCACAGCATTACGCCGGTACCCATTTATACACCTGGGTGGAGAGAGGCACCGTGAGAGTAAAGTGTCTTGCCCAACACAACACAATGTCCCCGGCCAGGCCCCGAACCCAGACCACCACGCCTCCTAGTTGTAGATTTTGCTTGAAATTTTTCAAAGTTTTGGCTGTGACCTCATCTAAGGAACAGTTGGTCTGGGCAAGGATATCTTTTGGATGGCCAAACGTGATATATTCTTTTGGGAATTGAACTCTATTCTTATGAAAATTCCTCCTTTTGGTTTAGTATGCAAATATGGCTGCTGGTCACATGAGTGAAGACACTCTATAGGAAAGCCATTGTATTTTGGAAGCAGAGAAGGCTTGGGGAATGATGCCAAATTTTGTTGCAGCTGGCATTAGAGCAAAAACCTTTCTTTCATCACTAAAAAACATAGAGTTGCTTTTTTTTAACTTTTCTCCTTAGCTACCCAGCTGGTTTTGTATACATCTTTGCTGGGCTGTACTACCTGACTGCTCATGGAACAGACATAAGGACTGCCCAGTATGTTTTTGCTGTGTTATACATTGTCACTCTGGTGTGCGTCTTTGCAATTTACCAAGAAACTGCAACGGTAAGTGCGGATTACTTTCTTTCCTCCTGTGGTACTCTTTACACATGTTCTTGTTTTACTGCATGTGTAACTGGACAAATTAAGCAATTGCCACTGTTTAGATACCTGCATAGTGCAGGCAGCTTCAAAGAAATTCAAATCATGACTTCTGCGGTGCTGGTGCAATGTTCTAATGACTGAGCTGTGAAGCCACACAGTTGGGAGCAGGTCAATTTGTTGGGCTCTTGTGTTTCCCTGAAAGGACCCATGAATGAAAGTCTATAACCCGTCAACCCACAAACATACATTTCTTTAATTCATCACCAGAAACATTGCCCTTTCTTAAAGCAGTTCCAAGAGAAAGGATGTGGTGGTGACACGATGATTATTTATTTTTAAAGTTGTTCAGCTTTGCTTCAAATGGACATCTTTATCATTAAGAAAATTATGACATTTTTTAATTTCCAAGACATGTTTCGATGTTACGAACATCATTGTCAGTTACAGAATATTTAAAAAACCATTAGGACTATATAACAACAAGGCGAAATATGCATAATAAATTTGGATTAACTGACAGATTTGAGTGAGTTACAGAGTGTTTGAAAGAATGTAGAGCCTAAAGTGTAAGTGTCAGGTTGACGTGATGAACTTGTTGGTTTAAATTATCAACGGTAAAATGCTCCATTTTGAAATTGAGGCAGACAGTTTACCGAAACATGCCACTTGTTTCCAACTTTAAAAAAGTGTGCTTATGGGAGAACTTGCAGTGTTTCAATTAACTCTCAGTTTTTTTTCTTTTTTGTTTCACAGGTTCCACCATATGCATTTTTCTTCATGTGCTGTGCGTCTTACAGAATTCACTCGATTTACATTTTGCGACTCTTTAATGATCCAGTAGCAATGTTCTTTCTTTATGTTGCAATCTATTGCTTTGTGTTGCATTGGTGGAATGCAGGATGTCTTTTATTCAGGTATGTTTTAGTATTGTGCACCAGGCAAATAGACCATCTTTGCACACGTTTTTTCCTGTGACTTTACCCAGCTGTTTTCATCTGTTCTGCTTGACTCATTGCTTCAAAAACATAAAAATGCCTAGCTGCCACACCCTCATAACCTCTTGAGCGAAGTCTTAATGAGTCACCTACTATATTTAGTTACTCATGGGTTTCACGCCGAAGCGATCGTCAATGTTCTACTCTACTAAATGGTACTACTGCAAAGGCTCTTGTTCTGGTTGCATAGATTTGTTTTCATGCCTGCATTTGGTTATGAATTCAGTATATATTATGTAAGTGTCATTCTTGGGATTGAAAGGGTTTATAACACAGAGAATCCCATGATACTTTCTCCCAAGGAAAAATACATGTATTGATTATATATCATGTGGGTTCATCAATGTATTGGTTATCAATTAATAAGAAATTTAATTAGAAATAAATTTTAAAGTTTCAATAAATTAACATAAATAATGCAATAAATAGGCCATTTCCGAGTTCATGTTCGCCTCTTCTTCAAAGCGAGTTTAAGTGCGAAGTTTTTCTTATGAAAATTAGTTTTCATTCATATGCAAAGTAGAACTAATTACCATCACAAAAACTTCGCACTTAGGCTCGCTTTGAAGAGGAGGAATACATGGAACTCGGAAATGGCCTATTATTGTGAGGAAATAACATTTCACTCATACACAGGAAAAGCACAACCCAGAGAAAATAATTTTAAAATAGCCAGATGTTCCTTCAAAAAAAATAACATTGATTTTTCTTTTAGCTTGGCAGTCAGTGTGAAGATGAACATTTTGCTCTTTGCACCTGGTTTATTATTGCTGCTTTTAAAATCATTTGGTGTGTGGTGGACAATTCCAAGACTGGCTCTGTGTGGTGTAGTTCAAGTAAGAAAAGCAAAGTTTTTCACGACCAAATGTTGCTCAATGTGAAGGAATCCAGGTGGCCCTTGGATTCCAGATCCCAGCCTGTGCAGGGGTTTCATGATACGTTTTTTAGTAAAGGGCTGGTTTTGTGAAAGAGGCAGCTGTGGCCCCTTTTCCCTAGGGGATCTGGGGGCTTGCTCCCCCAGAACATTTTGAAATCTAGGAGCTCAGAAATGGCATTTCCAGCAATCTGGGCAACAACCTCAGTCACAAATTATTATTTTATTAACACTTAGCTTCACATGGCCAAGTTAGAGGACAATTTTTTTGCACTGTCAATCTCTAGTTTAAATAATTATGACAAAATATTGCCTCCAGCTGTGTGCTTTCTTGTTGGGTCTTCCATTTTTAATAAACAACACGTCGAAAACCAGAAGAACGTAATGAATGTGTAATAAACAAGCAGGGGTGTGAGACTCAGTGTCCCTCTTTAGTCTAGACTAATGTGAGTGGAAGATATTAGCATACAAGGAAACATGCTAGGCCTCATTACTATTCTTTTGTAGAGAATTCTGATGAGGATTTAAAGCTCCTGAACGTGACGTTTTATGGGTACATGTATTTTAATAGGCTGTTTCTCTCATGAATTATTAATGAGTTTCATAAACACTAAATGAGTGGTCCCGAGGAAAACAGTTCATTTTGTTTCCCGAGAATCTCAATGTTTCAGCCGAGGGAAACATTGAAATTTGAGGGAAACAAAATGAACTGTTTCAGGAGGGACCAGTCATTAAGTGATTTGTTATATAGCACAAAAAGAAGAACGTGCAATGGCAATAACAACGGCGGTCGGCGGTCAACATTCGCGGGTAACAGTGCACTGTTACCCTCTAACGTCATAGATTTTGCACTGTTGCCCGCTCAGAGACTTTTGGCAGGAAACAGTTTTATTATTAGATGTCATGTGACCTCGAAGTAACCAATGAGAGCCTGCGCTGTTGGGGGAAAAAATTCAGCTATATAACAAATATTTATATAACTATTCTTTCACTCTACTAATTTAAGAGACTGGAAATTTAATGTTGGTTTGGAGAAAATGTCATTATCCTACATTTTTATCTCCAACTGTGCACGCCATATCGGGCCGTTTTATGGCCATTCAAACAAATTATTGAAACAAACACCTAAGCTGACCAAAAGTCTGAAGGTAAAAGACAATTTTAAGAAAAGTCTGTATAAAGTACTAAGAAGACCTTTAAGAAAATCTCGTTTGTAAAAGGAACAACTGTCAATACCAATAAGGATATGGAAAATGTTATTTGTTATTAATTTTATTGAGTAATGGAGTTAGTGCCGTAGGTACTAGAGTAAGTTGCCAGTTTTCTAAGCTACATTGACAAATCAAGTATGTACATAAATAATGACCGGATATTTTTCTTTTCTTTTCTTCCCTTAGCTATTACTTGGTCTTCCTTTTCTCTTGGATAATCCAGTCAGCTACATCACCAGGGCATTCAACTTAGGTCGACAGTTCTTGTTTAAGTGGACAGTGAATTGGAGATTTCTTCCTGAGTGGCTTTTTCTTAGTCGATACTTTCATTTTGGCCTCCTGGTCTGTCACGTTATAGCATTGCTGTTATTTTATCGTTACAAATGGAGAAGGTAATGTCTTTTTTCTGGCATTTGAAAAGCTTTGAAAGTGAGAATGTTTGTATCATAGGAGAGAACGTCAGTGGAAACAACAACAATTTGCGGCAGGTTTCTTTTTCAGGTCACAGGTCACAGGTCATTGTTTTACTAATACAGAAAGCATCCTAAACAGTCATAAAAGCTAACCTTAGGTCTAGTTAGGCTTAAGGTTAGCTATTATGAATGTTTAGGATGCTTTCTGTATAAGTAAAACAATGACCTGTGACCTGTAAAAGAAACGTGCCGAACAATTTCCGCTAGAGACTTCGCAATATGTGACACAGCGAAGTCAACGAGTCCTCCTTCAGACAACAGGGAGTTTAAGAAAC
>OX421446.1:60084351-60089351 GCA_949126865.1 Montipora capitata
CTAAAAGCTGACGTTTCGAGCGTTAGCCCTTCGTCAGAGCGACGAATAAGGTGTATTAAAGCGATTCTTGATTCCATCCCGTTCACATCGTACAATGATGGCGAAGTATCCTAGAACTAAAATGGTATGGGCGGTTTCAAATTGAAAATGGAGAATGAAAGATTTATATTTATATTCTCACGTTGTCGTCAAAACCTCAAATTTGGTGATTTCACGTCGTTGTTATGCAGAATGCCACAAAGATATGTGCTAAAATGCTTGCCGCATGTCAGCACGTTTTTTTTTTTTTCTTTTAACCAATGATATCGTTGTTTTCTGTCACTTTCGTTGCCGTGGTCAATAACCTTGACGCAATGCACGTGCGTCGATTGTTGTCGTTTTTTTTTTTTTTTTTCCGTACCCTGGAAAACGACTGCGTGAAATAACGAAATGCAGTGGGTATTTTTCCAGAACGCGAGGGTATTTTTTTTTTTTTTTAAATTTTATTTTCTAACTTAATTGCGGCGGTTCATTCCATTTCCTCGGGTCTCGAAGTGACTAAAATAGCCGTCGTGAATTTACATGTTGAGATGACGTTGTTTGAATTGCTCAACAGAGAGATTGTTTTTTGCATCGCGCCGTTTACGTGTTAAACGAACTTGACTCTCTCTTTTGAAAGGTTCCTTGATATGTCTGTGTAGAAAACACGCAAGACTGATTCAACTAAAACCAAACAAGTTTCTCTGATATCATTTTCGGCAAAACGCAAGAATAGGCCTTTTGGGCTTTTACTTCGTGAGAAGACATGACGTAAACTATAGACCAAAAATAGTGAAACAATACCTAATCAGAATTCTAAATCCCTAAAGACCCCTAAAGCTTTTGTTACGTCATGTGCGTCTTCTACACGAAGTAAAAGCCGCCTTTTGCAACTAACGATCACATGGTACACAATCCGCCATGCTGGAGGGCAAGCTCCCACTGGGACATTAAAACAAAGAGACCTGAACTAGTCAAGCTTGACTTGCCTTTGTTTTAATGTCCCAGTGGGGAAATAATAAAGAGCTTGCCCTCCAGCGTGGCGGATTTTGTACCATGTGATCGTTAGTTGCAGTCCTAACAGATTTGCAGTTTGCCGCGAACAGGATACGAAATCTCTCCTGGACCTCCACACGTGCGTTTTTCGCTTCAAACATTGCCTTCCTATTTTAATTAAGGCATGACAAGAACCTGACGATATATATTCAATTCTCTCTCTCTTTGCCGTTCGCAGCAGTTAAACTTCTCGTGTGGATAGTTCCAATACGGTGAGCACAATACATCCATTATTACAGTCAAACGCCTTAGAGTAATTGCATAGTGATACGCCAAGGAAGAAACCGTTGCTGGTAGTCATCCGTTGCTGAAAAAAATTTAATTTTTTCTGGGCAAAAAAAAAAATGAAAAGATAAATAAACAATACAATGAAACGGCTTCATAGTCGCCTACTAAGTACGAATTGTCATCCAATTTCGTCCTGTGTTGACAAATCATTACCCTGATCTTAATATCATTTAAGCATTCTTTTATCCCTAGCAAACAATTTTGACCTTTTTCTTACTTACTTAATTGACGTAAACACTTGTTTGAAACAAGGCAAGGTCATTCTTTCTCACATTGTTTTTTATCAATTATTTGTCTTAAATTTCATTTATGATCACGCTTATATCTCAGTTTGCTCCCGAAGGAAAACTGTTTTGCTCTGTTACAAAGAAAAACGAATCTGCATTTGTTCAGCCGGTCGTCGGTGGACTTCGATATCTTTCTGCAGAAGTAAATTGCATTTAATAATGGCTAAAGGGGTTTTGATGGAAAAAAAACTGCAGTATTGCATCACAGGAAAAGTGGACATAGAAATGGGTTTATCAACTGGGTTCTGTGGGTTGATATGATAAATTGATCACCGTAGAGAAATATGAAAGCTGACGTTTGGCTCATTCATTCGCTCTCACGAAAGGACTAACATGCACTCGAAGGGCTAACTCTGGAAACGGCAGCTTTCAAATTTCTTTACGGTAGTCAATTTACCATATCAACCCAGTTGTTAAACCCATTTCTGTAAATAGTGTTTAATTGAAATTACTGATTTGGGGGTAAGATAAACTATAGCCATTGTTTCACTTACCTTCTGTGAAGAACAATCGAATACCGCATTGTCATACTGTAGACATGAGCTGGAATATTTGAATTTCGAACATGTTAGGAAACTTTGCAACACGTTTGATTCCATAAAGTCATCCGGCCAGCTCATGAGTTCCTTGACAAAAGCCTCTTGTGAATTTCAACACACCAACACATCGAGCTCGTTGCAGCGAAGTTGCTTTGGAGGAGTTTTTTTCGAAGGCGCCTATAACTGAAGAAAGGTAAGTTATTTACAAAATCTTCTTCAAACGTTGATTGTCAGATGACATGACTTAGGTGTTCTTTTTAGTTGAAAGCGATGCATTACCGAAAAGCTTTGCGACATTTGGTCAAATTCTAAATTGATGAACGCATTTCATCTTGTGAATTTCTAACGAAACTTCGCTCAAGTACAAACTGAATTGCTTGCAAGCAAAAGGCTTCGTGAACATACTTTTAAAAAAAAACTGACCTCTTTATTTTTTATATCAGCTAGTCTACAGTGCAGTTTCTTGGAGACGTTTTGATTCTTTCCACGCAGCAATTCTGAAGATAAATGCACGGGGAAGGAAGAAAATTGCCATAAACCTAAGCTTCACGATAGTACGTTAAAACTACGGTTTACGCAAGACTTAATTCTTGGTTAGTTCATTTCATATGTCTGGTTGGACGTGATGGATCAGCATTTGATTAACTTCATATAATTGAAGTTCCCGTCATAAACATGAATCAAAATTTCAGAATTAGGTGATCATTCCTATACCTTTTTGATCGCGTATTACTAATTCTAGTTTAAGTCTGTGGTGATTTTAAGGTTGCACCGGCCCTTTGCTTGATCCACTGAGTTGCACAAAATCGTCAGTGGTGAATGCATGCACGTTGAGGAAAACAAATTTATATATCCGATCGGTGACATTCATCATTCACTTGGGAACTTACCTCGAAAGTAACGCTCCCTTTTCTGTCGGCAATGAAGAAACGCCAAATATACAACTGAACAGTGTGAATCAGTTGTGGAGTTGACTGGTAAACTATATACACTGGTTGTGTCATGTAGTTCAGTCTTCTCTAACACTGGAGAAGACCAAGTGAAGAGGAAGATCAAAGGGAATCGAGCGCAGACGAGAAGAAATTAGATAAAGGATTTTTTCGGGTAAAAGTTGTCAAATGGGAGTACTTTTTAAAGCCCACTCGAATCAAGTTAAAACCTTGAAAAAGTGTAAAAAGGATTTTTTTGCGAATTCGCTTCAAATCGAAGTGAACTGGCAAAAATGGTAGCCTTTCACTTGCATTGACACCAATCTTAGACCTTGCTCGAGACACCCGGATGACCTCTGTGATGAAGTCACAAAAAATCAAAAAAGTCGCATTTAATTATCTTTCAACCAGAGAACTGAATTTATAGAAAAATCCCGGAAAAGAACTTAATAATTACCTTGGGGAACCTGGGAGGAGATGACGGCTCTTTCTCCATTGTTTTCGCAGATGAAACTCGCTTTAGCGATCTTCTTGTTAGTAGTGCTGTCCAGCCGTGAACGAAGCATCGCACAAAGAGCCGGAAAGACGAAAGTACTGAGCACGTGCAAATCGCGATTCTCCAACTGCCAATCGAATGACAGATTCAAGCGCGACTTCAGAGCTGGAGCCAAATGTTGTGGGAGGGCCTGGACGGTAAGTCAACACGAGAATGTTCGGGATATGTTTGTGCGGGGATGGATATTCGAATCTCTTTCTCACCAAGCGCGTTTTTTTTCCCAAAGGGTCATTATAATTATTACTACCTGGAAATTAAGTTGAGTATAAGATTTTGACAATGGGATAGACATGGATAGATCTTTTGCACAAGAGAAAACAAAATGGAGCCCTTTTTTTACTCTTAGAGTGGTTTTCAATTGAGTGTCGAAAGTAATTTACGAATTGCTTTGGTTTTGCATTACTTCACTCAGTGATTGGTTCAAAGTTCTCGCGCTACTTTTTCAACCAATCAGAAGTGAAACCAAAACCAATCGTGGCTCGCGCGTGCACATTTTCCCGCGCTTTGTGTCGGCTACGTGTAATTACTTCGAGTTCAGATTGGTTTACTGGATTGTCTCTATCCTTTTTGATTGGCCAAAGTAATTACTTTGGTTTTGGTTTTACGACACTTGATTGAAACTCGCTCTATAACTCACTTTCAATTGCAATAATATTCCTTCATCCACTGATAAGTGGCGAGGGGTTGTCTGTGACGAAGCTTAGTTCACTTTTACTAAGACTTTAGAAAGAACATTCCCATCTGACCACTTTCAAGCTGGTGAGATCATTGACAGAACAAGAACAAGTTTTACCTTACATTCTGAGACAGAATCTCGAAGGGCAGATTCAGTACGCCCACACTATTGAAAAAGCTAATCACAACGAAGCTATCTCAGCGTCAAAGGAGATATGATACTTCTCGCGGGAAAAACTTGTTCCTAAAAATAAATTTACTCGGGAAAGGGTTGACTCAGGAATTAGTGGAGATAGAAGTTCCCCTTGACGAGCTCCTATCGTTTACTAATGGCAAGTACATTGTGTTGTTTTTCATGCAGGTTTGCCAGCTTCACCGATCTTCTTGTCTGCGCATCTGCAATTCTTACTACAGAAGCTGCATGTGTGCCTTTGGTTACACTTTTTATTGTTGATTATGATACATCCGCGGAACCCTGAGACATCAAAAGCGAGAATAGTGCTTGTGATGAATTGATGTTGAATTATTGGTGCGATCACGTACAATCTGTTATTTTTGGTTCGCAATTTCCTCGACAACAAACTGTCAAAACGTTCGATCGGTTATACTGTGGAATAAATTGTAACATGGTGTGTTTTGTTCAGGGTTAAGG
>OX421446.1:60099351-60106851 GCA_949126865.1 Montipora capitata
GCTTAAGTTCCCTGCTAGTCTACGACAGCGACATCGAGCAAAACGTCACCTCAAAATATATAACTTTGCAATATCGCAAGTCTTTCACAATTTTTCCATCTCGTTTTTTACCGCCACAAAACAAGTACCGCCCCAAAATGCGTGTCGCACGTACAGCACGATTGGTTAAAAGAGGAAAAATTCTGGTATTACTGCACGTGCAGCACGAACTTCCGTGCGTTTCTTTGCCGTACTCCACACAAAACAAGAACGTGAAATCACCAGGATAATTCGCCGGTATTGTACAAGATGAACGAGACGGAATAATCGCGGAATACTTGCGATAACGCTACGTTATATTTTGGAGTGACATTCACATTTGCTTAAACTCCCTTTTAACTCCCAAGAAGTCCCTCTGATGAAGGGCTAACGCTCCGGCGAAACGTCGGTTTTCAAGTATTTCCCATGGTTGTGGCATTTATCTTTATCAAGTCCTTTGATGACACAAAATCTTCGTGTTTCACTCCCACCGACGCGGCATAACAATTTCATCAGCAATAAACTCCTACCTTCGAATTAGATCACCGCTGCTCGACCGACTGAGTTACAAGGCCAGACGGGAGCAATACATGGATATTATACATCTCATTGCGCGTCAATTGAAAAATTATGTACAAGCACACTGAAAGGGGAAGATGGCCGCGTAGCACCAGACAATAGGGACTTTAAGATCTACGACGCCGACGTCGACGAAAACGTCAGCTCAAAATATAACGTTGCACTATCGTAAGTTTCTCGCTGTTTGGCCATCTCGTTCGCGTCTTACAATGCGGCCGAAGTATCCTAAAAATAAATTGGTACGAGCGGTTTCAGAGCAAAAATAGAGAACGAAAGATTCACATTTGAACGCTCACGTTGTCGTCAAAACCTCAAATTTGGTGATTTCACGTCGTTGTTGTGCAGAGAACCGCACGTTTATGTGCTAAAATGCGTGCCGCACGCGCAGCACGATTATTTTTCCTCTTTTAACCAATGATATTGTTGTTTCATGGCGTTCTCGTCGACCCACCGCGTCGTAGATCTTAAAGTCCCTATTAGGGAGTTTAAGCAAAGACGACGGCTACGGCTACGGCAACGCCACGAAGCAAGAATATTATTGGTTAAAAAAGGAAAAATATTCGTGCTGCACGTGCAACACGAATTTCCGTGCATTTGTTTGCCGTAATCCACAAAACAACAACGTGAAATCACCAAATTTTAGGGTTTGACGACAACGTGAGCATATTACAACGAAAGCATTCACTTTCTTTTTTGACTTTAAAACCGTTCGTACCCATCCAGTTACAGGATAGTTCGCCCTTATTATACAAGGTGAACAAGACGGAACAATCGCGAAATACTTAAGATAGCGTTAAGTTATATTTTGGAAAGACGTTTTCGTTGTCGTAACCGTCGTCTTTGCTTAAACTCCCGAATGACAGGCTTGACTATCACAAGTTTGCAGCAGTAAAAATCCTTTCCACTTTATGGTTTACGCTTCGATGTACTTTCGGGGATTTCTGGCGCCTCACTGCATGTACACTTTAACCAGAGTATGTTACGCAGCCAACTGTGTTACTATGTTTTAGTATTAGGGAATTTAAGCAACGACAACGGCGACGGCAAACGAGAACGTCACAAATTTGCATATTTGGTGGGCAAAAACAACAGCTTTGCACACCCTGCACGTGCGTCTTTTTCCACTTTTGTCCATTTCTTTGCCGCCGTCTGCAAAACGACAGCCTGAAATAGCCAAATTTGAGGTTTTATGAAGGACGTCATTACTTGAAGATAAATTTTTATTTCTTTCCCTAAATTAAGCGCCGTTCCGAACAGTGTCATTTTTGGGGGACTATCACACCCTTGTCATATTTATATTGTGAGATCACGTTCTCGTTGCTGTCGCCCTCGTCGTTGCTTAAAAGTTCCGTTTGTGTTCTTAAGCATGGAGTCTAGTTACCGTTCCCAACTTGAGCCTTTTCTGTTCTTCAACAAGTCTTTCTTTAACCTTTAATCAGAACAGAACAAGAGCGGCATTTCAATATATTAGACAACTAAACAGCATAGGCAAGATATTTAAGGGCTGGGAGGTCCACATTGGAGCAGGTAACAGAGATGTTAGTATCGACAACGAGTATGACTTCGAGTACAAGTTCTGGGATTTTGATTACTGCGCATCCCCGCGTGCTGAAGTTGGTCTGCGACGAATTTACAACGAAGCGCCGTAGCGGTAAGTACGAGTGTGATTAAAACTGTTTCTTTTAGTTTAAAGCTGTAATAATCATATACTAACAAGCCTTAAGTGTTGGGGAAATAATTTGAGGGGTTTTTCAAGCCTGAAAACCAGATTAAACTGCCGATATTTTGCCAAAGAGTACTGTGCATAGAATAGACTGGAACTCGTACCTTACGCTTACCTATTGCTAAATACGTAGAGCACGACTCTACTTTTCTTGTATTCGCACTCGTTGTCGATGCTAACATTCTCTATTTACATGATTTCCAGTGCAACTTGGCATGAAAAAGCACGAGGACACTTTTTTCATAGACCAAGAAAATTGCACGAGCCAGTAAGGGTCAATGCAATTTGTAGTCTTTGAAAAAAAATTGCAAGTGCTTATTTACTCCAAATTGGAAGAGAATATCATTGTCATTTCTTTCTACATCTCGATGTTTGCGGAAATGGTTTTGCTCTACTATGTCTGTTTCCGTTTTCTAGTGGTCTGCCAGCTGCTTCTGTAAATGGAACTAAATGTTGCAAAAAAAAAAAAAACAAAAAACAAAAAAAAACGACACTGTCAGTCAGATTTCAATCTCAACGTGCGCATGTCGATAGTAAAATTCTCACCTGTCCCCACAGTGACTCTGGGACGTACAATCTCGAGCAGGCAGAACATTTCTGCCCTGCGTAACCAAATGTTGCCCTGATGGTGCAGTTAACAGCTGTGTCTGATAAAAAACAAAACAAAAACAAAAACAGAAAATCAGCAAATTTACGCTGTGAGTTCCGTCCAAGAACAAGCCAAAAGGAAACCGACAGTGTTATTCTTTAATTGGTACAACTGCTAACAGCACTGTGCGAAAATTTCCCGAGTTCAACGAGTCCTTGAAAAAAGCCCAACAACATACGATAAACAACTAAACATTTGGCAAACAAAATCCAAACTCAAATGAATACGGTATAAAAATAACTAAGGCAGACGATCTGAATGTCGCAACACTAATCCAGGGAGGTTGTTTCGCGAAATCAAAATGTGACGCGTCATAAAATTTAAATAATAAAAAAAAAAACCAACGAGACGGCGCTCCTCTGAAAAGTTTTACAAAATTTAACGTTTTAGCATGTTAAATCACAAGTTTCAAAGCGTGTCATGCAAAAGAGAAATATAAAGGACAAACTTTACCGACATCTGCAGACGGGTGGATAAAGTGATAATTCTTCCCGCCACATTCTGCAAACAAACAGGACAAAATATAACAAAAACGAACCCCAGTCGTACACATTAATAATAATAATAATAATAATAATAATAATAATAATAATAATAATAATAATAATAATAATAGTATTATGGTGATGTGTCTAAATAAAGTACTTCTACATAAAGTACTACTACTACTAGGTAAATATCTACCGCTAGCCACCTCCACTTTGGTGTATAATAATAATAATAATAATAATAATAATAATAATAATAATAATAATAATAATAATAATAATAATAATAATAATAATATTATTATTATTATACACCAAAGTGGAGGTGGCTAGTGGTAGATATTTACCTAGTAGTAGTAGTACTTTATGTAGAAGTACTTTATTTAGACACATCACCAGGTGAGCTAAAGGCTCGTTTAAATGTGAACGTGTATACAAAAATTAAAATTAAAATTAAAATAAGTTATCTATTGAATTAAAGTACAAAACTATACTATAAAATTGAATTGAAATTTAAAAACTAGACTATGAATTTAAAAACTAAACTATAAGATTTAACTTAACTATATGAACTACTCGATGCAAAGATTACAACAACAATTGGCTTCGGTAGTCAGATTGACATTGTTCAGTAAATTTTTGAAAATTCTAAGAGAGGACGACGCTCTTCTTATATTGTCTATGTAGCAATAGGATTTGTGCAAGTACTACTAGCTGCGAACGGTGAAATAATAAACACAAAAAGATGATTTTAACTCATTTATTACTGCAACGATTACAATATTTTCGGCCCAAATCTCGCGTGAGTTGCTCGGAGGTGAATAGCAAAGGATAATCAGATCCGAAGATTGAGAAGCCAATCAGAGCACACCGTCAACGCTATCCACTGTTTTAGTAAATACTAACTAACGATTATTCCATGAGCGTGCGTTGGATACGAGGTGGTAATACGCGCCTCGTTGGCTATAACCAGTCCCATATCCAACAAGCGCGAATGGAATAATTGTTTTATTAAATTCCTTAAACTCCAAAAAATTGGAAGTACGAAATACGAGTGAAAAAAGCGACAAAATCAGAGCGAAATCGAAAAGAACATGATGTTGTGTAATACCTGGTGTCAGACATGCAGGCTCATCACAAAAACATTTCTTACTTTTTCGCGTACTTCTAAGCGTCGGAATTGATCCAAACTTTCCACAAAAACGTTTTTTTTTTGTTTTAATCCGAGAGACAGTTTTAGTTTAGCAACGCTTACCGCAATCATTTACCGTGTAAAGTCAAACTAAGGTATATGAGCTGATAACCGAGATTGAGTTAACCAATCAGAGCACGAGAAATGCATTAGCCGAGGTTGAAAATTTACTAAAAGCTGATAACAGAAAACAAGTGAGCCAATCAGAAAGCTAGAAATGCAATATCCGAGATTGAAATTTCAACAACAATTATTATAATGACAAAAGTAACACATTTTACAAACCTCCAACAAGTCTTGGATAGGTTCTGTTGAATAATACATTAGATAAAAAAAAAAGAAATATTAATACTTAGAAGTTTATTTGAAGTGACAAGAGCTGAATTTAAAAGCCTTGTAACAATTACAAAGAGATTTCAGCGTCATTTACCGGTAAACATCAAGGTTCTCTGCAACTTTCTTCCAAATATATCTGAAAGTCCTGCCAAAAAAAATTAAGAAAAAGAAGTCACCAATGATTTTTTTTACTCGTCAATGACAGCCACTTTGACTCTCTCATTCCTGAAAGTGAGACTTGTAGATCAAAACTGAAACAAGTGAAGCTATGATCTTCGCACTTCTACACGCAATTTTAATAGCAATTGCATAGAGAAACCTGAAAAATTCAGGACTTCAATGAGGGTTTGAACCCCTGACGTCGTGATGCAGGTGTGACGCTGTAACCAACTGAACTATGAAGGCACTGACGTTAGGAGCTGGTCATTTGCGGGTTCATAAAATATGCTCCTGGGATGAATGAATTAATGAATTAAATGATACATGAAACGAATCATATATTGATATATTGATTGATTCATTCATCAAGTGAACATAGGAACTAACAAATGCCAGCCTCTAACATCAGTGGCTTCATAGCTCACTTGGTTAGAGCGTCGCACCGGCATCGCAAGGTCGCGGGTTCAAACCCCATTAAAGTCCTGAATTTTGCAGGCTTCTCAACGCAATTGCTAAAATTGCATTAATAACTGTGAAGACCATAGCTTCACTTGAGTAGATATCCGCAGCTTAATATATGATTCATTTCATATATAATTGCGTTCGTTAAAACTGAAACAAAATTTTAGGAACTTGCAAGGCTGGTATTTTTCAAGAAGTATTCCAGTAACAACTGAAACTGTGAAAGAACAGTGCTTTATTTGTCCATTGCTCCATAGGACTGGGAAAAATCTGAGGAAAACTAGAAAAAAGATGGCAAACAATGGAACACTTGAATGTAATTGAAATGAAATAACTTACTCGACACTGCCAGTAAAGTTGATTCCTGCTAGATGAGGTGACTTTGTTATACTGTCACCGAAGGTCTTCCCAGATGAAGGAAGAAAATTTACCACACCTACACAAAGAAAGAACCCACTTGAAGAAAATCTCAATGACAGTGGTATTTTGTGAGTGCAAAAACTGTCGAATATTACAATTGCAATTTTTAAATCAGCTAGTGTTTTAAGCTTATAGCAAGAGATATGTGCAACCTTACAATAGCTGAAAGCTTAAAGCCTTCAGCCGTTATTTTAAAATCAGTGCTTACCCTTAGGCTACCACCATTAGCAAAATTGTTAAATATTTAAAACAATAATAATATTGTTGACTCTTAACAATATTAAACTATTGTTTAATATTGTTTGATAACAGCGTTTTGATTACCATCTGGAAGACCAGCTTCATGAAATATCTGTTGCACCAGGTAGCAAGAAAGGATTGCAGTGGATGAAGGTTTCCAGAGCATGACATTGCCAACAATAGCTGGAGTCCCTGCCAAGTTTCCACCGATAGCAGTGAAATTGAACGGAGAAATGGCAGCGATGAAACCCTGATGAAAAGTACACTAAGTTTAAGAAAATATTTTATTTACAGTCATGTCGGTTATGACACGTTTTAGAAATTACTATAATAATTCCACGAGACAGCATTGGATATCATTGGGTAATTAAAAGTTCTATGGCTATTGTCCTATCCTAGAAGGAAAAGGTTCAAATTATATGTAGTTTCATTCCTAAATTCTGCTTTTTTACCACCCGTTGTTGAAAAAAGTGGGTACTCGACAAAAAGTGCCCAGCTATGTCAAATTTGCACTGAGCTTTAATTTTCCATCTTGCATAAAACATACATATAGGGAAGATATCTGTTTACAAACATTGCTTTTGTCATTCAAATGTGCCAACCACTAGTTGGCACATTAATGACAATGGGTGACATCAACAATATTTTCCCTATACTGACTGGTTAACCCATTGACTAATGGGAGTGAGACTAGACAGATTTCACTCCGTCTTAAACCAGACGATTTTACTCGTAAACTGGGGTGCTCCAGGGGCATGCCTGAGGAGTGACTGGGTTAATGAGATTGGGTGAACCAATGAGGCTGCTAGAAATGTAACAATGAGATTCAGAATTTAAACGCACAAATTCCTCCAACTTACAATCTTTGGAAACAACACCTACCTTTGTTGATCCCTGATGTTTTCATGACCATAGGTGATATCCAATTACATCATACATGTAGCTCACTGTTCTCTCATTTTTATTGATGATCTTACCTCCAATCCTCTATACACAAGTCTGTTTATTACACCACGAGGCTGGTGAAGTTCTGGACCTCCATGCAGTTCCTTCAATTCAAATTAGATTGAACTCCTAAATTATCCGGCATTCACAATAAAAGACAAAATAATTATTGCCGATCATTAATGATGGAAACTAAGGTTGTCTTGGGATGACAAATGTATCAGAAGTGAATGCTGTCCTGCAGCACAATTGCCATGGAAATGCCTAATAATATTATTATCGACGACCA
>OX421446.1:60111851-60116851 GCA_949126865.1 Montipora capitata
TTGTTTTAATGTTTCATTTACATCTCATTTAATGGTAATCAATGTCTTCGTTGTTTTATCTAAAGCATTTTGTAGTAGTGAGACAATAGGACTACACAGTCTCTGGCAGTAAATGGGACTACAGTTATCAGGTGCACCCTAGAGCAAGGAAGGGTGTGTGTGTGTGTCAGAGACTGACATGAGGGTGGCAGCAACAAAACCCCATGGTGTAACTAATGAGGATGGTAGTGACACACCCTGAACAACAAAGGGGTGGCAGCAACGCACCTTGCAATGCAGCAAATGAGGGTGGCAGTGACACATCCTGAGCAATAATGGGCAATAGAGTAGGGTGGGAGCAACACACCCTGCGACATGCGACTGTAATTGAGACCCTGCAAGGGGGCTCCCCGCATCGCTTGTCTGAGTTTTAAAAGGTCTTTTGTTGGTGCTTTGTCGACATTTCACGTTGCTGTCGGAAGTTAAAGGAAAGTTAAAGAAAGGGTGTCATTTGTCACGGTTTCACTTTATGTGCTGTCGCTACCTTTTAGGCCATGTCGCTTGTCGAAATTTACCTTGTTAGAGCCTGGTAAGTGGCAAGTTCTAATGTGAGCATATAATATGTGCTGTCAACCACCGCTGAGATGGTAATAGAGGGGAATTTAAGGGCCCCACCCAACCTGCTACATGCAGTGCAGAGTGACAGGTGTGCACCAACACTGCATGAAGTCAAGCTTTATCAAAAAATGCCTGTAAGGGTGGAAAAAATGTAAAAGGTGACTTGTACCAAAGAAAGCCTTCAAAACATGTAGCATGTGCACAAAAGTGACAAGAATTGATGATAAAACGTGGCTGAAATGATAAGAGCATAGCATGATGTAAATAACAAGCTTGCAACAAGGTTGGCCTGTATTCTGTAGAAACAAAGATATGATCATCCACGTATGCAGACTGCATTTCATAGATTAACTAAAGAATCTTATCATGGTCCTTGTAATGCATTGCTGTATTTGATGAGAACCATATGGTCTTTTGCTGAGTTGATTTATAAGCAGAATGTCAAAGTGCTCCAAGTAGTTACCTCTATTTTACAAGTAAAACAAATATGAAAAATAAATTATTCAAAACAGTTTGTCAGCTCAAGATTCTGACAGTGTAGGATATAGCACACAAAACCTTGCATTTTTAGCAAAAACATTTTAGCACATTTATCTGTATAATTTCTTTGTTTTGATACTTTTGATCACTACAATTGCCCCAGTTTTATAGGATTTTACACTAACACACTTACTTATATACTTAATTATAAACCTCTCTGAACATTGGGGCTTTCAAGGCAAAATGATTAAAATGAATTCAACTAAACAAAACAACTGTTAAAAACCCGAACTGGCCGAGGGACAAACCAATTGGCTATATTTACAAACGCAGCTGAGAAGTTGAACCAGAGACTACCAGGATCAAATTGTGGTCAAAACAGGTCTAGAACCAGGGATATCCAAATCTCAAGGGAAGTGCCCAGCTAACGGTTGAGCTATGCTGCCTCTTACAATTATTAGATCTCTCTAAGATGTAATGTTGTTTGGGTGTAGTCTACTGGGCAGTGCAGATAATGTATTTAATTAATAATTAAAAGTATCAGGGAAAAAGAGCTAATTTCTAAAGGGCAAGAGTTTAATAGTTTTGGATCGGTTTTTTTTATCAATTTTGTTGAATTTAAGGCAAATCCAACACAATTAACCAACCCTGGATTTTGCATTTAAAGTGGTGTCTCACATCCGATGTTTGCAAATTTAAAGCTAAACTTGAGAATACGCAACGACAAATTTCCATGTGAATATATCTGCTTCGTAAAGTAAACAGATAATTGTGGAAATGAAAACAAAGTAACGACAATAAAAGAAAAACTCTGAACTCCGTCGAAGTTGGCATCACCCCAACTGATTTTGAAATTTCTGCTTTTTGTACATGTGCTGAATGCGCAAAGGGATGCTTCGTTATCACAACACAGCAGATCTCGTGATAAAATGCAAGAGGCGTGATACGTATCGGAAGCCAAATTTCCGGCAGAGAAGATTTCTTTTATCATGTAACTTTACAGTAGTTTTCATGTACAGCTGAGGATATTTGAGAAATATCTAAAGCTTTCAGGGAAAATTCTTCACAGCGATCACACGTATCCCGGGTTCCACAAAATTTGATGCTCATGTCTGTCAAATTAATATGAATCCATTCATTCTGAGAGGTGAACTGGCATTTAGTTATAAGGCCAGTTAAATGGATAGTTCATCGTATTACGAAAGACGATCGTGTAACGCCAATTTGCGATTATAGCAAAAAAAAGGTGGACTACACGTATACGTACGTGATGGCTCTCATAAAAAGGAATTTTGCGTGACAAACGATAAAAACGTACGTACCTCAGAGTTGGACTCCAGAAAGCTGAACGCACTAAGAACATTTTGAAGTTCTTTGTTGCGAAAAAGATCGAGAGAAGAATATTTCACAATCGCATGTTTCAGCACCACACGTTGGTATGCTTTCTTGGTCAAGTTCTGACAGGCGACAATGTGATTTTCCAAATATGGTAAAAACGGAGGTGTGCTCCCTTAAGTAACCAATCACCGATGATATTGTGAAAGTTTGTGGTGGTGCTCAAGTACGCTAGATGAAAAGTCCACCTAAAATTCTTTACACGATACATCAATATCACGTTCTTAGCCGTCACTGCTCAGCAATAGCCATCAATTAATCATCACTAGACGTTACTCCACATCATTAGCCGTTATTCCACGTTACTAGCCGTTAATACGTAATCATTACCGTTTGTTAGAAGTATGAACCAGGGGCGACTCTAAAAATAGGGAATGATGGAATGGTGGAATGACGGAAAATCGCCCTAAATCCTAAAAGGATGAATAGCGCAAAATCGCAAATGACAAACAACACAGAGTAAAAAAAACTAGCTTATAAAATAAATGGTGTAGTCAATGAAAAATTACAGGGGTTAAAAAAATAAGTATTTGATTGAAGACTGGTCGCCACTTGCGGAACTGTTTGAGGTTTGGTACTGACTAAACATTTTGGAATTTTCACAAAAAAAAGTTCTAAGTATTTGAAAATGATCATTAAGTAAAGTATGATCGTCCGGGTGAGTGTAGTCCTGAGAAGGACTGTTTGAGATGACATTGACATCACGGCCAAGTTGACCGATGGCATCTACGACCGGAGTACTGACGTTACACAAATCACTTGACTCTGAAGATGACTTCCGCTCAGGTTGTCGAAACGTCAGTCAATGTCATCTCCAAAAGTCCTTCTCAGGACTACACTCACCCGGACGATTGTACTTTACTTAATGATGATGTGACTCCTGGGTTCAAACAATTTGCAATTTTATATGAAAATGACGAGATAGGAACTTGTCGCCGCCACTGTTTGAGTAATTTTGTTGCTTCGGACGCCCCTTTGAAAGGAAAAAGCTCGTTTCTTTAAAAGAATTGAAAATATGTTTCCCTTTAACAACTATTACTTCCCGTTGATAGAAAGTCATGATCCCAAACCTCCTCATTTCAGAATAAATGACAACATAAGATTTGGGAAGATTTTCTGCCATTCAACGTTTTAGGATATTTTCGTTATTCCATGTCTTGGGGTACCCCTGAGCCAGCGTTTTAGCAAATAATAACCAGCGGTGTTTCAAAATGGCGGAATCTGAAGATCAAGAAGAAATAGTGGATTACTACGCTATTTTGAACGTCAGAAGAGAGGTAGAAAAATCCAAAAAACCACACAAGCTTAGAAAAATACTTTTAAAATAATCTTGTTTGAATTTCGTTTCATTTCAGGCGAATGAAAATGAGATTAAAGCTGCTTACAGGCGGATGTGCATGTTGTATCATCCCGATAAACACCGAGATCCCGCGAAAAAGAAAGTGAGTTTGTTTACAATTTATCGTGACGTCTTATGGAATACAAACTTGAATTCTGAATGTTTTCTAACACGTTGATTCCCATGTCTGAAAGTACTCTGTGTTTGCTGCTGGGTAGATAGTTCTTGTTATTTAAAGTGTATGTCTTGCCAGCAAACTGCTTGTCCAATTCAAGTAACCATTTGAAATACGGATATACATACGTTATATCCGTTGACTCTGACAAGTAAATTGCATGATGCCCTTCCAGTTATTTGCATGTCATTGAATAGAAGAACACCCGTTACTTTATTGTTATTGTCCACCAAAATTAATGAGTGGCAAAAAGTGGCAGGTATTTGTTACAGGTCACGGGTCAGGTTTACGTATCATTGTTGTATTGATGATAAAACATCCCTAAACCCTTTATTAATGCTAACCCTAGGCCTAAAAACTATTATTTTGGCTTAAGGTTAGGGTTAGGGTTAGTTATTGATCTCAAATTCATAAAAAGTGTAATATTCACGAAGTTTCTATCTGTCGTCACAGATTGCCGAGGAGCTTTTCAGTAAAATCCAAAAAGCTTATGAAGGTATAACTCTTGTACAATGTAACTAAATTGAGGCAAATGATTGCTTCCTAAAGTTAGATTTAGTATAAGGCAGCCTAATGTCAGTTTCAAGTACTGGTTGTTGTATCCTATGCGTCACTAGAGACAAAGCATATTATGATGGCTATTTCATGCATTGAAAGTTAATATTTGGAGATGGTTATGAAACTCTATCTATATTTATATAACAACCAAATCAATGCACATGCTCTGATTGGTCAATCAGCTATGTTTTATTGTGCCAGTGAACTCACGGAAAAATTGTGCGTCTTCTGAATTATTTATATAAAAGCGATAGACCACAGGTCTCTATGGTTTATAGGCATGATAAACCACTTCGGATGTTGGAAGAACAATCGAAGAATTCGTAAATCACTCGCCGGCGGCTCATGATTTACGAATTCTTCTCGTGTTCTACCAACATCCCGCGTGGTTTATCAGCCTATAGACCATAGAAACTTTTGGTCTATTGCTTAAATGAACTATGATGCAGTTGATGC
>OX421446.1:60124351-60126851 GCA_949126865.1 Montipora capitata
TGGTCACAATCTACACCACAAGTGATCACATCCTAAGACAAGAGAAAAAAACCAGATTTTTATTGACTTTACCGCCACCACTAACCACGACCTCCATACATTTCATGATGTGAAGTCAATTTCCTAGTTTGTTGCATCATGTGTCTGGACAGCTGTCCAGTGTTTGTCTTGATCTCATGTGAGGTTGACAGAATTTGACTGTTCTTCCTTCTACAAGGCACCTCTAACTACAATGGACACCCTTACCCTTAGGGGCTCTGTAAACATCAAGAACGGAAATGGCAGTGGAACAGTATCTGTGTCGGCAAGAAGGGTCTTGTCCCACAGAGCCTGGGGCTCGGTGAGTTCTTCATTACTTTTTGAGTTGTCTTATAAATCATTGAAAAATTAGTTTTATCAAACATGTTAATAAAGGTCGAATTACCTGGCTGTGAACGGTTTGGAAAGCTTCGCTCTGAGGAAGGGCTAACGCTTGAAATGTCAGCTTTTCAAATCGTTCACGGTGGTAATTCGATCTTTATCAACATGTTTTGATTTTAAAAACCAAATTTTCCTGTCTCACTCTCCCACCGATGCAGCACCACAGTTTCTTTAGAAACTAGAAATTTGTTGTAAATCATTGCTCTGGTGGTAAATAACAGATGGACATGGGAGGTGGTGCCTTCAATGGGTCATGTTGTGGGTGCTAAATTGACTGGAGTCTTGACATTTTACATTATTGTTTTTTGATGCCCACATACATGTATAGGTTTTGACTAAAGGTAATTTTGTCATGATCACTTTGGAATTTGACACTTGAGATATATTGAATGCTTATTGAGCTTCAGAATGATGGTTCAACTGAAAGGAAATAGAAGGACGATAACAAAACTATAAGTGAGACAAGAAAATTAAAGCAAAGAAACTGATGGACTTACAGCTATTTTCTTTATCTGGTGTTGGCGGTAAAAATAGAACTTAAACTGTTCACAAGATGACTTGCGACAAAGCAAACAAGTAAAACAAAAACAAAACTGGAAAAATGTGAATTATGAAACGAATAAGGACATGATACGAGGCAGCTAGCATGTGTGAAATAGAAGTTAGAGTACACAGTAGCTGCTTTTAATTTAATTTAATTTTAGTTTGCTAACCAAAATTGATGGCAGTATTTGATACTAGGACTACAATTGTATTGATGGTTTGCATCTGATGTCACAGTGGCTGTGTCGGTGTACAGAACAATTCAGTAAAATGTCTTTCAATGGGATTTGACTCTATAGTATCATGTAAAACGTGTGGGACCATTTTCTGTTGTTTCGCACACTAGCATGGCAGTCTCATCATGTGGATGCAAACCAAGATTTTCTCGACACATCTGAATGATGTTATGATCGTAAAGGGAAAAATCAACATAATTTTATGGTTGTAGGTAGAGGTTAGCCCATTCACTCCTGGGCCCAGCTGTTCGAAACCCGATTAACGCTAATCCCAGATTAACAATTAACCAAGGAGTTTATTTCTCTAAAGCCAAATGCTGTTCAACTCTGAGTTTCGGCAAAACTTTACATTAGAAGAAGTCAATCTTGAAAAGCAAAAATAAGAAAAGGAAACTTTCCCCAAAAAGTTGAAAACGTGAAACAAAGGTTTACGCTAATCCTGGATTAAGTTAATCAGCTTTCGAACAACCAGGCCCTGAACTGCCCACCCCCCTCCAACTGAAGAGTAAAATTATCTAGTGTTAGACAGAGTAAAATCTACAAGTTTCACCCCCAGGGTTCAATGGGTTATTGACCAATAATGTAACCACTGACCCTCAGCAAGAGCCTTAAGAAAAAATGTATGTGTGCCATAATTATTAAGAAACATTACAAACAGAAATACATGATATTTTATTTTCATCATTATAGATTACATTTGAGGCTGGGGAAGGTCCTAAACTGACCTTTCGTGCATTTGCCAACGTGACACAAAGAAGGTAAGCAGTGGTATATAGACAATAAGAATAAATGGTAAGTAGTATTTTAATTTTCTTGCATTTGGTTTCTTGCATTTAATGCTTGGTGTTCCCCAATCCAGCAAAATGTGCTACAACTTGCAACATTTTTTGCTTAAAGTGCGTATCACTTCAACACAGTTTTCCACTTTATTTATTCTCTGAAATCGTCCCAAATACATCCTGTTGTTTTTAGAACCTTTAACTTTTTAATTAGCTTTGAAAGACGGGAAAGTGGTCATACTTTAATCCACAACAGAGCAATGAAGGGAATTAAAGGTTTAATACACGGTTGACGTCACAAATTAATTTGTATCGAGATAGTTGTTTGAAAACAACTAATACGATTAAATATGGAAAGCATTCGATAAGATACTATGGCCCTTTCCTCTGGTCAAAACTTACAAAAGAATTGCATACTGAAGGTAGTCTGCACAGATTGAAGACTAAAATCAGGAGAACTGACCTGACTGTCATAACTGATGATGGCTGCAGCAATTGTGTGCTTTGTAATAATTAACTTTT
>OX421446.1:60149351-60169351 GCA_949126865.1 Montipora capitata
GGGTTAGGGGCAGTTTAAATAAGAGCCGTTTTTGATTGATCACTTTTCAGAGTAACTTGAGTGGATTTTATGATCCGTGTCCCGAAGAAGAGAAAATGCTGCGAATAAGATACTTTTTCAGAGAAGCAATACACGAAGTCACAGTTGGAGATGAAGAGCCTGTAAAAATACCCAAGCAATGTAAATATTGTTCTCTCTTTTTGTGCCATTTTAGCAATGTTTTTAGTATGAAGTACGATTTAGAAGGATATGATTTGTGCTGGCAATTTTCAGATGGCATCATTTGACTGTATTTAACATGAGAAATATTATGATGAACAGTTTTCAAAAACCTCCAATTGTCTTCCATCTTAATCGTCTTCAATTTTGAACATCCATGACTCCTTTACTTTCTTCATTGTTTTAAGGACGGTACCACCTATTGGTATTGCGTATACGTTCTGTGCATCAGGCAATCATTTTGTCACGCGCTGACTTTATATCTTTCAAGTTAAATTATTTTTCCAAATTTTTTCATCGAAATGCCTTGAAAGGTTTATTGGGTTTCAGTGAGAAACATACACCTTATTCCTAAATGGCCGCCATTTTAGTTTTCCTTTGTTTCCATACAAATTGGCGCTTATGGCCTCGCTTTCAAACGTAAAATTCAAAAGAATATTTAACCTTGAACTAGGCCATAAGGGTTAATTTGCATGGAAACAAAAGAATACTAACATGGCGGCCATTTTGGAATAAGGTGTATATGTATCTTGTAGCAAAAGACCAAAACAAGGAATCGTAATGGCACTATTGTCGCTACCACAAATTGAAAAAGCTAGAAACAATGAACGATAGGAGCGAAAAAGTGGACAGTGCAGAAGAAATTATTTCAATGGAGCCATCTTTATTGAGTCCGCCACTCAACAATGAAACATCGAAATTTACGCCTGGCTTGATTTGGTTGCCACTTCTCTGTCGCTGAATTTGGCTAAATTTACACAACCCTCATTGGTTGGTGCTACTCTGATTTGGAGAATTATGAAATTGATCTTGACCGGTTTGGCAACAGGTAGACCATCGTTCAGGGCCCGTTCATTGACATCTGAGCATCGATCTTTTGTTATTTATAGAAGAAGGTTAGTTCTAACCTCCGAGGTCAAATATTCATCTCGAAAAATAGCGCTTAAAACAGCACGGGACGGCGAAAAAGAACATGACACATGACTCAGTTAACATTTTTTCCAAACTTTATTGAATCATGTGCTTTAAATTCTGCATATTGGAACAATTGTAGCCACCGTATTGTTCATCTGTATTTCTTCCATAAATAACAAAAGATCGATGCTCAGATTTCAATGAACGCCCCAACTAACAGAGGGTGGTCTGCGGCGGAGATGCCGCTTTGTTCTCGACAAGCTCACTTGAATTTCCATGACTGACTCAAAACGCATGCAAACGGGTAACGGCTTTGGTCGAGTTTGTGCAACGGAACTTAATGTTAAATTGGATACTTCTCTCCAGAAATGCGTCTAATTAGATGCACATCCGATTTTGACATTCTGATCTTAAGATAGTTTTTCACCGATCACTTTCTTTTTCCTTTGTTACAGCGCATAAAATTCAAGCGAGTTAGCTGAGGTACTCCAAGAAGCGTTCGTCATCGTCTATTTATTCCATGCTCTTTGCTGTCTTCAGAGAAGGAAGAACTGAAGCCAGCGACTGGCAAGCTGAGCTATTCAGGGCTTTAAAGCTGGAGAATGTTTTAGAGGATCACATTATGAGGGATTTTATCATGGAGAAATTCATTGACATCGCGTGAGATTCGTTTCGAGATTTTACGATATAACTGTTTTCCTGTTTGCCAGGAGGATTTCAATGATTTTAGATCAATAAATTGGGCTTCAAGACTGCCTCTTCAAACCTTCCCAATAGGCAAGGCGAGTGTGAAAAGCATTCTCCTTCAAAACAATTGAATTGTATATTCTTCAGTCAACCCTTTATGTCAACATGCATGTCCTTCTTACAGCCGTTCTTGTGCACCCTATTTAAGACTTAAGAAAAGGTGATTTAAATAAAAGCATTCTTGTCTGTGGTGACATCATTTTTTCGCATGTAGTGTGGGTACATTGGTGTAAAGGGCTTTTCCACGTCACCTCGAAAGATTTAGGATAACTGAGGGGGTCTCACATGACAGTTTGCACACGATTGAATTTTGAATTAAAATTGACACGAGTGATTTGTAGTAAGCCACAAGAAATTACACTTGGTGTTTCAAAATTTGCTTTCGATTTGTAGTCAATTTGAGTGATTTGAAATGATTTTTGCTTTGGTTGGCCTTACAGTGCAACGCGCCTTACCGTGGCCACCCAACAAACTTTCACATTTGACAATTACGTGTAATTACGTCAACTCAACAACTCAACAACCCATGCATCGGTGTTCAATCAAATTCACACATCCTGATTGGCGGACAATTTGTAAAAAATTTGTTAGGTGGCCACGGTAAGGCGCGTCGCACTGTAAAATGACCAAGATAGTGTCGTTTTTCGTTCAAAGGACTTTGCGCTGGGAGTTGTTTTGAAAAAAGGCGGATTGTTTAAGGGTAGTGATTTTCAGGGGCGAAGAGGAAAGTGCAAGAGAGATAAAGAGGAAATGAAAGCTAAACATCTTACAAGAACGAGAGAACGAATATTAATTGTTTTAAATTCCAAAACATTATTTATTGTTGTTTTCGTAACACGTTTTTCACTTTTTCATCCTAACGAAATACATTTTGTAACTATTCTAAATTGCTAAGCTAAGGACATCCACTTAACGATATTCTATAGACAAAGCATTCCTCGACTTTTACACATGCATCACTAAATGAGGAAACTATGAAAACGAAGAACCACATGTTAATATGGCTGAAAGCTAGAGGGTCGACTGTATCGTCTTCTCGAGGGTTCGAATGATGGTACATACTTGGGCTGATCGTGGCGAACCACGGGTAATCTGAAAGAGTGGTTCCTTAGCTGAATTGGCCTGGTTGGACAGTAATCCCCAGTCTGCAGCTTGTAGCGGGGCCGATCATTTGGGGCTGTCAGGTCTTTTCTGACCGTCGGATGCAGTCGAGGCTGGTATCTCGGGTCGGCGCCAACGCCTTGCCACAATCTTTCAGTTGGGATGTGCGCTACCTGATCCGCAGCAGGTGGGTATGGAGGACACTGGATCGGGAAGCGTAAAGCCCCAGGCCATTCCAGATTATTTGACGGGGTGGTCTGACGGACGCCTTTCCTTGCCTTTTCCTCTCTTTTTGCTTTGGCACGGCGGTTTTGAAACCAAAACTAAAAAAGATAAAACAGTATTGACAAACACGTCTTGTAATGAATTCAATAGCATTTCATTCGAATTGTGTGGTTTAGGGAAACTTCAAGATCTCTTTTTTCGAATTCCCCATAATACGCTTTGTTTGCGTAAACTATTGTTGGTTTTCACTCACGTGATCAACAGCCATGTTTTTCAGCGAAAACAAAAGAAAACGTTTGTATAATAATAGAGTTCAATTCTCAGAGGATTGAGTCGGGACACAAATATGGCCGCTGTTTCTTTGTTTAGGGGCACAAAGATGGCGACTGTGACGTCATGTGAAAACCAAGAATTAATTTCAAATGCTCAAAGGAATATGCAGTGTCCCCAAGAGCATTTGAAAACGATGGTTTATGCAAAATTTGGGGGGCAAACGAAGTGTATTATGGGGAATTCGAAAATAAAGAATGGTCATTAATGTCGCAACCAGAGGTTAATTGGCGGTAAAAACGAATGGTTCTTTTGCTCCACTGCTCTGTAATTTTGTACATCAAAAAAATGTCCGGAAACATTGGGTGGGTATCGGCCAGCTACAGATATCAAGTAACTACTCAAAAGAAAATGGCAAGCTTATTTGCCCTCTAACTAGCAGGAGTGATCAGCATGTAAATTCTCCTTGCAGTTTCAATGAAATGTTGAGTCAGACAAGTATCGAGAATGAAGATAATTAACAGCTTAATGGGTGTGATCTTAATATAACACCAAATTCTCATAGCCAGCAAAACAAAGAAATCTATGCTACTAGTTAGGAGAATGTACGTTTCAATCATGGGAAGAATCCTGCTGATTGCGCAATGCCAAATCTCTCTCTTTTCGAAAAATCTCGCTGAGTAATTCCTTTGCGTTATTCAAGTCAAAAACCGTTACTTTTTTGGAAAAATGTTAGCTTACCCTGAGACTTCTGGCGGGAATCCCAAGCCTTTGTACCAAATCATCCTCAAGTTCGCTATGCAGGAAGGAGCACCGCTTAAACGCTCGTTCCATTGCCCACACTTCTTGAGGTGAGAAAGTCGTGCGCTGTCGCTTCTTCTTCGACGCTGCCTCGGAATGGGTCGGTTGTTGATCGGGCTCACTGTCGCAATCACCGCTGGAAGATGTAACATCCACATGGAAACTTGGGGAACTGGCTGAATATTTCAAAGGCTCGGTGCGAACTACAGTAAAGAAAAGACCACAGTTAGTCCACTGAAATGTCTGCAGATCATCGGCCAGGAACTTGTCTAAACTTAGGCTCCTTTAATTGAAACGTCTAAAATCAAATTTTTCGCGATGTCTTACTTTTGGTACGAATGAAGAGAGAATATACATGTATTTCCAATCAACACAACTTGCCGCAGAAGAAAAGCATGCATGATTTGCCGGCCAATTAGCTACACGGGTTCAAACCCCTAAATTTTCAAGCTTCTCTACGCAATTGCCAAAATTGCGTTCATAACTGCGACGATCATAGCTTTACTTAAAAATGACTGATACTGTGAGTAGTTGAATAAGACACAGTATAAGAATAAAATGTTTCATCTGCAAAATCCAATTTAAAAAATGCACGTGCATTGTTTGCCATTCCCTCATAACGTGTGACCAAAACTAGTGCAGAGCTAACAGTCATTTGAGCATCTTTCCCCTTACATCTCAAAGATGGAAGATGCCAGGAGACTTTGTAATTACGAGTAAATTGCACCCCTTTTTTTTCACAAGTGGGTTTTTTGACAAAAAAATCCATCCGGACATAAGAAAGAAAATAATTCAGGGGCATCCTTCTAAGAAGCCAAAGAGGCGACTGTTCGGTTTAAAGGTCTTAGCTATGATGTTCGTAAAAGTAGGACAACTTGGTAGCACCTTTCGCCCAAAAATACTTGACTTACCGGAATTAGGTGAAGCAAAACGCGCAGTTCCGTTGTGTTCAATTCCAAGTATCTGACTGATGGAGAAGGACAAAGGCTGATTGGAGACTGATTCCAAGCACGGTGGACTCTTGGTAGAGAGGGGTGATCTTTTCGCGGGTGATAACTCTAATACAGACATCGACGCAAATCTAGTTTCCATGGTGAAGAAGGAAATAGTGCTAAGCTTGTTCGTGTGATGGTTACGCAGCATTGAATGACCATTCCATCTTCGCGGGCTTGTTTATATACCTCGACGGGTGCCGTCTATCATTTAAGATCTGGGCGGTCCGACAGAGAAATCTTTCGTCTGAAGTACCGATAACTAGATTACTAGAACGGAACAGAAACACAGCAAAATAAGCTCGCCAATTAATATTCGTAATTAGCGATTGATCAGAGAAACTAAACCGCTAGCGGCATTTCGGAGACGATTACGCGGACTTTTTTAAATCAGTGATCTTCCCGGTCGCAAATGTTGTAAGCTCACGAATTAAAAAGACAAATCGAGACCCACTAGGTTTCACTGTGTCCAAATCAATATGTTTCGATCCCTTTGCAGGCTTGTTTTGTGACTCGCTATCACAGCCTTTCAGTGGTATATTCACTAATTATATTGAAATAATATGAATAATTCCAGCGGCAAGATAAATTGAGTAGAATTGTCCTTCACACTGAGGCCCAGACACTTATTTTCCCTTAAGCAGAGTTTTAGCTTAGTAGTAGTACAGCTTAGTCAACCTTAGCCTGGGATATTTACCCGGGGAATAACTTGGGTCAATTTTCGATGGGTTTGTGCCGCTGGCCTCTCAGAACCGCTATCCCTTTAAAGTCTATTTATGTCCAATTATAGATCCCGTCTTAGTCACTTTTGGGTAAATATAAGTGTAGCGACTCCAACTTAGTCACTTTCTGTTTGTGCATAAACCTTACATAAAGCATTTTCATTGCAATTTCAAAACGGAATGTAATGCGACTAGTAAATATTAAATCAACAGCGCTACAATTCTTTCTGTAACAACTTTTTTTTACCGCGAATCTTTCCATTTTCAAATCCCACTAGCCAGAATTTTTTTACCCCAAAATCCCGAAAATTTGCGATTCCATTCTAGTAAGTCTGTCGGGAACTCTGTTGAAAATGCAACCTCATTATAGTCAATCCAGTCGTGAAAATGCACATCCCCTATTAGACCATTAATAGGAAGTACCCCCCCCCCCCCTCCCCATCGGGGGTTTTCACAAAAAATATATCGTTCGTTAGAATTTTTCCCATTTCTTACCTACCCGCCTCGATTAGCTATAGCTGATTCAATTGCTAGCACTCTTTCTGGTTTTTTTTGTTTTGTTTTTTGTTTTTCGGAATGAAAATCTCGATCCAGAATGGTAATGGTAATGAATTTATATAACGCATTTTCTATTGACATATTCAAATGCGCCTTTAAAGCAAGTGATCTATGGGTGAGATCGGACATCAGCATACACAAGCACCGCTGGCACCCGCTATCAGTCGATGAATGAGAAATAAAATAATTGCGCCTTCATTTCGAAGAAAGTTTCTTGCATGGAACTGGTAGTCCTGTGCTCTTTTCATGTTTGCCTACATGACCGTACAAATCGAATATCAATATGGCGGACGGAAGTGAAAGTAGCTTCTGATCTATTTGAATTGAAAAATGGCCGTCGATATCCGTCCCTATGGAAGGTTGCCCGTGCTAGCAGTTTGGTGTTTCTGGGGAACTTGTTTTTATTCCTTTCTTACATATCAAATGTACGGCGAGAGAGGACGCAGAAACCGGGTGAGTGTCAGAACACTTTGAAGATGGCAGATGGGTGACCGTTTCGTTTCGCCCTAGAGTCAATCCGCCCCACGTATTATTGTGTCTACGCACTCATTTCAATGATTGGGTCTAAGCACTGATTTTAGTGATGAAAAGTTAGGGTTGGTTCTAAAGCTATCATGCAAGGGTCGTCAGAATACTGTGGA
This sequence comes from Montipora capitata, assembly GCA_949126865.1. NCBI lineage: Eukaryota > Metazoa > Cnidaria > Anthozoa > Scleractinia > Acroporidae > Montipora > Montipora capitata. The sequence continues at coordinate 60,156,543 of OX421446.1, forward strand.
GCGGATCGCCTCTGGGGCGGAACGACCTGTGTTCCGGCATATAAGCTGGCTGATCCCCGTTGTAAAAACTTGTGAAACTCACGGATGACGTAACACAAGGGCAAAAAAACAGAGCAACAGAAAAACATCAAACAATAACCTAACCCTAACCCAGCCGGCTAGCAAACGAAGCACCAAGGACACAAAAATACTTCAAATTGACTCTGTTAATCCCAGACTCCACTTTGTCACACTGGAAACCAGAAAAATAACGTTATGACCAGATGATATCAAGTAAGTTATGTCCGGATTAGAAGGGACATTGGATGACAGTGTTGCTTTTGTGACACTTCGTACAAAACTTGTAAGATCCTATGAGGACATCTTAACAACAGTCAAGAACTTGAAACAACACAAGAACTTGAAATGTGCCTTTGACAGAGACCAAAAAAAAATCGTAAAATTTTTGCTAGGGTCCTCCATGACATTCCAGTATTGTACTGGTCAAATCAAAGCTACAAAGCTCCCCCTCTCTCCCTCCCACTCCTGAACATATCCTGGAGATAATAAGTTTGGTTTGCCTTGTGGTCACCGTGGTGATCTCACAATCTTAAGTATCTGATGTGAGGATGTCAGTATAAGGAAGCTTAAGGGCATGGGAATTTGAAGTTTTATCAAATCGAACATTTTGTAAATTAGCTATGTTTGGATTAGGGCATCAGACATTTTGATAATAAATAGGCCATTTTACAGTTGTTTGCTCAGTGACCTGGCCTATGAATGGCTGCGAGGCTGCCGGTGACCTTGAATCGATACAGACCTCACTGCTTTTATCATGTAAATTGTGTTGTTGTGATTCAAAAAGTCTACATTAACATTAGAAAAGCACAAAGGTTTGTATCAAAACAGGGTCACCGGCAGCCTCGCTTCCATTCTAAAGCCAGGCAGCTTAGCTACAACTGTAAAATGGTCTATTGATGTAAACTGATCTTTGTTAGGGCATTTTGAGTGGCTATTTGTCTAAGGGGGTATTTACATGAGCCCGGGACAAACTCAGACTGGTATGAACTTGTACTGGTATGAAATTTTTACTACGGTTTACATGAAACCAGGACAGAATGCTTGGTGCCTGATTTTGGGACAAAATGAGATCTTTTGTTTAATAAATATATTGATCACCCAAAAGCATACATGTGAGGCTTGAAATTTGTGGACCCAGTCTGAGATTTGTTGTTGCTTACATGAGAGTGGTACAACCTTAGACCGTTACAAGAGTTTCTCATCATGCTCCAGCAACCATGACAAAGTCAGACCGCTCTGAGGTTATTGTCAGGCCGGTCTCATGTGAATGCAAAAAAAAAATTATGGAGCTGATACGAACTCATGCCGGTCTTTTGCTGGGTCCATCCCGGTCCCGTGTCTTTTGTAGAAGAAGATTGGTGTCATTCTAGGACTTAGACCGGCAGAGGTGACGTCCGATGAAGAGCAATGGAAAGCTCTCCTGAATGAGACAACTTACAGTGATACAGACAACGGCAAACAACAGATCAAAGACAGATAACAGGATTAAAAGACTTTTTTAATCTGGTGCATGATAAACAAGGTGTTCATTTGGTGATTAGTATTGGATACATTTGATGACAGTCAGCAGAGCAGTGTCTGAAGTGATGCAGCAGTGTTTGGTTGAGGAGGAATGTTTGAGGTCTCCTTGTCTAAACTTGCATGTATTTTACAAACTTTGCAAGAGCTTGGTTACCATGCCATCTTCCTTTGATATGGCACTTATTGCTATGAGTACCAGACAGCGATTGGCTACATCACTAACATCAATCAAACATAGATGACTTGGGACTGCTTCCGTCATCGTCATCATTATCATCAGCTGAGTTACCATCCCCTGTCACTCTAATATGGCACTTACCGCTATGAATACCACACAATGCTTGCCTGCATCACCGACATCAATGAAATGTGGATGACTTGGGACTGCTTTTGTCGTCATCTTCCTCATCATTGTCATCATCATCGTCATCACTGTCGTGATAATAGATTTACCATTTCTTGGTGTCCTTTTGGAAAGGATACCTCAGGATGCTATGTGTTTTGAGGAAGATTACCCTGAAGGAATTGGTGTGCATATTGCCGCTTGGTCAGTTCAGGTAACTGATTGCAAACTTGTGGAAAGTGTTTTTAATTTAACTTTTTGGTGATTGTTTGTACATTTTCTGATGATCACAAAAACCTGTTCACTTTGTTTTCAACTGCTCTAGACAGGCAATGCTAAACTCTAAATTATCTACAAAACATATGGTTAAATTAGAGTGGATGAATTTTACAACTCTTAAACTGTGATACAATCATCAAGTTAATGCTGATCATCGCAGTTTTTAATTGACATTACTTAAGCAGAAACAAAAGGAAAGCCTGAAAAATTCAGACTTGAACAGGATTCAAACCCTGACCTCATTGACAACGCTGCAGTCGCAGAACCTTTTGAAGCGTGAATATTTCCGGCTTTCCTTTTGTTGCTGCTTAAGTAACGTTAATTAATATCTGCAATGATCATCATTAACTTCATTCTCTCTGCAGTTCAATAGGCCTTCAGCATGATGATGTCATATGCTCAAAAAATTCACCACCAAGCCCTTGTTTGCACAAATTACTCCCATCACCTGGACATGCATTACTGTTCACACGTGGGTTTCTCTCCTTTGTTTCTTTCACATTAGTTCGTTCCTTTGGGATTCAACTCAAGCTAAAATTTACAAGTTTGATTTTCGAATTTGAGGCTTGGTGGTGAAATCAGCTAGTCAGATGTCATCATACATCATTGTTACAATAGAATGTTGTTAAACACACCTATAATATTATTGTTTTGTTATGAAACTTTCTTGGTATAACTGCAGTAAAACAAAAACTGTTTGACAGCGTTTTCATTGTACTACTTTTAAGAAATTTAACATAATCTAATTGTCACCAATTAGAGGTGCGGTGGCCTCATGGTGCTTGATTCCGGATCGAATGGTGCGTGTTCGGGTCCTGGCCAGGGACATTGTGTTGTGTTCTTGGGCAAGACACTTTACTCTCATGGTGTCTCTCTCCACCCAGGTGTATAAATGGGTACCGGCGAAAATGCTGGGGGTAACCCTGCGATGGACTCGATCCCATCTAGGGGGGAGTAGAAATACTCCTAGTCGCTTCATGCTACACAAACCGGAGATAAGCGCCGGCCTGATGGGCCTTCTAGGCTCGTAGCAGACTTTACCCTTACCAATTGTCACCAAGAGTTTTTCCTTTAATGAACTTATTTGTTGTAAATGAGCATTTGGTAAAGTGCTGCTTTTCCTTTGTTCAAGGTTACCAAATGTAAACTGATTGTCAAAGCCTCTTTAATTCTTTTTTTGAAAGAGCAGTTTTTTCGTTGTGAACGTGCATTTGGCAATATGCCTTCCCTTTCTTTTGTTTAAACCCACAAAATCTGTCCTTGTAAAACTTTTGAAACCTTTTTGATTTGTGCAGCACGACTTTTTTAAACCATTGATATTCTTGTTTTGCTTTCTAATAGGAAGTTTAAGAAACCACGAAGGCTACGGCGATGTTTCTATCTTGTTTATATTGTACAGTATGGGCGAAGTATGCTATAACCAGATTGATACGTGCGCGTTTGAAGCAAAAAGAGAGAAGGAAAGATTCACTGTCTTTGTCCACGTTGTCATCAAATCCTGAAAATGGTCATTTTACGTTGTTGTTTTGACAAGTACGGGATAGAAATATTCAAAAATGCGTGCCGCACGTGCAGCACGATCATTTTGATTCTTTTAACCAATAATATTACTGCTTTTTGACGTTGTCGTTGCCGAAGCCGTCGTCGTTTTTAAAAGTCCCTAATATCGTTGGTCAAATGAGGAAAAACAATCGTGCTGCACGCAGCACGTATTTTCCTGCATCTTTGCCGTACTCTTTCTTAACAACGACGTGAAATCACCAAATTTGAGGTTTTGACAACAACGTGAGCGTACAAATGTGAACCTTTCATTGCCTGTTTTTACTCAGAAACCGCTCGCACCAAGTTACTTTTAGGATATTTCGCCCACATTTTACGACGTTAACGAGGTAGAATATTGCATGGGGTCTAAAGCAACGACAACGTCACAAATTTGCATATTTAGTGGGAAAACAATAGCTTTGCACGCCCCGCACGTGCGTTTTTCACTTATTGTCCATTTCTTTGCCGTCGTCAGCAAAACAACGTTGAATAGCCAAATTTGAGGTTTTATAACGAACGTCAGCAGTTGAGGATAAATTTTCTTTTTCTTCCCTTAATTATGCGCCGTTCTAAAAAGGTTGAAATAGTCACGAAGTGATTACAAAACTTGAATTTATATTTCGATATGACGTCGCCGTCGTCGTTGCTTAAGCTTTTAACGTTAATACCAAATGACTTAACGTAGTGCAAAGCTATATTTTAAGGAGACGCTTTCGTCGACTTCGCGGTTGGCGATCTTAAAATCCTCAGTAGTTTCGCGCGAAGCAGAACGACTGCAAACTTTGTTGGCTGATTACCTTTCTTGACTTTACTTTGATTGGTAAAATGGTTTCGTTAATCACATCGGAACTTTGTATTGTCTGTCATTATTTTTTCCTTCATAGTTAGAAAATGTAGAACAGTGTATTGATTTAGAATGGGTTCTTTGTTTGCATACAGGTCTTGCTTTTGTTGTGGTTACGGAGCTCCAAGCCTCTGCGTAAGGATTTCCTTGTGATCTTTGACTTCGTCGAAGGAACTTTCTTCTTATCGTGACGGTTACTATTTTCTTGTCACATCTCCTTATCATTTTCTCTGCTTCCAAATACGTTGCGCCCTGAAAGCTTTCTCCGCTGAAATCCACAATCTCGTCTCCTTTCTGCAAGAGTTCCTTTACGCCAACAGAGGGTGAAATCTCCGCGATGAAGATTGGTAGATCACCGTAAGGGGAACATATTCCACCTCCCAAGGTTAACCCCCAATCTTCTCTGGTGCTCATGCGTTGTAGCTCGATGGTGATGATTTTTTTCTCGATGTAACGGTCCCAGGTAGGTTTCCGCGTTGAAGCGTCTCGATGCAAGGATAGACTTGATGCCGAAGTTGCCGACATGCTACGCCGAATGCGTGCCGAAGAACTGAGGCCAGTGGTTGCTGTTCTCGAAGGTTGAAGCGAATCCCAGGGGAGAGGAATTCGTTGCTTTGTCGAAACTGCTGGCCATGTGGCTCTTGTGTCGCTTTGTTTAATGGTGGTCGGTCTTTTGATGTGGGGCTTAAAGGCCGGCGAACGTCTTATCGTTAGGTAGTGAGGTGTGTCATCTTCGGAAATTTGTGGCAGATTGAAGTTGGCATCACAGGGTGAAAAGCTGTGGATTGCTGATGAGTTTGATGTGTTGCCTCCAGTGGGATTACCTCCTCCAGGACAAACGTCTTGAGTTTCGGTGCTCGAGGGCAGAATTTCTGCCTGTGGACAAACAAATGCTTTGCTTAGTTTCTCATTTACGTAAAGTAATATTTTTTTCTGCTAGTCTACACAAGAGTTTGAAAACAAACGTTCACTGTAGGGCAATTAAAACTGTCATTTTACACAAACTTCTAAGGCTAGCTATCTTTTACGGGGTCAGCTGCTTTTTGCAACAGATTTACCTTGTCATTTTCTTTGAGTTGATTGTCTCTGTCCTCATCTGTAGCTTCCTGCTTTTGTTTCTGTGCGTCGCTATTTCCGTCATTAACATTCTGCGGGACTTCATCGTCCTCCCTCCCCACAAAGGATGACACGCGACAAACTCGTTTTACAGGTTTGACGTTTGGACGCAGGGCCCTCGTTGTGACGTCGATTACAGAAGAGAGAGATCTGGGAATGACGCTCGTCTTGGCTGCCTCTTCGACTATGCTTCTTCTTTTCTCAGGCGAAGCAATGTTCTTGTTCACTTTCTTGTTTGCTTTCTTTTCGCGACTCAAACGCTCTAAAATACTGCGGTTAGCGTCTTTAGTTCTTGCTACTTCCAACTCTACCACTGCGGGAAGAGATCTGAAGATCGACAAGGCCTCAGCGTGTGTGTCTTGTTGTTCAGAGCTTGCCCATTGGCCTTTAGTAGCTCGTCTCCAGTTCTGACACAGCCTGACTTGGAAGCGGAGGAATTGGGTAAGACATCGTTGACGTAGTGGCTTCCAAGAGGTGTGTCAGCTCCGCCAATCAATACAATGCCAAGTAATCCATTCTGGGGTTTGATTAGCTGCGTAACAACAACAAGGAAAGGACTTGTGAATGAATATGTAAATTTAGTTGCCAATAGCGATCAAGTTAGGCTCGCACCTAGGCTATATTCAAAGAAACGTACTATCGCACTTGGTTTCGAAAGGTTCAACATTCAGACAGGAATCAATGATTAGGAGAGAATAATTTGTTTGGTTAGGGTGTAACCCTCGAAATCTCGCCGACGGTCCAGTCCGTGTTTCTTGGATAAAAATAATACAACGCATTTTTATGATAAGAGGGGACAGTCACTGTCATTGATTTTAAAAATTTTATTCTATATTTAAGTTCAAAATAATTCCTTTCGATAGTTCAGGGTAAGTTAAGGCGAAGATGAACGGATTTTGGGCTTGGGTGGAAGCAATAACAAGGAAAAGGTCCGGCTTGTTTGTAGAATTTAACTCTCACAGTGGCTGCGTCGCAACCGCTTTTACTGGCGATATAATTCCCCCAACGAACCGAGCCGGCTACCGGGTTCATAGCAAAATTTAAAGTGCCACTATGATCAAAAAATCAGATTTTGAAGGTGTGGTTGCTTAACACTTGAGCGCCAAAATTTTAAGCTGTGATATTTGTCCGAAGGTTGTTTACTTTGAGAGTATAAGTTTTGGATTTCACGGTCCGCCATTACTCCCGTTCCAAACTGGCTGACTGGTCCTCAGAGACTTGGATCTAGGGAAAAGTGACGTCATTTTCTCACTAGCTTAAAATTTCAGCGTGTAAGCGCAGCTTATTATATACAGCTGTTTCGGGAAAGGTTGTCCAAAACAAATAGCTTTCGCGACAATGCCGAAAGGTAATATGGGGGATATTCAATAAAATAAATTCAACTTGTAGTGAAAAAAAGGCCCAGAATCGAAGATGCCACGACCGTCCAGTGAAGACCTACGATGGCGAGCTATTTGGATGAAAGAGTTCTCAGGTTATAGCGTTGATGAAGTGGCAGTACGGTGACAGACTTATGTTGAAGGTCTCTCTCGCTGTCACGCTACCAAAACACGTCCAAAAACGAAAGGGTTCATTAGCAAAAACGATGGCTCTGCACGTGCGCCACGATTTTTGGCACATTTCTCCGACTTTCTCTGCAAAACGTGACATAAAATAAGTAAGGTTAAAGTCGTCAGAATCTTGCTTCCTCTGTGAATCCTAACCCTTTGTTACTAATTCATGGCCTGGATCATTTGACTGAATTTTGAAACTCACTCATATCAGTCTTAATGTCAGTAACTTAGCGTGAGCATGTATTTCTAGGTGACGTTTTCGATAGCATTGCCGTCATGTTTTCGTTGGCTCAAACTGACAGTTTACCATACTGCCTTTCGGCATTGTAGCGTGAGCTTTTATGCTTCATTTGGACAACCTTTCTCGAAACAGCTGTATGCAAAACACGAGTTTAAAAGTCTGAAAGCCCGAAACTCCTGTGCATTTACACTCGAGGCAGATTTGCAAATATAATAAAATACCGAGATAAATAGTTACAGAGCTTATTTGTATTAAAAATTATTGTTATTGTTATTATTTGCTATGGAAAATGAGGTTAATTCATACATTTTCCACCCAAGTAACCCCTGACATTGTTAGGGGAACGATAAGATAATTTTCTGTTTAGTTATTCTAAATTCATCTGTTTGGTCTTTCAACACGTGCCATTCGACATGTTATTCCAAGTGTTGATTATTAATATATTCAAAAGAAGACTGGAGCGTGCAACACGCACAGTTTGACCGCACGGCGGGAAATCATAATGTATTCACATCTCGGCGGGTGTGCATACATTATGGCTTTGCAGGTGGAAAAAAGTCATCGTCGTCCTCAGGGCACCCGGTTTTGTCGCTCAGCATACAGAACACTGACAACCGACTTAGAGCTTGTTGTGAACTGGTGAAGTTGCCGGAAAGTCAATTTTTGGAATCATAGGCGATCACCGTTGTTTTAAATTCCTGACTCGTCGCAAGAAGAACCAGAAGTCAATGAATCGCAGATTTTTGCTGGTTCGGAACATTAAGTGGAGGTCATTCTTCGTGATCAACGAAAGAATTCCAGGCTAGGCTAGGTTAAATTTAAAAGGTCGATTTTTCGACCTTTTTTGTAAGGCCGAAGAGTCTTTGGACAAATGATTGGAAGTTTCGCACGCGAAGGAGGTTTACAAAGCATGGAGAAGTCTGGTACCTGAGAAGCGAAGAGCCAGTCAGATTCTAAACCGGAGCATGCGCATGAAACTCTTGCGCCAAAACCAGCTCACCCTTGAAAAATTTCAATTCAAAAGAAATGAACAGCTGTTTCGCTAAGAGACTGACCTGTCACCCCAGATGTTTTTGCAATGCGCTCTTGAAAAAAAGCATTCTTTTATTGCAGCCCGACATAGAACCTGTTACTTAGCGATTCTTTGATCCAAATTCTGTTCGAACGTCCATAATGTCACCATCTGTATTCAGTGTTATTATCAATCTCGAAAGTTTTTGTATTTTTTTACAAATAGTTCGTCTTTCGAGTCAGCGGGAGTTAATTGATGATTAGCAAATGTTTTGCGATAGTAAGAAAAAGGAAATTTGCAAAAAAAAAAGAAAAACCATTTGATTTCAATAACAAAAAAAAAACGTGCATGACACGCGCGAAACGAAACAACAGGTCGTGTGGCGAATGTTATAAACAATTAAATTGCCCGCCAAGAAGGCTAAAGAAACGGTCAGTAAACTATGTATTTCGCATCTCTCTGGATTTTCACTTTGTTCCGTATTATATTTGCCACAAAACATCGTTGTTTCGTTAACTTTTTCCAGATCGATTTCAACAGGAAATAACAAATCTCGTTTCTCAATAAGTTAAATGTCGTTTTCGCTTTTGAGAAAAATATTTCCAGCAAACAATGGCCTTTTCGAAACTCGATAATTCATTCGTTTCATGACGGATTAGTTTCTTGATTTGCTAATATATGTCAAGCTAGATATTTTCCTACCGGAAAATGTTGTGTATAAATGACTTCTTCCACAATAATAATGAACTTTCTTTTGTTGTCGCAAAGTAAACGGCTTGAAATTTTTTTGCAGATTCTCGTTGCAAATCCAACAGAAAGTGAAAACCGTGTAAAAGAGAAATAAGAAATTCTAGAGCCTAAATCAGGTTGATTACTTCTTAGGAATATTTTGTTATCTTTTTGCAACCTGTTGCTTTCAGCCTCCAGCCATAATTGTATCGTCCAATTGTAATTATTGTTTTTCCTTTGTTCAAATCACGCTTTTGTGGTCAACACTGCTTCAGAGAAACAAAATTACGAACTTGTGGATTTCCCGCAAAGACCCTTGATTTGTTTTTTAAATATTTTCATCAGTCTTTGATTTATCGTTTGTTTAGCTGTGATGGGTTACTTATTTAGGCCAAAGGTTCAATCTTACCAGAAACAAGATCATTGATTCTATCAGATGAAAAACTCGCTGGACTCTCAAAAAATCCTTTCAATAAAATTTTAGGGTGTGGCGAAATCGGAAAAACTACGACTGAAGTCTATAGCACTCAAATCGTGAAATTGCGTGAAAGTTTAGTGGAATTCTTGTCGGTATCCATTCACAACAAATTCTAATCGAGTTAGTCAAAACCTTAAAAAGAATTAAAGCGTTCTTTTTGGACGTTAACTAAGCGTTTTCACCCGAAGCCTGTTTGTGAGCCCAGTATTATCGAATCATGAGGTTAATGCACATCGAAACTAGAAAGCGCTTGTAATTAAAACAGACGGACACTCACCTCTATTGTGAAGATTCCTTCGTCTTCGTCGTCTTCAGTTTGTTCGTGGAAGTTCTCGCTTTTTGGAGCTAGTTGTTCAACATTGTTTACATTCTTATCTGCCTTGCCCATCCAGTGATTCTTTACAAAGGATCGAGGGCTACAACTCTCCAAAAACGTTCTCTGTTGTTTTCTTTCGTCTCTGTTCGTCACGGACCAGGGACGGTTACTTATCTCGCCGAACACTTGCCGGTTCTTTTGCGACATACACGGAAATGCTTCGTGATTCATCGGTTCGCTTTGAATCGCCCATAAAGTCGGTTTTCGTAATGAATTCTTTGGCTTGGAGTAGAAATTCTCGTCTTCGGCTGGCATTTTTCCTTTGAAAAAGTTGTAGGCTTTTGACAGGAAGGATATTGAATTTGGCGCCCTCATTTCACTGAAGTAGATTCGTCCTCGTATTTCCTGGTTCTAGAAGCTCTCGCTGTGCGGGTTTAGCTACATTGATAAACAAGCTCGATTTAAATCTAGAATTCAAATTGTGGTTTTCAAAGTTCTTGCGCTATCGACAACGTCTTCGAGACGAACTTGATTTGAAGTTTCGTTCCATCTGTTCGAGAATACCTCGTGTTCGTCTTTGTTTTTGAGGGCTCTGACAGCTAAGAATAATTAACATGCCTTATGAATGGAAATGCAAATAAGCGCGCGAAATTATCCGTCACGCAAAAAGAAGTCTTGTTACTGTACTGCTCAATATTTTAAGCTCGACTTGCTTTTTATCAACTGACTTGACAATTAAAATCGGACAAAGGAATGAACAGCTCAAATCAGAATATAAACTCGAATAAACACAGTGCATTAAGATGCTGTGCATTTACCAATATCGCTTATAATCGACTCAATTCACCTTTCTATTCGCAGCCTGCCGACACATGTTAAGGCTTGCGAACAACAGCAAGTTATACACCCGTTTAATACAGCACTAGTACAATACGCTGTCTTGTGCTTAATATTTTGATCAATCACAAACACGTGGTATTTCATGCACTTAATTAAGCGTTTTTGCTTCAATTCATGCGTGATAATTCGCGAATTTCATCTCGCCGGTATTAAACCACCTTTGTACTATTGTGTACATTTGTGTACTGAGCTCTTTTACAAGTGATAATTTTTTTTTTTACAGTGCGACGCGCGTTACCGTGGCCACCTAACAAAGTATTTTACAAATTATCCGCCAATCAGGGTGTGCGAATTTGATTGACAGTCACGCCTCCTTGCAAAGTTCGCACGGTTGTCAGTTGAACACCGTTGCATGGTTTGTTGAGATGACGTATTTACAACTAGTTGTCAAATGTGAAAGTTTTGTTGGGTGGCCACGGTAAGGCGCGTTGCACTGTATATATATTTTCCTTCGTTTCTTTTTATCACCATTTTAAAAGCGATGGGTGATTTTATAACAGAACAAAAAACAGTGGTACTTAAACGTTCAGAAAAAAGTTTCCACACTACATTACAGTTATAGAAAAGATATAGTTAAGAATTCTTTGTCTCTTGGATTTAACTTGCGATACATCTGTGTAACCACGCATTCTTTTGCTTAGCGAGACTATAAGGTTTTTTAAAATATTAATACGACGTTTAACTTGTACTCAAGGTCTACCCTTTGTTTGTTCTCCGCCAATTTAACCGTCAAATAGTGCAGTGATGCACTAACAAACAGGACAATTAACTCAAATACCTTTAGGGACGTTTTTCAACATAAACACTGTGTTTTTGTTATGGCATGATATACTGAAGAACAACTCAGTTTGTACTGAGTTCACCACACAACTTTAAGAACATGTTAAGAACGTTTCAGACTCAAATCTTTAAAAAGGAAGAACAGCCTCAGCCCCAAAATTATACTTTTTTGTTAAAAAAAAGTGTTTTTGCCTTCCAGTGGACTTTGTGCAACAGGTGTCAAAAATGCTTGTGTAGTTGTCTTCACGAGACAAGCGAGTGACGCGAGTGAAAGAACATGAATGCGAAACATATTTTTTTTAATCCTTGGTATCGTTCCTTCCTTTCAGTTTTCTTCGGGACCTGATGTCGCTAAGGATATTGTTGCTAGAGATGGTAAAATGAGCTATCTATTATTTTAACTACTTTCTTTTTCTCTTGTTAGGCAATCCCCTTTATTTTATCCTTTTAGCTTCGTCTGACCGACCCAAATTTTTGGCATTTAAAAAAAGGAAAAAGTAACGACGCAGTTAAACCGTCTTTATGTCGTATAGGAGTCTCGGTGGTTGATCATTTTTCCCACGTTGCCTTAATTTTACAACAACATTAACCAACTTTTCCACTATGTTGATTTTGGGTTCGAGTCTTGTTCTTTTCGTGGCTCCACCTGGGGTACCAGGCCTCTGATTCCGAGAGTACTTGTGTTTTTTTTTTTTTTTTTTTTCTTGTTTCTACCCGACCGACCGACCAAATATCAGGAAACGCATTGTTGGGGTTAAATTAGGGACAAATATTGCTATTATAAAATAAACCCTTCCACGGTTTTTTTACCGCCATCTTGGCTGGGGGGGGGGGGGGGGGGCAAACACGGTTAAATTTACACTAAATGTATGGGATTTTGGCCTACTTTGAACCGCTGTAGCGCCGCTGAAAAGAGAATAGTTTTGTTGATATCATTCATTCAACTGAAAATAAGGCCATTAAGGAAGGTATGAAGTCCGTAAATTTGAATAATAAATCTTTTCATGTTGCTTCTAATTTCGCGGCAATTTGCCGTGATGATTTTAGAAGGGTTTGTATGGAATCTTAAAAATTAGTTTATGGTCGTTGTAGCCT
>OX421446.1:60179351-60206851 GCA_949126865.1 Montipora capitata
CAGTTGCACAATTTAGTTATGCAGTGTAAAAACTTTTCAGGGAGGTTAGGGTGAGTTGGGGACTCAGATCCAAAGTACCCATCTCTTGAACCCTTCACACCCAGCTCCCTTTCCCTGCATTTGACATACATGTAGTATTTCCTTTGTATGACTTGCATTCTTTTCCCTTGGGTCCCTATCTACATAACTCCACTGACCAGCAAGCTCACTGCATTCTGATAAATCAATGTAGGTGACGTGCCCTCTCTTTTGGAGGCTACCTTAATATTATAGAGTTTTGATTTTGCACTTGATGTTTTAACTGTAATTTGGTCATGTACGTGTGAAATTTCCTTTCTTTGACAAGGAATAAATAGATTTAAGGAAGTTAAGGACAGTACCTACTAATTCAAAGGTATTTTTGTGCAGATGTTAGCAAGTGTTGTTGAAATCTGAAAAAAGAATTGGGCGTAACCACGCATTTTTGCAAAGATTTGTGTAAAGAGCTTAAAAATACAAAGCATTGGATGGCGTTCGTTTCCAAATTGAAGCTCAATTATCTCTGAAAAATGCATGGTTACCCCCAATTTTCTTTTTGGATACCAAGAGCACTTGCCAAGTTCAGCTTTCTCCACATAGTTTTAAACCACGCAAATATATCTCTGTATAATTTAGTAAGTGCCACCCATAGGAAACCTGAGCATCTCGAGATGTGCAGAACATATGCACAATAACAATAGTAGGCACCATCCTTAATCATGTTGCTTCATGGAAATGGAATCCATGTACAATTTTTGTTTATATTTGGAAAAAAAAAAGGTTTCACTCTGTAGTTTGAATAGCCATCATTTTAGCTTTGTAAAAAGGAACAAAATGTTGTCTGTAGTCACACTTGACATAGTGGAAGTTCGATAATTTATTGTAAGTTTGTCAGTGAATAAAACAGTCATTGTGAACCTTGTCATTAATGTTTTGAAAAGGTGGCTGAATCTAATTCCAAAATGACTTTAATTGAACAATCTCTACATGCACTCAAACACTGTTCCCTTCAACCCATTAGAGAGCTTTAGATTCTAGAACGAGGACGAGTGTGAAAATTGACTGCCTGTTTTAATCGAAAATAGTAAGAAAATTTCTAACCCGGTCGATTAATCTTACTCTTTGTTGGCAGCATAGGTTGCTCAGTTATTCTTATTGCTGGTAGCCGAGCCTTTTTGTTGATCGAAAAATGCCAAAACTGCTACCCTGTTGTTGACTTGTTTTGACACAACCACATTTTTCTAAAACCTCATACTAAAATTAATGATGACGGTGTCACGTTTTTCCCGCCAAAAATGATGCTGTTTAATGCGCATGCTAACTGTTGTTCTATGTGAAAATTTTGTTCTCGCCCTAGAATCTAAAGCACCAAGAATAACCTCTGGCTGAGACTGTGCTTATTTCAGAACCAGCCAGAGGTTCTGAAGTAAGTGAAGTCTCAGCCAGAGGTTGTCATTCTTGGTGCTGACCGAAAGAATCGTGGCCTCTGGGGACCAGAATGCTGTGAAACTTAAATCATTATTTTACTCTAACACTAGACAGTTTAGGAGTCAATGGGTTAATTAAGGATTTTTGGTTTCAAGTCGTTTATGGTAGAATGACCTTCCATGTTTGGAGGTCGTTGAACCTTCAGAGACATTGACACTTTCAGAATTGAACCCTTCATTCCTTCCTGCCATTGGTCGTACAAACTGGCACTAGTTGACAAACCATTTTAACAACATCTACAATAGGTCAACCAGTTTTGTCGCAGTCACTCATTTTTGAGAACAAAAAAGAACAAGCAAAACTATTCTCCAATTAACTAATCTGTGAATGGTCCAATCACAGACTACCTGAGCTCAGTGTTAGTAAAACAATAGACCCTATGAAAAAATGGCTGCCTTTAAATTATTCTTTTGTTCATATTCAAAATAGCCCAACTAACCTCGTTTTTGAGACAACAATTCTAAAGAATTTGTTACCCCAAACAAGGTTAGTTGGGCTATTTTGAATATGAACAAAAGAATAATTTAAAGGCAGCCATTTTTGCATAGGGTTTATGAAACATGGGTGCAAATATCAAGACTTCCATGCAAGGACTTTTTTGGTTATGAATAACAGTCAAGGAAGAAAAAAGAATGCCCAAGTCAGGTTAAGATGGCTCAAACTAGTTCCGGCAATAATTTGGAGGGAATGTCTTATAAGAATAAACTCTGTAACACTGCTTCATGTAACGGCAATCTTATGGTACCAAATGAAACCAATAATTGCTTAACAAGGTGCACTCATTGATGTGAGGTAATAGGTTACCATGGCAACAAAGATGCCATGTAAAAATGTAAAAAAAAATTTTTAACCAGGTTGTTTCCATGGTAACCTATACATCATGTCAACGAGTGCAACCACCCAAATCCTTGTATTTCATTATTGGTGGCCTTCATTATTTTTCTCACAATGAGCTTGGGTCACCTGTGACCAACTACAGTTGTCCAATGATGAAGGTTGGCAATACAGTTGGACACTTAGTGGAATAGGGCAAATAAGAATTGAGTTGACTCCAAATTAGTATCAACAATAATAAATTTTATAAAAGTAATCCAAGAGCCTTTTACTATCCTACAATCATTGAAGCTTCCATGCTTTTAATTAAATAAACAATTACAAAATAAACAATTACAAATTGTTCCCTAAACTTAAGTGACATGACCATGCTAAATTCCCTAAATCTATTATTTTCATCGTTCAACAGTTACTACTATTACATGCATCAATTTTATATTACATTCTGCAAATGTTACAAGTAAACAAAATTCTGAAGTGCCTTTTGAAAAATATTACTCTTGAAACAGCCATAAAACTGTTTAGCTTGATACCAGGTACTGTGTCATCTTGTACACACTATAATCAAAGCTTGAGATGTGAGATATAACATTTCTTTTAAAAATAACTTAAATGTGACGTAAAGTATTGATGCACAATAATGCATGAGTGAATCCAAGTGCAATATTTGCAGTTCCATTTTGTCTGGCTTCATTGAAATTTACACTCTTGCTTTATTATTAACATCCCCAAGTTGTATATCTGTTTTGGGTTTCATTTCTGTCTTTTATCTTAAAATAATCTTGATATATTGTTCATGATTTCAGTGAAAATATTTAGTAGTGAGAAGGTCTGTAAACAATAATTATTATTTTATGAAAATTTGAAGAAATCGGTGGTGCATACAAATGTATCTTCCCTTAAAAGACAAGAAAAACGTCTCAAAGTCATGCACATTTTAGCACCCAAAATCCAGGTCTGTGATTTGAATTTGACAACAATAAAAATACGAACATTAAAAAGGAAAGACACACATTTAATCACAATTTGAGAGGAAATTCGAATTGCAAAAAGTACAGTGTTCACCAAGCTGTCCCACAAAACATAACAGACCTTAAGTGAGAAAATATGCATGATATTGACCTTTTATAAATGGTGACAACTTGTTTTTTTGTTGTACAAATTAATTTTCAAGCTTAACACATTTTAAAATCGTTTCTTTATTGTCACTGAAAGCTTTAGTAACGTCATAAAAATCTCGAATTTCCAAAAGGTTTACTTTCACTCCAAAGGCTTTTCCAAATGACATTAAAAGGAGTAAAATCTGGTGGTGTTGCTATTGGGATGGAAAGATTTCCCAAGAAAAAAAAGCGTCCCTTATTGGGTTGTATTGGACATCAAGGGAAGGTCTTGGAACTAGATTATACTATATAAGCTGCCAATTACATTTCTTAAATTCCACATGATTCACTGTTAAGATCCTCAAAAATAATATTTTTTCTTTATAATGACATACAGTACGTTACATTAAACAATACGCTGACCTTTAAACATAGAGGTAATGGGAAGACAGACAGTAGAAAACAGGAATGAAACGAAAAGTTTTGGGTGCAAATTTCCTTTTGCTTGTTTTGACTTGTTCATGCCTTTATAGTACAGCTGTACATCACTTTTAGTGCTAAAAATTTATACTATTTCCTAAGTAATAATGGCAATTTCTTAGAAAAACGGCAATTGACTACAGTAACTATTCTTTTGATTTTCCTTTTGAGAAATATCTGACATTTTTTTGGCTTTCCTCAAAACTGAGAAAAATATTTTATGCTCCTCACTGTTGTTTACACTCCTTTTCTTTGTCCTTCTTTTTCTTATCCGTGCTTCGTCTGCGGTGTGGTTGTATGAGTGGCATTGCCTTTGCTTTTGATTCACTTCCTGTCAAAGTGCCTGGAGGGCTCGATTCACTAGCATTCTGTGATTTTTGACGATTAAATGTAGGATCTATCAATTCAGCAATGTTGCACTCATTTCCATTAGCTGTGCTACCATTTCTGATTAACTCTGTCGTGACAAAGTTTGAAGGCGCAGAACTGGCCACAGTGCTACGTCGCTCCAAAATTCTCTGCGGTCTTGTGTTGTGTGGAATATCATCTCCTTCCTCGTACAGCCTTTCCCAGACTGCCTCTCTGGTATCTGGTGAAGTTATTGGAGATTGGACCGATGGAACTTGAGAGGCAGAATGCGTTGAGCTGGATGACGACCTGTGTGAATGATGCCTAATGTATTCTCCTGTTCTTTCCAGCGACCATTCCAATGTTGAAAGAGGCGAGTGGTTAGGAGAATCCGAGTGTTGATGCAGAGAGGATTCCCTGTCAAGAGATGTACTTCCTGGCGAATGTGAGTGGGAACTTTGGGAACTTGCCCTTGAATTTCTGTTTAAGCCAGCCTTGTCTCTTCCAAATGATCCACCTTCCACTCTAATCCCTTGTTTGTGATTACTGACATTATCTCCTTGATCATCTTGGTCTTTTCGGAAAGAGAGCTCGTCTTGTAGAAGGTCAGGAATTTGGCTTCTATGGACAACTGATTCCTCATAGGATGGGAGTCTCTGAAGGGCCTGCAAAATAACAAACCCAAGGCTGAAGTTGAATGAAAACTACAGTACTTGCACTGGTTAGCTTAGAGTGGCTGCCTACTGTTGATAAACCACCAGAGATTTTCAAACTTACTCACGTTGCAGTTATAGACATAACATAAGGTATTGTAGGTTTATCATCACAATGCCCCAACTTGGTTGGGTTAGAGTCAGAGAAGCAGGGATGGAGCAGTGGTGAGAGCACTCACCTCCTCCCACCAATGTGGCCCGGGTTTGATTACCAGACTTGGCATCACATGTGGGTTGTGTTTGTTGGTTCTCTATTTTGCTACAAGAGGTTTTTCTTCTCAGTTTTCCCTTCCCCGCGTTTTTCTGGTGGGAAATCATTCCAGTGACGAGCAGTGGGATAAAGAGCAGGAAAGAGCATGAGAGAAAAGGCGACGAAATTTGAAAAACGTAAGTGAAGAAATCCTTGAGAAAAATCTACGTAAAGCTGAGAGAAATAGAGCGAGACAAAACACTTTCCGGTATTTACAACAGTTAGCTTTCAGGTAAGCTTAATGTTTTCCTTCTTTAATAATAAGCTTAATAATTATATGCCTTGCTGCCTCACCTATTTTGTAAAACTAGCTAAAAAAGGACGAAGGCCTGAAAACGTTTGCAGAGATTCTAACATACTTCAAAAATCACATTTATAGGCTTTTTGTGTGAATGGGTGTCAAGTCGTGAGCTGCTTTGTTTGACTGTGAAATTGCAGTTGAGTAAGCGAATTTACTACACTTTAGGTTGACTTACAAGATGATCAACAACCCACTGAATAAGAAAAGAGTTTGATTATTTACCTGGATTTCTCCTGTGTTACCAGACTGAGTACTTTCAGGTGGAACAGTCAGTGCTCTTCTCAGCTGCCTTTCTCTCTTGAGTTTCTGTAACCTGACATACTCTCTTCTTTGAAGTTCCTTTGCAAATTCCTGTAAATAAAGTTATGCACAAACTTTACATGGGCATGCAAACTGAAGGTTCAGCTTTACATAAAAAGCACTCACTGCAAGGATTCTTTAAAATTTGCAAGTTGACTACAGTTGCATTATTTTATATATGACACTTTGTCTTTGAATATTGTGAATCATTCTCCTGCACTTTTTTCGTGCAAATTTGATCATTTCGTTTCAATTGTGGGTTTTAGCAATGAAGACAACTGTTATCAGTCACAGGAAATAGGGAAATTGATTAAAAATTAAAGAAGCTTTTAAAAGGTATTTTCCAAGTTGATTACCCGTAACTTATTAATGTCGCTACAAATACACAACATAAGGTTTTGTCAAGTTTATTGTTAACATCTGCGAACAAACAAACAACCAACTTTTTTCACAAGAGTGCTTTTTTGGAGTTATTACTTTTTCCAAAATTATGATTTGAAAGTTGGGGATGCGGCTTACACACGAGTCTTTACAGTAAACGCACTTCACAACACAGAGAAGTAAGCTACACTACAACATCAGAGATGACACCCTTATCCTGCAAACAGGGTGGGTTCTTTGGAGGGAACCTACATTGTAGAGCTAGCTGGTCTACTTTCATCAGCAAAACATTACATACTTGTAGGCCAATATTTCCAACAAGGTATTGGGGAGACCGGCAGAGCTTTTAATACCCCAAAAAAAGAACATTTGAGAAACACCAAAACTGCGGCCAAAGGTTCTAGAATTATATTGCTAATCACGTCTGGTCCAACAACCACGCCATTGATTTTGAAAATGCATCAATTAATGACAAAGGCACTTTTAGAACCAGGAAAACATTAGAAGCGTGGCATACCAGAGTGACACCTAATGCAGATAACAATTCTTGCCCGTTACCTAGGCAATACAACATTCTTTTTAACAAACATTCATAAACATTTACATTTTTATTATTTCGCACTTCACGCTTTTATTCAAATTTTCTCATCGCTTTCTTATCATTCATTTTACCCGTCGAAAACTGCAGTTCGGGCAGTCAAAAGCTCGTAGTTTTCAATCATTTTAGCCAGAGATAGTTTTTTCAAAAATTTCAACTAAATTAATTTTGTTCCTAGAGTGGAGTAGCCTGTGTACAGACCGCCCCTCCCCTCAAAAAAAAATCGGAGAGGAACGGTCTGTGATTTACCGTTAGTAATCGTGTTCCGGAATAATTTTGCATACATTATTAAGTAATCTACGCTGACCAAAATTTGCGTGGCTCATATTTCGTTGGAGCTAAATTCTCAAAATGGTGGTCAATGAGGTAGATTTCAAACGTGCATCGAAGAGCATCTCTGATAGTTTTAAGATACCTTGGCTTTATAGCATAGAAGCACTCTTTAAAGGAGAGGATGTATTTGCAAGTCTTCCAACCAGGTACGGCTCTGATCTTCAAAACAGCACAGATCATTGCCGATGAGTTGTTATTTTCCTAGGTGTGTACATTCTCAAATCTTCCATGGCATCATGCTTTGTAGATTGTACTTGAGAATGGCTAGGCTGGTTGGGATTACATTGACTGGTAAGGAATAGCGGGAGACGTTTTCGAGTGGTCAATCTTTTGAATAGTGCTATATTCACCTCGTGAAGAGCGCTTTCGTTTCTTTTGCGCTGACAATTCCTACAAATGTACGTCGAATCGATTTCCACTTTACACTCCATAGATAACAATTCCGCTTGTACTTTAAAAGAAAAACCTCTTTGACAATCAAAAAGATTTTTATTCGTATTTTGTACCGTGCTCAAAGTACACACGAACGAACTCATCGTAAAATCTCTCACGGTGGTTCTCACGGTGTTGATGTGGAGAAATAAAAATAAAAGCCAATCAAAACTCATTGTTTCAATGATGTAATGATCGATGGGTAATAACCAATCAAATCATTTTCCACACATTCCAGGAAAAATCACGTGGTATGGAACACGATTATCAACGGTAAATCACAGATCGTTCCTCTCCGATTTTTTTTTTGAGGGGAGGGGCGGTCTGTACACAGGCTAAGAGTGGAGGTTTTCCTTAACTTTCCAAAACGTTTGTGAACAAGTCAAATAAATCCATTCAACATTACTGAATTCTTTAATACCAGTACGTGTCAAGCATATTTAGCACTGGAGCACGAAATGCGAACACTGTACAAAAATCAAATGAAATCAAATGAACTCATATCAAATTGTAGGCTGGCTTTTGAGCAGGGGAAAGCAGGAGTAACCGGGCAAAAACCTCTCAGAGCAGTGTGGAGAACCAACAAACTCAACCTGGGCACATGAGACGCTGAGTCTGGGAATAGACCCTTTTACAGTCGCAGCTAAGTTACCTGGCCTAAGGGTGGAAGCACAGCTGCCGGTGACCCTGTTCCGATACAAACCTTTGTGCTTTTGTAATGTTAATGTAGACTAATTAGAATTACAGCCGTTCAACACGATTTACATGATAAAAAGCAGTGAGGTCTGTATCAATACAAGGTCACCGGCAGCTTTGCAGCCATTCATAGGCTAGGTTGCTGACCAAACAACTGTAAAATGGCCTATTGAACCTGGGCCATGGTGGTTGGAGATACACGTAAGTGCTCTCACCACTGCACCAATCTGCCCCTTATAAAGGCGAAAAAGCTAAAACCCTCCCCCCTCCCCCCCCCCCCCCTATGTAGCTCACATCTTTGGCGATCACAAGGTGCCTTGCAACGTCAAAAACTCTCACATCCGGTGCTTTCAGAAATAATAATTCCTATAGTCTACAAAACTGTCGAAAACCCTGACTGCACATCTTTTATGACAAAATAATATTATTTTTACCATACCCTGTCCTGATATTCCAAAGCTACTTTTCTGTCATTAGCTGCTTGACGGTCTTGCTCTAGCAGCTATTAAAGACAAACAAATAATAAATTAGGTCAGTGTCTCTGCGAATGGCATCATTATCAATGTTGGCCGCAAACCCAATCAACTGTCATGTTACCATGAACATTAACCCATCGACATCCAAACCAGCCGAAACCGGCCAGACTTAGTATTTTACTCTGTCTAACGCCAGACGATTTTACTCGTCAATGGGGAACCCCTGGGAGTCAATGGGTTAATCACTCACTGAAAAATTCTGTCTCCATTAATTAGGGCATTGTAAATTACTGGAAAAAAAATGGTTGTACATGTATGACTGACTGTGTGAAAGTTATTCAAGGTCAGTTTAACCGTTTGACTCCCAAGCCGGCCTGAACCAGCCGTACTCAGTATTTTACTGTCTAATGCCAGACAATTTTACTCGTAAATGGGGAACCCCTGGGAGCCAATGGGTAAAACTTTAGTGTGTAATTTCTAATAACTATTTCTGTCTAATGATTATGAATGATTTGGTAGGTACTTTTTAATTCTTAGATACATTTCCAACAGCTTTCCGCCCCTCATTATGTAAACTATGCTTATAATTATGCGTAATGACAAAGGCGAAAGTCACTAAAAGACATACAAACAAAACTCCACTGCCACTGAGGATGGTGTGCAGGCCAAAAGTTCTATTAAACGTAGCTTTTGTGTTGAATTCTGTTACAGAGTTAAGGACGCTGCCTACTATTGTTATTGCACATACGTTCTGCGCATCTCAAGATACTCGGGTTTCCTATCGGTGATGCTTACTAGTACAAGGATATTCTTGCGCGGTTTAAAACTATCCGGAAAAAGTAGATCTTAGTAAGTACTCTTGGTATCCAAAAAGAAAATTGGGGGTAACCATGCATTTTTGAGAGATAATTAAGCTTCAAGTTGAGAAAGAATGCCATACATTGCTTTGTATTTTAAAGCTTTTTACAAATATTATTCATGAATTATCTTTGAAAAATGCGTGGTTACCCCCAATTTTCTTTTTGGATTTCAATGACACTTGTTCAGATCTACCTTTCCTGCATAATCACACAGCGGGGCAAAAATATCTTTAATTAGTAGGCACCGTCCTTAAAGAGGAAGAAGTCTGAGTCCATTAGATGCAGGGATGCATTAATTTAATAGAGAGCGACCGTTATCACAAAATGCCAATTTGACTGAGGATCTATTACAGCTTGTTACTAGTCTAAGAGAATGGTTGTTTCTTAGAGTACATGTATTTATTTATGGTGGGTTGAAATAATTCCAACCCAAAATTCTTTTAAAATCACAACATTCATTTTCCAGATTACATGTTGAAAGAGTGATTGCCAGCTGAGCAGATCACCTCACCTTATTTTCTTCTTCCTGCAACTTTCTTGCAAACTCCTAATGAAGGAATTTTAACTGCAATTAATGTCTTATAATCATTGACTACATTGACATGGAAATTACTTTAATAAACAATACTAGCCACTGTATTTATACTTTTTTGTTGAACCAGTCACTGTTCAGAATTCCCCACCTCATCCTGTCGTTCTCTTGATCTTCGGTGTGCCTTTTCCCTGACACCTGAATCGTCATTTTCATCAAACAAGTCAATAGCTGTTCCATCAGCCATAATAATCCTGTCACACTCAAGGCGTCCTCCCTCAGCCGGTCGCGGCAGCTGAACGACAGTTCCTTCTCCCACGCTGTTGCCATTATCAGATCCTCTGCTACTGTTACTACCTTTTGCTGATAGTTTCTGATGAGGTTTCGTATCATCTGTATGCACTGGGCGATCTCTAGAACCCACAGGAACCGGTGCTGTGACAAATTTAATGCAATGCAGTACAATCTTAACATTAAAATCTCTGCACTGCTACAGTAAAACTACCTAAAAGAATTAAAGGATGATTTTAAAAAGTTTTTTAAAGTGCGAAGTAAGCAGTGGCAAAATAAGACCTACAGTGTACCATCTTGGACAAACCTCGTTGCCACAATGTGGCGCTCTGATTCGTCTCTGATTAAGATTAAATTCTGTCTACTTTCCCCCTCCCCCCATTCCAATGTTGGTTTAAAAAAAGGCAAAAGGCTTGCATAGTATTTTGCATCATTATTATCAACATTGGGATGGAAGGGGGAGGGGAGGGGAGGGGAGGGGAGGGGGGTAAGGACCAATATACTTTGTGAGTGCATGTCAAATGATGCTTAAGCTAGAATTTTCCCTAAGTGTTTTGTCCAAGATTGCAGGTGTTGGGGGAAGGGGGGGGGGGGGGGAAGAGGCCACCATGGAAACTACTGTACTCTGAGCCTTGCTGTGCATGCCAATGCCTTGCCCCCACCTGTATCCCAGTTTGAACTTACAGTACAGAACCATGCAAAAGTAAGTTGACAGTCTCAACTCGATCCTCACGAGAATTGAGGATCGATTCGAGAATTGAAACTAGATTCACTCAAAATCAAACTTGATCCTCGACACTTGATTCTCGCAAAATCACAGATGAGAAACCTTGTCAATTATTCATAATCAATTCAACTTTCACAATAGCATTACTCCTTGATTAAATAACAACAGGAACTGCTTGATCCTCGACTGCTGTTCCTCGATCCTCACGAGAATCGAGACTTGAAAGAGATTGCACGGTACTGTAATTTCACAGTAGACACTGATCAGGAATTATTTTGTTCCGGCTCAGAATGACATCCTTTCCTAAACTAGACAGGGTAAAAATGACACCAGCAAACACCTATAACTAAGTACTATTATTTATTACCCAGATAACAACATTTGGAAGTATTATTACAAAGTTGTTTGGCTTGATTCTTGATTAAAAGAGTTTGACTAACCTGTCTGAATTTCAGCCACTTCACAATGATTTACACGATTTTTTCCATTTTCTTTCAGCTTTGAAAGAGCTTCACTCAGCATTTTGCCCTCTTCTTCTTCCTTTTGTTGTCGTTCTGTACGACGTTGCCTTGCACGCTCCAATTTTAACGATTCCTTTTCTTGCAGATGCCTTGCGATTTCCTTCAACAGCAAAAAAATGATGTCTCAGATCTATTTTTGTCAAACAGCCACTTCCGCCGGCTCTTAAAGTTAAGAGCAAATGTTTGAAATTCTTTAAATTTCATTCTTTTGTCTGAGGCCACGCAACATGAAATTTCAAGCATCCCAAACAATTATTACACCCACAACAGTCATAACAAAGCAATACTAGTGCAATAATGCTGCAGAGATGATGCTTAATTAACCTTTTGTGGGTAAATACATTGAGAAAACATTAAGTGTTAGAGAAAACCTGACTTCAGCTGGCATTCAGAAAAGTTTGTCTTAAAAAAAATTATACTGTAAAATCCCAGTTTGTTATCTGATATTGCAGAAATATTTTATGTTTGACTCAAGTTCCTGTCATTCTGCTTGAATGACTGTCAGTCATATTACGGAGCTTACATGTAAGCACACAATGACATTGCAGAGCCACAGACGGCAATGGGATGTTAGCTGTTTTCCTTTTTAACTTGTCTTGGCACTACTACATTTACACTGCTAAGTATCTTTTCACAATTCGAGACGATTAGTTTAAAAATCTGAGAGACCACAGTTGTCTGTCCTGGCCGGCAAAATGATCACTTCCGGTATCCGTCTGTGCCTTAAAACATCGCGTGCTTAAGCTCCCAATTGAATATAAGAAACAATTAACTTTAATAAATCTATAACAATTCAAATTATACTACACAAAGTTTCAATTCAACAGAAAAACAAAAAAAAATTGTATTTTTGTCACTGTGAACATTTATTTATACCAATAAGTCTTGAATTTTCTCATTCACCCCTAAAGCGCACCCAATTGGAGAGTAAAATCGTCTGGTGTTAGCCAGAGTAAAATCTACAAGTCTTACTCTCAGGTAGGGAAGAGTTACAGCTTGGTTTAGATTAGTTTCGTTGAGTTCCATCTCACACGAGGTGCCAGTGTCACACTTGTGAAAGAGCACGCTCCATGAGAGTGCCCTTCCCTACCTGTGAGATTAAATTTGACCGATTGTTACTTGTACGTGTAAGTCATAATTTGAAAAATGAACTCTGAAGTTTGATTTTCAGTTGTCCTTTTGCCATTCCAATGCAACTACCTTAATCCTTCTTTGGGTGCATTACACTATTAAACAATACTATTGTTACATGAAGTTGCATCTCTGCGATTCTTTGTGAATAGGTCGTGGGTACCTCAGTGTCCAATTGAAACTAATTTTTACAGGCCTTCTGATAGGGTGCTATGAAAAAAATGCTAATTGTGCAAAATTTGCAGGGCAGATTATGCGATTAGAAAGGTCAATTATGCGATAAATATTGTAAATTATGCGATTTTTTTTTTCTGAGCAATTTTAAGCTTGTATTTCAAGGTTTCACGACAAGAAAAAACACGTTTTTACCGCCCTTACGACATTTTGAACGTAAGGGAACAGTAATTATGAATCTTGATCAACATTAGTTGGGACAAGTAAAAAAAATGAGGTCTTCTGCACTATTGGTGCACCACGTTAAAAGTTAAAAGGACACAGCTAACAAATGCATCAATAATTATTAGTATTTTTGTATTCTTACACTTTGTTTTTGTGTGCAGTATTATATTTCTGAACAGATTTGCTAATCTGAACAAAGGGCGTGTTTGTGTTACACCAATTGGCAACTCTTTAAGAATCAGACTCATACCAGGCCTCCCACATGCAAAATAACACCTTGAACTTCGAATATGTATGAAATTGAAGGTAGCAAAGGCTTTTTAGCCGTCATCGTAAAAATGGCATACTGTATTTATGCAGGAGCTCCTAAGAAACTTGTTGATTTATGTTTTATTTTATGAATTTTGTGAATTGTGCGATTGGATGCATTTGAGGTCGATTGTGCGAAATCACACTATTGCGTAATATCAGAAGGCCTGTTTTTACGACCAAGGGGTTGCAAGACAGCGTCTATCAGAAAACATAGATCTAATTTAATTTAATAATAATTATTAAAAGACTCTGGGGGCGTTTACCATTTGCACGGAAAATCCGGTTGGAATGGAATGCTCGTAATGGTACAGGATTTTCCCGGTGTTGGCGTTTCGCCAAGCCCGAGACTCTCACGGCTAGAAGAAAACAAATGACGACTGCATCTGCAGCGTCGAATGGCGGGAAAAGAGGCCGAAGTGCACCGGGTCGAGTGGGAGTTTTCAAATGGTACAGGATTTTTCCGGTCATTTCGGTTGGAACGGGAAAAGAGGAATACCTCTGAGGATTTCCATCTTTTCCAGAAACTTTCCGGTGGAATGAGCTGTACCATTTGAGTTTCCAACCGGAATTTTCGGTTTTTGTTGACAAATGGTAAACGCTCTGGGTGTTGACAACATTTCTGACAGTGTAAAAAGCAGTTTTACTTGACTACATCATAGTTTAACCCATTGGCTGCTGGGAGTGAGACGAACACCAGACGATTTTACTTGTAAACTGGGGGAGCCCTGGGGTGCTTGAGGAGTGAATGTGTGGAGGCAGTGTTGGCCCAGTGGTTTGGGCGCTTGCCTTGAGATCTGGAGATCCCGCGTTCAAGACCCGCTCTACCACTCGTTGAATTTGATCCTGGTAATCCCTGGTTCAACTTCCCAGCTGCACTTGTAAATAGCCAACTGGTTTGCCTCCGGCCAGTTGGGATTCTTAACAGTTGTTGTTGTTGTTCTGTTCAATCGTTTCGTTGTGTTTCATTGGCCCTGAAAAGCCCCTATGGGGAGCGGTCAATTAAGTATGTACTGTATTGTATTGTATTGTATCAATTATTGATTATTAATAATAATAATAATAATAATAATAATAATATCATCATCATCATCATCATCATCCCTTTTCACTGCTCAAAGGGTTAAGCAAATATCATCAAGTGATGAAGAATGATCCTGGATTATCAATCAACCACATTCACTTGGACAGAGATTGCGAATTTATAACATAAGCTATACTAATGCTCCTGTAAATACTTCAATCACTGGGGTGCTCTTTAAAAATTACTGTTGTTGAACCTGTTTGCTAAAGTTTCACATTATATTCTAGCATGTGTACCTCATCTCTTGTCTCGGCATCTTTTCTTCTTCTTTCAACTTCAACTTCCTGCAGAGACAGACAACCAAGGCAGTCCATAAAAACCACAAAAGCCTCAATCTTCTAAAAATACACCATTAAAACAAAAAATTCAGTTCATGCCAAGCAATTTAATGGTCTAGTGAGCCTTCCATTTCCTACTTCCTTTTCTTTCAATGCCACAAAAATGAAACTCCAAAATGGCAATACCAAGAGTTTTTGGGGACAAGTCACAGTCTTAGGCATTAATAACAAGCTAGTTAATTTTTCCCACCTTGGCTTAGTATTAAACATTTTAAGCATTTTACCCAGTTAAACTAAAAAACACTGAAACTTATCCGAAAGTGCCCCTTTAAGTTTCTTTCCTTATGACAACCCTACTGCAGCTTTTACAGTCAAAACAGTTCAAGCGTTCCTCTGATGAGCGGATTAATGAGTTCATTATTGCAAATTAGATTTCAGTAATCATTTCAATAATCTGTTCCTTGGATGAATAATGCAATTTAATTCAAATCAAACCTCAGTTCAAAACTCGAATTTTGATTGGAATATTGCTGGCTTCCAGTGCCAACCCCGCATGAGAATTTAACAGGTTTACTGATTTGCATAATCTGTCAAACAAAGATCATTTCACTCTAGCAACATTACCTTTCTGTAATCTTAACAGTATTCTCAAACTTGAAACACTATGTTTTCGAATTAAAGATTTGACAGAGAAATGAATTCAAAAAACAGGCAAATCATGCTTGTTACAACGTTGGCAGATTGTGCAAATTGGTACACCTCTCAAATTCTCACGCCATATTTTTATTATGGGTGTACAGATTAGTCATTCCCTTTTACTTGCACCTTTCATAAACATGCAGACTGGAGTTCAAATTCCAATCAGTGAATTTTAGATGCCGTAAATTGTTGTAGAACAGGTCAACGGGTCATATTTGGCCATGTGATTGGCTGATTTTGATCCCCTTTGTCAATTTCTCTTCTTAGTGGTCTGCTAACTGCCATGGCAAATGTGGCTAACAGCATTGACAAATGAAACTATTGATTGGAACTAAAACTTTAGAGCCTGCAGTAGGCTTGTTTTGCCTATTGGGCACCCCTTTTGATTTGAAAGATATAATACTTCACACTTCCAAAATTTATTGTGCTACATTCTACTTTATAGTAACAGTTTGTTTTCCCCAATGATGTAAATGTACCAAGCTTTGAATACACTCAGTTCATTTTTAGAGTACAAATTAATATAAGCTAAAGGAAAAGTGGAAATTCATCAAATCAGTTACTTGATACACGTAACACTGTCGATGCATGCCCCAACACGTACCGGTAATCATATCATATCCAACACATTGTACAGTATTGGGTTTACCGGTAAAACAAGAAGAGTCCTTGTAACAAACTACATTTCTTGGTTCTGTTAAAAAAGCCTTTTCCTTTTCCTAATTTGATGTTGAATCATACAGTACATGTAAAACAAAACCAAAGAATCAAAAGCATGATTATTACAGTGTTAAGATTTCATGTACATGTATAATTTGCTAAATATTGCGAGTTTGAACTTCTGAGCAAGAATCCAAAATTCATTTTTAACGCTTCACTGACTAATAACTACATAAATAAATTTATATATACATAGTGTAAGAGAAATTCAGAAGGTTCCCAATCTGATGCAGTGATAATCGTCTTTCTTATGGTCTTTTAATTAATAAACAACAAGAGCCATTTACTAGCTCCTGACATAGTAAAATAATGATTTTCCTTCCACCATGAACCATATTAAGTGATCGTTAATTTTCGCTCATTTTGCAGTGCTCATCAAACATCACAATCAGGGAAGGTTTATTAAAATCAAGAGCCATTTACCCTGCAAATTAACAAATTGTGCCCACATCTTGCCATTACTTAGTTAGGCAACTTTCAACTTCAGCTTCATAACTTTGCTCTGTATAAACATTAGGTTACTAAGGTTTTATAGTGATGTTTGAAAAGCAGGAGGTGAAAATATTAAATAACAAAAATCTAATATTTTAGTCTGCTAACCAGCATTTCAGTAGATCTGCTGCCAGCAGCCAGCTACTTTAGACAACCCGGTGTAAAAAAAAAAAGAAAAAGAAAATGCCCAGATATATGTACATGTACACGTACATCACATCAACAACATCTTACTTAGCAATAATATTAATACCATCCATTACGTTAAGAATAGTTTACCTCCTGTCGTAGCTTATGCTGAAGATCACTTGCAAGCCATTGTTCTGTTTGTTCCCTGACACAACAAAAGCACAGTCTTTGAATATGAGTACTTAGCCAAGCAACGCTCCCTTTTGTTCACCTTTACCCACAACAAACATGACCTTAAAATACCCATGATTAACAACACACAGCAACAAAAGGTTTAAGAAGGAACAAAACGACAATGAAGGGATTATTCTCACCATCTTGGGTTTGGTCTGCAAAAACACACCAGAGATTTCATTTTTGGTTTGGAACGTGTCACAACATGTGCGTGCACATATCTGACTAACGAAACAATTGTGGTATGTGTATTACTTCGGTTTTGCTTTGTTGGAATTCTGTTATATTGTATCTTTTCCGAAATAGCTACATGCCATTGATAATGCTAGATGAGGACATTAGGCATGAAATTTACCAAAAATCAATAATGTATTACAAATTTTCTCCTGCCTGTCATATCATTATCCGAGTCGCAAATGCTTCCAAGCAGCAAAATTTTAATTTTCCGTCACAAATCTCATGTAAAATGCAAGTAACAAAGACCTTCTTTGAGAATTAGACCATGCCACTCAATTATGCAAATTTCTGAAAACTCAATATCCAGACAGGCACAGCACTAACTTCCATTTTTAAAGGAAATGATCCAATTCAATTTTTTCATCTAAATGCAATTAAAAATATCCAAGAGATTTCAGTAAAAAATTATTGTGACCATGAGCTTTGACGATACATATTCAAACTCCTTACAGAATTAAGGTGTGAGCAAATTTCAGAAATAAAAAATGTAGCTATATTCACAATTATTATTCAGGAGTATTTATGGTAACGATCATTTTTCAGTCTGCCATGTCTAATATCTTTTGTTGTCAAGTGGTTAATAGAGAATCCAATATATTAAAAATCCTTGTGCCATATCACGTACGTATCAGTTGCCACATGCTTAGATTTGTGACCAGTCAACGAAGGCAGTCATGAATGTAAAAGATTTTAAAGAGCGTATCATTTTGAAGCATACAATGTTATTTGCCACAGGCTTAAATATAAGAGCATTTAAAGAAAGCAGTCACAAAATTAATGCAAAAGATCTTTGCAGCATTTGTCACAAGAAAGCATTTCAGTAGCAATCCAGAAACGTTTGATTGAAAAATGGCAAGGAAGCCCAACAGCCTTTAAAAAATACAAAATTTCATCAAAAAAGGAAAAAAGTTACAAGAATGACATCAATCAGATACTGTAGGTAAAACAAAATTTTAGAAATAATGTGGATGAAGGCATGCATTAGGCAAAGATCAACAAAATAAAAATGAAAGGAAAACAGGGGGAAAGTGGACTGAGAAAATGGAAATTCAGGGTTAAGGTACTTTAATCTTCACCTTGATTAAATTTCAACGTTGAAACAATTATATGTGCTCATTGAATTTTAAACTTCTGGGCCAAGCTTATCAAAAATGTGGACCCAAGGTGATGAAATAAAGAAAGATCAGTTTAATCTAAGAAAGCTGATCAGAAGAAATTGTAAATTCCCAACAGTAAGTCATCTAACACCTTAAGAAATAATTTTACTGTAACAGGTTTATTCAGACAATTCAACTTTAAATCAAACATAATTCCACAGCTTTCACTTGTCTATGAAACATAAGCACAGCTTGTCCCCCAAATCAGTACAGCTGCTCTGCACAGCTCAATACATGTATCTAGTCTATTAAAGAATGATAATTATCTACTCAGTTCTTGTTTTAAGGTCACACCTCACTCAAAGAAATAATTCTTTACACCTAACCTTAAATTTAACTGCTTATCATAACTTCTTTACTTAATTTAAACACTATAATATTACTTTTTGTGTAATAATCATAAGAAATTTATGCAAAATGCTTTTCTTTGCTCAACTACACAGACATCAGAAGAAAACAAAAAGAAATAAACAGGAATGGAATTTTGTTGTTTCTGGATGTGCATGCATTCACAATTAATTACAAGAAGAAATCATGAAAAGCTCTAGAAAAAAATGTAAGAAAAGATTCACTTTTACTACCGTAGCAGCGGTACCTTACGTATGGGAAACAAAAACAATATTATTGCAAAAGCCAGATTAAGTTGACCTGAGGCAAACAGAAACAAAGGTTTTTTTATCTCACCTCAGATAAAAACCATGGCCACCATGAAGTTTAAAGAAGTTTGTTATTTTTGGCCTAAAGAATGCTGCCTTGTGTCAGTCACATGACCTTTAACCTAGAGTACATACATGTATGTACAGGTATGGAAGTCCAAGGTCTAAAATACTTTCAATAAACCTTTTTTATACCAAGTACATTAAACTGAGAACCATTGAAAGCTGTAGGGATACTTGACGCCTGGTTTTTAAGTTACAAGCTTTGAAGATTATATACTGACATACTTTTAAAGTGATTCTCTTTTTTTTTTTTAATTTGGGTAAAGGTATTTTCGTCAACACAGCCAAATTTAAAAAAAATTGTAAAGAACTCTGAAAACAGAAAGCAAAACCTGGGATGAGAAGAGAGATCAAAGGTTTTCAAAGTTTCTTTTCAGAATTGTGATTTGTGCAGATCCCACACCCATGTCATAAGTTCAAGGTGTTGGCTACTACAGCTGCACTCAGATTAAAAAGGGTAATTCACGACCTTGTTAATATATATGTTCAGGTCATTTTGTTTCTTAGGTTAATTTGCAACCAAACTAGGTCATTTTGTTTCAACCTAGGGCAACTTGTTTCAACCTAGACTGTCCATTTGGGGCAGGTATAAAACACAGGTCTCAGGTCATTGTTTACCAATAGATAGCATCTTAAACATGCATTAAAGCTAACCTTAAGCCTAATTAGGCATAAAGAAATATGTTTAGGCCTAATGTTTGCACTTGTGAATGGTTCGGGTTGTTTCCGAATTGGTATTGGTAAAACAATGACTTTTGACCTGTGTTTTGTAACTGCCCCAAACTGACTAGACAACTTGATCTAGGTTGAAACAAGTTGACCCATGAAGGTTGAAACAAAATGACCTAGTTTGGTTGCAATTTAACCTAAGGAACAAAAAGACCTACAGCATAAAAATGTACATGTACGCAAACAGCCCACGCCCAACATTAAAACATACATGTAGGTGCA
Organism: Montipora capitata; assembly: GCA_949126865.1. Lineage (NCBI taxonomy): Eukaryota > Metazoa > Cnidaria > Anthozoa > Scleractinia > Acroporidae > Montipora > Montipora capitata. The sequence goes on from OX421446.1 coordinate 60,199,570, forward strand.
TGTCTTTAATTCATAAAAATTTTTAACTTCACTAACATATTGATGGGGCAAAGGACCACTTGTCTGTGCCTTCACTTAAGTGTACACTACATTTTTTACGATTAGCTCGCGCAGGTAATCAAGGCCATCAAGACATCTTTAAGAAAAGATGTGAAAAGCCCAACAATGGTGTTTTACATTGAAGATTACACATTGCAATAAACATGACAGGCATACACATAAAATTAATAAATTACTATTGGAGTATTTTACTGACTGAATACCAAAATGGCCACCAACAAACTATAATTCTTTTGTCTTTGTGTTAATTAGGCTAACTTCATGTAGCCTCATTGACACATGTAAAATTGAAAGAATTTGGGCTGTAAAACGAGGCTACTTAAGCTAATTAACACAAAGACAAAATAATAATTTGTTGGCGGCCATTTTTGCATTTGGTCAATTGGCATCAAATGAGGAAGAGAAACTGCTGGTCTGTGAGCCTTGCAAGTTTAATACAGCTGATTGCAAGTGAAGTATTTATATTATTGCAGACAGCAAGAGATAAATTATTGAGATCTGCAAAAAATCAAAACCTCAACTAAGTTTATTTGAGACATTAAGATGTGAAAACTGCAGCCAAGAAGATAAAGCTGACAACAGGTATTTCTCTGACTCCCAGCTATTATCTATATACTGGTATATGTACATATCCTACTAGTAAAAAATGTACATCAAAGAAAGCATACATGTATTAACTTACATGTTGTGCACTTCAGCGACAGGCAAGATTTGTGCATTTCTTACTTCTTCCAAGTATGTAATTTTTGCTGCCTTCACATCTTCACGGACAGTTTTTCTTTCACTGCGATTTCTGAGATAATGATTTCCGACTGAAAAGAAGAGACAAGACTTGAGTAACAACAAAGACAGTTAAGCCTACAGCATTTTATTTTTTGCTATTTACTTTTTACTGCCATCATTGGTATTCACTGCCATACTTGACAGACTGCTGATGTGACCTTGGAATTCCAAGGGAAGCACCCACAAGGGACATGATTTTTAGTGTTATGTCCCTTGTAGGTGCATGTTTTTGGTGACAAGGAACTTTCTAACAATAATAATAATCAATTTATTTAAGTCTCACGGTTATTTAGTCGAGCACGAGTGCTCTACTAATTGGGAGACTACAAATCAACTGAAATCAGAACAAATAAAATGAAATGTTCAAATCAGACCAGGGACAAGCCACTTATTAGAGCTGCGCACAACAATGACAGCGACACAAGAAACACTAAGAATAAAGACAACAACATTTCATGCTAATTTTCACACTAACATTGAAAGGGTGAAATGTTTCAGCAATACCAACATTTCAAGAACTTTGGTCTACGCTACACGGGGAAACAGGAGCACAATAACAGATATGACAAGGGGACAAAGTTTCCTCTTAATTAAGTGGCCTCTGAGGTAACCCTCCGCACTCAAGCCCAACAGTGACTGGTAGCAGCAAAAAAGCTGATTTACAGTATAATTAAAACATGCATCAACTAATAAGGGTGGCGAATGATACCTCCAAAATATTGGCACTCACAAACTTTTCATCCTGTCTTGAAATCTCAACAGCCTTCGCAAAGAGTCTCGAAGTTTTGTTTATATTACATTTATTTCCATGTGAATAAATGTTTTGGTCTCGGTCTCGGATTCACAAACATGGATCTCACCATCTCGGCGAGTCTCGGATTTTACCATTTGGCACCACTACTATTACCGGTATCTATAAAATTCCTTGATGACAACCTAATTGTGCTACGTAAAAAGAGTCATTACTCATCTTTTCCTGGAAGTGTATTTTTTTATACATTGACTCTTTAATAGGGAAGTGATGTGGTCCAGTGGTTAGGGCGTTGGGTTTGCATGCGGTTGACCCGGGTTCAAATCCAGTTCTAACCTCTGGTTTGGATTTGTTTCTGCATGTCCCGGATTCAACTGGGGTTCTTAATCATGTTTCTTTCAAATTAATAAAAGTGGGGTGCCTGTGAACTGGCACTTCCACTATAAACAAAGCCTTTACATTTTTACATTTACAATATGAATACAAAAATTATAAACTATGCTATCCTCCAAGTAACAAAATACACCTGTACCCCTGTAATACTGAAAACTAATGTTACACGTAGTTGTATCATTACAAGACAATCAAATCTTATTTATTACATTCTTCTTCTTGAAGTCGTTGTGCAAGGGCTCCATCTTCCCGCACCATGAAATCTTGACATACTGAAAACAAACCCAACACAGATTTATCAAGTAAAGTGAAGGCTCCCTTTGTAAAGAACATGCTACATGTACAAGGCTGACCTCAAAACCATTATAACAATCTCCTCACTCTTCAGGTAACCCCACCTGTAAAAAGCTGCTCAAATCACATCATGTGTAATGAGTATGACAAAACAGGACCAAGCATGCTCAAGAAAACAATATTGCTGATTGAATTAATAATAATCACAGTCATGAAGCCCATTTTGTATCTGTACATACCACAACTTGTAAAAATGGCTTGAAAAACTATTTACACCTGTCCAGAATCTCAGAAAAGGAGAAAGATCCTGGTATATTGTCTTAAATCTATCAGAATTTATTTGTGGGTGATACGCAGTTCTGTTCCTAAGATGATACTTTGTTTCTTTCTTCTTTGGAATAATATTACTGAGCAGGCAGTCATGGTCAACCAAACATACCTTCAAAAGCTTCTAATCTGCCTTTTCTAAAAGATCTCGAATGGCAATTCTCTTAATAGATGTATATTTCCTTTTAAAACATCTATCTAAGAAATGTTGTATGACTGTGAGATCTGAGTCAGTTTTGTACACTTTAAAATACGTGTGAAAAGTCAAAGATAATGACTAAATGGCAATTTATTAAATGACAAAATACATATGAACAAAAGAAACAGTGTTTTCAATTTTTACAAGACTTTCACTTCATTTGAGGGCAATGAAAGATATTCTTCAGTAAGCAAAATTACCACAGTATTTATTACAAACAATATAGAATGAAAGTGAAAACGTCTTCAAATTCCTGTTCCACAATGTGACTTTTTTTGAAAAATGCAAATAATTCAGGCTGGTATGCTTTATTAAACAGCTGACATGAAAGCGAGACTAACTTTTACTATGATAAGTTGCTAAAAATGGCAGGAAGTGTTTTGAGATCACGAACATAAGCAATTGCTAAACACAGGCAAAATGAAGAACACGTATGAATTATACTCAAGAAGACAAGTGTAGGCAAATTTTGAACATTTTTGCACTATGGAGTGGTTTAGGTTGTAAACATTTCAAGAGGTTTGTTATGCTAGCAGAACTTTTTAGACCAAGTACCCAGTGACTTGATGACCCACAACCTCCGGAGCTCCAGCAGTAGCCAGCTTCTATTGAAAGCCCTCCTTAAGAGAGACAGAAACTTTTTAAATGACTGCTATTTCAATTCAAAGTGTCATGAAACAAACCAAAACAATTGGTTCATTGATTGTGGAATTTAATCTTATTTTGGCAAGTAAGGTCTGAGAAATCCTGGCCTAACAGAAAATGTAAAATTCCACATGATTCAGCCATAACTAACCATCGGAGGATAACTAAAAGCAGAACACTAGTTACGATATATATTATAGAAGCAATTTTTTACACATAAATGATATGTGTACATAAAATTGTAACCAACTTGTTTCAGTGTACACTGTACATTACAGGTGGAATCTATGGATTCAATAGTAACTTTAAGTGAGATGAACTGCTCAGCCAAAACAGCATTTTGATGATCAGACAGAATTGAGCACTACCTTTACATGAAATCATCTTCATCAATCAAAGATAGAAAACTGTTTACTCTACAGAGGTGGTACCATACCACAGATTACTTTCCACACACTACCCACTCAATACCCACATCATCAATACCAGAGTTCCTCAATATCACATTACGGTCGCTGAATGAAAGCATTCATTACTTAAAATCACATGTCGATAAAACGTAATATTTCAATAATATGCCTTTATGCTGAGCACATTAATTTGACAATATAAAAATGATAAAGTACACATCATTTTGCACTTACATGTAGCTTTAATGGCTTGCGTTGCGTGTAATTTTATAGTATGTTTTAGAAAAGAGCTTTTAACCTTTTAATTTAACACAAAGACTGTCACTTGATAATTCTTTTCTGACTGTCACAAGTGTGCGCAATATTTTAGTTTCAAATGTAATTTTTCGTGGTTTTCTAAACACCGCATCCCGATCTTTATAGACAGAAAAAAACACTTGCAACTGGTAACTTCAAAGGCCATTAATTTTCTCACATTATTTAATTGACCTTGGACGAACAATAGCAAATCGATCTGCAAATAATAAATCATTGTTAAAAAATTAAAATTTAGCATTGTTATTTGTAGCTGACTTAATTAAAGATCTTTACCTTGGCCAAAAAATGAAATATTTTCCCAGTTTGAATGAGGAAAAGATTTGTTTACCTTTTCATAGTGTTTTCCATTACCTTTAAAACTAATTAGGCGTTCTCTGCGATAATAGTTAGCTCATCAAATTGTTTTTTAGGATGACTGAGAATTTAATTGAACTTTTTTTCTGAACAACAATTGTTAGCGTTAAATTGTTAGACTACGCTTAGTAAGCTTCTTTTTCTTATAACTTGCAACTTGCTGTCGATGATTTTAGTGCGCCACACCGTATGAAAACTTGACACATTCTAACAAAATTCTTGGAGAGCAGATGCACCAATATCGATTTAAAAAATATAGTTTCACCGATGTAAACGTTTAACCGCAAGATAAGCACAGGGAACGCTTTACATCGCTCGCTCCGATAACGTTTTCCTCAGGAACGAAATCATGAATCGATTCAAGAAGATTGACTTTTTGTCGTTTCAAGCACCGAATCTCTGGCTAAAATGTGACCTACTTAGTTTCTTCTCAAAGGGCTGTGAAAACATGTACACGATTAATAAAACAAAAGTGATGAGCAAACAAGATCGGAGAGGGCGAAGAAAATTTATTTCACGGAAAGAGTAACAAAATGGCTGCCAAACCTTGACATTCGAGATCTTGCACTGCTAGGTTCTGTCTTAAATGACCTTATCATCACTTTTTATTAACTGGTACCCCTCGGCTTCTTAGATTCACAGAAGTTTTATCGACAATTCTATGAGGTCGTGTTAGATATTTAAATGACACAAGTTTATGATCGAACGGTAAACAGCTGAACTAGTCTTCGCTCTTCGAAGCTTTCGCGACGGCATAGAGATTTCGGAAACAAAACAACCACAAGCAACAATAGCTTTTATATTATGCCTCCAAATTGTTAGAAGAAATAGCAGGAGGTCGAGAAACCCGTAAGACCAAAAGTTTTTGCTGACAAATTGAGCTAACGAAAAAGCTAAGGGCGCGCGTTCTCCGTTTTAGGCTTAACTACATGCCTCACAAATCTAGTTGCAGACTTACTGCCGGAATGATTCAGTGGAATTCTCCGATGTCTACACTCTTTTATCAACTTTTCCTAAAAAAATAAGGACTGAGCAAAATTAAGAATCGATGCATGTGCTTGAACAAGCGAGGCTTCGAGATCACCTGAAATCACGCGCACTTGTCATGATTACAAGAACTTGTTTTGTTAATTATTTAACGGTGAATTCCTACCTTGGCGCACAGAGGGCCTCGTAGATTCGTCTATTTCGGCCATGCTTCTACCCGCAGGTTCAATTTGGTGAAAAAACTGGATCAAATTTAGATCATTTCGATCAACATCAAAGAGTTTCGGAGCGTTTCCTGTTGTTATCCGGGACCTCAAAAATTGAGCAAATAAGCGATTTTGATTGGTTTAAATAACAAAGACCATTCATAGCAAAGTGAAAATGGACGAAATGCAAAAGTGGCGAAAGAAAATAAATTGTCTACCTTTGGCTTCTTCCGAATTGCCATAATAAACTTGATAAATGGTATAATTTCTTGGTATTCGTGTAAAGAAGTTGATCGTCTTACGATGTAATTAATTAATGTTTCAACAAGAAAACTTTTTGCCTGGGCAATGTACCTGTATGTTCAAATATTAAGAAAAAAATAAAGCGGGTATGCATTCCTCTACCCCTCGAAAACAATATTCTTTTTGAAAAGTGATACCTCTGTTGGCCTCCGATTCAAAAGTGGTAAAAATTTAAATATTTACCGCAACGGGCATTAACGGAAGATGTTCACAATGCCCAGTCGAAAAAAACAACCGGAAATGGATAGGTGTGACCGGAACTTTTATATTCCATAAATGTTAAAGTTTAGAAGATTGGCAAAACACATAATTTGTTCTCCCAGTTAAAAGATGTTAGCTTGTTACATGTTATCACGAAATAATCGCATAAAAATAAATACAAGGATAACCTCATTTCGCTGCGTTTTTCCTAAGCGATACGGCTACACACTGCATCTGAAATAGAGGCTTGGAGGGAGGGGCCGTGAAGCATAATCCCCTAAATCTTCGTATGCTTTCTTCAGTGGGCCAATGAGATGAAGTTTTCTTCTTTAATCCTTGAATAAAGCTTAACTGCTGAATATCCTACAATTCATTTGCGGGTAATAAAGGCCAAATAACCAATAATGGCATTGATTTACCTTAGTGCAATGCAACGGATATTTCGATGATAGAGATTAAAAAGAGGAATTACATTGCCACGCGTGGATACCAATGCTGATATTATCTCTCACTCAACGGCTGAGCCCAGCCAACGGGTGCAAGATTAAATCAGCACAGGAAGTATGCATCAGCACCAGAAGATAAAAGTCGTATCTCCAAGCGTCTATGCGATGTTCCGTTTATTATACAGAAAATGATGAAATGTTCAGATTAAAAACAATTTGTTTTATTCATTTCCGAAATGGCGAAATAGTACCCTGGGTGCCAGAGGGTTTTTTTTTTCAAAGATCCGAGAGAGTCCTACGCACGTGAGTTGGAGGCAATGACCGGGGGACTGATAAAATAGATGAATCACTCCTGAATTCCTGACAGGCTGATCAACAAGTATATACACTGCTCCAATAACAGTTGAGCGCTCTTCGAAAATCTGTTCACCTCAAGGAAAAATAAGAAAAAAAAAATCATATTTTTTTTGAATTCTCGGTCATGGCCTCCAACTCGCATCGCGCTCTCTCGGACCTTTGAAAAAAAAAATTCCTCTGGCACCCAGGTCCCAGGGTAGGAAAATAGTGGTCACCAACCGTTAAAACATGCGTCTTGTGCAACATGA
>OX421446.1:60211851-60214351 GCA_949126865.1 Montipora capitata
CGTTTTAAGTAATTAGTATTTGGCTTGGGCAGCGAAAGCTTTCCTTCAAGATTTCTTAGGTTATAATCATTAACGTGGCGTTCAGTGAAGAGACATTGAAGATAGTCTGGGGCAAGTTCATTCAATGTTTTATACATAATTAAAGCTTTCTGCTTTTTACGACGAAGAGACAGCTTCTCCCACCTAAGCATCGCGAGAAGGAGGTTGGAGCTCGTATCAAAAGGTGATTGAGTAATTACTCTGGCAGCGCGATTTTGTAATTTTTGTAATTTATCACTCAAACAGCCACTCATACCATCCCAAACCGGGCTGCAGTAATCAAAATGTGGTAATATTAAAGCATTATAAATTTGAACTGCAACATCCGTCGGAATAAAAGGTCGTACACGTTTCAATGCACCAATGGCTGAAGAGACTTTCTTGCTTATCTCGTCAACGTGTTTAGACCAAGAGAGTTGTGCATCAATGGTATGACCCAGAGATTTAATATGGTCAACTCTCTTGATCGTCCTGTCATCGATACTTATATTAATCTCTTCACATTGGGTATTCAATCTCTGCCTAGATCCGATTATCATTAGCTCAGTTTTGGCCACATTTAAACTTAATTTGTTGGCTCTCAGCCAACAGGTAAGATTGTTAAGTTCAGAAGTCACTGCTAGTTTAAGATCGGCTACCGTTTTTGCAGATAAGGTTATACTGGTGTCATCAGCAAACATTCTCGGCGCAGCAACCCGCAGGCAGTTAGGGAGATCGTTAATGTACATCAAAAAAAGCAAGGGACCCAGGATGCTACCCTGCGGTACGCCACAAGTAACAGTGCTGGCAGTTGACAGATTTCCATTTACATTACACCTTTGGGTCCGATTACTTAGGTATGACTGAAACCACTTAGCAGTTGCCTGGTCAGCACCAAAGTAAGACAATTTACGTAAAATAATTTCGTGATCAATTGTGTCGAAAGCTTTTTTAAGGTCAATGAAGACTACTCCGTTCAGGAAGCCGTTATCGATGCTAACAGACCAGCTATTTGTCGCCTCAAGCAAGGCCGTTAGGGTGCTATGTAAGGAGCGAAAGCCCGACTGACAACTTGATAACAAATTGATTGTCATTTAGGTATTGGTACAGTTGATCGTAAACAATTTTTTCAAAAACCTTCGAGACAACCGGAATAACGGAAATTGGACGATAATTGTTGAGGTCCGATTTTTCACCCTTTTTAAACACCGGAGTTACCCTGGCCATTTTCCATTCTGTTGGATAAATCCCAGTGATAATTGACTTTGTAAATATGGCGGTCAGCGATGGAGTAACAATACTAGCAGCCATTTTCAACAACTTACTTGGGATCATATCAAGGCCAGTGGCTTTCTTTTCATCAATATTCCTCAACAGGTTAAAAACAACGTCGAGACTAGGAGTTTTTAGATGAAATGCTTTATCAGTGTGTGAAAGGTAAAACTCGGGATTTACTTCTGCAGAGGGAACCTCTTGGGCTAGCACTTGGCCAATATTTGTGAAATGATCATTAAAAGCTTCCGCCATGTCGCCAGGACTGCTTATTGTTCTGTTGTCAACTTGGATTTCTAAGATATTCGTCGACTTGCTAGTGTTACGTGAGGTTAACTCGTTAATGAGGTTCCATGTTTTGCGCGGATTCCCTTTGCTAACTTTCAAGTTATCAGAAAAGTAGCGCTTCTTTGCTTGTTTAATTGCATTATTTGCTTGGTTTCTAGCACATTTAAATTGCTCCCACATCTCATGATCATTCGATGAAATTGCTTTCTTTTTAATTAAATCTCTTCTATGTATTTTATTCAATAACCCTTTAGTAATCCACGGAGCCCGCCTTTTACTAATTCTTTTTAGTTTGCGTGGTGCGTGTTTGTCCATGCAACTAACAAACATTTGTTTCCATTCATGCCACATGTCATTTGGATCAGAACACAGATCAACATTCGACCATGGCATTTGTTCCAGATCATTTAAGAACTTGTTCTTTTGAAAGTGTTTAAATTGCCTCATTTCAATCGTTCGTGGGCAAAAACGGTCATGATGGACTTTGCGCGTCATAAATACAAGAGAGTGATCACTGATCCCAAGGTGAATGACACCTGAATTTGAAACTTTCTCTGGGGAGTTGGTGATACATAAATCAATAAGTGTCTTAGAGACAAGAGTGACGCGTGTTGGCTCAGTGATTAACTGACTAAGACCATAAATGTCAAAGATATTTGTTGACTTGTTGCCGAAGTGTACACATGCACTGTGGGACAACTCTGCTTTCGCTAACTTTGTCGCAAACTGGTTTGAATTCGTGCAACTGATCGCAGCGACAACAATTCTGCCGTAGCGACAATGATTTTCTCAAAGTTAACCTTGTCACACGAGGTGAACTGTTGCGGCGACTTGTCTACGCGACGTGTCGCAGCGACTTATCGCCTAGCATGTCCCGGCCTTTATGAAGTACGTCAGCACTTCAGGGTAAATCTTCATTTTC